>CM035146.1:104614078-105268244 GCA_020205605.1 Panax ginseng
AATTAATTAATTTATCTACTCCTGAACCGTTCATTTAGGTACGTAGCTAGCCAATTAGCTAACTAGCTCAAATGCGACATTAATTACTTGGTATTTATTCCATCTCTAATCTAATTTTGTACTACTGCTATTAGCCTATTACTCCTGGTCCTGTCTCGAAACAGAAGGGCGAAGGCCACCAATTCATTTATTAATTATTGATTAGATGTTGATGACACTAGTCCACACAATTATATTCATACGTACATACTCCACCGTCCCCTAATTATTTGACATTTTAGATGACATGGTAATTAAGATAATGATTAAAAAGTATTAAATATAATACTCATTATCTATAATACCCTTAAATCTTTTGTTGGGATAAGAGAGTTTTGTTGGGATAAAGAGAGAAAGAGTTAATGAGGGTAATTTTGAAAAAATTGTCATTAATTCTCCTAGATTTGAACAAACGTCAAATAATTAGGGACGGGGGAGTATAATATAATATATATATATATATATATATATATATATATATATATAGGTGTATATTAAATGCACGCATAAATACACATATACATACAACACTTTCTCTAGGCTTCACCAGTCTGTGTGCATTATTATATATATGTATGTATGACCTGGTCGGTCCTTTTGCTAATAATTTCCAAAAGCTTTTTTCCTTTATACAAGTAGAAGTAGAATATATAGAGAGACATTTTAGCATCTTCAGAGTCTTGGAATTTTACATCTGATATCTAACACACCATGAGTTATGATTAATGATTCGATCGCTCAACCTTTGTATATCATCCTATATAGCTAAATTAGAGGGAGAAAAAGGGTCCATTTCTTAATTTGTCACTAGTGTCGAGTCAGAGTCTCTCGGTTTCTTTTTCTTGAACAAATTTTCATTTTACGTATGAAAAAGGGTTAGACTATAACAACAACTCAAGGCCAACCCATTACCTAAAGAACACCATTTGATTTGACTAGTTATTTAGTATTCTTTCGAATTACATCTTCACTATGCCCGGAAGGAGGATGGTCGATTCTCAAGCAAAATATATATATATATATATATATATATATATATATATATATATATATATATATATATATATAACTCATTCCCAAATGATGAAATTAACGTTTCTGATGAAAAATAAGGGAAGCTAGAATGCAGTAAAATGTATCCTCACAGTTTGCTTCAGCCATCCTCCAAGAAAACTCCAAAGCTAACATAACTAGTATTACTGTCAAGTACCAACTAGTTCTGAGAGATAGACTCGCCCAATCAACCGTTTACAACTTCTTCCTTTTCCTCTAAACAACGTTTGCTGGCTCCGGGAGGGAAACAGATCAAAACCATGCTAGATAATCATTGATATAAATTAATACAAAAATGGATTTGTATTTGAGTCACTAATCCTCAACAGGTGCTGGTTCTGAGCTGCCCTCTTCTTCGGTCTCACTAACAGCCTCTGATTCTTCCGATGATTCCACTGATTCAGACTTCACAGGCCCTGGCCCAGCCGATACCTTCACCATTGACGGACGTAAGAGTCTGTCACCAAGTTTGAACCCCTTACGGAATTCTTGAAGTACGATTCCTTCTTCAAACTCAGCAGAATCTTCACGCATAATAGCTTCATGCAGCTTTTACAAACCAAAAGAAGAAAACAAAATAAAATTTGTCAAAAATTACTTTTCAAAGAAGTTTAAAAAAAAATAAAAAAATTAGAAGAAAATGAAACGCTTGTGGAGGTTCAACATGAAACCATCAGCAGTAGACTTTCATAGTACACCAGAAACAGCAGGACGTGAAGCAAACTCATTACCATCAATCCTTTTGTATCCCCCCTCAATGACACTATTACAATGTAGAAGTGAATAGAATAATTTTCATCCAATCATTAGTTTAGGGTACTATTACAAGCTTAGATTCTTGGAATACATTGTTGCTCATGTTAACTCACCTGAGTTGGCTCAAATCAATCAAGACTTGGTTAAAGCTAATAAGTGTATCAGGTCTTCATAAAACCTGAACTAACTTTATTCAGCATTTGAAAAAGTTCATTAAGTACTCGATTGAATTTGGAGCAAACTCGGGAGCTTGCCTGCATCAAGACAATGATTGAATGGACGGATCATTATGAACAATAGAGGAATACCAATAAAGTTGCAACTTAGTTCTTCAGAAAGTAATGCACATCTTACCATTACTGTACTGGAAAATGCCTCTCTGACTCTGTCTATACCCAATTAATTATATAGGATGATATCAATTAGCAAGGGAGATATGGGACACATACTTCTACGTATTATCTTGAGTTAGAAAATCTTTAAATACACAACAGACAAATAAAGCCAGATAAACATACCATCGGATCAAAGGGATTCCCGATAGTCTCCACAGGAACCACACCTAGAGACCCTAGAATCTCCACAAACTGCTTGTATATGCTCTGGTAGCTGTTGTTGATTTTCTCCTCTCCTTCTGCCTCCACCTTGATCTGGGCTTTAGCTCTCTCGAAATTGTCTAAAACAGGCAAAAGATTCTCCACAACTTCCCTTTAGCATTTGTTACAAGTGAAAGTCGTTCCCTCTCTGTTCTCTTCCGGAAATTGTCAAAGTCTGCACTAATCCTAAGAACCCGATCTCTCTCATATGACATTTCTTCAGACAAAGTAGCCACTTTGCTTTCTAAAGCAATTTTTTCATCTTCAATTGATTTGAGAAGAGCTTCTATCTCAGCAACTATGGACTCATTTTTGCTTCTTAATGCCTCTTTGTATGACTGTAGTGCAGCTATGATAGCTGAAGCTGGTTCATCCACATCAGTAGTCTCACCCTCACCCTCACCCTCACCCTCACCATCTTCCACAGCAGCAGTACCGTCCAAATTGTCCTGTTAAATATGTAGAATAGAAAAAAAGTTCAAATATACTTCGAAAATTAAAAGACGAACATAAAAAAAAATTTGAGTTTGAAAACATTAAAAATCACTCCATGTTTCAATGCTGGACTTCACTGAGATCACTTTTTTTCCCTTGTCCCTTTTTTTTATAGCAAAAGTTGGGCTGCAGTGATGTCACATGAAAGGAATCATGGACAAGTGTTCATGAAAAAACAGTGGAATTTACGAATCACAAAAATTCTGAGCAAACCTGATAATATCACATAACTGTAAGCAATCAAATTAACTACCAGATGTTGAGGTAACATGTAGAACTCAGAGCAAATTTCTGGACTAAATTGGTCACGAACTGACTATGTGACTAATTTCTGCACAACTGAGTGACTGACTATGTGTTCGATATCAACTAAAATTATTAGCATAGAAATGAGACACAGAAACTAAAAAAGCCTGCAATAGCCATCATACAAACAGACCACCCTTTCAATTTCTCATGAATCGTCAATGCATGTGCAGAATGAAGAGTGAAAGCATAATAATTTATCCATACCATTCAAAATTACAGACAGGCACAAAAGGGATCAGATAAAACAGCAAAGCAGAGAATACATTTCACAACAAAAGTATTAGTCCAGGGAAGGCAAACTGAAAGCACTGAGAGCACAATAAAAAAACATGAAGGATCACTGGCTGATGCATTGACTTCACAACAAATTATAACGGAGATATACCAGTTATAGCAACCAAGACAATTGTTTATGCTATATGCATAACTCGAACCTACTACAGTCTCTTCACATTCATATCAATAGATTATTTCCATGAAAGTCTGTAAACATATCTTCAATTGTGACATTGTCTGCATGAAAATGTGGAGATGGACCATGACTGGAAATAAAGAGTATCACAACCAACCACATCATGGCCTTTACTTAAAATACTCTGAATAGTGAATATCACGATTCCACAAATGGGAGTTTTGAGGCAAGTGCTTTCTATCAAGACAAACATAATTTGACAAATGGCAGAGACGATGTCCTTTTCTTGGATAGTGTAATCTATAATTCAATAAAGTTGAGAGTTACTTGTGTTCTCAAGCGGAAAATCTACCGGAAGAAATAACTGCCCGAGATAAATGTATAGCCAGAGGCGGAACTAGGGGGTGGGGGGGCATCTGCCCCGGTAGCAGAGGACTAGAGGTAGAGGTAGAGGTAGAGGTAGAGGGGAGGGAGGGGAGGAGGAGGCCATCGCTTTTGGCCTTCCGGCGACTTCTTCTTCTTCGGTCTTCTGTGGCTTGTCTGCAACAGAGGAGGTTTTATCTTTCAAAGTTTAATTGCTACAATTCTAATTCTAATTGCTTGGGCCTTATTTATGTCTTCTAATTTCAAAATTCATCAAAATCCTACTTGGGCCTTCCTTTGCTCCAATTCTAATTGCTCAAAAAAATTTCTTTAATTTAGGTTTGTTTTAATTTTTTCAAATTAATTTTTCTTTTCTTTTACCTTTGTTTGGCTTTTGAGAATCCTAAGAGAAAGAATTTTGATGAATTTTAATAATTTAATGTTTACATCTTTAATCTTTTAGTAATTTAATTTTCAGAATTTTCTGGAGATATACTTGTATTGTTACTGTTGGAGTGTTGGTACTTAATTTATTTCCCATAATCTCATTAGGTTAATTGAAATTATTAAATTAGGTTAATTGATGAAATTATGATCAAATGTTTGAAAGAAGCACTTCAAGCGTCAATAAATAAAAAAAAAATTACTGATCTATTTTGACCCCCCTATGAAATGGTTCTGGTTCCGCCACTGTGTATAGCACAAGAATCAAAATCATAATCCCAGCCAATGGGAACCGTCTTCCCTTTTTAAATGCTTTTCTATTGATATCACTTTCACCAATAGAAACGAACATCTCCAAACATAACATGCAATCCAATTCAAGTGTGTTTTCTTGGACCAGGTTTCTTAATAGTACTTGTTCCTATCACTTGCCCTTTTTGAGGATTAAACTCCCTGTATTTCTAGAAGTTAAAACTGTTTTGAATTTTCTTCAAAGAAAGGGGCATACAGAGACAGACACAAGGAGAGAATAAGAGAAGGGGGGATGGGATAAAGGAGAAATTTTACCAAACAATCTGGCTTCTCTATAGAAAAAATTGCATGATAAATACATATTTTGGAGACGTGATATAAGATGTTTGCATTGACCTATAAAATTTTCAAGATAAGTTCATCAATTCCGCATTGGGTAACTTAACATATATCCAACGTAGATGGTTAGACTATACTACACAAACCTTGTGATCTCAAGTAGGTATTTGGTTTCTTTTAGTACCTCACAATAGGGAATGACATGAAGCTTGTAATGGCAATTATAGATATCAAAACCACATAATTCGTACCCTCTAAGTGTTGACAAAACTTGTGGTTAATACAAAACCTAAATTCCTTTTACCCACCTTGAAAAGTTGGTTGTCCAAGGGGAGAGGCCAACACCTATATCAACCCCTACTAAATTGACTTTGCAACTGTTGCAAGACTGTTTGGACTATGGAGTTTGCATCAATGGTTCCCTATGCAACATTTGGATTGAAGGAATTGAATGGAGGAAGGAATGGAATGGAAAATAATTTATTTTATGATCATTTCGGATGATAAACCATTTCGATGGAATGAAAATTTATTGGAGTTGATTTTCATTCCTTGTGAGATTGTGGAATGAGATTCATTCCAATGAAATGAATGTAAGTAATAATTTTGTCATCTGATCATACCACCAACCACCATCAACAACCTAACATTTGATATAGTATGAGCCCGTGAAAGTTGGTTAGAACAATATAAAAGGCTTTAGAAGTCCATGAATTAGAAGTTGTATTTTAATTAGTTTTTTAATTTGTAGTTATCTTATTTAATTTGTAGTTATTTTATTAGAGTCCAATTTAGGTTAGGAAAGTTGTCTAGGAGTATTATAAATAATGATGTACTTCATTATTTTGAGACATTGAATAATTAGAATTGATTGAGTTTTGTGTGAGAATTGTCTGTGTGATATTAATCTGTTGTCCCAAAACCTCGTCCCCATCATTTTGGTATCAACCCAAACCACCACCTTTTGTCGTCCTTGCCTCTGTGCCAAAATCATAGCCATCACTGCCTAAATCCTAGCCAGAAAGCCCTAACTTCACAAAGCCCATCACTGCTGCTACATCAAATCTACCCAACCTATTTATATCCTATCAAAACAAAAAACATAAACACTAGTCATAAGCCTTAAAACACAACCTTAGTCCGAACCCTTCCTCAGACATCAACCACACGAACAGAAGGAAAAAAAAAACCATCGACAACTCTAACCAACCATAACACTGCCGCAAACAAAAAGAAAAAGAAAGGTAAAAGAAGAGAAAAGTCGTCGCTGCTGCATCCCACTATCTCCGCAGTCGCTTTCTGTCATCGCAGCCATCCTTATCTTCGTCGAGAAAGTCTCAACCTTCTCGTATATTAGCCTGGTACTCCTTATTAAGGATAGAAAAACTAGAGAGTAAATCTGAATAATAAATATCTCCTAGAAAATCATAGTTGGGTACCCCATTGTTTTTATAATTTTCTAGTTTAGTCCCCAAAATTTTCTTAAATTTTAAAATACCCTTGAAATTTTACATATAACCCCCTACACTTTCATCTGTTACACTTTCAGCCCCTGAAGTTTTATTATATTCAATCCGGACCATGTTTCTTGAAATTCTCTGCACCCAAGTCCTTAGATAAAAAAAGGCTATATTTTTATTTGCAGGAACCATGGTAAATGTGGGAGAAATCAACACCAAACGTGATACTTATATGTTACAACAATATGAACGTCTTAAGAGAATTGAAGATTCCATCACAACACTGACTGCGAATGCATCAAATGTTCAGTCTTCTATTACAGCACTTGCAATAAAAGTTGATATACTCACGGAATGCAAGGGACAAAAAAGATATTGATAAGAATTTTGAAGACCCCATCGCGGATCTTAATCATCTGATACTACAATAGCATGACCCTAATCCACTAGTTAATCCTCATGTTCCAGATCCTAAAATGAATACAATGGATAAAAGAGCAAAATTAGATGTTGGAGATTTTAATGACAATAATAGTCCCAAAACATTCTTCGATTGGATTCACAGCTTAGAGAGTTTTTTTCGGTGGTATGAATTATCTAATGAAAGAAAATTGTTTTTTGTTGAAGCAAAATTGAAAGGAACGACTCATATTTGGTGGGATCAACATCAGCGAAATTTATATACAGTTGCGAGAAGATGGGAAGAAATAAAAGCTACATTGACACGACGTTTTGTACCTTCGGATTATAAGCAGCGAGCATATTTACAGTTAACTGAGTTGGTACAAGGAAGTAAATCTGTAGCCAAGTATACGTCAATGTTCTACAGTTTGATTACACGGTTTGAATAACCTTGGATTGAAGAAGCTTTAATCTCAATGTGTCGTCAAGGATAGAATCTAAGAGTTGCAGATGGTCTAGCTTCAAGTAAACTGTTGCTTTTGGATGATGTTGTTCAAGTTGCCACCCAAGTAGAGGATAATTTGAAAAGGAATTCCATTAGGAATTCAATACAAGTCCAAACTCGGTGGGATCATACTTTTGTGGAGCCTATTTTAAAAAGGCTGGTGGAAAGATCGTCAGCAATCCCTTCAGTTACTAGCAGACTTAATCGTACCACAAGTTCTTCTAATGCTAGCAACAACTATACGTCGAGGTGCTATAACTGTCGTGGTTTTGGTTACATGTCTTTTGAGTGCCCTTCCCCCGAAGCTGAATGTTGTTTCTTCTCCCTCTAAGCAACTTGTTATTGTTGACAAAGAGTGCAGGAAACCTGAACTAAACGAAGAGGTTTACAAGCCGTTAGAGATCGAATATGAGCCCGATGAGAAAGATTTGGAAGTTGATGCTCATTTGGAAGGATGTTAGGTGTTCTTCGACCTTTACTTGTTGCTCAGAAACATAAGGATGATCCTAAAATTCATTACGAGAGTCATATGTGCGAGACATGTGTGCTCTCTTGTGATTGATACTAAGAGTTGTACGTTATCTCTGAGGAAGCAGTTAAGACACTTGGGTTAAAAGTTAAGCCTTACTCGAGGCCGTATGATGTTGTATGGATTACCAATACAAAATTGCGGGTTATCCAAAGGTGTTTGGTTACATTTTTCATTGGCAAGCTTAAGAATACAGTTACAAGTGATGTTATATCCCTTAAGGTTTGTCACAGGCGTAAATGGTTATGGGATCGTCATGCACAACATGATGCTCGTGCTAATATCTATTTGATTATCAAAAACAATACCAAATTCACTCTTATTTATGTTGTCGACATGCCAAATTAGAAAATTGCAAAGGCTTCATTAGTGATCCGACGTGATTGTTCTTGTGTTGATGTTCATTACTCAACGGAGTCGAGTTTTTTTTCAGCGGAGAAAAACTGATGTAGGACGAGCCCGTGAAAAAGTTGATTAAAATAAATAAAAGGCTTTGGAAGCCCATGAATTATAAGTTGTATTTTAATTAGTTTCTTTAATTTATAATTACCTTATTTAATTTTTAGTTATCTTATTAAAGTCCAATTTAGATTAGGAAAGTTATATAGAATTATTATAAATAGTGATGCACTTCATTATTTTGAGACATTGAATAATTATAATTGATTTGAGTTTTGTGTTTGTGTGATATTAATCACACACACCTTTAAAAATCATTCCATTACTTTCCCTATTCCACCGCAATCCAAATGTAATATTACCTTGAGAAGGAAAGGATATTACCTAGTGAGAGAAAGGGGTATCTAAGTTCAATTAAAGAATAGAAACAAGCCCGTATCTTTCTACAATTTTTACTATCTATATTCCTTTTCCTTTTTCTTTTTATTGATAAATTAATTAAATGAGGTAACTAAAGCTCTGGTTTTCAACTAAAAAGAATAACGTGTTTCTGTAAGTCAACCATATCCACTCAGATATGTGAAGAAGAATTACCCGCAACACCAATTCTTCAATTCAATAATAAACCATATATATATTTGAAACTAAGGTTGTTGAATCTCCTAACAGTTTTATCCTCCAAACTCCAATCAAATTCTTGCAAATAGACAACAATTATACTTACCCAGAACTACAAATACAAATACAATTCAATTATGTATGTATATATATATATATATATATATATATATATATATATATATATATATATATATATTATATGTTAGTGTGTTGTAATTGTACCTCGAGCTGATAATCTTGAATATCCTCTAATTCTTGGGTCTCAGTAGTTTCTCCAGACGAAGCGAAGCATACTGAATTAATAAGAAGAGGATGGTGCGGCGATAATTTGTGAGAAAAATGGGGAGAGCGATAGTATATCCGGTAACTTTTTGGGCATGCCTGTCTCCTTGTTTTGAAAGGAACAGATACAAATTTTGGAGAGGAGTTCTGATTGGTGCTTACGCCAATTGGCGGTGCCCTAAAGGCTGCTGTTCTTAACACAGTTGTCGCCATTGGAAGAGCAGATAGACCGAGAGAGAAGATAAGCTGCCGAATGAACGAGAATAATAAGCAATTCAACTGGATTTGGGGAGGGACGGAGTTTTCAGATGTTACGAGTTCCACCGAAACAACGATGTGTACCTTGTCGCCTCACTACAGTAGTCAGTAATTAAACCGCTAAATATATGCCAGAGTAATGATAAAACCCTCCGACTTTAGTGTAAATTACATTTTTAAATTTATATATATAAAAAAAAACTTAATTTATAATTGAAAATAGTAATATCAAATGTGTATAGTTTCTCTCATACTTTATCATTTATTAATTTTACGATGTTTGTAATATAGGGAGTATGATAAAAATTATAAAAAATTAGTTTATGTTATTTAGTATTCCACGATAAACTTTTTACAAGAAATTTGGTCTATTTTTTTCTTTTATTTATTAAAAAATTCAGTATAAGATCTGTAAGACCCCAACTTATTATAAATAAATTCGAATTTCCTTTAATTATTATTATGAATAATAAAGTATTAATTTGATATAATTCTCTGGTTATAGGTGAAATGTGCAAATTTTGCAAAATATGCAAGTGGTTATAAAATAATCATTGTTGTCTAAAATATTCATTTAGTGCGGAAATATTCTTCTTGTTGTCGGGAATATTCGTATGACGACCTTGATCATTATGGGCCCCATAATGTAATAATTGTCCGGATGAAGAAAACGACAAGTTTGAGTTTTTTATAAATAACGGCGTAGTTATTCTGAATTAACACCGTTGGAATATCCGGTGGGTTAAAATACGATGTCTGGCGCTGGATGTACAATATTGATGAATTATTGATCCTTACGTAAAGAAGCCTTTACTCGATAATTGTTACGATGAATTCTTCGCTCAATATTTTATTTTATTGATTCAATAATTGTTGCGTTGATATTTTATATTATTGTTGTTTTAATAATTGTCAACGCATGATTATTTCCCATTATCGGATCAATAATTCATATTATTTGAATAATATTATTAGATAGCATTATT
Source organism: Panax ginseng (assembly GCA_020205605.1). Taxonomy (NCBI): domain Eukaryota; kingdom Viridiplantae; phylum Streptophyta; class Magnoliopsida; order Apiales; family Araliaceae; genus Panax; species Panax ginseng. Next base: position 104,624,579 of record CM035146.1, read on the forward strand.
GACAATGTCTATAAAGTTCTCATCGAGGAGAGGTTTGGTCACCTAATTGCGGGCCAAGAAGAAGGAGAAATTTTTATTGGAAAGCCCCTCTTTCTGAACTACCGATCATTATAAATGTGATTCTGTAATATTATTTGTGAATAATTAATTATTGATTCCTATGATAAGAAAATATTTATTTTATGTGGATATAAATGTTGGATATATTTATTGTGGTTAAAAATGAAAGAGTTAATGTTGAGGTGTTTTATCAGTATTTTTTATCGGAATGGAGGTATTAAAAATTAAACCAGTGATTTTAAGATATATTGCGTGAGTTATAATTTTTAATCCGACCGTTGGATCGTTGTAATTTTTGGATATGTTATACATATATAAGTTGAGTATATGTCCATAAATTTTGAACCATTAAAAATGAACGTATGATTTGTTATGAATTTTAAGAGATGACTGGTTCAAAAATTGTTAAAGTATCCGAATTTAGCATTTTGGTGAAAAATTCTAGAATTGAGTGGGCCCCACTTGTGGTTGGTGAAGAAATGTGCTGAATTTTATTTCAAATGTGGTGGGTGGGAATAGTAGCGGTAAAGCCATCGGGTTGCAGTCAAGTCTCATAACATTTTCCTATAAATAGAGGCTAAGTTAGAATTGAAAATCACACCGAAACATAAGTTTTCTCTCTCTCTCTCTAGATTATTGAGTGTATTTTGTGAGTATTTAGATACTTTGTGAGTTTCTATTCATCGATTGAAAGTTTTCTTGACCTTTTATACTGATATTCCGATCGTAAGACTTGATATTTTGAGGTAAGGGTGTTATATTCTTCTTAAAATGATATTTTCTTCAATATCATTATACCGAAATGTTGGTATAAACTTTTATCAAATTTAAAACTTTTTGTGTCGAGGTTACTTATTCACGTATATGTGGCACTATTCATGAATACTGACCTATTCAATTCAAAAATGAAATTTTCTTCTTTTTTTTTATCCAAGATGTCTATTATAGTTACTATCTTTGATTGTATTCATGTTTTGATCTTTATTCTTGAATTTTGCTTCAAAATTGGTTATTATGGAGTATTATTGATCTTGGATAAACCATTATACTGAATCCTTACTATTTGTCCTTCCATCTCCATTTGATTTGTTTTTTTTTAAATATTTTCATCATCCTCGACCCTAAATGATGCTATTATTGAATATCTTTAAATTTTGTGGTGCAAAGATGAATGATTAACTGATGAATATCTTTGGCCGTAGTGCGAAGATGAACAGTGTTGAGATGAACATGACCAACCTGGTGATACAAATGAATATCTTTGGCACATGGTGCAAAGATGAATATTGATTAAAGATGTATATTAATTATTTTTACGTGGATAAAAATTGATGATGGGCTTTTAAATCTTAGAAGATAGTAGAACTCATTCTCTACTTGATTCTTCTAATGGATTACGCTTTAAATTGCGATTGTTGATCTAAAACTTGTTGTCTATTATATTTTATCAAATTTTTCCTGTTGAAGACTAACGATAATTTGTTGTATATTATCTTAGTCATAATATTTTGTATCTTTGGGCTAGTTGAGCTCACCCTTTTCCTTTTTGTTCCATTTTTCTCGGGAGGTGAGAACATAAGCGAGAACTAATCGAGTGCGGGTGATGGTTCTAGAAAGATGTTTTAGCGATCCTCACTATTTACAGTAAAATAGTGTTTGAATAATTGTAATGAGGACTTATTTGAGTGTGGATATTGTGTAGAAGACAATATTTGTATTTAAACTCACAGTATGTGTTGTCGTATTTTTGCACGACAATTGTATTATTGAAGTTGTAGTTTGTTTTACATACCATATATTTGGCGACTTTCGAAATGGATGTTGTATACCTATTTTGGGGCGTCATGAGATCAATGGTTATTTATATTTAATATTTTGTAGTATAATGAAATTATTATTTACACAACTAGTCAACTACACCCCTTAACCTTAACTAAGAATAATAATAGATAAATGTATTACATCGTTATTGAAAGTATAATTATTTTTAAAGTAAAAAATAAAATATAGTCATATAATAATAGTATTGTTTAATAATTACATTAATAAGAAAGAAGGTCAAAATCTCACTCCTTCTATTTCAATTGACTTGCTTTTACACAAATTTATTATTATCAAGTCTTTTTTTCAAAAGTAAATGCTTAAATATGATTTACTATCATAAACTATTTGTCATATTCTATTTTAGTGATTCGCCTTTCAATTTTATCAATTAGATGATTAAATTATTGATTTTTTTTCAATTTCATCCAATTGAGACTAACACGTCAGAAATTAGTCCTTTTAGGGAGACATTTTTTAGTGACATTTCTAGTGACATTTTTTTAATTTTTTTTAGTACATCCCAAAAAATATATAATATTTATTTCAACTAGATTTTTTGTAAAAAACAGTATTTTAGGTGTAATTTGAATACATGCAATAAACATGATATGTACAACGGTGGATATGGTGGAGGTGGTGGCTATGGAGGAGGTCGTCGGGAAGGTGAATGTGGTTGTTATGGAGGTGGTGGCGGTGGTTATAGTGGTTATGGTGGTGGCCGAAGGGAAGGCGGATGAGGCACAATATCAACGCCAATTAAACACATAATGCATGATCACAATCAAATTTTTTATTGTGAGACCTATTTTTTTTTTAATCGAATTTGGGGTTTTTAGCGAGTATTTGATTGATTCTGATGTTTTTTTGATTAGTTTTAATGTCTGATAGAAAGTGGTGTGACGATTTTGCCCTTTACTATATAAAAAATGTTTAATCGCAAAAAAAAACTATTTTGTGACGTGACAAACTCAATTGAATGAAATTGAAAAAAATTAATAGTTTAATCATCTAATTGACAAAATTAAATGGTGATTATAGAAGTGGAATATCATAATTTGTGATAATGAATTATATTTAAGCCAAAAGTAAATGGCATATATTTAAAATTATTTTTAATAAACACCAAAAATTATATAAAATCGAGTTATTATCAATTTAAAATCATTGGACTTTAATATTATTATTTATTTAAATAAAATGTAAATGTAAATTGAAGTTTTGTGATTATATCCTCTTACATCCACCTCCACCTCTTAGTTCCACAAAAGAGTATTATTTGATTTTTTTTTAAGTTTAGTTTTAAATTTTGAAATGAGACTTTTTAGGACACCATAAAAAAGAAAAAAGTTTTTTAGTAGATTAAACTTTGAAGTAAATAAAATAAGTAATAATTAAATTAAAACGCCAAATCATCAGGTCCACATAGCCATAATCAGAGAAGAGAGAGAGAGGACGAAGCTGGTTTTAGTTCCTGGTTCTGTTTCTTGGAATTCAAAAAACTAAAACCCTAGATTCTGAATCTCGATCTCTTCCTAATCATTGATTCTTCCAGCCCTTATAATTTGACTGTTTTCCAAGTTTTCATTTGAAAATTAATTGAAGTTATTGATTATAAAAAAAATGAGCAGTAGAAAGACAGAAGAGCGAAACGAGAAGATCATAAGGGGTCTCATGAAGCTTCCACCGAATCGGAGATGCATCAACTGTAACAGCTTGGTATATGACTATAATATATTATCTCTCCAAATTTTTTCTGCCCATTTTATCAATTTAGTTGAATTTAACATTTGAAAATCGTAGTTTCTTTTCAAAGCTCCATTCAATATCTATCATTTGTCAAGTACTGTTTTGCGAAACAAACAGAGAGTAGGTGCAAAGCTCAACCTAGCTGAAAATATATAACAATGCTTAGTGGTAATATTGTTTTTCATTGTCCCTAAAGAATGCAATCATTGCATCTTCAGAGTTGTGGATTAGTTAGCGTAAATTTGGTTGCTTACATACCTTACAAGTAAAGAAAAACAATTATCCACTGACACCACCTCTAACTCAATTTTGACATTAGCATAATGCAATCATTACATTTGATGTGTAAAAATTAAGATCCAGATTTAAAATTTAGATACTGATTAAAGACTTCACCTTTATTTATATTAGACCCTCTTGTAGTTATTAATTGCGGGAGATGGAAAATTTATTAATCATTATTCAGCAATAAACATATTCTTATTAAATATCATCCTTCTACATTAGACAAGAGTACAAGACTACACATACTTTTCACTTATATACTTGATCTTTTGTACAACAGTAACATAATATGTTTCATTAAATGGACATGAAAGAACTCTTACTATCTTTTAAAATTGTCTGAAATTCTTTTTCTTGTTTATATTGCTGTGCCCGTTTTAGATTTTAGTTGTTCTTATATATAGTCTAACAGATGTTAAGAATGTACTGCTTGTTTCTATGTGTAGCAAAAGTTCATGGTAAACTTGCGATCCTTTATTTGTAGCCAAAGTTTATTATAAATTTGCCTTATTTTAGAAATACTTATATATTGATTAGTTCTTTTTATAGTTTTTATACTGTTCTATTTTTTAATTCTTTTTATGTTTTTTCTTAATTAAATTTGTGTGATGGAAATTTATGTGCACAGGGACCCCAATATGTTTGCACAAACTTTTGGACATTTGTTTGCATAACATGCAGTGGGATACAGTGAGTATTTTCAGCTATCTTGACTACATTCATATAACTGTTTGCAATTCTGTCATCACCAATGGAGTTGAAGCCTTTTCTATTCTTCCTATATTATATACTTTATAAGCAAAGTCTAGTTAAGAGTTCCAAAGGATCACAGATTTGGTATACACAATTGTATATAATGATCAAAGGAAAGCAATTGCTATACAATCTCTCTAAAAAATTTAAATGAATATGATGATTGTAATGAGATTAAAGACTTTGATGAGGAGGAGGACTTGCATGTATATGAGAAGAGAAGGTTAGGAGGGAGGAGCTAAAGAGGGAATTAGGTAATTTGATCATTGCAGAAAGTCGAACGCACTTTGACTTAAAGAGGGAGATGGGAATACAATCACATTGGAGAGATTGTAATAGGGAGGAAATATTGGGAGGGGGGAGGGGGAAGAATGGTAAAAAAAATTTAGATGTCATTGATAGACAACGAATGTGTGGAGGTGAGATTACAATTAGACATTCCTAAGATCATTTGCAAGTTAGACATTGAGAAGGACATGCTCATGCCAAAACACATTTATCCCAGAATCGAGATGCATTATAATACAAAGATTTTTCAGGATATAATCCTTTACAATAAAATACATAACAGCTCAACTTGAGTTATGTATTTTGATTGTTGATGCAACTATTTGACAATCTACCAGTAGTTTGAAAAGGCTTTATTTTCCACACATAAAGTTTGACAACCCATAATATTTTTAAGTTTCATTTCCCAACGATGTAAAACGTATTTAACAGACAACAGAATATTTGGGTTGATTAATTCTTATTTTGATGGTCAAATAATTGTTCCAATATGTTCATGTTTTGATAGAGCAAGCTAGTTCATATACGTAGGTTTACAGTTGATGCTTTTTTTGGCATACATTTTCTGAACATTATATTTATTATTGTAATAGCAAATATTGATGTTTTTTAATCTGATAAGATGTGGTTGACTTTTGATTGAGGATCACTCATATGACATCTATAATCCATAAAGTACGAAATTTCTTCAGAATTCGGTGTTGTGTGCTACTGATTATTGTGTTTTAATGCTCAATAATTTTGCGAGATGTGGTGAAAACATTGTGTTTCTATAGATGTAAAACATCTGTTTGTTATATTTCTTCATATATGTGTGTTCCAGCCGTGAGTTTACTCACCGTGTGAAGTCCGTGTCCATGTCAAAGTTCACTCCCCAAGAAATTGAATATCTTCAAAATGGTGGTAATCAGGTATGATATTCATGAATTATCTCATTTTTAGTAGGCAATAGGCAGTAGGCTTTGCTTATTACTTACAATATTTGCTCCTTCAGCGTGCAAGGGAAACATTTTTGAATGATTGGGACCCACAAAGGCAGAGATTCCCTGATAGCAGGTGAAATATCTTCAGTTTATTGCACTTGATGTTTAAGAAAGAAACAAGAAATATTTGCGTAATGACATTTAATAATATCTTTTGTTCTGCAGCAATGCCGATAAAGTTCGAGAATTTATAAAGAATATTTATGTGGATAAAAAATATGCTGGAAGAAAGACCTCTGACAAACCTCCAAGAGGTATGCAGGTAATATACATATACATCGGAATATCTACCATAATGAATATCATACAAGTATGGATTGTGAGTACTTTTTATTATTATCCTTCTAATAAATTTTCACTAACTCCAGCCCTGAGTGCAGCTTAACATGTTATATGTATAAATGAACTTGACAGGACCTTAAGAGCCGTGAAGATGAGACGAGGCGAGCCAGTTCGTATCATTCCTATTCTCAAAGCCCACCATATGATTACGAATACGAAGAAAGGCGTTATGGAAAACAAGCTTTTGCACTTACTAGAAAGACTGGTTCAGATCGAGGCCTTAAAACCTCTAGTTTCTTGAGTCCTAGTCGTTCAAATGACCATGTTTACGAGGACAGGTCTGTAAATGAGGGATCTCATTCCAGAGTTTCAGACTACTCTGTCTCTAGTGCAGGTGATACATTTAGGTCTGATACCCAATCACCTACCTTCCAGAGGGGAATTGGATTCAGCAGCCCCTCTAGTGAAACTTCAAGGGATATTTTAAGTGAAGTAAGGCATCATAAAGTGGATACATATTCAGACACAAATGCCAAGAGAGAGGTAGACCAGGTTCCACATTCACAGGTCAGATTACTCTTATACTTGCTGATGTCTGGTGAAAGTTGAGACACTTTGTGAAATGGTACCCTGGGACTTATTTGTAGCTGTATCTTGATGTAGGTTAAGTAATGCCACAGGGCTACGACATAATAGTGTAGATTATTCTCTTCCTATATCTCTCTGGGTGTTGTGTGATTGTGATATCAAATGAGAGTCCTATGTTAATCCACAATCTAGGCTAGGGGATAATCTAATACATTTTTTTTGATTAATTAGGTTGCTGCTATCAGTTCTAAAATAGGATCACAGGAAATTCCAAACAACACATGCTACCTTGTTATAAGGCTATAAACATTACAGAATGTATATATTTCACATTTGTAGTTTTGTACACTGGATTTAGAGGCTTCATGACTTTCTGGTGGTCACTACTGCAGTTTGTAAAATAGCTGTCATTTGTTGATGCTAGCCTAACTATCTTTCAGGCTGACATACGTGGTACCTCCTGAGTATTAATATACAAACAGTATTTATTTTCTAAAGAAAAATAATAAATGTGAGATGAAATTGTTTTCAAATTGAATAGTTATTTTTCTTCTGCAAAATTATTTGGTGCAAGAAAATCAATGGACAAGATGCTATCCCTTTCTTTAAGAAGGAACAACAACTATATGAGTTTCTTGAGCTCTGGACTTGTTTTTGTTTATATCATAACTTGTATTTTGATCATTGGAAGTATATTTGTTATTGTATGTTTATAGACGTGCTGGCAGGATTTATTTGTTTGCTCATACTTTTTCCCCTTCTATTCAGAGGACTGCATCTACCAGCAGCTTTGGATCATTTAACAGCAATTCCATGTCCTTCAAGTCAGTAAATTCTGAAAATGCAGTAGATATTCCTTTAGAAGCTGGCCAATCTGCGGGGTCTCTGCATAATAATCTATCTACTTTTTCTTTCATTACCACAATCATCAATATCTGGGAATTCCGACAGTCTTGACCTTTTCAATAGCCCATTTGTGCCGCATAAACTGTTACGTCTTCAGCCTCAGCCCCTGATTTGTTTCAGTTACCTACGACATCATCAAAATTGGCTGTAGATTTGTTTCAACCATCCTCTATTTCTTCTCTTCCATTTCTGAATTCTCATCAACCATCTCAAACTTTTCCGCCTTCATCTTTAGATTTGTTTTCTGACATGCCCCAGCAGCAGTCGGTGGCAACCTTGAATGAGAAATCATCAGATGTAGTTATTCAGAAAAATGAAGGATGGGCAACATTTGACATACCTCAGCACATGGAGCCTAGTCAAAGCGTTCAGAACTCTACCCCAGCAACAATACATTCTAATGATGGAGGTTCTCTGAGAAAACTTGGCGAAATTTTTTTCCTTAATACAACTCCGCAATGGTCCTCATTTCATTATTCTAGTCCTCATGGTCCTCACTCATCAATCCCTGATCAGTGGCACAAGAGCCTGCACAATGTTGAAGCCACCCTTAATGCAGGAAGTGGTCAGGTAAAGGATATTTCTTTGAATTCGTGTGCAGGAGTTTTGTTTGATAATGAAATGACTATTCATGTACAACCTAAATATGCATGCATGAAAGACGAGATTTTGACTCTTAACATGAATGTAATTGTCGTACTATTGTCAATCAAAATTTAAGATAACCTATAAAGTTGTCCTCAGTGGCTAGTGGCTCTTCTGCTATGCCAGTTCCTATTCTGCAATCACACAGAAGGATTGCACCAATCTTCACTATCAGGTCACAAGACTTGTGTATGGTCTCAATAAAATGGGTGCAAGTTCTTGTTGAAGAACAAAAGCAACGTGAAGAAGAAATATATGGTTAGAGAATCGATGATCCAATATCAGGAAAACTGATTGAGAAGAAGGAATGTCAAAGAGAAGGAGAAGAGAAAAAGAGGGAGACAGAGATTGATGTATCGTCTTCAATAATCATGAAAGATGGCAATGGGTGCATATATACCAAGTTACTAACCTAATCTACAAAATTCCAAGTGAAACCATCCTTTAATATTCCCGACCATCTGGCCGGTACCTAACCTTGGTGAGTGTGCTAACCGCACAGCCCACTAGAGGAAGCCATACCGTGGCAGGCCATCTGATCCATTACTGTAACATATCATCTATATATTTATATTTGAATAAATAGTTTCTTTCTTTCAAGAAGTTATACTCGACGTACAATGTCTCTAAAGACACAAGTGAAATATGATTTATTTTAAAAATGGAATAAATAAATCTTAGGCTTCTAATTATGTTTTTTTTTAAATTTCAGCAGTCATGGAATGCCTTTGAAAATCCTATTGGACAACTTCCCTTTGAAAGCATTTACCAGCAAAGTAGTGAACAAGTTGCACTGCAGAATCCTTCTTCGATTGCTGATCAGTATATTGGCTTAATAGAATCAGAGGTCAATGAATTTTCCAGGCAATGCTAAACGCTATTTTGTTTTCTTTTTACTCATTATAATCTTTCAGCTGCAGGACTTAAATAAAGACGGGATCCAAAGTGCGTATACGGACAGTGGACTTCCTATTTTTAGCTTTCAATCACATGAAAGTATATCGTCAAATGTTTTGCCTGTGAGACCTGTTATGGTTTGTTCTTTTTCTTTTTCTTTTTCTTTTTCTTTTTCTTTTGCATTGTTCTATTGACTTGCTATTTTTTGTGCGGTGAACTGGTCCAGGAATTTGAATGTGTACTTCTAAAAATTGAAATATCAGAATTAGAGATTATGAAATATAAAAACTGTCGGTTGGATTAACCAAATATATTGGATTGTAATTGACATTACTATTATATGTGAATATGTGATTAACTAGTTAGAATGTGGTGACAATAATGATTGGTGGTGGCTGTGGTAATGTGTGATTTTGGTAGTTATAGTTGATACTGTATCAAAGAGTGTTGATATAGTGCCGATGATTGAAAAAATGATATTGTTGATATGATTGTGACGATGGAAGTGAAGAAGTGTCTATTTGTAGTATGTATGGTGACGGCAGTGTTGGGTCATGCTATATATGATACTCCCTCCATTCCAAAATTAAAAATACATTTGTAAAACAACGACTTTTAGGGATAATTTTATGTTCTCAAATATAGCTTTAGTATTAGCTAGGAATTCAGCTGTGGTGGTTTGATATTAAGAACGTCATGTCAGTTTATAATCCTAAAATAGAAATGTATCTCTAAGTTTTGAACAGAGGGAGTATATGCCAGAGGCAATGTTGGTGGGTTGAGGCAATGACAACAATGATGGTATAGTGATAGTTAAAACAATCTTGATAATAATTAATTATTTTTATATACTTTTTGAATTTCTTGATAATAATGTTAAGATTGTCGTCAAATAAATGGTGGTGCAAATAATGAACTATTACTTTGCAATTATAACTTCTTGAAGAACAGCAAGGCTTTATAAATTCAGAAGTTATGGTCTGTGTTATGGTATTTCATTGTTGGTGATGCGGGTAGAGTACTTCATCATTTATCCTTCAACTTCGATTGTGTTTACCTTGATTAGCAAATAGCATCCATCCACTGAAATTTTGTAAAGTCTCTTTTATAGTTAAAGCTTAATAATTGGATTTGCTTTGAAATTTTTCCTGAGATTAAAAAATAAAAATGAAGAATATTTTTTTTTGGATCAGAAGACTCCCATAACATGGGCCAAATCCTTTTTACAAGTGCTCCCTGAGTTTTTTATATATAGCTTTGTTGTGTGACTTGTAAATTTGTTCATTTTTAACAGGCAGGAGCACTATCAGATTCAACTGATATAAAATCTACCAACCCGTTTGATATTCCATATGATTCTGATTTGGAGTCCAGCAATGGGGTATGCTAAATCTTTCAGTTGTCCTAAAAAATTCCTAGTATCTATAGTATGACCTATCGTTTGTGTTGTTTGAGGTGCTTCATCGTTTCACATTATAACCGAATTTCTTAAGGTCTCTTCACGTTCATGGTCATGATCATATACGTGATGGCCTAATAGGGTCAAAGGTGTAATTGTTCTTCTTTTTTTTGTGAAATGAGATCTAATTTTCCTATTCTTGCTTAAGGAGTGTATTCTGAAGAATAACTGCAGAAAAACTGTTTACGCATTGTTCATATTCTAGAATAATAACATTCATTGTCCAGTAACTTATTATTTTGGAGGCTTTTATGTGCCTGTTGACGCACTTTTAGCAGAGCTATAAGAAGTGCTTTCATATAAAAGTCAAATGGTGTTTGTAAGGTCAAGTTTATATGTAACCATGCTTTCAAAAGAACTACATTTTTACTTTTCCCAGGGGTGATTTTACACCCAAAAAAACCTGCTGCCAAAAGCACTTTGTTTATGTTAATAATCAGTCTCAAACACAATTTCTTAAAGTAGAAGTGCTTATAACTCACAGCACCACTTTGCCAAACAGATTTTGCATCTTCTTGCTACATACTCATTTAAGGAGCTAGTATTTTTTTCAGATGTCTTATTTTCTTTTTAGTTCTTCTTTAATGGTTGGGTTTCTTCTCTATTTATTCTTTCCACAATATAGGTTGATGTTTTCTATTTCTAATTTTGTGGTTCTGCATGGTCAATTACAGTTCTTGGACATGAGCTCTTTGCAAGCTGTGTTACCAAATGGGCAGATGCATACTTTCTTCATAGGTGGTGTTACTGACCCTTGGTTTACTCAAAATCCGGTGACACCCTATACTCCTGCTGAACCACAAGGTAAGTGATATGGATCCTCAGTTGTACATCATTCCTGTTTAACAATTTTTTAGCCAGTCTTAGTATATCATAATTTTGCAGGTGGCTTAGGATTACTGGGAGGGCCAGCACCAAGCACACAAATAATGTAAGTTGTTCCATTTGTTTCATTGTTATGTTGTAGGTCTATCCAGAATGATTTTCATGGTTTGATCATTAGATCTATTTTGACATATCATTATGATAACATTATGCTGAATAACAGTTATTTTTCTTCCCTCATATATATGACTTGGATGGATAACAAGCCGAATAGATGAACTTATGAATTGCATTAATGGTGTTTTGGCTAGGCTGCTTTTTTGGAAAAATATAGTCCGAATGTTCATTTTGAGCCTATTTTTTTTGGTTGCCAATAAAAACTGCATAACATTAAATATGTTTTGAATTTTTTAGAGGGGAAAATAATAAAAATAGTTTTTGCCATTAAGGTTTTTCATTCAGCTTTTCAGTGGCAGTAGAAGTGGAATGTTCAGCTGATTACTAAAAGTAAACATTGTGATGTGGAGAAGTATTGTAGTTTTTGCCATTAAGGTTTGACACAGCTTTAAAACTACAATCTGCCAAGTGATTACTCTAGTTGTCTTTTTGGTTAGAGAAATCTGCCAAATTACTCTAATTATTGGTTAGAGAATGGGAAAAAGGGTGAAGGGGAGAAGCAGAGGGGTGTTTAATAGGAAGGAAAATTTGGAGGTTTTGAAAGGGAAGTGATGAAATACTTTCCTTTTAGACCTACCATATCTGCAGCCGTGGTCCCGTGGATGTAAAGAAGAGGAAAATTAATGATTCTCTCTCTCCCCTCTCTTCTGTTTCTCTATATACATTAAACACACATATTTATATAAATGGAATTATATATATTTAGTAACTTCCTTGAAAAGAAGTGAAAATATGCTTATCTAAATTCTGGATAGCAGGAAAATATTTTCTTTGGTTTCTGCTTTTACTGTATATTGGGAATGGCAAGAAAACTGATGTAGTGTGGAGTTAACAAAGGGATGTTAGAAAGATATTAATTGAGCGTACAAAATGATTAGGGGTTGTCCCTGAGCGGCGAGCGCTGTTGACAATACTTTGTATTTTTTTTGGGTTCTATGATGATAGGGATTTGCTATGGTATTGGGCCAGTTTTATATGGGTAACCTTCATAATCATGCGGTTACAATCACAAAAGAAACGGGGAGGTTGCAGCTGGGCTGCTTAAGTTTTAGGTCAAGTTAATGATTGTTGTACTTGACAGAGATATTTTGCACCCTGTCATATGTACATTATAGCATAACATGACAAATTCGTTAACATGCATAGTTAAATGTTAATTATTTAAATTCTTATGCCTACACATTCGTCTTACCAATTGTAAAATCTTTCAGCAAATTAATTTGGGTTTCTAATATTTCAGGACTGTTCCGTCTCAAGGGCCTGTAGCTCCCATTGGAGGAAATCCTTTTGCTTAGGATTTTATGGTCAATTTATTCTCTTTCATTTAGTATTATTAAAAGTATTCGAGTTTCCCTTGCCTTTTAAGTCATTTCCCCCCCCTCTCCATGTTGTTTTTTTAAAGATTGTGTTCTTGAAAAATAAATGTTGCCATCAAACAGTTTAACCTAAGTATACAATTATGAGGTGCTTGTGGATTTTGCTGTATAAATTGAATGCAGTCAAAGCTTGTGGAGTGAATCATGTGTATTCAGCCTCTGGGCTATGTGGACTCAGTTTGGGATGTGAATATCATCATTTGTTTTGTTATACACGGAGTTCACCCCTGGGAAAGTTAGGCAATTAAGTAGTCCAGCATAAAGGGGCAACATCGAAAAGTAGTCCAGCATGCAGTCATAGCTTGCACATCAAGGGAATTTTATTTATTTATTGGAGTTTTCATATTTACAAAGGAACAAACTATGATCCGCTTGTGAGTACTCGGCTGTGCTCGAGTTAACGCAAGGAGGAAAATAAAAATAGGCCATTTTCTCTCCTCTCCCATCCCAGTTTCATTTTCTTCCTCTTTTACTCTGTCCCAACTCTCCATTCCAATAGACAGACCATAACCCCTAACAAACCCTAATACTCGAGCATATTGGAGTCTACGTCCCCGCAGAAAAGCTCCAAGGCTCACTCCTCAACGCCCTTGTCATGCCGTGTCTGAGTGTAAGTAGTCAAACTTGTTCAATTGTATATCGATTCAGCATTGATCTTAAAATAGGTATACTCACATATTACAAAAACTAAGATTTTTCCTAAAAGGCAACAACAAACTTGAGAGTAGAAACTAAGACACGCTATGGCAGACAGAGAAAAGGTTGTGCATGTTGAGCTAGGGAAGATCAAATTTAGCTGACTACAAGATTTAGATTTTTTTTTAAAAAAAAACAACAAACCCACGAGCTGACTAGTAGATACGCCTCATTATTCATTAGCACAAAATATTATGAAAATGAAGAATCAAAAAAGTTTTACTAGCATTTCTAAAATATCATTTTTGTTACAAACTCACATTTAAAAAAAATAATCAAAAAAATCAATTCATTCCATTCTGTCAATGGAATAGTTAAAATTGTAACTACTACTAAAGTTGCATCTTCTTTGAGGTATTTCTTTTCCGTTTCTGATTTCATTTCTTCTCTTCTTTGTGCCAACAAAATGTGTGGATTTACACATCCATGTTAACCCAAAATAAGCCGGAACCCTATATATTTTCCAAGGGTTACGTCAGAGATAAACACTAGAACTAGACAGCCTGTAGAGCCACTTGCTTGTGCAACAGAACTCATTCTGATTCTTTACCAGTTGCAGTTTCAAATCTCGTTTTAAGTCTCAACTCTCAAATTCACCTGGATTCACAATTCGCAACAAATGAGAGGGAGGAAGCTGGAGCCACAGACAGACCATAACGGACTTGCAGCTTACCAATGAAATATTCCATGATGATGTGAGGGAGTTTGGCCAGATTTCAGTGCCATGAACTCTTCAGCACTATGTTTGATTCATTCTTTGTACTTCTTCATGGATAGAATTAAAAAGAACAGAAGAAATGTACCTTTCACCAAAGCTTGGAAACACGACCTGTATCATTAGAGATGGTTAAAGCAATGTCACCTGAAACAGGATCATTTCAGTTCGTGAAACATATATAGGGGCGTGGTACACTGCATAGGCTAAAAACGTGGTACGGTAGGGGGTAGTAAAGAATTTTAGTTGCATAAACAAATTGATTGTTTAGAAATTATTTGGTACAAATGTTATGTTTGATCTATCCAATACGAAGAAAGAGTATTGTAGTGTGCAGTTGGTAGAAGAAAAAAAGAAAGAAATATTTGGGTCTAAATTTAGAGTCATGATACGTAAGAGTACCATTTTGAGAACAGAAATACCAAAACACACTAGGACTATAAGCATCTGGTAACTTGGATAAGAAGGAACCAACTGCAAAATAGCCTGAAAGAGTATCTTTTTTTTAGACAAGTCCTCAAAGATTACTTATTTTATGAGATGTCATAAGTCATTACATAAGTTACTGCAGGTCTAAAGGCCACCTTTTTAGTTGAGTGGTCATCACTATAAGTTTCACACGTCCTCAAGTAAGTATCCTAAACATCATTATAATAATTATTAATAAATAAAACGTTGCAAGCATGTTTAATCCTTTCAATAGTTTCTAGCCAGGTGAAATGTGTGCACAATGAAACCATAACATAGCCTACATTGTATTGACAGTTGCTCAGAACTCGCAAGTCTCATAAATCACAATCTCATGTACGCCAGACGTAGATTCAGCGAGTGAAAGAGAATAGATCGGACCAATGAAAAGACAATATACGAACTCACCACAATTAGTTTTCCAGCATTTTGAGGCCTTTTCGCTATGCGTACGGCAGCAGCTGCAGCAGCTCCAGAAGAAATACCAACCTAGGGAAAATACCAAACAAGTAAATACTTCAAACATCATTAAAAGAAAAAGACTGAAATTTGGGATAACTCGCTTAGTGTTTATTCTTCTACCAACTTATGGAGCGTTTAGTATATTTGGAGTTTCAAACGCACTTGAGAATCTTGTTCGTCTACAAGCAGTTTGTTCTAGAGCAACTTATTTAACTCACAAACGCAACGTTTGGTGTTCAAAAGCACCGCACCATTTTTGATGCGGTGGTCAAACGCACTAAACGCTACCGCTGCAAACACTATAAACATTGGCTACTTAATATACCCTTAACTGTTGAAGCCAAAAGAGAATTTAATAATGCATACATGATTTTAAAGCTAAGAAGCTTCCAGCAAGCAAGTACGTGGTATAGTATTTTGAAAGAAGCTTCCAGTAAGTAAATTACCCAAGGAAGATGAAATCAAGCTTTTCTTTCGAGTGGGCCTAGAATGTATCGAAAAACTTTGGCCACATATATAACAATAATTGATTATGAGACCATTTTGGGTTGTGATTTTCAACAATTTCGATTTTATGCTATGCAACCAACTAACTTCTGCATTCATCAACTATCAATTTTATAGCATTCAGTCTACTAAAAATTCAAAATTAGTACAATTATATTTGTTACGAGGAAGGAATAAGTAATTCTCATAAGTCATTGATTGGAGTCCTTTTCAATATATGATTTTATATATTAAAGAAAACCCCTTTGTAGATATAGAATCTTATACAAGGGAAATAAAATGTATTCATCAAGGCTACACTGTTATAGTGAGGGAAAAGAATATGACCAAATATTAGCTAGGTCAGTCAATAAAATCAATCCGGCAGCAGTAAACATTTTGACTTTGTATACATATTAGTGCATAAAGATCCTTAACATGCATGCTTATATTATAATAGCTTTTTGGCCAGCGTATTAACATTTCATTGCTCATAATGATAACTATAAACAATAACTGAAGAAGATATCTTATACACAAATATAACTTGCATATTACCAGCAACCCTTCCTCTAATGCCAACTTCCTTGCCATTTCAACAGCTTCGTCATTTGTCACCTGCATTTATAATACTAAAAGACTTACCAAAAAGTTTCAGATAAGCACATTAAAAAGTAACAGCATACCCAAAAAAAACACTCTTATTAATATGCTTCTTCTGCACATCTATTGACAAATAATTTTATTTTTTAATTAAATCATGTCCAATCTAACAAAGCACGATCAGAGGATGATTAATATGGACAAATACTATACGACCACACAAAGAAATTCATTTCTATGATGGGAAAATCAAAGAGATGATTCAAGCCTTATTGCAAATAGTACAACCTGATGGATAAAGTATAAACATCGCCATCATTCATCTTGATCTAGGAACTGCTTAGTAGAAGTTCCCATCTAAGTATGTTGTTGGCAAATTTTAACATGCATATAAGGGAAGAAAAATAAAAAATAAAAATAAAGGATTATTTTGGGGACGGATGGGGTTATAACATATATGCATGTGCAACTCTGAATAAGAAAAATTATCTACCTTTAGAACTTCGTCAAGCAAATTGATATCCAAAATGCTTGGCACATAACCTGCATCAATATCTTGGCTGTGGTGAGAACTCAGGTCAAAAGGAACATTTTAAATAATATGGAAGTAGAGTGTAAAAATTTAAATCTTTCCACCTGGGTTTTCTCCAGATATTACACTTCTTTCTGCAGGCTCAACTCCAATAACCTATAAAATACAATATCACTTAATTTAACAAGAAACACAAGCAGAGAAAATTTTGGATAGGGCCTTAGTTCCCAATTAACATTATTAAAAAATAAGAGGATAACAGTTCCATCAATTTGAAGGGCATACCACATATGTCAAAATTACTGACTGAATGACCCCAGAAGTATTAAGTGAACCTTCATAAATGGATATAAATGTCTTCCGCTAAATGGATAGGTAAACCTCCTTAAATCTTATAGACCTGCTTAGTGGGTGGGTGGGTGGGTGGGTGGGTGATAGAGAGAAACCTCCTGAGTTTGGGAAATACTCTTCCGTAAAAAGATTGTCGTTTTAGAAAAAAAAAATTGTTCCAAAAAGTTTGTCGTTTACAACTTTCGAGGAGAATAAATTATTTACTTTCCTATATTACCCCTACCTTCTCTCATTGTCCCAATAAATTCTCTCCCATAAAGGAGTAGTGATGGAATTTCAAACAAATTTTACTTGGTAAATGACACTTTTTTAATCCATGTGCCAAAACCTTAAACGACAATCTTTTAGGAACAGAAGGAGTACTTCTTATAATATAACTATGTTCTTTAAAAACATCACGGAGATCAATAGACTAAAGAGGATATGGACATTACCATGGTTCATTATACATGTACACTACTGTTACACATATATACAAACAGATAATTGGAGATGCATTTAAAAACCAAGTATTGGACGTGGAGAATAGAATTTCTAATTGAAATGTATGAAAAAATTGTAAACAAAAAATAATTAATGTATAGAACATTTTTAATAAATTTATTGCATCTCCAGTGTAAGCAATTAGTATGCATAAGAAGTTACATCGGAAAATTTGAATGTCTAATAGGGAAATGATAAATACTGATATGTATATATGCCTCAGGTAATATTATGAAGTCCCCTTATAGCATATAGCACTACAAGCACTGTTATGAAGCTTTTTATTGGAAGAACAATACTAACCTCAATTTGTTCATTCATCATTTTCAAGTAACGCCCAGTGCCAGTAACAGTACCACCAGTTCCAATACCTGCCACAAATATGTCAGCACTTCCTAAAGTATCCTCCCATATTTCTGGGCCTGTGGTTTCAAAGTGGATCTGTAATTAACATATTCAGAATTAGAATACAAATCACAATAGATAAAAATCAGTGAAAAAAGCTTGGTAGGGCCGACCTTTGAATTGTTCATATTATCAAACTGTTTAAACATGTATGCGCTTGGTGTGCTTAGAATAATTTCTTCGGCTTTATCAACAGCTCCTTTTATACCTTGCATTGGGTCCGTCAAAACAACCTGTGCTCCGAATGCACGCAAAAGGATTCGCCTTTCAAGATTGATGGATGCAGGCATGGTGACTATAACGCGGTATCCCTTAACTGCCGCTATAAAAGCAATAGCAAGTCCTGTATTTCCACTAGTTGGTTCAACTAATATACTCTGCATAAAGACAGAAAGAAAAATATGCATGATATATCTAGATAAATATTCGGGATATTGTTCTCCCATTTCCCTCGGTACATATTTAAACCAATAGAGTAACAAAGCTAACCTTCCCTGGAGAAATTGCTCCACTTTCTTCAGCGTCAGAAATCATACTATAACCAATCCTGAAATATCATCAATTTACATATGGGATCAGGTTAATCATAGTGAATGTCAATTAAAATCATGACTAGCTGAACTTGCAATATTTGCTAGGATGTGGACATGCATTTCTTAGTGAGTGAAAAGTGTGCCCAGTTATATATTCACATCAAAGATGGTACAAAACACGGTCATTAGATAGAAAGTATTTTCAGGAAACTAAGAGACTTGGGTTGAATGTAACCTATCTTTCACACTTCGGCAAGGTTCCATGCTTTCAAGTTTTGCAGCAACATTTGCCACACAGCCTTTTGTTACTTTGTTCAGATATATCATCGGTGTTCGCCCAATCAACTACATCAATTTGTCAAATGCTCAAATTAGTTCAAGCTTTCAAACATAAACCAGAAAATTGAAAGGTACAATCAACCAGCAGGCAGTTAGTCTGGGTAAAACAGCTAATTCCCAATTCAACAAAAGAATATAGAATGTCAAATTCAGGTCCAAAAAAATTGCATCTTCTTATTCGTATACTTGAACCATATAAATTTCCCTAACCCATTTCAAAATTGAAAGAAAAAACTCCTCTAAAATAAGATTGAAACTGCACTAGCTAGACAATAAACAAGATTAAATTTTACTAATATGGAAAGTAAAAACAGAACCTGTGTAACGTCTTCGGCAATGTTGACAGTTTCAAGCTCTACCTTTCTGGAAGAAATGAAGGAAGGAGAGGTGGATGTAGCTTTGGCCGCAACAATGGAGGAAGTAGAAATTCTTATGCTCCTTCTAATGATATTTCGACTATGGGTAGAATTGAATAAGATGGGTGTTAAAGCAATACGTTGGAAGGGGCGAAACGTTGTGAAGGGGTTAGTAGAGGAAGGTAGAAGTTGTAGAGGAGAGAGAGACACCGCCATTAGAAGGCGCAATTGAGGTTTTTCAGAGGCTTTTGCCGCTTTCGGATGGATGAGGGACAGCGGTCCAACTGTCTAAGTTTTACAGTATCCCACGGTATTTTTATGATTAAGTCTTGTCGGACAGGTCCTGATTTATTTTTTTTAGCGGAAAAAATTGGATCCTCCCAATTTATTTGTTTTTTGTGACTAAAAAAATTGTATATTTGGACTAACTTTTGAAAAAATCCTTATTTATTTTCCTATATTATCCATATCTTCTCTATTCATTGTTTCAATAAATTATTTTTTAAATTTTAAATAATTTATATAATATTTTAAATTTTAAATAATTTATATAATTTATTAGGATGAACGAAAAATTTAAAATTATTTGTATTTTGTTATATAAATTTATAGATAGACTCTTTTTTAGTGGAGAATGAGGGGGTAAATTAGTAACATGTGCAATATCTTTTCGTTTATTTTTTATTCTTTTTGGCAAGGGTCCATTATTTAGTCAGTATATTAACTGTACATTTTCAACTTATTATTCCCAAAACATAGTAGTAGTTGCTTAGCAATTTAAGTTGTAGCAACTTATTTTCAGCTTATTTATTTAGAAATAAACTTTAAGTTGCTTTAATAATTAAAATGTCATTAATAAAAATATGATATATAGTAATATATCTTTGTAATTCACAAGTTTTATAAATAAGACGCAGAGGGCTGCATACTAAATTTTACAAGATAGAGGTAAACCAAAATTTACTATGAAGTATATATTTTTAAAACTAATTTTATGACTATACATATATATTACTTCTTTGTTGAGTTATATGTATATTTATATGTTTACATATATTTGAGTACTTTGTATAATTTAATTATTTTATGTATTATATATGTTTTAATATTTGTACTCCCTTCGTTATTAAAAGGATCAGTAAATGTATATTTATTTTTATTCTTAAAATGACGAGATAAAGTATATAAAGTTAGTAAATTCATTAGTATAAAAAAATAAAATTACTCATTACTTTATAAATCTATATTTTCTTTTTGAATATGTGCAATGATTTTAAAATTGTATTCAAACTTGAGTATAAATCCTAACATTTTTAAAAAGATTCAAACAAAATTTGAGTAAAGTATTATTTGAAATCATTTTCACAGTTCCGGTTAATATAAAATTAATTTCATGATAAGTTGGTCAATTGACCAATACAATATTAATATATAGAGAGATCAACTATTATCTGCACGTTGACACTGTATTAATGAACTAACCAAAATTAATTATTTTGTAATATTTGCACAAACTAACAAACCTGATGTAAGTAAGAGCTAAGGGTATAAACGAACCGAGTCGAAGCGAATATTGATTTGATCATATTTGATTCACAAAATTTATCGAATATAAAATAAAGTTTGATTGAGGCTTCGTTTAATTTATCGAAATCGTTTACGATTTTAAATCGAGTACGAAACAATTGAATGAATATGATCCGAAAGATCGATAAAAATTATAATTTAAGAAAATTTTTTATATTTCGAGTCGAGCTCGAATCGTTACGAGTCCGAATAGTTTGCTGATTTAGAGCCTTAGTAAGAGGTAAACCTACCAACCAAACGACCCACAAACACCGCGAGTCAAGCAACCCAGCTCCTCCTCCATCTTATTTATAAGCGACTCTCCCTCTGTATATATGTGCGTTGCCCTGCCCAGAAAATATTTGGAGAACAGAAGAGGCGACACTCAAAAAATTCGGAGCGGGGCCAAGGTAAGTGGGTCTTTGTTGTTACAAAAGGTTTTGATCTCTTGACTGGACTGGAGTCTCTAAGCATCAAATTCATGTGTATTTACGTAAATATAATTATCACATTCTAATTTCTATTCAATCACATTTCAATTTTTATTTTAAGTATTATGTATGTTTTGACGGGGGAAGGTTAAAAATTGCAACTTGAGATTTACAATTCCCTCTCCCTGAGTTGCCTCGGTTCGTGTCAAATGGGTGGACTCAGTTTGCTAGGTTTGTTGGTGGTCTTTTAGTATAAGACGGAAATCTGCAATTATTAGATACCTTAAGGGATTTTGTGTAATTAAAAATTCTCCTCTCTCCACGCCACCCCACTCCACCCCACGCCACCCCATCCCAACCCAACCCACCCCACCCCAACCCACGACACATTTTTTTTTGGGTTTTGATAAAAAAAACATTAAACGGTTATTCTACTATTAATAGTCCTCCCTCCCTTAAAAACACGACACTTTTTTTTTGGTTTTGATAAAATACCATTAAACGGTTATTCTACTATTAATAGTCCTCCCTCCCTTAAAAAATTAGAGACATTTGTTACTGTCAGTTCTTTTCAAAACTAACATATTTTTTGAATTTTAAACTACTCCGCTAAATAGTGATGGTTTAGAGTTGAATGGTTAAATTGGTGATTACAATTTATTTTTGGTCTAAGTCAGATTTTTTTTTAGCAACAACTCATTCTTATTCAGATTCTGATTGATTGATTTTTATCAAACACCCGGAGTATTACTTTGACGATGATTGTTGGCTGGTGTGCTACAAAAAACCAGGTTCTGCCTAAGAGGGTGGATTGGTGAGGAGAGCCTGTGATTCCTATTTATGTACACCACTATATATTTATTTACACATTAGCAGCCATGCTGAATGCTGCGGCTACCATTTTTGACTTGCTCTGATTATTCTACCCTTCTGTTGACTTTCTTCAGAGGGTGAGTGACTATATATCTCACATTTGATGCTCATTTTTGGTCAGATATTACACACTGCACACCAGTACACCATATTATACTCTTTATATAAAGAGTTACCTTTTACTTTTTTCTATACTTGTGGTGTGGTTCAAGAATCAAGATTCAATGCTATTTACCATATAAGCAAACCCATCAATTATCTCCTCATTTCCAGGCCTTCAACCAATGGAATATATGGGATTAACGGAGATCCAGTTTCTGGGTATTGCTGTTGCCGCTGTTGTTGTTGCTGCCACAGCTGCCTACTTTTTCTCCTCCAAGAAATCTAAAGGTTTGATTACCCACTATGATCTATACACAAACACATGTATTATTGGATAGATTAAAGATTTACAATAAACAATACATGGTGTTATTTATGGTTTAATTTTGATCTTCTGTCTTATTTTTCTTTTATATGTAGAAGTAGCAAGTGAATTTGCAAATTTTAAGATAGCTATCATGTGGAGTTTTAGTAAGCCGTGCTATCTGTAATCTTAGTCAGAATTTTGTATGTGTTTGCCAGGATGCATAAACCCTGATACCTTCGAGCAATTCAAGCTTGTGGAGCGCACACAGCTTAGCCATAATGTTGCAAAATTCAAATTTGCACTTCCATCACCTTTTTCAGTGTTGGGCCTTCCTATCGGACAGCACATAAGTTGCAGGTCATTGATTGACTTGATCTTTTACTAGTGATCTCTACAACTTTGGGTCATCCCCATGCCAGATATATCTGTTTCTGATTGAATGATCATATGTGCTTTATCATCCAAATATTGGTTTTATTATTGTTTGGAACTTTTCTAAGTATAATCTATTAAACAGAGGTAAGGACAGCCAAGGTGAAGAGGTTATAAAACCATACACCCCAACTACTTTGGACTCAAATGTTGGATATTTTGAGTTAGTTATAAAGGTATACATTCTAAATTCCCTTTTGGAGTCCTTGGATTTGCCAGCTATATATATATTTTGATTTACATTCTTCAAATTATGTCTGTTTCTTAATTGATTTATGTGTGTTTGATTTCTTGCATAAAGATGTATCCACAAGGAAGGATGTCACATCATTTTAGAGAGATGCATGTTGGTGATTATTTGGCTGTAAAGGGACCCAAGGTATATTTCTCTTATTGATGTCCTTCCAAATGTTTGGTTATTATGAGAAGTGATTCAATGATTTGGGATAAGTTGGGAATCTATGTTTATATGATATCCATATGGGCTCTTCAATTCCAAATTTACACTCTAGGTCACACATGACTATATAATGTGTACTTGAGGTAGTTAGTTGGACATATTCTCTATAGGGATAGGAGAAACTTCCCCATCTTGGTGTTATCCTTTGCTAATACTAATGTTGCAACCTATTGGATGTTTATTTGTTTTCTTAATTTTGATTGGGGTAGTAGACTGGTACATCTAATAACTCATGTAAAACGTTGCCAATGGAATGCCAGTTCCAAATTATTCTAATTCTCAATTTCCTAATTTTTTTTCTAAACTTGCTCAATGGTGCAACATTTTGGACAGTCTTAGCTATTGATTAGTTGGTAATGCAAGTAACATGATTTTAAGAGTAGAATTTTCACCAATTTTGTCTACTTCTGATCTTTTATTCATATTCTTACCCCGCCAAGTGAAGTTGCCTAGTTTATAAAAATGCTGGGAGGATTAATTCATGTGTATATTTCCTATGTACCGATGTGGTAGCACTAGCATTGTTAGAAAATAGAACTCCACTTTGGAAACCTAAAGCAAGGACTGCGCAAAAGGATACATTTTAGACTAAAAGAAAGCTTTCATGTTTTGGTAAATTAATTATCAACAGGTATTTTATTAATTAACCAATTTTCTGGACATGGGCTGGACTCATTTTTTGGATGTTTAGTCGTCTTACCCCTGTCTTATGTGGAGTTTATAACAGTCTAAATATTCCGAAGTCCAAGAGTTCATGTTGCTTATAAACTCTAGTCCTAGTAGTATAAATTAGTTATCCTGGCACAGGCTATGCATGTGAAATACAAGTTATACTGTTCATGCTATAAATCTAATTAAGATTGAATAAAAGAATATAGAACAGAGAATTATAAATTTATGTTTAAACCTCACAAAACCCTAAACACTATTCCGGAATTATGTTCACAGCCACTGAACAACCCCACTTTGACTCCAAACCTTTACATATTAATTTCTAATGCTCTTCTTGTATATCATTAAGCTCTTACAGTGGGACCTTGCATCAAGCCTAGCCCCACACAAAGTAGTTTGTAGGCGAATAATGACCTAAATTTTGTCGTACATCACAAGCTACATCCTGCTGGATTCATGACATCATTTTCAGTCGATAAATTTTAGTTAGTGCCGTGAAAGATGTTGTATGCTGACATTTTTGTTTACCAGGGCCGTTTTAAGTACCAACCTGGTCAAGTGAGAGCCTTCGGAATGCTTGCTGGAGGTTCTGGCATTACTCCAATGTTCCAGGCATGCTTATCTATTATCTTTATAGTATCTTCTGCTTCTAACTGTTACCTTTCAGGGTTCACTATTGATATATGGCATGGTTTGTGTTTGTCTTGCAGGTTGCTAGAGCTATACTAGAGAACCCAAATGATACCACCAAGGTGCATCTTATTTATGCTAATGTTACATTTGAGGACATTCTTTTAAAGGTAATTCAGTCTTCTTTTCTTTAATATGTCCCATTTGAATATCTATACACCCTGGATAAACTCATGTTATGAGGAAACCCTAAATTTCAAACTTAATATAAGTTTGAACCATTATCTAAATGGGCCAAACATGATTTTAGCCAGCTTGAGGAGCAGAATTCACGTGTACTCTTGGTGAAAGAATTATTATGTATTATTTAGCACGTGGTCTGCATTTCTTCTCCTCCCCCCCCTCCCCCCCGTCTTGTGTTGAGTTGTTTTTGCCACATCAGTGAAGTACTTCAGCCATCTGGCAACGACCTTGGTGATTAGGACCCCTTGTGAGGTGATGTGTAGTCAATGTCTTTGAGAAAGTAATTACTTAGAAGTTAGAACCATTAAACAGTGTCAAAATCTCTTGGATGAAAGAAATACATCCTCAACTTGAGTACCTGTGTAGAAAAACCTTGATTGTCAATTTTATGTGAGAAACTTATTAACCATTTAAACACTGAAAATAGAAGGAATTATTTATCACTATATTGTTGTGTGTGAATTCTGCTTATTTTAGAGTTTGAGGATCTTGCTCTTACGCACTTGTGATGCTATATAATGTCGTAGATGCTGCTTATTCAAACATAAAATGTTATGAAGTAGAATTCAGTACAATAATTTTTATTTAAACTAGGAAAATAGTTCCTGGCCAACCTTATGCTAGATTACCGAATGATTGAGTTCCAGGGTTGGTGAGTAAGTAACAATACTGTACTAACCAGGGAAAGTATAACAGATCTAAAGTCAACAATATCTCACCCTATGTGGACCAGTTGTATGTGGAGTAATCTACCTGTCTGCTTGAGTTAGAAACAAGGTTTAACATCTTAAAATGTCCCTCAGGGTTATTCAGTGTGAAATTGAAAAGAAATGAAGTGTAGGATTTAAAATCCAGTTTTTAATTAAACCCTCATAGTTTTCTAAATTGTCACAGAATATTGTTCTGGTGGAAAGATCACAATGTTTTCCTTAAATGAAGAATTTCAGGTATCCTCTGGATATTATTGATGGATATTGACAAGAGTTGGCTGTTTGGAGGCTATATGTTAGCCTCTCATGTTAAGCCATTGTTATATGCTTTATTCAGCAGTTATATATGGTATAAAAGTATAAAAAGTTCTTTGATTGGAATTACCATGGAAACTTTTTTCAATTGGAAATAAACCAGTTCTGGCTTTCTTCTTAGTTCTTACATACTATATGACTTGGTCTGCAAATATGACTAGTTTAAATGTGTAGATATTAGATATGCATCCATATATATTGGGAACATATCAATGTTAGGCCTGACACGCTGCTGCTTTTCGTCTTCTTCAAATGCTTGCTATTTTATTTTTGTCACTTCTTAAACCAGGAAACTCAAAAGGTGAGAGTTGATGAAAATGATTCTTAATTGGCCTTTTCTTTTCAGGAGTAGGATTAATTTTTTAACCAGGATGCCTCTTAGTTCATTTCTTCTTTCCTTGGTAACATAATGTTATAATGAAGTGTTTTGATAAACATAATAGAAGTGTGTGCAATAGTTAACGGTCTAATTAAATTGTGCAAACCTCTTACAACAATTTAAATGGGAACATGAAAAGAAAAAGTTATTGATTAAAAAGTAAGAAGAATAACAGTTAAAGAAACTTGTTGTTGATGAAAATAGAATAAATTAACTCATACTAGATATTTCAGGAAGAACTAGATGGGCTTGCTACCAACTACCCTGATCGCTTCAAAGTATACTATGTACTGAATCAGGTTAGTTGCTTTCTTATATTTACTCATCTGGTGCATTTTTTCTTCTTCTGGCCTTTCTACTTCTTGTGGAATTTATTACAGGTGATATTTGTAGAATTAATTTAGTTTGATAAATGTCTTTTAAAGTAACTTCGACATTATCAATTACTATTTGAGAAGGGACATTGCCATTATGGATTTTAGTGCTCAATACAGAGTTCTCGACATGATAAGCACATGTCAGGAACTCGTAGGTGTTACCTGAGAAGCTAAACATTGTTGAATTCCATCTTTTTCAAGTCTTTTCAACCAGCTTGGTCGATGCAGCCAAGTTGATCATAGCCTGCTCGGTGTTTTTAAGCATAAAAAGCATGATGATTTTGTAATTGATACGGAAATTGTTTCTGGACCTACTTACTTGTCTTAAGTTATATAGATGAACTAATAGCCTGTATGTATGCTTCTGCAGCCTCCCGAAGTATGGGATGGTGGCGTAGGGTTTGTATCCAAGGAAATGATCCAAACGCATTGCCCAGCCCCAGCATCCGATATCCAGGTAGATTTTGAGCAATCTGAAAGGTTATCGTAGTTGATTTTACTCTCCAAAATTGTTTTATTTGGTGGAGTAGTTTACTTTAAAACAAATAAAGGGGCAAAAAACTGTGACAACTCAATCCTTGTAATTTTGAACCTGCAGATTCTGAGGTGCGGACCGCCACCTATGAACAAGGCCATGGCTGGTAACCTTGAAGCTCTGGGATATGCATCGGAGATGCAGTTTCAGTTCTAACTTTTCACTGGGGACTTTACTCCCCCTTTAATTGATTGATATTTAACGAAACAATATCTATCTATAGCAGTTTATGATGTATCTATCTTCAATGATTTTTATTGGAACTGTAAGACATTGAAGTAATTATATGGAGAACTTCATCGCTCTCTACCTTACATTTAATAAAGAAAGAGGCTTGCAGAGTCGGGAGTTGGTGTTCATTTTCTTAATTTTTGTAAACAATTCTAAAATATCATAATATTATGGGAGACGGAGGGAGGGAATTCCTAAATGAAAAAGTTGCAAAAACCTATAATCTTACTCCTACATCCCAAAAAAAAAAAGACCCATTATGATTTTTCAAAGTTAGTTTACAAAAAAATAATTTCTAAATACAATTATGAATATTACAAAAAAAATAATTTTTTATTAATTATAAATAATTGTTTTTTCCAAGACTTAAATAAAACTACAATTTTAAAATTTAGAGTTTTGCAAAAATGATTTCTTGAACTCAAAATGAGACTTTTTGGAGTAGGGTTAGAAGTATTTTAAAAGTAGTTTACTGCCTATACAATTGTGAAAAGTAATATACAGTGTTGTTGTAGATGTACAACGACGGTAAAAATCGTCGTTATAAGATCTATAATGATAATTTTATTGTGAAAATATCATTATCTATTGTGGATTTAACAATTTTTTATTTTTAATGTCATTAAAATTATAAATATTTATGGTGTATGTCATTGTTTTTATGAGGGTTGAAAAGTTCGTGCAAAATCTCGGTGCATATCAAAAATTTTATGTGAACATGAAAATTAGATACGAGTGTATTAGAATTTCACTTAATTGTATTTTGACCCCTAATGGTGGATACAAAATATAAATAGGTGAAGTTCAAATACACTCATGTTCAATTTTCATGTCCACATAGAAGAGCTCCAGTAAATATAACATGAGTCTCAAGGGCGGAGCCAGGAAAATTTTTTGTCTTGGGCTACAGAATTGGAACAAAATTAAAAAGCTGAGCGGGGACCAGAGGCGGGCGCTTTATCTTTATTTACTGGGCTCTGCCCAAAATTCTCAAATTTCGCATTTTTTCGTAGCCACTTTACAATTTTCTAACTCAGCCTATACACATCCAATTGGAACCAATTTTTAACATGTTATTGAAGGTATGACATACTATTTTAAAAAAATATAAACCACCCAAATAAATGTTTTACACAGATCTATATGGGCTCAAAGCTCAAATACACATCGGTTTTCTAACCAAACCAAAATTACTCAATTCACTTAAACTTGCTTCTAAACCATTTTTAATTCAGTAAAGCCACTTGAGACACATATTTTATAAATATAAGCTTTCTTGCTTACAATAACATCAAGTTTTCACTTTTAAAACTTCACAAACTCTAAGAGGAATTTAATCAAACAAGTGAAGTGCATAACTTTAAAAGAGAGATCTCATAACCATTTAGAAATAATTAAGCCAAGAATTTTTCAATTCTTTTTCCTTATTACTCCACCCGGCACCCACCATATATATTCCTATTTCCACAAACAATTCACAAATGCTTATAACTAACTTAGCAAAATAGACACTATGACTTTAATTTCAAAATGAACTAAAACTTATGTTGTACATTTCATGAAAATTCTTGTCATATGTTGGCCAAAATCAGTTTCCTCTTGCCGAAAATAAGCTTCAATTCCTTTCCAATTCAATTTGCAGCTTTCATTCTATTATTAGTTTCACCCGAAAACCAAGATCAATTGATAAAGGTTTGAAGTAGTTTAGCGAGAAGGAAAATATATAGAATGGGCGGATAACAATTAACATGGAACATATGATGTAAAGGAACAAGACTTATGAAGATTGGGCTGGACTATTAAGATATATAAATACTAAATATTTGTCAAAAAATCCACCCGGGCTAGAGCCCATCCTAGCCCATGAGTGACTCCGCCCTTGATGACTCTACAATAATTATGTAAATTAAACTCGAAATAATAATAAAAAATATATATTATTTACATTTTAAAATTATATATATATATATTTTGATTTTTTAGAGTAAAAAAAACTTAAAATTGATCTAATTTCGTTTAAAATAACAAATATGATAATTAGTAATAATTTATAATTATTATATTTGTTTGTACTCATATCAATTTTAAATTTTAAATTTTTTAAAATTGATTTAAAAAAAAATAAAAATGTATATTTTCATAATTTAACAACTTCTTAGAATTAACTACAACTTTATATTTTGATAGTTCCTTCCGTCACAAATGCCCATCTCACTCGCATGCAACTAACAAATGTGAAACTATGAATTAATATTTCCGCATATACAAATAGACACTCTCAATTTGAAATGGAGAGTGTCTATTTTAAAAGTCTAAATTTAAAGCTATTAGATTTAAGATTTAGAAGTTGTTATCTCATTTAAAAATTATTAACTTTTAACCACCTTATTTAAAGCCCATTAACCTAACTCTAGTAACTTCATTTAAAAGTTATTAACCTAATCCTAGCCATTAATTTAATATATTATTATTATTATTATTATAATAATAATATATTTGTATTATATTAAAATAATAAAATAATAATAATTTTAATAATAATAATAATTTGTTAAATAATTTTATTATTATTATAATAATAATAAAATTATTATTATTATTATTAATTAATAAACAAATGAGGGACATAACAAAGTGCTAATAATAATAATAATAATAATATATTAATTTTATAAGTATTAAATTAATGACTAGAGTTAGATTAGTGACTTTTAAATAAAATGAATAGAGTTAAGTTAATCATTAGTGAATTTTAAATGAGGTGATTAGAATTTGAAAGTTTTTAAATGAAATGACAATTTAAAAATTAGATTAAATAATTTTAAATCTAAACATATTTAAATAGGGACTCTTCGTTTCAAATTAAAACGGAGAAGATCTGATCCATTTGGTTGTATTTATTACAACATTACATGCGAGATCACGACATAAAATACATGTGGGATGTACAAATGGAAATAAAAGGAAACAACTTGGCATGTGTTTCATTACAGAGCGACGAGCCCGCTTCTTCATACACACCCTATTCTCACGCTCACTTGTAAATCTTTTGCAGAGGAAGACGAAGGATAGAGAGAGAGAGGAGAGGAGAGTTTGATCAGCAAACTTCCATGTTTGGTCTTTGTCTTCTCTTGAACCAACGGTACGAACCAAAATCTACTGAACAACTCATTTTTCTCTTGTTTTATTTTGCATTGTGGTGAGATTTGATTCAACTTCATTTGGGTATGCTTTATTGTTGCTGAACTGGGTTTTTCTGATTCTTGAATACAAAAAAAGACTCGATTTTTATGATGACCCGTTGAAAGATTGGATTACCCTATACCACCAGTTTAATTAGTCTGAACTCCTTTTTCATTTACTCCAATTGCTTATTCCCATTGAGAATGAATGAATGAATGATTGGTTGGTTCTTTTCTGGGTCAACTCATGTGATCTTTATGTGGGCAATCATGCCATTTATCTGAGTTGGATATTTCGGCCCAAATTAGCATGTTTTTTTTCACCAATTCCTTGTAGTATTTCAATCGTTTCATTTCTCTAATCACTGCAAAGGTGATGGTGGTTCAGGTTTCATAATAAGTATTAGGAAGTATTGGGGTCTGTTTTGCAATGGGCGAGAGAAATGCTCCCCACATTGGGCTTTTTTCCCAGAAATCCTTGTTCTGTTTGTTTACTTTTGCATCAATCTTGTTAATATTATCTTGGCTCTTCGTGTTGCGTTCCACCGGCCAACCTCACTTTATTGACCATAGTTTCTCACCCAATTCCAAGCTTCTTGCTGTTTTTGATAATGAGAGATCTGAACCCAGGAAAACGAGTGACAGTAAGCCCACCATTGCAAGTGCTTCAATTGATAAAGATTTACATCAAAAGACAAACTTAGCACAATGTAAATCCAATAAGGTTTTACTTAAAGTTTTCATGTATGATTTGCCTCCCGAGTTTCATTTTGCTCTCTTAGGATGGAAGGCCGAGGGGAAGAGTGTTTGGCCAGATATTCGAACCAAAGTCCCTGGATACCCTGGTGGGTTAAACTTGCAACACAGTATAGAATATTGGCTTACATTGGATCTCCTCTCTTCTGAATTTGCTACCAGTTTGGATGGCCGTAGTGCAATAAGAGTTCACAATTCGAGTGAAGCTGATGTTATATTTGTTCCATTCTTTTCCTGCATAAGCTATAACCGATATTCCAGGTTGAAGCCACACCAAAAGGGTAGCATGAATAAGTTGCTTCAAGATAAGTTGGTCAAGTTTTTGACAGCTCAAGAGGAGTGGAAGAAATCAGGGGGCAGAGACCATATAATTCTCGCCCACCATCCAAATAGCCTTTTAGATGCGAGGATGCAGCTCTGGCCTGCTGTGTTCATCCTTTCAGATTTCGGGAGGTATCCACCAAATGTAGCTAATGTTGAGAAAGATGTAATTGCACCATACAAACATGTAATCAGAAACTTTGTCAACGACTCATCTGATTTTGATAGCCGCCCGACTTTGCTGTACTTCCAAGGAGCCATATATAGAAAAGATGTAAGTGAATTTCTTTCCTTATCGTTATTTTGCTTACTTTGAATTTCAGTTGGAAGTGATGATAAATGTTTGATTTTCTGTATTTTCCCCATTAGCTGAACTAACCTCAAGTCCTTGACCATATTTCACTGGGAAAGGTCATTGTAACCGGCTTTAAACTCATTCCCTGTTATCACTTTGCACACAGGTGGTTATACTGTTCTACATATAACCACCTGGAAGTTCTATTCTTTAAGTTGGTGGGAATGCAAGAGCTTGGCATTAAATGAACATATGTTTTTGAGGATAATCTAATTTGGACCTGTTCCCATCACGCGTAAGTTTGTTTTAATATGTTCAACAGTAGTTTTAGGTACTATATTTGGATGAAGTTTGCTGTGATTGTATGAAAGTGACGAATGGAGGCAAAAATGGAATAATAATGAATATTTTGTTGAGGAAAATAAAATGAAGAAACATCTTTGCAGGCTGCATATTGGATCTGTGGTACTCTTGAATTGTCGCTAATTTGTTTCGCATTTTCAGGGTGGGATTGTCCGGCAAGAGTTATTTTACCTTTTAAAGGAAGAAAAAGATGTTCACTTCTCATTCGGTAGTGTTCAAAAAGATGGGATCACTAAAGCTACAAAGGGAATGCATTCCTCCAAATTCTGCCTCAACATAGCGGGTGACACTCCCTCATCAAACCGTCTCTTTGATGCCATTGCTAGCCACTGCGTCCCAGTTATCATCAGTGATGAAATCGAGCTCCCCTATGAGGACGTTCTTGACTATTCTGAGTTCTGCATATTCGTTCGTACGTCAGATGCTATTAAAGAAAAATTTCTCATTAATCTAATTAGGAACATCGGGAAAGACGAGTGGAGCAGGATGTGGGCAAGGCTAAAGGAGATTGAGAATTTGTTTGAGTATCAGTATCCATCCAAGGAGGGTGATGCTGTTCAGATGATATGGCAGGCTGTGACTCGTAAGGTTCCTACTATGAGAATGAAGGTACACAAGTCTAAGCGATTTTCTCGTTTTAAACCCCCCAAGGAGAAAGGCTTAACTTCAGTTCCATTGCCAAGAAATTTTCAGTAAGGGCTGTTTGCAGGAAACGACAAGTTCTTTGAAGCTGGAGGAAGTTAGGAACTGCATATACTTGTATTGCTATTTGCTTGTAAACAGGAGATGAGAAAGATCAAAAGGAAAAAAGAAGAAAAAGAAAAGGAAAGATCATTTCCAGGTATTTTAGCTTCTAACTAGTGAGACAAGTGTATAATTGTTGCGTCAATTCATTCATTCATTCATATATCTAGGTGTCATTTATTTCTGATTTCATCTGATATTATAAGCATGCAAGAGAGTGTTAATGCGACCAGCATATTGACTCTGAGATCTTTGGTCCAACCCCACCAAAACGTTATGATAAAAGGGCATGAACACCTACCATGTTTTCAAGTTTTTTAGGTGTGTCACAAGAAGAGAGTTAGTAGTAAGTAGTTAATGGGCGTGAAATGGTTGGTTTGTTTTTTGTGCATTTTAATGCAAGTGGTAAGGAATATGGTGCCACCACAGCAAGTCAGCAAGCATTAGGGGAATGGTTGAGGGTTTGTTCTTAAAAAGAGCTTGGGTTCAATTCAAGTACCTCCCTTTGACCACAGTGGGATGTGCCCTGCCCGATATGGCATCACTTTAAACTTGGTGATCGATCTTTTTTACAAATAAAGGAGGACATAAACATTTGCCAATTTTCATGTGAAACCAGCCAATAATGATATTAATAACAACAGTAACACTAGTACTGGTGCAGTGGTGCTCGACCAATTATTACCAAATAAAGGAAATGCTAGAACAAAAAAAGAGTAATGGTTCATGAGTAATCTATATATATGGTTGCAATTGCATTGAAGTGATAAACAGAGCAGCAGACGAAGAAGAAGTCAAAATAAAATC
This sequence comes from Panax ginseng, assembly GCA_020205605.1. Classification (NCBI taxonomy): domain Eukaryota; kingdom Viridiplantae; phylum Streptophyta; class Magnoliopsida; order Apiales; family Araliaceae; genus Panax; species Panax ginseng. The sequence goes on from CM035146.1 coordinate 104,658,833, forward strand.
CCAACCACATATCAACATTTAGCAGATTTAATCCTATGTTGTATACAAAACCTACAAAATCAATAATTGGATCATATATATTTACTCCCTAGTCCCTCCAATTAGAGATATATTTTGATAATTTTAGATGAATTTATGAAATTTTAAAATAATAGTAGTGAATTTTATATTTTTGTACAAACAATTATAATTGCTACAATCTAACTAACTAAAAACTACTCCATATACTAATGATTTATATTTCGATATCCAACCCCATGCTACGTAGTAGTAGAATAGCTTAGACCCCATCTGCAATAATTAACAGTCTCTCTGGAGTGTGCACCGACGACCGACCGTACCCACTTGTTACATGGAGAATGGAGCTACCACTACCACTACCACTAGGTCCACTACCACTATATATAAAATAAATGGAAATCCGTTGATCCAACCGTCAACATAATTGTTGTACGGACGATGATTAACCCTACGTAGTCTTCCCTCAATAATATTGCTCAAATCATGATGTGTACAATTGGTTGAATGTCCACGTAATAATTATGGAACATTGGATATGAATGAATATATTCTTTATAAATTATTAATTTAAAAGCGAGCGAGCTAGCCACCAACAAGAATACCTACTTTTTCATTCGAAAAGGAGTTGAGCAATAAATTAAGTGGTATCATAAATATATATCTATTGCCTGATGCCTCCACTCTTCTTATTCACACAAATATGAAGCCAGAAGATGAGGAGGAACCTATAAAGAAGGTGGCTTCAAATGGGTATTTGTTCATTAAGGAGAAGGAGGTGGTGATCAGGTACAACGAGTGCAGGAGGAACCATGCAGCAAATATCGGCAAATACGCAGTGGATGGGTGCTGTGAGTTCATGGCTGCTGGTGAAGAAGGAGGCCCAAGCGCTTTGAAATGTGCTGCTTGTAGTTGCCACAGGAACTTTCATAGGAGATCACACCAGATCAATCACGTTATTATTAATGTGTACTACTCGTCATGCGATCATCATTCTTCTATTTCTATGCCTCCAAATTAACAACATAATTTTTTATATTTCTTTGGTTTTGAAAGTTTAGATTATCGCAAGTACATAATAAATACTCTATATATACATTTGTTCAAGAGATGGATGTTGCTACCAAATTCCTTAATTCGTAGCTAGATTCAAGTTGGCTGTATGTTGATTAAACACAAATGGGTGAACACTTATCATCTGTGTCTAGCTAGTCGACGTACAATCAATTTATCATCTTCTTTTAAGACTACTTTTTGTTTACTCTATTTTGAGGTATATACCGCAAGACGTAATCAACTTTTTTAAATAAATTTCAAAGTATGATATTTGTATTATTTAACCAAGACTTTTAAGATCGATAAACCACATAAAAGCTTAACCATCAACTGATTAAACGTCAACACAGCAGATTAGAGGAAATTGGTTAAAATATATAAAACATGTACGCCTAAAATTTCAATGATATATGGATAGATTTCGTAAAAAGTTGTGTTACAAAGAAATGGGAACAAAAATAGCCACTCATAGCATTGGTTAAAATGAATACAATTTTGAGTAACTATCATTTTCCTTCTTCACAGAATCAGAGCTCACAAGACACAACAACTGGAAGAAGATTCCTTTTCGCATTGGCATTATGTCGGAACCACCTCTCTGCCTTGGCCTCTTCTGACATGTCCAAAGGATCAGTTTCCTTGACCGCTAATCCCTCCAAGCTCTTTCCCGTCCGACCAGTCTTAACATACATTCAGATTTTCAGGTGAACCGATTGTGGTTCCTATCAAGTTGCTGGTAGGTTGGGCACTGAAGGAGTATTGAGTTGAATTTCCTATACTTGGTGTGCTAGTCTGAAATGCATTTTCTTTACCCGACTTTCTACTTCTCCAACTCTCATTGCCACTAATTTGAGAGCTGAATGTGGTTTTACTTGGACTTCCAATACTTGATGGTCCAGTTTGAGCTATATTGTCTTTCCCTGGATAGCTATTACTCCAATTGTCGTTATTGATAGCATGGGAACCAGGGGAATTTCGAGTTTGATTTCCACTAGTTGGTTGGTGTCCCAATATTAACAGAATAATTTGAACTCCAATTCCAGTTGGTTTCCCATACTTGTCTCTTCATTCAGATTAGCCTCCCATCGTCTAGTATCATTTGATATCAAAGGATTCATGATTCATCCCAGACGACCTAGAAATTGAATAAGCCTCATCTGTAGATTTTACTGTCGGATTCGTACTCTGGCTCTGACTTGTCCTTTTTAGCAAAGTAGTCTGGTAGGAATGGAAAAATTGGAACAAATTTAGTGTTGTTTGCTTGCTCCACGGCCATCTGTCTTTTGTACATTGGAGAAGTCAAAGAACGGTCTTTCTTTTTGCTAATTACAAATCGGTTTTCTCCTTTACTCATTGGCATAATCTCTGGGAATTCTTCATCTGAAATAGCACTTGCCAGGTCAGGGACATCGTGCAGCTCTGCTACCCTCTTGAACCATCTATCTGATTTCTCTGCTTGTTCTTTCTCCTTACCAAGGCTCTGAACCTCGGTCTCTGGGTTTTCAGAAAGCTGAAAACTATCTCCTGGTTTACCAGACTCAGTTATCACAGGAACAGGACCACTTTGATCATAAACATATGAAGTGACAGATTCAAAGCTTACTGAAATAAATTTCTCACTAACCTCCTTGTTTGAGCTTTGAGCTTTTTTAGCAAACATATCAGCAGGTAATGGCACAAATGGAATACATCCAGAATTTCTTCCCTTAGGAGGTCCATCCTGTAGAGAACCTGATCTAGGTGCAGTAGATCTCACTGTTCCAATATTTTGTCCACTGATGTTTTTATTATCAGTTTCCGAAAACGTGGATGTGCGACCAAGAACTTGGTCCAAACTGCAGCCGACCAACGATGTAAGGTCTTTGTTTGCACTCAGTATGGGAATCATTACCCTCAGGAGGGGCATCATTACCCAAGTTTCTTTGATACTGAGAATTGGCCAACCTCCTCTTCTTCCTTGTGCTTATGACGAACCTGTTTACTCCTTTTCTCAGTGGCATGATTTCAGGAAAATCTTCATCAGCTGCTGCATTGCTCAAATCAGAGACATTATTCAATTGAGAAACCTTACTAAACCACCGATGTGCCTTCTCTTCATTGGCAGCCAAACTGCTATCCATGTCACCCTTATTTGCATAGTTTCCGTTATTGTATGCCAGACCTGATCTTGAGTTGACTGTACCAACTGAAACTTCACCTGGACGTTTGCAGTCACATCAGAAGCACACTGTGTTCCTTCCATAATTACAGAAATCACACCTACAAAAAGAGGGGGGACAATAAACAGAAACACAATATATATCAGAAGTAGACCTTACTTTTTTTCATTTTAAATAAAGACAGACCTTTTACTTGAGCATAAGTAGGAAGTAAAACTTACTGAGGACACTCCCACTCACCAACTTGTCAGCTGCCTCTTTGGTCTTGGTTCCTTGCATTCAAGGGATTTTAACATTCCTTGCAAAGTTCATGAAACTGCACTTGCTCAATAAAGAATGAAGTTATATCATACTCAGTATGGTATTACTATAAATCCTTATCTTCAGCCAAAACCTGCTGATAAGCATGTGATGACATAACCTCTTGTTTGGTGAAATATGTGCAATTTGAGGTTGCTAAAATACCAGAAGATATGAACAATTAAACGACATTCTCATAAACTTTTAATTCAAGACCATTTATGCCAAACAAAATTATCATTAATTAGTCAAAGATTTAAATCACGGAACTTGATGAAAACAACACACCTTGGGCATATCCAATCACCTCTCTTCATTTCAATATTCTGTCCAAGAGGCCTTGGTGTTTGTCCATAATATCCTGATACCTGATGTTCTGGATTAGACAAGTCAGAAGCAGGAATTCTACGGCTCGCCTAAGCCAACTCGCTCAACGGATTCCGAACAGATATTTCAATGACCTCTGTACTGTACAAGTTTTTCCTTTCTGACGAAATAGTAGGATTGCTTGCATAGCTCAATAAATACTTCATCAAATCAACTGTGTGCTTTATCGGATTCCAACACCTTAATTCAAATTAAAAATTTAAGATTCATTAGTAAAAACTAATAACGCAACCTACTTTAACAGTAAAGGATTTTAATTTTAATTTTATAGAACTGATAACTGAAGTACTCATAAGTTTCAAAAACAATAATAATAAAATTCACCAAAACAACCCTTCTTGTAGAGATAATGAATCCTCAGCTGAAGTCAAGAGAGTTTATATAGCAACAAACTGATTTGCAAATAAAATATTCCTCCAATAGTTCATCAATTATGAAGTTTCACTTAAAAAGAATGAATCTGGTTTTTCACATTTTTGAATGGCATATGAATCATCAACAACACAGCAACTAAATTTGAAGTATGATATAATGGAAGTATGGACACAACAGCTAGCAATAAGAACATCTTCTTATAGAGAAAGTGACTCTGTATTACCCCCCGCCTCCCTGAAGTCGCTATTAATATCACACCATATAATGTTACGAATCACATGCATGAGAAGAATGCTATAAAGGCACTGGCTTCTAAAACTACAACAAAACGCCTCTGAAAAACATTGTTTTGGAATAACGCCGTGGAGAGTTGGAATATGATTTCAATTTGATGTTTATTAGACATTCTCACATAAATTTGCACCATTCCTGGAGAAAATGACTGCAGAGATTCTCTAACAAATCTCTAATAACAACTATTTATGTTTATATCCAAACTCATGATATCATTTCTGGTCATTACAGTAAATCCTATGTACAAATAAGCACAAATTATAATAATTACACTTGCATTAAATCCATTTCTGCCCAAAAATGACCTCATTCTCCTACTAGTATCAAGAGCACTTTTGAAAAGAAAAGGAGTCCCCTTTTCTACAACCACCTCTATATCCTTCCTGGAGAGTAACCTGTATTCAAATTCAAAAGAAGTTTTTTTTTTAAGAAAAAAACAAATCAGTAACTTCAAACAAAAACTGAGATAAGATTTGGGGAGGCATCAAACCCCAATATATCGGGTCCATTGCGAGCAAAAGCTAAGCAGGAAGTAGCAGAACGAACAAATTACTCCGACAAATACTCATAAAGCACAAACGTGTCCTCAGGAACTATTCCGTGCACCTCAGCTGCAGGAGATAGAGTGTGAACGAGCTCCGACCACTTGGGCCATGGGTGCTGAAGCTGTTGCTAGGAATAATTGTCCTCCTTGAGATGTGAATTCGTTGGGAGGAATAAATAGTCAGGTGCTCGAGTGATTGGGGAAAGAGAGAAGGCGGAGCGGCGGGGATGGAAGGGAGATAATGGAGTGGCGAGCAGCAAGAGGAACCTGGTTGCGCCGCCCATTACTTACTGCTGCTATTGCATCCACTGACGGCGGAGAATGGCGGAGCACGGCTGAAGGAGCCCTAGTGGAAAGATATTCTATTATTTTTATTTTCTTTCCCTCCTATTTGGCCAACAGATTTCGAATAAAATAATACTAATAATATTTTTGGTGCTGGGGAATTAATAGCCGGAGATAGCAGTGTGCAGTGCTATTCAGAAAATAGAAATAAAATAAAAATAAATATATTAATCAAGGAACAGATTATAATTGTGTTAGGCCCAAAGTAAAATACAAAAAAATATTAAGGCCCAATAGAAACCCATATTGCTAGCCCAAACTTAATTCAGTTCACTTGGCAGGATTTCACTTTAATTGGTTTTCTATCCATATGATTTTTAAACTAAAATTATTTAACTATAAAATCTATATCTATCTATCTATATATCTATACCTACATAAATATATAATAAGATAAAATTTAGTTTTTGATCTTCGATATTAGTTTTTGATATAGCCTAAAATTTAACTACTATTGAAATACTTTTTAAAAATTCTAATTTTATTGTATTTATATTTATTTTGATGTATATATCTATATAAATATATAATAAGATAAAATTTAATTTTTGATTTTTTGTCTTTGGTCTTTAGTATATACTTAGAATTAAACGAGAAGTAAAACACTTTTTATACCTTTATATATTGTTACGATTAACTTAGTTATATATAACTAAAACTCTCTTTATGATTCTACAAACTTTAATATTAACTTATTATTCTGTAATAATTTTATTTTTTATAAAAGTCATTTAACTACTTTGGTCAAATGATAAATTTTAAATTAAACATCATATTTAGAATTTTATTTTTAGTTTTCACTCAAGTTTAGTCTCTAAATGACTATATATTAAAAATATTATGAGTACATATAATACTACCTTCGTCCCCATAATAAGTGCTTTTTTAGCTTAAATCACACATACCAATACACAAGCTAAAATGACAAAAATACCCTTAATATATTTTCTTTGAAGTTGAAGAGTTAATGAGTGTCATTTAATTGTAGTGATGGTAAGATGCAATAAATACCATTGAATGCATAAGGGCATATATGAGAAAATATTGCAAAAATTGTATTGAAGTCTAACACATCACTTATTTTGAGAAAAAATATTAAGCCTAAAAAAGCACTTATTGTGAAATCGAGGTAGTAATTAATATCAAAATTATATTATATGTATAAATATTAGAAACATATTAATAATTACTTTAGTTACCAATTCTACTGCATATAGGAGAAAACAATTCTAATTTATATATTCGTTATTAAAATTTAGTTAGCTAGGTTTAAAAAAAATTATAATGGCAACTCATTATTCTATAACAATTATATTCTTAAATAACTATATATTAAAAATATAAAAAATATTGTTAGTAAATAATAATTAATATAAAAAAATATAATATATATTAAAAATATATTAATAATTAAAATTTAGTAAACAACTTTATTTCATATAGGAGAGCTTAAGTTAATTAATGTTAAAAAAATCCTGACTTATGTACTACTAATTAAAATTTAATTACCTTTTAAAACTAAAATCATGATCATAACATATTATTTTACAAAATTTTATTTCTTATAGAATTTATTTAGTTAATAATTATATATACAATAGAGTAACATGCACTACATTTAAGTTTTTAGATTTTCACTCAATTTTGAACTCTAATTAAAAATGCATATATAAATACGAAGAATTGATTGTAAAAACTAAATACTAAAATTTGAAAGAATATAAAAAACTTAAGAATCACATTAGTAATACTCAATTGTAAGTATTCAACGATTGTTTATAATTTGTAATCATTTATATTTTAAACAAAATTTGTAGTCATTCTAATATTAACAGCAAGTCAATTTAAAATTCAAAAAATATTTTTATAACAACTATATAAAATAAATTAAAAATAATTTTATTTAAAAATTAACTCGTATTTTGCACGGGCTACTCAGCTAATTTTTTTTTAAAAAAAAATAGAAAAACATTTTTTTGGCAAGATAGCTTAGGCACACCAAGGAGACAATTTTCCTATATGTAATGAATAGTAAACGTATAAAATGATGGAGTACTTAGATTAATGCGTAGCGTAGACAATGATAAATTTTGGATCTAATTATATCTTAAATAAATATGTCATAATTTCAACATTATATAATAAAAAGCTCTTAATTCTGTGCAGATATGATAATTAAGCATAAATATTTTATAATTTTATTAAATTGTATTTTTATCCCATTAAATAAATTTATAAAGTACCCGGGTCTAATTTTCATATCCTAATAAATTTTTTATAATGAATGTTAACATAAGGAATGTTAAGAACCTGTCATGGTATTGGATAGTCAATGTAATGAATTAAAACATATTTACTTGAAACGTATTTTAGATGGAAAAATTTGATACTACTGTCCTAGAATTATACGGTATTAATAGTTTTATGTTGGGCCTTCAGTTTAGCACAGCTGAATCAAATTTAAACTTAGGTTATATTTGATAAAATTAAATATTAAAATTTGAACAATTTAGACATCTAAATAATATAGAATATCTATTTAGAATTGTATTTGAATTAAAAAATATTATTTAATAATTTATTTTTATAATGTCTGAATAAAAGTATTTTACTATTTTAACCCTTAAACAAACAGGATAACTCCCGTTCACTTTCTCTCTCCCCTCTTCAGTTTCCTCGTTTCTTCACCCTCGCAACTCTCCCTCCCCTTCTGCTTTTGCACCCTCCTGTCCTAGCTCCATCTCCCTTCTGTTGCCCTCCTCTGCCGCTATTGCCGTCCGCCGCCCTCTCCCCCTTTCCTTTAGATCATATTTTCTTTCACTAAATTATATATATATATATATACCAAACAAATTATCACTTCACATTTCCTTTATTCATAACCTTCCAATTCCATTTAGATCCAATATTATAGTAATAATTTTATATCTACTTTCTCTCTCCAGACCTGAGCTCTGTATTTTCAGATGGTTTCAATCGGCATGGATTTGTGCTTGGTTTTTTTTTTACTTGTAAATTTATTAATGGTGGAATTGTAAATTTACTTGTAAATTCATATATATATATATATATATATGAATTTGTTCTTTTTACTGGATAGGATGGTGAACTTTATGGTTGGTGGCGATTTGAATGTTTTAGCTCTGAGGACAGGGATGGTAGAAATGGGGATAAAAAAAAGAAATTTTGTAGTATTGTTTAGGTCATTTTTATCCAAAAAAATTAATATTTTGTTCAGATGGGACTTTGAATGGTTTAATATTATTTTTAAATTTTATCGATTAAGAGGTATAACAATGTTTATTAAATAAGTTGTGTATACTTTGTTCGAATCAAAGAAATCCAAACATTACAATCTTAAAAATTAAGATTTTTATAAAAACAATAATCTTAAAGAATATAAGTAAATTTAATTGTAAGTGGTTCCACTCTCGTACGAAAGTTTGGCGAAAAAACCTATAATACCCCCCAAACGAGAGAGACCTATTATATACTTTAAATTATGAGTGTTGTTAAACTTTGATATTGTTTGGGAAAGTTTTTCACTTACAAAACATAAAAGCGATACATGGCCAAATAAAGTAGTGGTGGTAGCAGTAGTCTTACAAAACATTAAACCTTTGATTGATTTGATATATATCCTCTAGTAGTAGTGTATATACTTAGGAAATAGGAGGAGTGTGTATGTTTTCAGCAAAGGCTGCGTTTGCTTGGTTTTTGACACAAAAAGGACAACCCCCCCTCCGCCCACTCCCAAGTGTCCCTAGCTACCTACTCCAGCTAGCTAGCTAGTACCTATAAAGACTACTGATCTTCTGACCGTGCATGCATATGAATAATACCTGCCTACCTACCTGGCTGCCCACATGTTTGGGTCTGCCACTACATATGGAATTCCGTTTACGACTTGGGTTAATTTCTTCATACTCTCATCGAATTCAATTAACTACTACTACTACTACTACTACAACATATTTTAATCTGTACAATATTTGACTATAAATTAGCAATGCAAATAATATCATGTTTATTTAATTTATAATTTCATAATAATATATAAATGATTTTTGTAATGAACTAATTTGTTCGTAATCATGTGCTCCACTATGAATGGTTAATTTTAATGCGAGTTTTCAACTTAATTTGCCCTTTATTACTCTTTCATTATTACTGTTGTAAACCGTTTTGAAAAGCTAAAGCTAATAGCTAGAGGTAATTTAGGTAGGTAAATAATCAATTTTTTTACTCACCTTGAAAGAAAGACGGGAATTAATGGAGAAGTATTTGCCACTACAATGGTTTTCTACTTTATATTTTCAACACATATTTCGTTAAGATTATTTTTTATGTACAATACAATGCATGGTTAGAGTTGGACTTGTTATTTCACGTACGACAGATATTATGGATCCCGCTTGCATGGACCACTTCATTTTGGAGAATATATATATATAAATAAATAATATGTACTGTAAATTAATTAGTCAGAAAAGAGATACACCTCGTGCAAGACGCATAAATAAGATTCTTTTAGGTATATGGGTTTTTTTATATTCCAAGATTAATTCCCCCAAAAAAATCTTCAGATTTTTAATTCATTCATACGGGTTAATTTCTATAGTTAAGAAAATAATATGCAAATTAAAGAAAAATTCTATGCGGACTGCATAAAGTGTTTTATCTATTTGTATTTTTAATCTCATTAATTGAAGAGTTAAAATACAAATAGATAAAATTATAAAACACTCATACATATTTAATTATAAATTTTTTGATATGCAAAAAGAGCTTTTAATTAGTTTTGGTTACGCTAAGCTAAATGTCATCCGACAACATTAGTGATTAATTAAGGCATATTTAAAAACTTAGAAGGGGTGATCTACTAATCATATTAATTTATCTCAAGTCTCTTAATCTATGGAGTAATTAATTTTATACTACTAGTACTACATGAGTCTTGGTAGGTAGGTAGTCAGAATTAAATTTTGATAAAGATTTCAAATAACGAACATGATAGCGACCACCTTTTGTATGTCCCAAAATTTTTGATGGAATACTCCTACTAGTACTAATTAGCCGACATATATATATATATATATATATATATATATATATATATATATATATATATAAAGTGAGCTTCAGGGTTTATTAATTAATTATAATGGTTCTTCAAGTAGATGACAAGAGTATTATACTACTACTAATTAGTTTCCCAACCCTAAAAGTGGAGTACTCCATTAGTAATTAATATATTTAGTTAGTTACTAAAGTTTATCCTCCACTTGGATACGAACTATGTTGTCCTCGATCGTGCTAACGGTACGTAGCTCTCCATTGTTTGGCTCATGCATGGGAAATGTACAATTTCTTGGAAATGCAGTTATTGGATTAATTAATTTGATGAGAATAACAAGAGGAGGGAATTAACTGACATCTCACATCTTAGGGTTTTTTTGGATTAACCCTAAAATTAGAATTATAATTAGAATTAAAATATAATAAGGCCAGGGGAGGTTAATTAGTTAAAAGAAGAGAATTGTTCTATATATGTACTACACGTTCTTATTAGTGGATGGAAGTACTACTAATATATGTTGCATATGACTCCTTTTGCTTCTTACAAAGCAGTTAGACAATACACATTGTTTCTGGTCTGTTTTAAGTGGGAACTTGAACCATCTGCTTTTGTTTTCACCAACAAGACAATTATTTATCTTAGAAATCTCCTTTTTGCTATATATACTTGTTTCTTTATACATATAGTGCGTGAGTATATATATATATATATATATATATATATATATATATATATGCAACATCAAACAAAAAAAATGGAAATGAGTCGAAAAGAACAAGCCTTTTTCGTTTGCAACTAAATTGGGATGTTTTTGTACGTATAGATAATGGTACGTATATACATACTCCCTCTCCATTCTCAAATTAGAGTTTCATTTTTAAAAATTATGAATTTTTAGGAAACATATCTGTTACATTTGTTAGAAATATACTCCCTCTATTCTTAAATAAGTGTTGTTTAAGATTTTTGCACATGAATTAAGAAAGTCATTTAATATTATCATTCAATAATTAAAATATGTGTGAAATTCCATCACTACCCCCTTTATGGGAAGTTGAAAACTATTAATACTAAGGGTGAGAATTTCTTGGGACAATGAGAGAAGGTAAGGGTGATATAGGAAAGTGGAGTAATTTATTCTCCTAGAAATTTGTAAACGACAGATAATTTAGAACAAATTTTTTCTTCTAAAATGTCACTTATTTAGGAATGGAGGGAGTAGTAAATAAAGACAGGGTGCCAACATAATTCTCAATTTCATTAATTAAAATATATAAGTGATGATATGTTAAAAATTTTATCATTTAAAATTAAATATATAATATATTTTTAATTTTAAAACAAATTAAAAAAATGTAATAAAAAAAATTGAATGTAAACCTTAATTTTGCACTTGGACCCATATATATATATATATATATATATATATATATATATATATATATATATATATATATATATACATAAATTAGGAATGATATATACTAGATGAAGTGAGTAGGAATCTCGTTACTCAATTCCTTTTGTCTAGTGTGACATAGTAATAAGCATCTTTTTGGCCTTATTAGGCAGCTAATTAGTAATTTACAACTAAGTTGTATAATAATATCTTATGAATTGAATATATACATACATTGATACATAGGTCATGTATATATATATATATATATATATATATATATATATATATATATATATATATACTAGGTGGAATCTTGATGTTTTCATCAAGCTAATTAAATACCAGTATTTTTCTAAGTACTGCGGAACTAAGTTTTAGTTTGTTTAATGGAGTACTTAAGTAGTAGTGCCGTTAACAAACGAGTCTCTCCTAGCTAGCTAGTCAATAGTCATAGACGACGGAAACTAAGAAGAAGATGAGTAGATTCATTCTGTGGGGGGAATCGAGGTGAGAATATATATAACAAAGCATGATGTTACTTGCCGGTTTGATACCACTCAAAAGTTGATTCAAATATTCGTTTAGAAAAAAGGAAAAGGATGGGATAAGTCAAATAAAGTTGGATTTGGTGGTGCTTTTATGCCTTCTCTTGTCAACAAAGACTGCTTTTCTTTCATATATATATGTCCTTTTGTTTCAATAATCCACTGGCCTAACTAATCCCTAGCTGGCTTTCATTTGGCTTAACTTGGATAATATGTTTGTTTGATTCTTCCTTCTTCTGTGAGGTTTATGCATGGAGTAATTTAGTTATTGAAATTGTAATAGTTATAATGTTGAGACAAAGAACAAACTATGTGTCAATTTACTAGTAGTAATAATAGTTTCGGGGAGGAGTAATTGGTCCAATTACCAATGGCATAATACAGGTTAATTGTATCATCAAGGATTAAACATCAGTTACTATTAAAAAAGTAGCTTAGGTTGCATCATAGTATTAATTAAGGTTATTAATTAGTAGTAGTGCCTGATCACCCGCGCTTCCAAACATTACTAATTTAGACCTCGAGCACAAGCATCCGGTAATTATATATAAAGCTCTTCCATAATTAATCTTATAAATTAGTACTCCTTTTCCATTCTAGTTTTCTCAATTATTTACAGATAGATATAACTAACAAGTAAGATGACATGGCAGCACATGCACGTGTTGAGCGGAGATCGACCCGCACGTGTGTGTAACGGAAATTATCATCACGCATAAAAATAAAAAGGTTTCTGCACATGGAGATCGAGAAACAAAACAAAACACAGAAGACAACAACAAACGTTCAAAAAGAAATAAAATGGTCCCAAAAAACCCAAAGAAAAGTTGAAACCTACTTGACTTTAACACTAGTTAGTCTAAACAACACAAAAAGAAAAGCAAAACTAATTAGGTTTCTCTCTATGTATACTGGTTGTGTCTCGTGCATGCCTTCAACACTACATCCCAAATGATTTATTAGGTTTAATGAAAAATTTAAAATCAATTGTATTTTGTTAAATAAATCTCTCTCATTAAAAATATATGTATGTATGATGAACAAGTATGTATGTATGTTGAACAAGTGGGAATTGAATTAATAGAGTAGATAGAAATAATTAAGGTGAGTACATAAGATCGATCAAGAGATGAGGAATGAATTAATGGAGTGCTGCAGCCTGCACACGTACGTACGTGTGGGTATGGGAGGGACATGGAGATGGAGGAGTATATATATATATATATGTATGTATTTGTTAATGGTGTTGTGTCTCCCGTAAAAGCAGCTGGCTGCAATAACAACGACACGAATTGAATTGAATTGAATTGAACCCAGTCGTGAAAGTAGTACCAGTACTAGTAGTATTCTTTTTACGACACCTGACCTCACCTTTTACCTAGGCCTGGCATGGCATGATCTTCACTCAAATCTCAAGTAGACCCACCCACCTGCCTGATTCGGCCCATGCACGCACTGTGTATGTATGTATATTTCTATCTGTTTCTCCCCTCGTACGTACGTGAGCGTTCAATGGAAGCCGTACAATGTGAAAGAGTCTGTCTAGGACGATATGATGTTTCAACTCAATTATAATTGAGAAACTAACTAGTAGTATTTTTTTATATTAATCTTATCTCATTGTTTGCATTTAATTAATTGAATAAACCTCGTAATTACTTGAATGAAGAAATTGTAATAAACCTGACCATGCAATTACTTGAACCAAAATGTAATAAACCTGTACTTAATCTGGGTTTCCTTATTCAATTCAAATAATCAAATTTTAACAAAATTATGGGATATTTGTTTAATCATATTTTTGGAAACCAAATTACTTGATTTGATTTTGGGAGTTGCGTACTATTTCCAAGAGAAAAATATATATAATATTTTCACAAATTTCACTCATCACTATTCATGTGAAGAGAGTTTTGTGAAAATATCAATTCATTTGATTTTTTAAAAATACAAAACTAACTAGGTAAGTAGATCCAAACAATTTTTTTAATGTTTTTAAATAATTACAATCATGGACGACGAAGCTAGGATTTTTTTTAAATAAAAAAATGATATACATGTCGATAAATATTTGATAAAATTGGATTTTGAACAATTTCTATCTATCGTATGTATGTATGCATATATGTCGCAATCGCAATCATAAGTGGGCTAATTTTTTTTTTACAATATATAACTGGACTTCATAAAATAATAGTACTCCCTCCATTCCAAAATATAAGAATATTATTAACTTCTTGACGTGAACTTTATATATTTTTAAATTTAAAATTAACATAAATTTATTTAATGTTAGTCAGTATAATAATAAAAATTATAAATTATCTAAAAAGAATTGCTAATATTATTTCATAATTTTTAATTTAAAATTATTTTAAATTAATTTTCTAAAGTTAATAATAATTTTATAATTGTATTAAGAAAAAAAGAAGGATAAACATAAGGTGGTAAAGTTAATTAATTGTACGCAGGGCGGATCTGTTGCAAGGGCAGCATAGACAGCTGCTCTGCAGGATTGTTTTTTTTATAGGTACAGGGGAACATACATAATCTATACATAAGTTAATAAATAAAGTCAACGGGGGCAGACTAATAATAGTACTAATTTACTACTATTATTTTTACTTTTTTTAAGATAAATAAAATAATTATCATAAATAAATCCTACAAAATGGAATAATAAAAAAAAAAGATATCTTGCATGAGGCTTATTTGAAACTTATAAAAAGATACCAAAATTAGTTTATACTTTGAAATAAATTCATGATTTTGTTTGAATATATATCGAAAGCAAATATGGTTTGAGGTTTTAAGCATTTGAGAAATCATTGAAATTGAACTGTATATGACAACTAACCGGAGTAAAATTTTAAATTGTATCCAAATATTTTTTTATTTCGAAATTTCCTTTTTTGTTTAGATTATGAATATTTATTATAATTTATAAATATTATTATGATTAATTAATATTATGATTAATTCAAAAAAAATTATTTAATTGTAACAAAAAAAAATAATTAATAATTCTCCTCATAAAAAAAATTTATATCAAGAAATATCTGTATTTTCTGTGGTCTAAGAAACTATTGTCGTATAGTATAGGATTTTCAATTTCCGTTACAAGGTTGGATAATGGAGAGTACAGCTGGTGGCGTGGGGTATAAATTTTGAATATTTTTAATTTAAAAAAACGCAATTAATTAAAAAGTTGTGAAAAAGACAAACAGATTCGGGTCTTCACAAAGCCCGAGGAAGAGAGAGAAAGAAAAGTAGATATTGGTCTATTTAAATAAAAAATAAAAATAATTTTACCTGTATTCTCTTCAAACTTAAAAAAATACATAAACTTAAAATTTTTAAAATTATTTTTCATTGCCTTTCCTTATTAAAAAAACTTATAAACACATATCAGTGCATTTCCCGCACGGTGACAACCCACACGAGCGGTTACAGACGGACAGACACGCACGCACGCACGCACGCACGCACTTTGTGTTTGGAGAGAGAAAAGATGAGACGTACTCCTATTCCTATATAAAGAGACGATGAGTCTCAAAATAAGCACCCTCTCTGTCTTAATGTCTGTCTGTGGCCTCATTTTCTTTTAGGGAGAGAAAGTTGAGGAGGAGGCAGCGAGAGAATCGTGTGGGTTCGTATCTTCTTTTCTCATTTCTTCTTTTTCGCTTCTTTTCTATATTTACTCACTCTTTTTCTTCCATGGAGTAACATACATTCACCATTTCAAATTCCATTTCTTTGCAATAATATTTCCTCTGTGCAAATTGTCCAGACCACATCTTTTTGTAAGAAGAGGTTTCTGTTTTACTTAAAAATTTCAATCCCAAAGATCTCCTCTGTTTTTCTCATCTTTTGAATTTGTGGCATTGTATCGGTACAGATTAATGGAAGATCCCCCCTTTTGATTCTTCTTGGTTTTTTTATTTTTCTATTTTCTCTCTCCTCTTTTTCCGGGTTTTTTTTAATTCAGTCAGTTAAAATGAGTCTGCAAAATGGGTGTATAGATTTGAACTCTGAAGCTCCTCATCCTCTCGGCCCTCAACTTTCTCTCTCCTTGAACTTTTTGGGAAGTATAGATGAGTTTGTAAAGGGTTCTCAGGTGCCGGATCAAGGAGAAAGTAGAGGGAATATTCTGAAAGATGATGATGATGATGAGGAAGATCAGGTGGGTGAGGCTGATTTGGGAAGAAATGGGAACCAAGCTAGGCTGTTTGCCAGAGGTCATTGGAGGCCTCATGAAGATGCCAAGCTCAGAGACCTAGTCGCCCATTTTGGTCCTCAAAACTGGAACGTTATTGCTGCAAAACTCCAAGGAAGATCAGGTATACATACATACATACATATATACATATTTTTTCTCTAATTATAATCTGTTGAATATAAGTAAAACCCCATATACATATATAAGATTGGGAAGGAAATCCAAGAAGTGATTTTTGAATGTCACTAACTAATATATATTATAACTTGTTTTTTTGGATTTAATTGTTGTAGGGAAAAGTTGTAGACTTCGGTGGTTTAACCAGCTAGATCCTCGGATAAACAGGAGGGCATTCAACGCAGAGGAAGAGGAAAGACTGTTAGCTGCACACAGAATGTACGGCAACAAGTGGGCCACCATCGCTAGGCTCTTCCCTGGGAGGACTGATAATTCAGTGAAGAACCATTGGCATGTTGTTATGGCCAGAAAATACAGAGAAGGAAACTCTGTTTACAGGAGGAGGAAACCACACTCTTCCTCTGTTATTTTTGCTGCTGCTGCTGCTAATAATAATAATTCATGCACTCAGACTACTACTACTACTACTACTAATATCTCTACCAATAAATTTATTTATAATAAAAATGATGATGAAAATTCTGGTTCTGGAATATCAACTTGCACTGATCTGTCTCAGCTGAATAATCCTACAAGTCGTTCAACCAGAGTAGTGCACCCTGCTCTTCTCTCTAGGTTTAGTCCTAGTGTCCAGCACCACCACCGCCCCTTCTTTGCCTCACACATGGGTACTACTTTTATCATCTTTTAATTATTTGATGGTATTTATTTATTTATTTATTATTATTAATGTTTTGTTATGTTCTGTTGTGGGGGTACGTACATAATTTTTTGTTGTAGGTCCAGATGATCAGGGAAATGTGGTGAAAATGAGAGAAGGTGGTGCTGGAGTGGTGGATCACTCGGAAGAAGATTCAAACTCAGAGGTGGTTTCTGATAATAATAATAATAATAATAATCTCTACTCTTACATCAACATGAATGGGGAAAATGATGATGAGGAGAAGAAGATTGAGAGAAAAAAAGTGGGCTTCATTGATTTCCTTGGAGTAGGCCACACTTGAGGATGAAGAAGAGACTATAAGAGTTTAGTGGCATAATTTTGGAGATGTTAATTAGAAAACAGATTTAATTAAAAGAGAGTCAGAGTAGCTAGCATATATTGTCTTTTCGAAAGGAAAAAACAAGTGGGTGATGAAGAAAAAATACTGTCTCATGTACAGACAGTTGAAAAATCTACTACATAAAAGGAGAAGGAGATGAGAAGTACTCTACGAAAGAGCATTAATAGAACAGACTTGTCACTACAAGTAGTTGATGTTTATGGCTCGCTGGCTGGAAAAGTTATGCAAATGTAATGAATATGAGGCGCTCAAAACCCAAAATTTCTCCTACATTTCCTAATGAATGTGCATGCCCATCTTCCATTACTTTCGATGAATATGATGCATTTACAGCCTATTCCTCGTACCACTACCAAAAATCACTACTCCCTACTTTTAAATAAAATACTACTAATTACCATATCTCTTTTTAAAAGATTATTGTTTAAGATTTTTATATATGAATTAAGAAAGTCATTTAATATTATCATTTAACAATTAAAATTTGTTTGAAATTCTATCACTACCTCTTTATGGAAAGTTGAAAATTATTAATACAAGAGATAGAATTTCTTGGGACAATGAGAGAAGGTAGGGGTGATATAGAAAAGTAAATAATTTATTCTCCTAAAAGGTTGTAAACGATAAATAAATTGGAACACCTTTTTTCTTCTAAAACGACAATCTTTTAGGAACGGAGGGAGTAAATTACTACTTCCGTTCCTAAAAGATTGTCGTTTAAGATTTGTGCACATGGATTAAGAAAATAATTTAATACTATCATTAATTAAAATTTGTTTGAAGTTCCATCACTACTCCTTTATAGGAAGTTGAAAACTATTAATACAAGGGAGAGAATTTCTTGGGACAATGAAAGAAGATATGGGTGATATAGGAAAGTAAATAATTTACTCTCCTACAAAGTTGTAAACGACAAATAAATTAAAATAATTTTTTAAAAAAACTTAAAACAACAATCTTTTAGTAACGGAGGGAA
This sequence comes from Panax ginseng, assembly GCA_020205605.1. Lineage (NCBI taxonomy): Eukaryota > Viridiplantae > Streptophyta > Magnoliopsida > Apiales > Araliaceae > Panax > Panax ginseng. Next base: position 104,677,735 of record CM035146.1, read on the forward strand.
TACTATTTTTTAATGTCTGTTAGGCGTCCAAAACATTTTAATTAACGGGTATAGGATTTCAAGTTCAGATTACTTTTGTTAAAAGTATTTGGAACAACAATAACCCCATTAATTTTATTTTTTCAATACCTCATAGTGTATAAGTTTGTCCTTGAATTAATGTTGAACAAAGATTGAAAGTTTGCATCACATACTTATTTACAAATTCATCCCTCATTTTCATTAAAAAAAAATACGTTTACAACTATGTAATCAAATTAATTATTTATGCTACGTTTGAATTGTAGTAATGAAAGTGCGAATGAAATTACTTATTCCTATAGAATAAAAAAATTTGTGCTTGGTTGCGATTGGAATAATTGAACCATTCTTATTCCTTTCAAATTTATGAATTTTATTTCTTGAAGAGTGAAAATATAGAATAACTCATTCCAACTAGAATGAAATGAATCATTCCACTCTCTATTCCATTCCTTCAATCCAAACGTAGCATTAGAGTTTCTTCATCTACTAATGGTGTTTGGGCATTGTACACCTAAAAATAATCTCAATTCCAGAATTATTTCCCCCTCTTTAAATTGTGCAATTAAATAGTAAATCAACAAACGCAATACTGAGAATGAATAAAATAATAAATAATTAACCAACAAGACAGAATACTTAACATTTAGAAGGATAAAATAGTAATATATTAAAAGTTGTAAGGACCAAAGAGTAAACCAAAAAAAAGGAAAAAGTGTGATTCAATTACACTAAACTTGTGGAAGCCTCCATGGAAGTTTTATAATATAGATAGATAGAGATAGAGATGGGGATAATTATATAGATACACAACATGTATAATGTCTATATACCACTAGTATTAGTCATATCAAATTATATCATCCCCAGCTACTAGACAAGTAATTAAGAAAGCCTGCTCAACAAGGATGGCTTGGGCCTCGGCCGAACACTCACTACACGAAATACTATCTATCATATATAAACAGAACAAAAAGAAATAAAAAAGGCCACTAGCAATTATGAGAGCAAGTATTCTGAAAACTTATGTTGGGCTTAGTTAGTGAAAATAATTCCAGAACCGGACCCTATACAATTTTAGCAGCGGCACTTCAGTTTTATATATGGACTTTAAATTTATAACCTAGTTTGGGCTGAAAGAGCTGGGGGAGGGGACAGATTAAGCAATGGAGGCTGCTTATGGAATGTACCACCTATCGGGAACATATATAGTATGAATTTCAATTTATACGTTTCATATAAGAGGGTGTATTCAATTAAGATTTTTAAAATTGAAAAAAGTTTGGCTGTATTCACTCAAGACATTTAAAAAATTTATAAAAGTTTACTGGTATTCAATTACAATTTTGTAACGTCTTAAAAGTTAGGTGGTATTGAATTAAAACTTTTATAAAGTATAAAATTATTTTGTTATTCAAAAAGTCATAAAATTTTCAAATTTTTATCAAATGGTAGAGTTTGACAGACTTTAGAAGAAGATATACCCATATTTAAAGTCGGACCTCATCTAAAGACTTTCAAATATTTGAAAAAGTGAGAAGATGAACAGAGGAGAAAGTGAAAGAGAAAGAGATAGAGGAGATCAAATAAAGAAGATAAAAAAAAACAAAATATATATATCTGTCTCACTTTCTCTCTAATTATCCTTAGTCCTCTCAAAATAATTATCCTTAGTCCTTTCAAAATAAAAACCCAAAAAGAAAGAGAGCTATTATAATAGGTGAGAAGAGAGAAAACGGAGAAGAGGTTAAAAAGGAGTAGTGTTAATAATTCTAAATAGAACCAATGGTAACAATGTAGACAACTAATTAATATTTTAATATCATTTATATTTCTTCTCTCCATAAAAAAAATCTCATATATTATATTTGTAAGTATTATGAGGTATTTTGTTTTATGTTTATTTTTAAAAGTAATAAATTTGTTAATTTTGGTATTTGTTGAAAATTATAAAGTGTTAGTTTAGTAATAATATTGACTTGATAGGAAAATCACAATGAACATGTAACGCCCCCAAAATAGGTCCATTCCATCCAACCCATTTTGAGTCGCCAAATACATGGTACAGAAAATAATTACAACTTTAGTACAACAATTGTCTTGCAAAATACAACAACATATAACTTGTGAGTTTGGATACAAAATATATATCAATCTGTGACTCATGTCCCAAACCGTGGGCGACATTTCATAATGACACCTTACATAAAGGTATAGTCGAAAACTGTTTTAAAAATTAGAATATTTGGGAAGTCTTCGAAAGAAACCTTACGTGCATTGGGAGGCCGTGCATATAGGTTATGATAGATATCATATGGCCACAGAATTATCCTTGGTTGACCTGATAGACCCCAAAAAGAAAAGCGAGAAGATTACTATCATATTCTTCCCGATGGTGAGTCTTCTCTTGACATATCATTATCTCCATTGTCTCAATTGAGAGTTATATTTCAAATAGACTCCAAGATCATATAGATAGTCTTTGGTAGATATACTCGACCAAGTGGATAGCACAACCACATCTTATGATGACACGAGGTTATATGTCATTAGACATCTTGTATGATAGTGGCAAAACACCTTCCAAGTTAAATTCACCTCACCTCAACATCTATGAACCACCGATTACATTCTTTTTGTTATTCCCTTTCAAACCCAATTTACACTTTTATTACACGAAAGGAATTGTGAAGCAAAAGGGTGAAACCTGACTAAACTTCGATAAAGAATATCATGACTAAAGATAAATAAATTATCAATAGCCTTCACGGTAATAAATCGGAGATTTAGAACATATGGTAGATGATAAAACTTTTCAACCATAGTTGCGTGAACGAAGCGATCCATTAGAAGAGTCAAATATCTTATAAAGTCTATTATCTTCTTCATGTTAAAAATCCACCAACAATGTTTTATCCTGTGACATCAATCAACAATTTACATCCCACAATCACATGTATAACTTCGTAATCGTAAGTGTAGTTCTAAATTCCTTTTTCTCATCCGGACAAAGATAATTTTCATCACAGAAACATCAAAGATTATGGTTATACCAAATCACGGTTTATGTTCATAATCCTACTAATAAATTCATCTTTTGCACTACGGCGAAGATATTCATCAACAAGTCGTCTTTTGCTTATTTCTGGGCCAAAGATATTCATCAATAAAGTCATCTTTACACTACGGACCAAAGATATTCATCTTTTTTGCACTACAGGCCAAAGATATTCATCAACAAGTCATCTTTACACTACGGACCAAAGATATTCATCAACAAGTCATCTTTGCACTACTGAGGCCAAAGATATTCATCAACGAAGTTATCTTTACACTACTGAACCAAAGATATTCATCAATAATTGATCTTTGCCTACTGAGGCCAAAGATATTCATATCTCGAAAAATACATAATCATTTCGAATTTATATAAACCATAATTATAACCATATATGTTGATTAATTCACCTTTGCACTTAAAATTAAAGATATTCAATTATAAATTGATGGTTAAATGATCATACCGGTTCAACAATTCAACTTTCAGACTTCTTAGCCCAAAGAGAACCTATAGTCACGATCATACCAATAATCATCCATCTTTACACTCAAGTCAAAGAAAAATATCATCAATATTAGGGTTATAAGAATGTTAAATATGATAATAAAATAATATAATCAACATATAGATTTAATCTTAAGAGTAAGATTCATAAATCAATAATTTCATAACACCTTAATCAAAATGTTATAAATCACTTAATAATCTCATAATCTAATATTATTAATACTACCACAATATTTTAATCATTTCTTAAACTTATAAACAATTTATTTTAATTGTTTACAATTTACTAATAAATACATTTAATCATCTTAAAATGACAACCTCATAAGATCTCATTACCAATAGCCAAAACCCTCATCAAAAATCTGCATATATCTCATATATAATTCTCAAGCCATAAAATCATATTTTCCAATTTTCTTAATTCACATAACATATTTAATTCATTTACTTATAACTAGAACATTTTCATGAAAAATACCAAATCAGTTTTAAAAATATTTCTTTTCTGGGATTTAGAAGAATATAGTCCCATATTGAATATATATTTTTCTCAAAATTTTTAAAATTAATTTACTATTTTTCACATGGCCAAAACCACCGAATATTCAGACATTTATCATAAATTGTACTTTTATCCAAAAATTCTGAAATTTACACGGTATACTGATATTATATAGATGTACTCACAATAAAAATTTTATCAATTTTGGAGTTAATCACAAGGAGTTATAAGCAATTACTTTTAAAATAGTCTTTTCTCATAAAATCCATAACTCCTAATCTATACATCCAAAAATCGCCATTTTTGGACACAATCAACAAAACTCATCAAATTATCATTTCAAATTTTTCCAGAATTTTTGAAAGTTCAGAAGAATTTCGAAATAATAACCCTTAAAATCCCTTATTATCCCTTACCTCGAAAAGCGAAGATTGATTGGAATAACGGCGAATCGAACTTGCACCGTAGTATAGAAATACTCAAAGTATACTCAAAATACTCACAAGAATACATTTCGATAATATAGAGAGAAAACTTCAATTTACGGTGTGATTTTCAATTATAACCCAAATGACTTTCTATTTATAGGAAAATCTTTAGAACACCAAAGCGAGAAAATTTAATTTAATAATAATATATATAATCAAGATTCCTACGCCTCTAGAAATCTAATTTTAGCTTAATAAACACATGCTAGGGCTGCCCACAAAACAAAAAACGTTTTTCACACTTTAAATATTTAAAACTTCCAAAAATTAATTATTTCGGAGCTTCAGAACTTCAATAATTCATAATAAATAGCCCTTTTATCAGAAAATTCGAATCTCGCTTTTTTTTATAGGAAATTCAATTCTCTACAACTTTGCAGAAGAAAGTGTTTCCAAATTCCAAATAAAAATTGACCAAAATCCACAAATGAGCGATTTTACAGGCTATAATCAAATTTCAGTCAAAAAATGGGGTCCACCGACATGTTTAACATGTTTTAAATATTTTTGGTAACAAAAATACTTCTTCTCCTCATATACTCATATATCCCACATTCACTGTAAAAATATCACCATTATTATATTATTAAAAAATATAATAATATATTTAAATGAATTATTTTATCAGAAAAAAATAAAATATGAATTTTCAACAATTGTCACATTAAAATTTTCTCCATCTATATCCACATAAAATGAATATTTTCCTCATCATAAAAATCAATAATTAATTATTCACAAATAATATTACATAATCACAATATTGATGACGAGGCGGTTCGAGGAAGAGGGCTTTCGATAAGAATTTCTCATTCTTGGCCTTGTGATTAGGTGATCAAACCTCTCCTTAGACGAACTTTCTGACATTGCCAATAATGTTATCCAATAATATTATTCGGATAATATGAATTATTGCTCAAGATAATGAAAAATCTTGTAAATGACAATTTATTGAAACAACAACAATATAAAATATCAACACAAAAATTATTGAACCCGATAAAATCTTTGAGCGATAATTCTTGTAACCATTATTGAGTAGTGCCTTCTTTACGTAAAATTCGATAATTGGTGCAATGCAGGTGTCTTCTTATATTTTAACCACCGAGAGTATTTTAACAATTATTATGCAGTAACAACTCTGTAGTCATTTATAAACAACTTATATTTGTCGTTTTTTCATCGATAATCGCTTTTCGTTATGGGGCCCACACAAAAGATCAGCAGGTAAATGCGGATATTCCCGACAAAAAGAATATTCTACGACGAAACGAATATTCTCAAACAACAATGAATATTTTATAGCCAACTTGCGTATTTTTGAAAAAATTTCATATATCACCCTTAACTTTAACTTTTTATCAATTTAACCATTTACTGAATTGTAATTATAAGAAAAATTGAATATTTTTATTTCATAAAATTCGAGGTCTTACAGAACAATTTTAAAATCAAAATTGTTATGTTATATTATTGGTAATAGAAAATGACCTGTAATATGAAATATAAAAATTATGAAATAAGATATTTTCTTATAATAGACTGAGTATAATCTAATAATTCAACTTCAACAATATCTTTTATTTTAAATTAGGTTATGACATGGTCAACATATTTTTATATTATTTAATATCGTACTCATTTAATCTAAATATAAGATCGTTGTTGACTTTTTAACAATTAATATAAGTTACAAGATATATTAGAAGTATACAAAATTCTATCAAAGTCTTGGTAAAAAGTTTATAAAAGTCGACCACTTATTTCATGAAGTCTTTAAAAATAATTTTAAAAATAATTAAAATCCACAAATTCTACAAAAATCTGTCACTTACAAAAAATATTTAAAAGTCTTTATTCAATACACACTCCTAAGTCTCATCTTTAATTAATTTAATGAAATTTTAATATGTACTTATTTAAAATTAAATTTGTTTTGAGTTTTAATCTTTTACAAATTAATTAGAAGAAGACAAATGAAGGTCATTACTTTTTGCTTTACTAATTTATGTTTTTGCAACCTCACTTTGGAGTAAAACAATGTACGTACGTTTCACTTTGGAGTAAAACAATGTACGTAGATTCTCTAATGTGAGGTGGATAACAATGTACGTACGGTCCTACATTTCACTTAGTATTTGAGAAAACCATTTCCCAAATTCAAGGCTTGTAGCTTGCGTGTAATCTTGTATCACCATTAAATATTCAAATAGGGTTTAACAGACTATATACTCCATTTACTTAATTAACCAGAGATTAGAATGTGGATTGGCTTAGTTTTTAATATTATTTCAGGTATTAAATATTCTTTTTATTTTTAAATAAGTAAAATAAGAAAGTCATTTATTACTCTAATTATGTCATTAAGATTGATATTAATTACCATAATTATCCTTGTATTAATTAAAGAAATATGTATAAAGTTGCCTTGATAAAGGGATAGAAAGATATTTGATGGTAATAGAGAAAAAATTATAATTAATATTTTCTAGAATTTATTAACGTTAAATATTTTGAAAAATTTTGAACTCCCTAAAAGGTTAGTACTTATTTAGGAATGGAGGCCTGGAGGGAGTATATAACTTTAATTCTCTTACTAATTTTTATCCAATAAATAACACTATTTTTCTAATATAAGACAATTAGTACTCCCTCCGTTCCTTAATATAAGTCGTTTTAGAGAAATATTTTTATTCTTTAATATAAGTCGTTTGAGAATTTCAAGTAAGCATTAATTGCTTAGTTTCCTATATTATCCCAAGTATTAAATATAACTTTGATTCTCTCACTATTTTCTGTCTAATAAATAACAATCTCTTATTCCAATATAAGGGCAATATAGACAATTGATATTATAATTAATGCTATATAATCATTACCTTAATACTTGTACATAATCCTAAAACGACCTATATTAAAAAATAGAAAGAGTATTATATAATTATTTTCTTAATATTTATCCACATATAACTCTAAAATATTAAGTGAGGAAAGCAGTACATATGTATATAATATATGATGTGGGAGGCCGGTGGGCTGCTGTACATGTAATCAAATTTGAAACTTTTTAATTTTTTAAAAAAATGTTGTTCAACTTTTAAAGTAATTTTTTTATATTAATTTCTTTTTATATATATATTTTTAAAAATTTTATTTACACACGTAACCGTTCCAGTGCCGGTGGTGCTTGATATTTCAACTTTTTTCTGGTCAAAGTAGGAGTACATAAAATTCATTGTACGTACAATTATAAAACCAGCTGCCAATAAAATTTGATGTACGTAGAACCCTAGAAGAAACTAAGGCAGGTTTTTTCATTTCTTTAACGAGACGCCGACAAATACAGACTCTTCTTTCACATCATTAATTATTATCATTAAACGCGTCCTAATGTTAATTCTACCAATAATTAAATTAAAGTAATCCCAAACAAACATCCCTAGGCCGGCGTTTCATTAATTGGTTATACTTGTCTGTCGGTGTTGAAGACGAAAAAGAGTAAAAAAAAAAGTTTCCATTAGAGTTAATTTTCCAAAATGAGTATAAAAAAATGCACCAAGTAGTAATGCTACTCGTACTCATCATCATGCATGGATAATGCATTAACACCAAACTCGTACTGATTGTTCATGTTATTAGTAGTACTACTTTCTGTAATCTGCACTAGCTATATATATACTCGTTATTATTATTATGATTTTTTTCTTTACGTCCCGAAATTCGTAAGCGTTTCGATTCTGCCGCGATGAACACGATCAACACACAAAAGCTTGCCAATTTGGGCCAGTCCGGGGATAACTTCGGCGTGAGAAAGTAAATCTGATGATCATGAGGTTAACAATGGAGGATGAAAATGTCTAGCGTCTAGAGAGATAAAAATGTATGCATACCTTTTTTGTTAGAAGACTCCTTCTTTAGGTTATACTCTCATTACTTTCGGTTTTGTGCCACCAACCCTAATCGACCTGACTCCCCCACTCCTCTATGGTCTCAATAGGATGCATGCGGGTTGTCACCTTTTTCTCTTGTATCTACTCTATGTGAGCTAGATAAAATCACATCCACATTAATGATCTGCAGACTTTTGGTCAACTGCTCTCTTTTTTCATCATTACAAGTCAAAGGCTTAGATATAAAAAGTTTTAATGGATCAATTCTTAGACCCAGCCCATCATTATGAGGATATGATAAAGGTAATATAAATATTAAGCCCAGTGACTATAAAACTCAATAATAAAGATCCAATAGGTTAATTAAATGAATAGGCCCAATCTATTCGGCCTAATAGAGGAAATATCATGACCCAACACTCGTACTCGATCTGAATAAGGAAAGTTCTTGGAAACTGAGTTAATAAATTTTTTTTTTCTTGGATTATTCTGTGGACTGTGTCTGCATGTGGTGTGTGATGATCATATAACTAATTTATTTATTTATTATTATTATTCTTTTTCATTTTTGTGTTCACATTATATATATATATATATATATATATATATATATATATATATATAGTAGTACGGAGCCGAGCTGCACTGATATCCATAACATATGGTTCAATGTGATGCACAAGTTTGTTGAATCATTGCATCATTTTTTTTCCCTTCATAGTAAACTGTATCTGGTCTTTACTGTCTCACTTGATTGCAATTTTAATTGATTAATCAATTAATTTAGGTATCAGCTTAATTTGACATGCATCCCTATTTCAATTCTTATTGATTACTACCCCAGAATTTCTTTCTTTCACTTAAGCTTCCAACAAACTGCATGCTTCAACCAAGTAATATTGCCAAGGGACTTAATTTGATAGAAGCATTTAATTTCCAAATAATGAAGGATTTTAGAGTCTATACACACACACACACACACACACACACACACACACCTTTTGATTATGCATTATGAATTTATGATCTAACTGAAGTTTGTGTATACAGCTTTAACATCAATGAAATCTGAATTATTTCCTATTTATTGCCATTAATTTGTTATGAAAAAGAATAAATAGTTAATTCTCATTTGAACAAGATTAATTCTTAAAAAATCTTTAGCTATATTAATGAACTGAAGGATGTATCTACGAATAACTGTAAAATCAGAAATACTAATTAAGATGACCTATATATTATTTGCACTCAAATTAAGTTTGATCAATATTCGTCAGCTACCAACATGTTAATTAATTTACTTGTAAGATCCTACTACGTACGTACTTACTTGACATATATTTCTCGCGCTCATTGGGGATTGATCTAAAGTAACAAATCCGTATATATATATGCATGGGATGTTTCTGATTTAATTTGCGTTCTTTGATATACAATTAGTTTATAATACTCACCAGTTTAAAATTTAAAACATTTTCTTTTGTATTTTGCCTATTGTGTGCTCTTATATTTTTTGCAACGGTGAAAGTTTGACAACCAAATGTGGACGAGGTAAAGGAGAATAAGCTATATATATTTTCCCTAATTTCCATTTTTTTCCCAGTCAAAACAAATAATTAGTTGATGCATGTCATTATATATATATATATATATATATATATATATATATATATATATATATATATATATATACATATTGTATAAATAGATTGATGTACTTAATTAATAGTGTTGCAACTTTTAGAATGATGATTTGGAATGAATCATTTTTGGGTCAGAGCTTGATGTTGCTTCATTGTGAGTTCAAGGATGCAAAATTCTTATAAAATATTGATAGTATATACTAGAATCAGTAATTAATAAAATTTGAAGTAATTAACATGGAATTTGTATATGTATAAAAATATTGCATTAATATTACATTTTCATTAAATTTTAGATCCAAAACAAGTACAAATAGTCTCCTTATATAGAGTATTGCAGGGAGATGTAGCCAGCTGGTAGAAACTTGTGAGATTAAAATAGCAGCTAGCTTCCCACAAAACAAAGAGAAGTTAATGAACATTACAGGGCCGGCAGCAGTGTCGGTGCAGCTTGATTCCACTTTAAGTAGGTCTGGAAACCTGCAACCAGAATACAGATTAATATATATATTATTCAGCGCGCAGCGGCAGCAGAAGGAGGAGAGGAGGTTTAATATATATGGTGGATTTCAGTGTTCAGTTTTAGCTAGTAATAGAGAATACTACCTCCGTTGCTAAAAGATTTTTGTTTAAGGTTTTTGCACATGGATTAAGAAAGTCATTTAATACTATTATTTAACGATTAAAATTTGTTTAAAATTCTATCATTACCCCTCTATAGGAAGTTAAAAACTATTAATACAAGGGAGAGAATTTCTTGGGACAATGAGAGGAAGTAAGGGTGATATAAGAAAATAAATAATTTATTCTCCTAAAAATTGTAAACGACAAATAAATTGGAACACATTTTTTCTTCAAAAACGACAATCTTTTAGGAACGGAAGGAGTAATTATTTAAGAAGAGAGAGAGAGAGAGGGGTCTTAATTAAAATATGTACTAATGGAATATTAAACTGCAATTAGAAGGATTTGCAACTTAATTGCAGAATCTAAGATAGGTTAAGTATTCTTAATAGTATTACTTGCTAGTTGTTTAAGTTAATGGTTTTCTTAGAAAGGGAATCCTTAACAGATTCTCACAAAAAAATAAATGGAATTCTGTTGACACGAGAGAGATATTATGGATTTTGGAAATCTCTCTGGTAGCCAAGCCATAGATATATCCGGATACGGTGAAAGTTAAAATTTGTCAACTATTGTTAAAAAAAAAGTGAAGAAGTTGCAAATGCATAATTAACAAAGAGTTGCATATATAGTTGAAGAGTCTGGATCTTAAGTTCATATTTATTTAATTCACATTGAGCTCACTCGCTTTAGCAGCGGACCGACGTGACTGATCGATCATCTGATAAATAAATCTATCTTTTAGCGACGGACAATATATAAGCGTCATTAAAAATATAGAATTACGGTTGTATGGCCAAATCGTCGTCGAATCAAATCATTAAAAATGTAAATGGGTGGGTGAGTTGGATAATTGATGAGTTTAAGATCCGGACCGTATAGTTGAATATCAAAGACCATTAATATGCAATCTTTTTTGATACCGACACAACATTTTTCTATATATAGCATTAACAAATGGGTTGACAAATTTTAACTTCACAGGTGTATCAGAAAGAGAAGAGGATCGGGATAGACACGTACAGGTGTATGTAGAAAATTTGTAATTAGATGAAAAAGGAAGTAGGACAAGAAAATGAGCAGAAAAAGGGAATATAAATATGAGCTAGCTAGGATGCATGGTAGTACGGACCAGGAAATAGCTTTCACCATGCTGCAAGGGAAAACTGAAGTCGTTAACAGGAACACCTGAAGAATGGACCAACACTAAATCCCGTTGACCAAACATCCCTTTCATGTCTACTGGCCCCTTTGGTATCTCTGTTGCTACCCCATTTATAAACACCGTTATAAATCCTGCATGTCAATATACATAACATCTATATTCATTTATTATACTACTGAATTAATTTCACCTTGTACTGAATCCCAATATATACCAAATTAATAATTAAAAAGTGATGAAAAAAAACGAGAGAGTTAGACATGCACTTAATTACCAGATTGGTAATGCAAATTAGATGTATCCGTGGGGCTCATGTTAATTGAAGAAGACAAGCCCGAATTCTGCTCAATTCCCGGACCACACATTTGACCCGAATATGAATACATATTCATATCATCCACGATACCCTCATTTCCACCACCGCCAGCCGAAGAACAACCGCCACCAAAACACGAAGACGGAGATGAATAGAAAGACTGTCCGGCAGCTTGCGCAAAACCACCTGTACTAGTATCAAACTGAATTCTACCATCACTACCTCCACTTCGTGGCGGCTGACCACCTAGCTGGTCACCGGTTAGGCTGGCTTGAATTTGGCGTTGGCGGCGGCGGGAGCGGGAGCGCCGGTTTTGAAACCAGTAGAAGACGTTAGCATCGCCGACGGAACCGAATTTCTCTAGAAGCTTCCGTATCCTGACAGTTTCATCTTTAGGAGGATTTACCATTCCACTATTGAAGATGGACTCTAGTATGAGGATTTGCTCTGGTTTGGGAGTCCACCTTGATCTGACTGGTTCATTGTTATTTCTCTCAGAACAGGAGTTAGAACCAGAACCGCCGTGGTTTGGGCTGTTTAGAGAGTCTTGGGTTTGATGACCATCTTCCATGGATGTGGATTAAAAGAATAGTAGAAATAATCTTTTAATTCTACCACACATACAAACCCTAAGTAAGTAAATAACTTAATATGGAGGGCACATGGACACCATATCAAGGAATTATACAAGTATTTAAAGGCCTTGGGAAATTGTCATTTTGTGCCCCTCCCCCCACCCCACTAATTGCCCTTTTTACCCTCTTCCCCCCTGTTATATATGTGGATTGCATTTCTTAGAAGATGTTGTTAGATCAACCTGGCTTAAGGATAAATGTTTTTTCAGTCATCGTACTATATATTAATTTACAGATGAATAATTGAATTATTTTTTTTTTACAGTCAACTCACTGTATTCGATTTTACTAAAAGAAAATTAAAAAAACCGTTAAGTCAATTTGTGACTTAACTTGAAATCATCAAATAGCGGTGACTTGTTTAAATAAAGCCAATGTGGCGATTAGTATCTTGACGTGTGAAGCGGTGATGATGTGGATTTGGATTTTATGAAAAAATGGAAAAAAATATATTAAAGTATAATATAAATTATAAAAATTAGCCAAAAAAAAAAAATTTAATTTTAATAAAAATTAAAAAAACGCAGTTTTTTTTATTTTTTATTAAAAAAAAATTAAAACGCATTTTTTCAATAAAAAAAAGCACAGTTTTTTAATAATTTTTTTATTAAAAAATTTTAAAAGCGCAGTTTTTTTAATAAAATAATTGTTAAAAATGCAGTTTTTTAATAAAAAATTAAAAGCGCTGTTTTTTAATAAAAATAATTGTTAAAAATGAAGTTTTTGTAATAAAAATTAAAAATTAATATAAGAAAAACGCAATTTTTTTTTTTATTAATAAAGCTGCATTTTATTAAAAAAGCTGTATTTTTATTTTTATAAAAAAAAATGCAATTTTTTATTAAAAAACACATTTTTTATTAACAGATCTGTTAAAAAAGTAATTTTATTATTAAAAAAAACTGCGTTTTTAATTATTTTATTTTAAAAAAACAGTTTTTTATTTTAAAAAAACAGTTTTTTATTATAAAAAAACATTATTTATTTTTATTAATAAAACTGCATTTTATTAAAAAAACTGCATTTTATTTTATTAAAAAAAGCATAAATGGTTTATTATTAAAAAAAAGCAATTTATTAAAACTGAATTTTATTAAAAATTGCATTTTATTAAAACTGCATTTTATTAAAACTGCATTAAAAATGCATTTTATTAAAATGCATTTTTATTAAAAAAACGCAAATTTTATTTTTATTAATAAAACTGCATTTTTAAAAATTGCGTTTTTTTAATAACTGCAATTGCGTTTTTTTATAATAGAAAATTGCGTTTTTTAATAAAAATAAAATACTGTTTTTTTAATAAAATGCAGTTTTATTATTAAAATACTGCATTTTAATTTTTATTAAAAAAACTGCATTTTTAACAATTATTTTAATTAAAAAACTGTATTTTTAACAATTATTTTAATTAAAACAAATTAGCGTTTAAAATTTTGTAATAAAAATAAAAAAAACTGCATTTTTAATTTTATTAAAAGTAATTATTTTTATTTATTTATTTTCTTGTTTTTGGCTAATTTTTATAATTTATATTATACTTTAAAATATTTTTTTCTATTTTTTCATAAAAATTTTCCTCCAAATCCACATCATCACTGCCACGTCGCATACTAACTGCCACATAGGCTTTATTTAAGACAAGTCAGCTGCCACGTGGCGATTTTCGTTAAGTCAACTGTGACTTAACGGTTTTTTTTTAATTTTCATTAGTAAAATCGAAAGTCTGATGAGTTATTTCAAAAAAAAAATTCATTTATCTATCTGTAAGTTAACATATAGTACGGTGACTGAAAAAACATTTATCCCACCTGGCTTACTGGCCTCATCTGTTGTGAACATACAGGACACATCAATTTAGTCAAATTTTTTTCCCGATATGTTCATATTAACTTTTCTTATTAAATAATATATATATATATGCCTTCGTCATCATAATTCAATAATCCAAAATTTTTTTACTTGGGATTTAAGGCATGTGAAGGTTGGTATGAAATCATGTAAAATAGGACGTAGGTAGGTAGTTCGGTAATTAATTTTGACGACGGTAGAGAAACGCTTACTTAGCTTTGATTTGATTGCACTTTGACCGAGTAATTATGGCGCCAGTTATGTTTTGAGTTGTTCCTGAGGGGAATGATGATGATGCATGATGCCCGTGGTAACAAAACGTACCCAATATGATTTGATCTTGAATATGATCAGTCGATCGTGTGTATATAATAATTTAAATCCCTTAATTATATGGGTTGATCTTGAAAATTCAAGTAGATGTGATCATACTTTTTATTTTATCCTACCTAATTTAGATAAGCTACCTATATATGCACTTTGATTCTACATAACATAAGCAATTGCATGGGTATAATGTAAAATTTTGTATTATATTCCCCCCATTTCAAGTAAGGTTATAAATAAATTGGATGAGCCGAATATTGAGTTATTTATATTTGGTCCACAAAATTTATTGAATATAAAATAAGATTTGATTGAGGTTCGTTTAGTTATCGAGTCGATCACAATCTCAAATCGAGCATGAACAGTTTGAACTTTTCAAATAAATATGATTCGAGTATCAATAAAAAATTATAATTTGAAAGAAGTTTGAATAATTTATCGAACTTTAAAATTTGCTCATATTTGAATCATTTATATTTTGAGTCGAGTTCGAATCGAACTTTTAGTTGAGCGAATACGAATCGAGTCCAAATTATTTGCTCATTTTTTAGCCTTAATTTCAAATACTAGTACATTTTTAAAATAATACAATATTCAAGCAAAATACAATCCTCTTTTTATGTTATATACGTACACTGATCAAATATTGAAATTCCACTTGTAATTAATTAGTTATAATTGGAGGAAGTCACGTTTTTATATGAAATTTACACCTCGAATTTGGAGTATATATGGGATTACATGCAAGCAATCAAACGGGGTACTCAGCTCTTTAATTATGTTATTAGTTAAAGAGTAATGTTATGATACATAAAAAATTATGTATAAAATGACATATATGGCATGTGTAAGTATTTGACATATGATGATGATGATGAGAGTTTGTAGCAACCAAATCTAACGGCTCTATTAATTATTTCAAGTGGTCAAAATCAAAGAATTAAAGCAGTCAACTGCTCTAGATCTCTTGGAACATATCCAGATCAGGGTTTAGGGAGGGCAGCTTGGTTAATTACAGTATTAGAATGACAGTACTGTAATTAAGATGGAGAAATTTACACCATGTTCGTATTGTGTTTTTTCAAAGCTGAAAGATACTATAATTAAGACTGTTTTGAGAACTAGTTACAACATTCTTTAATTATAAAATTCCATGTTTTTAATATTTGTGCAAGTGGGGGATCAGTAAAGAAAGTCAAGTAAAATTCCACTCATCTTTCGGCAATACAAATTTTCATTTTAATGGTTGGTGGTGGTGGTGGTAGGTGTTGTCATATAATAATAAAATTATCACATATATCCATTCTATTAAAATTAATTTTATTCAACATTTTTCACATGAAATTAAAAACCAAAAACATTAAATAAATTTTATTCTATTAAAATAATTTATCCTTCAAAATAATTATCAAATAAACTATTTTTATTTGATTATCTGCTCTATTTTATTCCTTACCAAAAGGTCACTAGTACTAAGGTGTTTATAAAAAAACATGTATCAAGGTTAATCCAGATTCCTTACCAAAAAGACTTTTTTGGGTAAGGAAAGCGAGTAGCATATAATTGAATTGAAATGCATGTGAATGAAAAATTGCATGGAAAGCTGGGTCCTAGCTTGTAGAAATAATAAAAAAAAAATTAAAAAAAAGGACAAGGGTGGTCAAGAAAACATGCAATAAATTAGTAGAGAACTGACGTTAGGTGAGGCATGCAGCAGCATATGGCGGTCATTTTAATATTAAACGAAAGGAGATCAATGGGTGATAAAGGTTGGCTTAAACTTCGAACACTTTTGCTGCTCCCATTCCCCTCTTCTCCCCCCATTCACATTATATATATCAATATATATATATATACGTACCTTTTTTCTTGATCGGCAAGCAGGTGCTGGGGTTAATTAAGGGGTAAGAAAAGGCTTTCTAGCTGGTACGTCGATTCTGCCTTTTTACTTGTCAGGGATATTATATATTTTATCTCCCCACTACTAGCTTTCTGCTTAGGACTAGTCCTTCTGCTTATAAGTTGCAAACATTTTACTTTATCTAACTCCAACTGCTTACCACATAGTTTTATATTAAAATTAATTGATAATCCACAACGAAATTAATACACGACATCATATATATCCATATTTTTTAGATTTGGCACGGTGGTAAGATTTTGGGTTTTCATAAATAAAAAACATTACGGATCAAAAGAAAATTGATAATTAATGAGTAGAGTAATTCTATTTAATTATACTTAATTCTTCACTATTGATTCCGGTTATTTAATTAAGGGTAAACAGTTCGTTAATGATGAATATCGATTTCAAAACAATTATTCGGAGTTCAAACTATGAGTACCTAAAATAAGATCATAAGCCTTTTTTTTTGAATATATATGCATCGTCTAAAACTCTGCAAACACAAACACATAATTCTTCCTCATTGCACTGACAATCTTCTAACCCAACACATGAGACTTAACTGCTGTTCGTCGAAGAGTCATCAGAGCTGCTGTCTTCAGAACTCGAACTAGAAGAACCATATTCTTTTTTATCAGCTAGAGTTTATGAAAACTGTAAGAAGTTGTCTTTTAATACCTTCATCCTTAATCATCAGATTAATTTTCTTCTTTGTGGTACAATTCCAACTTTTATGACCCACGTACCTTACCACATTTGTAGCAAGTACGTAGTTGGTTTAGAGTCATTTATGCTTGTCGCGCCATAATATTTTTCGTATGGGGCCAGACCGAATGGGCTTCTCCTTTGGACCGTGATATATTTTACCTTTTGAACCGAATAGTTTGGGCCAAATTATTTGATTATTCTATTGGGTCATTCCGGTTGAATTCGGTCAGATGGGTCATCTTAATTATATTGGGCTTAGTCATTAGGTCGGTCCATTATACAAATTATAACTTATTCCAATTTTGACCGGTAATCATGACAAAAGATAACATTGATCATATTATCACATCACCGCTTTACATTAATGAGGATGGGACTCAGTCGACCAAATGATGACAAACGGTGGATGAATGTAGTGGGTGGTAGTCAAGACACTTTTGGTCGAAGTGGTATGGTAGAAATTTGTGTTAGATAGTGGTGAGTGGCACGAAAAACCAGACCGAGTATAAATGGGACAACGATCACACAATCTAAAGGTAACAAATCACTTATCCAAATTATTATCTCTCAAGCACTAGACATATTTTTCCTCCATTGTTAACCTTGTAATCGCCGATACTGACTCTCACGCCGGAGCTATTCCCCGACGATCAAACCGTCAAGCTTTTGGTGTTGACTTGTTGAACTATGCAGGATATCGGACACGTCTTTGGTGATTGGAACGTGAGGAAAGATCTTGGCGTTAACAATACTAATACATTGGTATAATTGAATTTTTCTTTAAAATTCTAGATGGCGTTATCTTCACCTTATAATCTACTTATAACACTACAAAAAATAAGTTTAATTCGAACGAAATAAATTCCGTCGAAAACAATATATTTCTGTTTTTGAATATTCCATCAGACATAATTTTTTCAAAAATAAAGTAATTCCGACAAAATTCCGTTGAAATTAACCTTCCAACATGGTGTCATATTTCCCACCTGCACCAAAATATTTTTTCCGTAAATTAATCTATTTTTGACGAAATTTGAATCGAAATTAAGTTATATTTGAAGAAATTATGTTCGACAGAATATTTAGAAGAAAATAAACTTCAACTCCTAACGCCCCAATTGCTTCAAGCAGCTATTCACTTTTGCCCCCCCAAAAAAACTCTAGAAATGCAATTCATCAATCTTCGATAAACTTTTATCGGAGGTAGTCCGACGACTATATCATTTCCCTACGCTAGAGTCGTGGTCTCTCTTCCTCTCTGGTATTACCTCCGCCAGCTCTCTCCTCTCTGGTCTTACCTCTGTCAACGCCACGGTCTCCCACCAATAGCCTCTCCTCCGGCCAACAATATCCCCTGCTGTGCGTAACTTCGGCGATGGATGATTTGCAGACATTAAACAAACTTTTGGGGTATGTACATTCTACAAATAGAGTTCTATTATCAAAATTTACAAATTTTAGAAACTAATTTGTTTTATATTTACCCTAAAATTATTTAATATTGAGTTTAATAATAATTGAGTAATTATAAAATTGTGATTATAAATTTGGCAACTTAACTCACTTTATAGTACCATTACTCTTTTTTATTTATAGAAAATGGCAAACAGCCTGTTATTTTAATTATAGATTGTAAGTACTCCATTCGTTTTAAAATATAAAAATATTATTATATTTTAAATTCAAAAGGACATGAATTTCTTTTATAAATTTTAGTCAATACAATAATAAATATTATTTATTGTAAAATTTATTATTTCATAATATTTAATAAATTACTTTAATTTTTAACTTAAAAATGTCTGAAATTAATTTTAAAAAATCAATAATAATTTTTCAAGCGGAGGAAGAATATACTATTATATATTTATACTCCTGCTGCATATTTATCCCGACAGAAGTTAGTTGAGATGGGAGTGTAATTTTATGTGCATAAGAATGAAAGGAATTGGTTAGTATGAAGTTTATTTTGGGGTAAGTTGGTCAATTGACCAATAAAATACTGACACACAGATAAAATTGTATGTGTGTCAGTATTCTATTGACTAATTAAATAATTTAACAAAAAAATAACTTCATACTAACCGGATCTAGAACGACATATCTAGCTAATTGAAGTGGTACAATATGATATTCCCAATCTGTTTAATTTCCAATTAAGATCGAATCTTTGTTTTCAACTTTTCATGTCTTAAGCTTTTACCCTCTTTTTTCCCTTGTCATGTGGAGTACCTCTATTTAGACAACATAATTATAACCCTATGATATATAGCCAATGATTGATGCAAGTAAAGGTACTCCATATATTTACTTGAGGGAAACAATTAAGTGGGCTAGCTAGGATAACTTTAATCTATCTTGTCACTCCACATTCAAACTCAATTCAAATTGAACAAGATCGATCGAGTTATCGGGAAGTGATTAGTATAAAATTTATTTTGAGATAAGTTGGTCAATTGATCAATAAAATATTGACATGCAGATAAAATTATTTTTATATCAATATTCTATTGACCATCTTACCAAAAAAATAACTTCATACTAACCGGATCCGACTTATCCTCTGTCTAACCAAAGTGGCTAACCCACACCCCTAGAATGTTTGGGACTAATCTAATTGGCCATATTAATTATATATATATATATATATATATATATATATATATAATTAAGCCTATAAATTTTAAATTAAAAAAAATAAATTTATTCTAAGAATATAAATTGTGAGAATATATGTAAATAAAGAAAAAGTAAAAACCAAAGGTATCAAAAGTAGGGAAGTGGTTAGTATGAAGTTTATTTTTTGAGGTAGTTGGTTGAATTGATTGAATATAGAATCTTGATCTGCGAGGTTGAGGTTGTATGTGTGGATTACAAGATTCTATTATCAAAAAAATAACTTCATGCTAACTGGATCCCAAAAGTAGAATGAGACTCTTCAACAGTGGGGTATTGCATTGCATGGTAACCAATCCTGGCTCAGAACTAGAGCTTGGATTATGAGGAGATTAGAGGTATAGTAGATAGAAGAAGAGGGTTTGCTTAAAGATCAAGCAGGTTGAATGGAAGACCAAGAATAAAGCATGATGTACCCTAAAAGCAGAACCCAAATGTTGGTCGGTGGCCATTAAAATACTGAAAAACTATACTTAAACTAAACAAAGAGAAATTAAATTAAACTCATATATATATATATATATATATATATATATTGCCGTATAGCTAGCTAGCTACTTTTATGTGTTTGCCAGCAACATGATTTCTGCCCTGGGGGTTGTGTTTGTTTGGTAGGTTACTACTAGTTGTGTAGTAGTACATCTTAATTTACCAGGTTTCCTAGGCCTTTCGGCCTTTAGCCACAAATGGAAATAATTCCAGCCAGCCACCCTCACTCACCCCCGCACCCCCACTCATGAGAATATGACTGACTCACAGGCACTCTCTGAAAGAATAAATGCACTCTCTTCTCTCTCTCTCTCTGTACAACTTTTACCAGTACTGCATGCAGTAGCTAGCTACTACTCCATTGTTCTTTTTAAATTAACTAAAAAGGACAACAGAGTTGACGTCTGTCTGCCTTATCCAACCCTAATTTATCTGCTTGTCCCTTTCATACTTGGGTGGTGTTCAATTATGAGCGGCAAGCCAAGGCAATGACTGCTTCACTAACATTTTCAAACAATTATATATCAATGTATATTTGTTTTCATTTTGATACTTTAATATAATAATACTATCAAAGTGGTTTTATTTATTTATTTATGTATGGCCTAACAGCTGACACGATACACGTCGCCTAAATAAAATCATTCCCATGTTTAGCTCAAAAATTACCCCATACGTAAAAGGGCATGTTGCATATACAATTGTGGGTACTTAATGGTAATTTTAGTAAAACAAGTTTAAATCTTAACTTATGATGTAAAACTGAAATGTTACAAAGACTTTTTTGATTCTTAGGTATAATGTATTGTAAAAAGATGATATACTTAATTATAAATTATATTATATAATAAAATCTTCCTTTTCTCTATATATATGAGTAAGACTTAAAAACTCAACACGCTTATCTTCATCAATAAATTTTGAATTGTATGCCTGAATAATTTAAATATTAAAATCAATAAAAACGTTGAAAAGGGTGTGTTTTGAAAAATTTCTTTTACTAAAACAATACTATTTCTGTAATGCAACTTTTTAATGGGGAATAAGACAGAATCTCATGTTGTTGTGTTCGGTGGGTGATTGATTCTTTTCCTTTTTAACTTTTATCAATTAATTGACTTTTTTTAAAATTATTTTTAAATATAAAATTGACATGAATTCATGTAATTTATGTCGATACAATTATGAACTTTTACTAATACATAATTATAAGATTTATTATTTTAAAAACATAATAAATTTTTAATTTTAAATTTAAAAAAATTAAAATTGATTTTTAAAAAATCAATATTAATCATATAATTCGAAAATATGGGTTGAAACCAAGCTGAAGTTGGAGTTGGGGTAATGAGTCCAAGTCCCAACTAAACTCCCAATAAATAAAAGACTTGGGCCAATATTCTGCTAAGTTGGGCCTACAACCCAACAAATCAAACATTTGGGCCAATTAAATCTAAAATTACATCTTCTCTTATAAGGAGACTTCCATTTGTTTGTCATTATTACACTTAATAAGTTTGTATAGGACTATAATATTTCTTCAAATAAAAATTGTTATGAATAATTAAGAATTTATTTTGGTCCAAAAATGTTGTTGGGCCTAAAATCCAAGTATCTAACACAATATTATCCTGAGCTTCGGTCGGAGTTGTGCAATAAAACATAAATTTCGTCCCCAATTTTTTTTATTAAACTATAACCTCTCATAAATAATAGTATGATTCTCAATAATTTGTCACACTTGAATTATGATAATATTTTTAAGAATTATCATTACTATTTAATTTAGAAGTCAGCTCGTTATACCCAATTCGGAATTTAAAATTGAAAGTTTTGAGGTTGCTTGTATGACTTAATTTAGGGCTATTTATCCAAAAATACTGACTTTTCATAAAGTTAAAACTCCTATTATATTCCTCCAAACTTTTGAACCACCAAATCCTAACCTTTGTAAAGCAGCCTTTTTCTTGACAAAAGAAGGGTAAGTAAATAAACCCTTCATAGAGTGTTGTTTTCTTGTTTAAAAAAATATTCCATTTACAGTAGCCAATTACTTTTTCTTTTTTTTTTTAAAGGGAAAGGAAAAAGTATACACAAATGACAGTTTGAATTCTCTGCTACTTTTTCCAAGCTTTAGTAATCAATCCAGCATCTGGTGCCTGAACCAGATGGAGAGGACTGGCTGAGGAAAAGTTTAGACATAGTGGATAAGAAATTATATATATAATTAAGTTAAACCTCCCCAAGGACCCCAACCAAAGTTTCAACATAAACCTCTCCATATTTCAAATTACTACCCATGGAGATTCACAAAAACTCAAACTAAACATTTTCAGCACAAGTGAAGTTTAAAGATGGGCTAGCAATTAAATTTAAGCATGTTAATTGAAATTTTTAGAGGGCACTGTTGCTGAAATGCATACAAGATATTACAACTGTAATGCTGTTGACAATCAATAACACACTCAGTCACTACCCATCCCCCCTTCCAATATTTACACAACTGACTACTGTGCCAAACCAGCAGTATACCGAATTATGTAGCTCGCCCTAGCAGCTTCTGAATTCCAAATTTGAAACCAACAGCAATTTTAATTTTAGTATGTAAATTAAACTGGGATTCACCAAAGCAACCCAAAGGCCAAAATATGACAATAAATTCATAATCCAAGATAATTGAGCCAGCTAAAATGATTGAAACTGTAGACGTGTTAAGTTCTTCAGAGAGAAAAAAAAAACTCCTGTTTCCATTCATGTGCTCTCTTGGAATGTTTGAGAGCGACAGAGAGCTGCAGGATTGGCTTCTAATTCTGACGGCACATTCAATGGATAATCGTTGCTCTTTGTTCCAGTTTCAAGAGGTTTAGCAACACGAGGCTTAATACCTAGTGTTTCCCAGACGGTACTCTTTAAAGCATCATTTGGATCATTAACTCTCAGTGTCTTCGGAACAATAACACGTTTCTTTGGTGTGGCAGCCTCCATAGAATCCTCATCTCTTGAGTGCTTGGCTATGGTATGAAAGTTGTTGCTTGATTCAGCTAATGGTATATTCCTCGTACCAAGAGGCCAATAAGGCAAACCCCAATATGGAGCAGGTACAAACTGCATAGGCATGTTAGTTGCACAAAGGCCAGGAACTGCAATCACCGGTGGGGAACACCAATTAATTTGATTAGATTTACTGTCATCTGAGTCATAAGTTGGCTCAGAAGAGAACTGAGCAGCCAACACCGAAGACGTAGAGTTCCAGCATGGATTCCAAGAAGCAGCCCACTGAGGAATGGGATAACAGGGCAAACCATGTTGTGGCACTAAAATTTTACAGGAGAAGGACAAACCACCTTGTTCATCTCCAGCAATTCTTTCATGTGTTTCATCTTCATGAACACTTGAAGTCATCATTGATGAACCACATTGAGAGGGCTCCACTTTGTTTTCTCCCATAGAACCTATATTAGCACATCTGTGTTGATCCCTGAGACTAACAGCTTCTCTGGATTCACATAATGGTTCTTCTAAACCAAATTTTATAAATTTCTCATTCCCAGATAAAGGATTCAAAGCCATTGGAGACTCATCATGTGAGAGGATATGTTGACTGGCAGGAATTTCATCTCTTGTAGGTGATAGTGCAGCACGGGGAACCAATAGCTGACAGTATTGAATAGCTAACTGCTTGTTCTTTCGGCGGCCTGCACCTACAGGAACTTTTCTCATTGTCCCACCGGCAGTCCAATATCTTTGGCAGTTTCGGCAGAAGTACCTAGGCTGATTGACATTATAGTTGTTGAAGTAGCAGAACTTAGTCTCTAAGCTGTTGCACCGAGGGCATGGAAGGATCTTATCTGGCTTTTTAAAAACCTGTGCTTCACTGGTATTACTGATCTCGGTGTTGTTCTCCTTTGGCTTAGTGTTTACTTGTGCCTCGTCCTTGTTATCCAGCGTTTGGTCCTCCTTATCACCATCTGAAACAGAAGGCTTCTCTTGGTTTCTACTATCTTCCACATGAACATCCTCGCGTTCTGTCTTTGTTACTTTCCTACGCATATCCTGAAATCAAACGAATAATCCTGAGTCACTACTATAGACCAGAACTTCTAAACCACAAAACTATTAAAGCGTGTCTATAAGCAACATGACCAATCATCAAAACAGAATTTATCATCAGTAAAGACTGCATTATCCCTGAATGGCACTAAATCCTCCTATGACCGAATTAGTGGATTAAGAGAAACAGTAAGACAGGCAAAGAAACATAAAGAAACACTAAAACTTCAAGTTTAACAATTCAAAATTTTATAAGATGTAAGGAATGAAAGGAATGCAGAAACTTCTTTTACATTAACCCTTCAGTTGGTTGTGGAGACAATGAAGGAAAAGTTATAACCGACTCTTTTGTTTTAATGTCTATTGGTTTCTGAAACCTAAAAGCAAACCTTAACTAAAAAAAATTGTAGTAGCAACTTGAGTGGTCTCAAATGGTAATCACATTAATCTGCTTAAGTCTGAATATGAATATTAATGTGGATCTACAGAATCAAAAAGCAAACAAAGTAAAACCCATATAATAAACCAATATAGAACAACAGAACTATGTAAAACTTCTGTATGTCTAACGGATAAAGTGAGATAAAAATGATAAAATAATTTAGCAAAAAAATGATAAAATAGAAGAACGCTTATTTTGTTATTCAACTTGGAGGATTTGTACATTATAATTCAACAAAATAGTGTTAGAAAAACCAAAAGATTAAGTAAACTAAACTGTAAAATAATAATAATAATAATAATAATAATAATAATAATAATAATAATAATAATTAATAATAATAATATAAGATTTAAAAAAATAAAAATAATTATAATAAACAACCTTCGAATGGCATTTTACAAAGCCTGCCATGGTAGTTTGAAAATATTAACAAATATGGTGTGTTGAACTGAAATCGGAGTCATAGATGTTTAAAATTTAAGCTAATCTCTGTGATACCAAGGGTATGATCAAAACAGCAAAACCATTTACAAATAAAATTTGAAACATGCACATACATATCAAATAAATGAAACCTGGTTCTTCCAATTGATTTGAGCTGTAGGAGATTCAAGATTGCAAAATTTGATATCATCCAACCAAAGAAAAACAAATAAGTATATACATAACCAAGTACTCGAAATGTACTACCACGACTATTTTACTTGTGCTTTACTGGGGACAGATACATTTTCATTTGAATTAGAAAGTATATAGATTGAACCGGTGAATAGAAATAAAGGAATACCATACGATCGGGTTTCTCCAGAATCTGAAAACCCACATCGGATTTCAGGTCGAGATTCGCCGGAAAATCAGATTCCGGTAACGGAATCGTCTTCCCGAAAAGTTTGATAGCGGGATCCTTCACCTCAGCCATGCCTCCGCCGCTCATTCTTGTACTAAAAATACCTTATTCCAAACTCCATATAGGGAGTAAAAATCAGATGGGTATTACGTGGGATTTTGAAGGGACTTATAACCCAGAAGAAAACCCTTTGAAATGGGTAATAAGTTCGGGGAGAGAGGGAGGAGGAGACTATTTGAAGACCAAAACTAAGTAAACAGACTAATAAAAAGCAAAAGAAAAGCATAAATGGTGGGAGTTCCGAATTTTTCAATAAAGTGCACTTTTTGTGGCAAACGTTATTTTAAGTGGATGTTATAAATCAATCACTTTTTAGTTTTTGGTGAAATAAATTTTTTAGTACAGTTTAGGGGTATTAATTGTCTATAATATTTTATTTTTTACTACTCCATATATTTATCTCATATTCTTTTATATATGTAACATATACCCATAAAGAGTATTTTTGAAAAGATAATAATTAATTCATCTAAATTATATAAAACGTCAACTAATTTAAAAATATAAAATTATTATATATGAATAGAAAAGGTCAATAAAGCACTTAAAAAAAACTCTTAATTATTGACTAAAACCCAAAAGGAATACTTTTAAGTTCTTAAAAGTTGTTTACTTTTGTTTCTGGTTTTTTAAAAAAGGATAATGATAAAAATATCAGATAAAGTTGACAAGATTTTTAATTTTACCCCACAAATTTAAATATAGACAATTAACGTCCCAATGAATTTTCAAAAGACAATACTACAACTATTCTCTTTTGGGCGGTTAAACTTTTTTATTACCCGAGAATCGAGATGGACTCTATAATTTCAACACAAATTAATTGAGTACGGAAATGATCGATTTTCAACACAAGATATTTACTTCCCCCCCCTATTATACTCCTCCGTCTCCAAATTATCTGGCATTAAAAGTTTTCACAAATATCAATATATATGATAAAAATATTAAAATACCCTTATGTGCTGACTTTTTTGTTTTCCACAAAAAAACCCACGTACTATGCAACTCTGTCTTCCTAAATTTCTTTCCACAAAAACTGAAATACTCCATACTCCTCAACACATCATCGTTTCTTTTTCTCTTCATCTTCCTAATTCCTTTGCATTTTGTTTTATACGGAAACAACTTCATAGCCTCTGTCTTTATTTTTCAAATGTAAAAAGAAGCGGGTACTTTCAGTTTATCTTGATTCACTTTCATGATACTGTGTTTTTCGCCAAAGGACCGGGAGAGCTTGCATGAAGGCTCCCGATGATTTAGGATTTTGCTTCAATACATAGAGGGCATATGTTATGCCTTCTCGCTAATCGACTAAATTCACAAATTACTTAATCAGATCATTAGCATGAAATCGAAAACATGAAGCCTTGAAGACTTGCATATAAATAAAGCAAAAAAAAATAAGGTAAAGTATACTACACCATACATCAAGACATTTTATGGAGTGTTTGCTTGCTTATTTCTTTCATCTCATGAGTTGTATTTTTCATTTATTCAAATTTTTGTAGAATTGTTATGGCATAAATATGTTGCATGATTTGAATTGTTTAGTAAAGATGCACTTATGATTGTCATTTGATGGTTACCTATTTGTAAAGTGAAACTCATTAATAAGCATAATTAATAGAATATCAAATTCACTATATGAATTTTCAAAGAAACCTTTTACGAGTTTCACCCATATATCATAATACCTATCGTTAATCAAGTGTTTCATACCTTGAAACCATGGTTTGCAATGAACTACTTTCTCTTGGATTTTAATTTGGTGAAATGGTAAGATAGAGATCAATCTATTACTCAAAGATGTGGACCACAACCAACTCACTCGAATATTGAATCGAAATCCTATGGTCATATGCTTGAGTTGATTTGTATATTTTTAAACTTATTCTAAATAAATTGTTTACTTTTGGATGATTTTTCCATTTTAAAACTATAACTAAATGATGGTCCTTGTTGAAGAATGAATTTTTAATTTTTTTTCTTTCTCCGAGTATCATTCAGATTCTCAAGACTTTATCAATTTCTAAGATTTTATCAATTTTTTGCCAACTTGCAATTAAGTTTCAATTATTTTCCACCATATCAATTTTTTTATTGCATGCTTGGTAGGAGCACTAGCATATTTGAGAACTTCACATAGAACAATGGCCCTAAGGCAAAAAATTCGGACTCCGTTTGCTGAAATTGATCTCAACGTTGATCTTAATATTGATTGTGGAGATAGGCAACTAGAGAAGGAATCAATACACGATCTTACTGTCAATGTGAACGAGTCATTTCTCGAACATGATTTCGACCTCAATTCGACACCAAATGAGATAACGTCATCAAGTCATGATATGTTATTAGAAGAGCAACTTATAGAAGATGATGAACGACTTGAAGAAGGAATAAATGCGAATCAAACTACTTTGGAATCTAGTAAAGTTTCTCTCTCAACTATTTTATGGTTGCTTGGTTCCTTCACTCATGTGTTTCTTCCATGTCTATTGTTTTCAATGCGAGATCTTAGAGATGTCAAGTGCACCAAGTGTTAAAAACAAAAATTTAAGCAATGTTGAAAGCCAAGCTATATACGATTTGCTGCTCCAAAAAAGTGTCGATGGAAAATTGAAAAAAGGGACAACTAAATTGGTGGCCTCTTTATTTTCAGTTCATATGATAACTGTTCAACGCATTTGGAAGAGAGGACAAAACAGTGGGGTGTTTGCCGATGTCTCAAGTCAAAGAACCAAAAATTGTGGTCGTAAAAGAGTTCATGTTGATTTGGAGCAAATCCGTGAGGTCCCTTTACATAAGCGAACAACTATTCGCTCTTTAGCTAATTATATGACTATCCCCAAAAGCACTTTGTTTAGACTATTTCAGAAGGGACAAATACGACGGCATTCAAGTCCCGTCAAACCTTTCTTAACCGAAGACAACAAAAGATCAAGACTTCAATTTTGTTTGGATATGCTTGAAGAAGGTAAATTACCACACAACCCAAGTTTCAAAGCCATGTATAACACGGTTCACATGACGAGAAATGGTTCTTTATGACAAAGAAAGCTCCAGAAAGTTCTACATGCTACAAAATGAACCGGATCCATATCGCCCCTGTAAGAGCAAGAATTTTATTGTTAAAGTCATGTTTTTGGTTGTTTTAGCTCGCCCAAGGTTCGATGCAAATGGAAATGAACAATTCTCAGGAAAAATTGGTTTGTTTCTTTTTGTCATACAAGAACCTGCTAGAAAGAAGAGTGTTAACAGACCTGCTGGTACACTTGTGACAAAACCAATAAATTCGGTGACAAAGGATGTTGTAAGGTCCTATTTGATTGAAAAAATTACACTGCAATTAAGGAAAAATGGCGAAGAGATGATTTGGGATCTCCTATTTTCATTCAACAAGACAATGCAAGAACACACGTCGATTGTAATGACTATGCATTTTGTGAAGCTGCGACCAGAGAAGGGTTTGATATTCGTTTATTTTGCCAACCTCCAAACTCTCCGGATTTGAATGTTTTGGATCTTGAATTTTTCAGTGCTATTCAATCCCTACAACAAAGAGAGTCAGTGCGATCTATCGATGAGCTTATAAGTGTAGTTATTAAGGCATTTGAAGAGTTTTCTAGTGTGAATTCCAATCGAATATTTTTGTCATTGCAGTTATATATGCAAGAAATAATGAGATGTAAAGGTTCAAATCAATACAAGGTTCCTCATATCAAAAAATAAATGTTGTAACGTGAAGGCCAGCTCCCTATTCAGGTTAGTTGTGAACCTATACTGGTGGAAGAAGTGCGCAACTACCTACATATTGTTGCTTGATTCGGTATATATTTGATCTTCATTCTGCACTAGCATATTTTTTTAGCATGACAACTGATTCCAAGTAGAAACTACCTAAATTCTGTTAATTGTGTATGAACTATGGAAGTAATTAATTGAGGTTGGCTTTTACATAGATCTTTTAGAATAACATAGACATTGGCCTTTACAGGTTCTTGGAAATGCTAAAGAGGTTGTTGCAGTGGAAATCTCCAATTGTCATTCTAAGCTGGAGCATTACTCTGTTTTTTAGAATTCTTATTTTTGAGATATACTTGAAGCATCCATACTATTTCTCCTTTTTTATTTATAAGGGAACATTACTCTTTTTTTTGGAATACCTTTATTCCATTTATACATTGCTTGAATTGAACAGTTGTTTTGAGCAATGAATTTATTTTTTTGTTTACTCGGTTAGCTCTCCGGAAAAAAAAATACTCCTGCAGTTGTAATTTTTTGGATTAGTTGGTTAAGTGTTTGAATTGTGTAATGGGAACCTTCAGCCGTTTGGTTAGAGTTTCTGCTTCAATTTGTGTTTTTATCATATGTAGTTACTAGTTGGTTAGCAGCTGCTGCAACAACCCAAACATCCATTTTTTTTATGTCCCTTGTTCAAAAATCACCAACCAAATTTTCAATAAAAAATTTCCACTTCTTTCAATTCTCAACATTGGAAGCCCAAAGAACAAAATTTTCATCAATCTGAATAAAACCAATCCAGAACCCAAAAACCACAAACCTTGGAAGCAATACTACAAATGCAGAACAAATATATAAAGAAATAGAAGCGAACTGCCTTCAGAAATGGGCTAGACCAGCTTTTCCCTGTTTAATTTCTTAGCATAAATTTTTAAAGAATAAAGAAGCACATTTCAAAACCAAGAACAATACCTCAACCTCAATAAAGAACCAATTATCACAAGTAAGAAATCCATGGTCCAAACTAATGCATAAAACTAACCCATTTCTCCCAAAAATCTCTATACTTCAAAATTCTAACAGACACCCATTTGATAGCAATCTCTATACTTCAAAACCCATGGTCCAAACTAACCCATTTCTCCCAAAAATACCCAATAAACAAATTTCCATGAACTCAAAACACAAATTCTGAACAAATTCACAACATGCCCATGAATCCATAAGATTTGCTTGCACCTCAGATGACACTCAAATTGTTCAATTATGCATGTATTTTTAGGCCATACCGAGCTTGATGTAAATAATGGATGAGAGTTATATTTCGTGATAGAAATTTTGTAATCGGACCAAAATTTCCTTTCAAGATTTCCTTTTTTAGTGCAAAGTTTTTTCATTGCAATTTGCCATTAAAGTCTCAGAATGCTTCATTTCGCTTCAATTCCTCTCATATTCTTTAAATTGTCATGAGGCATAGGCTATGACTTTCCCACGGTGCGTGAGAACACATCCTAACCCTTTATCTCGAAGATCATTTGTAGA
Source organism: Panax ginseng (assembly GCA_020205605.1). Lineage (NCBI taxonomy): Eukaryota > Viridiplantae > Streptophyta > Magnoliopsida > Apiales > Araliaceae > Panax > Panax ginseng. Next base: position 104,709,235 of record CM035146.1, read on the forward strand.
TAACAAATCCATCCGAACCAGATGGTATTGTTTAAGACAGTGCGAAATAAGTCTCCTCTTAAGCTCTTGAAACTCTTTTCGCATTCCTCGCTCCATACGAATTTTATATCTTCCGAAATTCAATTTGAGTTAATGGAGTAGCGATTCGAGAAAATCCTTCCACTAATCTCCGATAATAACCAAATAAGCCCGTAAAAGTCACGTCTTGATCACCGAAACTTCGCTGCTCCTAACTTTGTATTGCTTCAATCTTCACCGGATCAACAGATACTCCATGTTTCGACACCACGTGCCCAAGGAATGCTACTTCCTCGAGCCGTAACTCGCATTTCTTTAACTTGGCATAAAGCTTGTTTTCACGAAGCCTTTGGAGTACCAAATTTAAAATGGTTCTCATGATCTTCATGGCTTTTGGAATATATAAGGATGTCATCAATAAAGACAACAACGAATCGATCCAAATATTCCTCGAATACTTGGTTCATCATATCCATGAAAGTCGCAGGAGCATTAGTCGATCCAAAAGACATGACTAGAATTCATAATGCCCGTACCTAGTTCTAAAGGCGCGTCTTTGGAATATCCTCGGTTCTAATCTTGGTGATGATATCCGAGCGAAGATCGATTTTTGAAAAGAATTGTGCTCTCAGAATCGGGTCAAACAAGTCATCAATACGAGGTGAGGATACCTATTCTTAATAGTGACATGGTTCAATTCCCGATAGTCAATACAAAGTCGCATACTCCGCTCTTTCTTCTTTACAAATAAAACAGAGCACCCCAAGGAGATGTCTTAGACGAATGAAACCGATGTCCAACAACTCCAGTAGTTGGACCTTTAACTCCCGAAGTTCAATAGGAGCCATTCGATATGGGGTTTTAGAAATGGGCTTTGTCACAAGGGTTCAAGGTCAATAAAAATTCAACTTCACGCTACGGGGTAGGCGGAAGTTCTTCAGAAAATCGTCGGGAAAGTCAATAACAACAGAATATTATTCAAATTTGACGTGTCTTTATTCAAATCCATAACATGGGCTAAGAAAAGCTTGACATCCGCTTTTCAATAAACGAATAAAGCTTTATAATTAGATATGACGATGATTGATTTTAATGGTTTAGTTGTTTGAATTCGAACAACAGGTTGGTTAGGAATATGAAAACTAACAACCTTACGAAAATAATCAATTTTGGCATGATGAGTAGTTAACCAATCAATCCCTAAAATCACATCAAAAATAAGTATCTTTAAAGAGATAAGGTCAACAGGTAAGGTGATGGTGCCAATTTGAATCAAACAAGATTTATAAACAGTGGATGTGATGAAAGTTTCTCCTAACGAAGTTTCCACAGATAGGTCAAAGTCTAATTTTTTCTTTGACTCAAATTTAAACGTTGAGCACAAGTAGAGAGATAAATGAATGGGTAAAGACCTCAGATTCAGTAAAGTATAAACTTCACAAGAATTTATGATTAGCTTACCCGTGATCACCTCATTTGGGTTCCTCGCATTTTGACCAGTAACGACAAACGCTCTTCCAGGAACCATTGACTTTGACTTTTCTTGGACAATCTTTTGAGTCACCGAACTAGGTTTCGCTACCATACAATCTCGAGCGATATGTCCTTCCTTTCCATAATTATAGCATACCTTGAACTGTTGTGGGCAGTTTGGACTGATATGTCCCTATTTTCCGCATTTGTAAGATATCGACCGGTGGTCGTTCCTCCTTGGAACCCGATTCTTTCTTGGTGCTTTGCCATTTTCACATTATCGTTGTTGAATCTCTTCTTTTAAAATCTCCTCCCGATTCGCTTTCTTCTATTCTCATGGCCATGATTACCACCGCAGAGTGGTTACCATTTTTGTCCGTCTTTTTCTTTCTCCGCCGGTTATCGTTGTTTTGTTGACCGCCATCTCCTAGATGATGATCTGGTTGTGGTCCTCAATTGACCGCACTTTCGTTATCTCGCCTAATAATTGAGCCGCTTATGACATCCGAATAGAGAAAATTTACAACATCGCCTAATACACGATACTCTAAATCGATGGTAAGTAGTGGCATCAATGATCAATCGACACAATCTCCTCGAGGAGAGAAGCGTCAATAAGCTCACGATGACTTGATCTTGGGTACTCCAAATAACAAATAAAGGGTTAAGTTGTGGTGTGGGGTTATCCGCAATGATAATGGTTTCGGTGGAGCAGGATGATCACCGAGACAAACTTATTACAAGGAATGACTCTTGAGGAAAGGTAATATTTATTTCGCCACATAAAAGTAGTTGTAGGACCCAAACATGGGAAAGGAAGGAATTGGTCATGGGTGGAATAACGAGGGAAGGCTACGTGCGAATTTGGGTTGACATTTGTTGCATGAGATGAGGCAGAGGAAGAAGACATTGTGATGGAAGATTGATAAGTTTATTGCTTTGATACCATAAACGCACAAGAGGTCTTAATGCTGTTAAGTCACACTACAAACATTGGTGACCATGTATGCTATTTATAGATGATTTACATCTGAATAGAGAGAAAAGGATCCGGTTAGTATGAAGTTATTTTTTTTAGTTGGTCAATTGGCCAATAAAATACTGACACATATAAAATTTCATATGCGTGTCAGTATTCTATTTATCAATCGACCAACTTATTCCAAAATAAACTTCATATTAATCACTTCCAATATTAATGGTTGAGTAGTTCTACACGGACAGGCGATGGACAGGAAAATGGGACAGGTTTTTTTTTTTTTACTTGTGACTCTCAAAAAATGTATAGTATTTATTCTAACAGGAATTTTTACAAAAAATTCCTATATTTTATATATAGTCTGTATAATTTTGTTTTTATATATGTATCTAAATTATATCTAAAATACTATATTTTATAAAAAAATTTGTTAAAATAAATATTATATATTTTTTGAGAATCACAAGTAAAAAAAATAAAAAAAAATTGGAACCTGTTCAATTTTCGTCTATGCCAAGACTTTTTCTTAATGGTTAGAATATGAAGGGTGATTAGAGGAAGAGAAGCCAGGTGGCATCCCAGTCATGGAAGCCGTGTATCCCAGGACAAAGGATAAATTGCTGACACAGAAGACAGAAAAAGAAGGTGTGGGACCCAAAACTATATTTATTATCCGATAAAGCGGAAAAGAGTAAAAAAGTTTGGCAGATTGAGTGAGTAGGGCCCATCTATTAGCGTTCGTTCGCTTTTGACGCCGTCTTTTGTGCCTCATGCTTTTCCGCCCGCTCTTCTTTACTTTTTGACTTTTATATTACCACTTTCCTGCTTACTCCTTTTAAAGAAAAAGCTGGAAAAGTTGTATGAGTTGTTTTTGTAGTTGTGGACACAAATTATGCCAACAGAACGGTGAGTCTCTCTCTTTCTCTCTCTCTCCCTCCATTGCTTCTAGTTCAAGATATAAATTAGTCCCCTATCCTATTTGATGCCTTTTTTTGGTCCATTGGATTCGCTTTTGAATACATGTCTTGTAGTCTCTTCTCTTTTTCTGATCCATTGTCTTTATAAATTTTGAGGGTTCGTTCGTTACATGTAGTATAAGGTAGTTATCTTAAATACTCGATAATATAAGCGGTGTAATTTTATTTAGATAAAAATATCTTTTATATTTAATAATTGGGATATAGTCACATAATTTACAAATTTTTTTGTTTTTGTTTGTTTGTCAACATGTTTAGTTTAACTAAAATAACTTATAATTTATTATTAACGATGTACTTGAAAAATATTGTAAATTGTTATTTTAAAAACATTAAAAATTTTAAACGATTTACTAAGTTAGTTCGATTGTACTTTGATAATTGCTTATTACATTTGACAATTATTATATGGATGAATCATACAACTAAAATTAGTACAAGAACATATATATTAGTAAATTTCAATATTTAAAAAAATATATTCAATAATCTTGAATTCATATCAAACACTCACAATAGTAATGATTAGTAATTACATATGTAGATTTTTAATGTTTAAGAGTGTCTTAAGTAACCTTAATATTTTTCTAAAAAGACAATTAAAAATAAAAGCACTTTTTTCGTTGGTGGGAGTGCTGCTATCTATATAGTATGTATAAGGAAGGTAGATTGTTGAGGACTATAGATTTAAATAGAGATTAATTCTTTCATTTCACCTAGACCTAGTAGCAGTAATGTTATTATCGGATCCGGTTAACATGAAATTATTTTTTTGGTAAGTTGATTAATTGATTAATAAAATATTGACACGTACAACCTCGCATGCTTGTCAGTATTCTATCGATCAATTGACCAACTTACCTCTTATTATCTATCCTGCCAACTGGCAAGTAGTATTACGTTTGTTGTTACTGCCTGTAAAACATTAGTGTTTGGGCCAAATTCTGCCCAGACTTCAGCCCGTTTGTTCTAAATGTGTTTAATAAATATTCTTTAAATAGACCATCACATCTCAATTCGATTCTCACCATGTTCATTGTTAATACTTATCTACCAACAATTAAATAGTTCATATAAAACATTCGTAATATATATCATTTTTCATTAGTTAGATAACAGTCTTATCCAAGCCATTAGTTTTAATTTGTAAGGTGTAATATTAGTTTTAACTAGTTAGTTTATTTGATATTTAACATTAAAAGTTATTTGATTAAATATTAATAATAAATTAGTTTCTTCTAAATAATAAATTTAACATTAAAATTTTAATAATATTAGTCTTTGCTACTTTTAATGTTAAATATTAACAATAATTAATACATCAATAAATTAACTTATAATGTTAAACATTAATAATAAGTTAGTTTCTTGTAAATACTCTAGTTTTCATTAAATGTTTTATTTTCGTAAAATTTATTAGTTTTTGTTTTTAATATTTAACATTAAAAATAAATTAAAAGGGAGGGGAGAAATCAGATTGGCCTAGACCTGGACTTGGGTCTGACTTGATCAAGATTCAGGGCAGACGAGACACTATTTGCTAGATGCAAAAACATTACTCCAAGGAGTAGCATCCAACAAAAATTAGAATATAAAATAATAAAACCATTATCTATGAATAATTGAATTCGAATGGGTTGAATTACAAGAATATTTTTTGTTTATGTCTAGTTCATAATATTCTACAACTTGCAAGTATCTTAATTTAACAAAAATAAAAATAAAAATAAAAAACACAATAGAACAACTTGTTGCTATTATGTGTTCATAAGATCGAGAATACAACAGAAAATATAACAGAACATGTATTGAAATTTTTTTCCCTTCATAATTAAACAAAAACGGTTAAAGTTGTCGATTAAAGGCGACCACTCCTCATTCTATTAATGCTTTCAATAATGATATTCACAGTTGCGGAATAAGAATATTGTTCAGCCAAAGATGTTTGGTCTCTGGATATGGAGGGAAGTGTTGAATTATAAGTCAACATCCTTAATTTTAGGAGATTTGGTGACATCCTATTAAGAAACTACTGGTTGGGTGAGAACTTGAATCCGGTCCGGATTTAAAAAGATTTCATGCATGTAGTGAGAGCGTTATAAATATAAGACTTTTTCCTGATTCTAACGTACATGTAAATTATTACTTTCCAGCACTAGTGTGTTAAGCCTCCATCGTTAACTTTATATCAGAATATACTTATTCTCACACCGGAGCTATCCCTTGGCGGCCCAGACCGTCAAATTTTCGGTGTTTACTCGTTTTAGCACACTTTGGTAATTGGAGCGTGAGGACGGATTTTGATGTTAACAAACATTTTTAGAAAGGGTCAAAATATATCAGTAAAAAAAAATATTTATTGACGCTTGAAGTGATTCTTTTAAATTTATTTTGCCCAATTATAGTATTTCACATAATCCCATTCCAACCTTTATCAACATTTGAGTTGTGAGTCTAATGATTTTATATATATCAACAAACGCCTTTTGCTGAGTAGAATTATAGAAATTGTATCATGAACTTTCTTTAGAATATCCCACAAACGTACACTTATCAGATGTTGTTCCAAGCGTATCATTCTGAAACCGTTTCACATAAGTTGGACATCCCGAAATTTTAAAATGCTTAGGACTAGATTTCCTTCCTTTCCACATCTCATACGGAGTCTTGGGGACGAATTTCGTGGCGACCTTATTTAGTAGATATGCGGTCGCTTCGAGGGCATAACCCCAGAATGATACTGGAAGATCGGTAAAACTCATAATGGAACGAACCATGTCCAACAATGTTCGATTTCTCCTTTCAGATACTCTACTCAACTGTAGTGTTCTTTATGGAGTTCATCGGGAGATTATACCATTTTCTTTAAGACAATCGAAAAACTCACTGCCTAAGTATTCACCTCATCGATCTGATCGAAAAATCTTAATACTCTTACCAGTTTGTTTCTCTAGTAATAAAATAATAATACCCTTCTCGTGCATTCGTTGTCATATATCCACATATCATATATTACAAAAGGCGTTTTTTTTATATATATATATATATATATATATATATATATATATATAGTTCGGATCTTAAGCTTAACATTTATCCAACATACCTTCCATACCTCCTTTTTTAACGATTTAACCGCATTTAATGTGCTCATTGTCGCTATATATATATAGAATCGTCGTCTTTTAACTTTTAACGACGGATCGAATCATCGCCCGATCTGTCGTTAAAGGGGGGTATGCAAGGTATATTGGATAAAATATATGATCTTGATCCTTTCTATATATATATATATATATATATATATATTAATTGCCCCCGAACTATGAGATTATTAATCAGACTTTGAAGATTTTAGTCAACTGATTAGCTACTTTTATAGATAAATTACAAATTATAATATTATATATTCAAAACCATACATTGTGGTTCATGAGATTAATTAGCTTAAAAGAAGAAATTCGAGCAACAAAAACAAAAAAGAAAATAGAAAAAAAGAGATTTAATAATTTTGATAGGATAGAACTATGATGAACTTATGGTCATTATAGTGGGATAAAAAAATTATTTTATTTCTGTAGTTTTTTATTTTTAATTAGTTTACAGAGAGAATTGCTATCACTTTTTTTTACTTTATTTTGATGAAAAAGTAAAAACAAGAAAAAAGCAAAGAAGAAAAGAAAATATAGAAAAGAAAAAGGAAGTGAAAGAAAGGCAAATAACCCTTAGAGATTCCACGGTGAGGGGTCATATGACCCTTCGGACCCCTTAGTTCCACCTCGGGATATTCATATACTATATTATAAATATTTGTGTCTACTATTTGATTATCAATTACGAAATAAGTATTAGTGATAAAACATTTTAAAGAAATATATAATAAGTGAGACTCTTTTATTATAATTATTACTAATTTCATGTATTTGATGTGTTTCGCAATTATAATTCAACCGTATTAAGATGATACAATACAGATCAATGGACTAGGAAAAACAATTTATAAGACGCAAAGTACAACCAATAAATTCTCTCTCCACTTCTTCATTCATATATATATATATATATATATATATATATATATATATATATATATATATATATGTGAGATTATCCACAAAGAACCGATCATTGGGGAACTATTTTTGGCCAAATTACTATAGTGCATGATAATTTTTTTTTATAATTAAACTCCTAAAATAGATTACTCCCAACAACCGGTTGCTGTAGATGGAATCTCACATGTTTATTATTTATGCATAAATATTAATTCCATGAGATTAATTAAACTCCTACAGGGGTCGGAGGGTCATGGTGGTTGTTTGCTCCTGTTCCTGGATAATCTGTGCTTTCCAAATCCATTCTTCCCTCTACAAGTCCTTCCACCACTAACATCTTTCCTTCTCCCATTTCCTACAAAATTTCAAAACAAACATAAAATAAGTAAATATATCGTTTGCGTATTACTTATATGCGTGGATAAATATTTTTTTAAAGAAAAAACTATATAGTAAATATTTTAATTTTGTTAAAAGAATGGGAAAATTAAAGGAATTACTAATTCAATTTGTAGAAGTAAGAAAGTGGATGTGTACATGTGGGTAGTACGTATTACAAATAATTGTTATAATTGACTTTTTTCTTTATGAATTAATATTTGTTATTATATGTTTGAAATAATTATCATTTCAATTCTTTGTATCTTAATTTTTTCATTTCATCGTATCATCGTATCGTATGTAACGCAGACTAACAATTTAGAGAATGGTAGAGAAGGTAAACAAAAGTTGACAGCTAAAAGTTATTGGCTTCTTGCATAATGGGGTTGACTTCTCAGTTCGTTAATTAACCCAAAAATCTGTGGTTGCAAACTACTACAGTACTACTATTATTGCCAAATTTTTAATTACCAATTTGAAGAATTCCAAAAAAAATAAATAGAAAATACTAGTAGTAATGTATTTCACAGAAGTAGGGGTATTAATGACAATAGTGCCAATTTATTTATGGTAAATGATGTAATAAGCCAAAAGAATAAACTAAACAGAGAGGGATCGATATGAGTTCTTCTAGGGGGACCGTGATTTTCCGATCGGGGTAGTAATTGGTTGGCATTTTTTTATTTTTTTATTTTTTGTTTTTGACTACAAAATAATTAATGTGATTTATTAGAACTGAAATTTTTATAAAATGCAGGATTTTTTGGATACACGTAACAAACAAGTGCTATACAAGATGATAATTTTATTTTTATGAGGACTTCACTTTATAAAAATTTCAGTTCTAATAAATCACATTAATTATTTTGTAGTCAAAAACAAAAAAAAATAAAAATAAAAAATTTCGGCCGGTCATTACCGGAGCCGGAAAATCACGGTCCCCCTAGACTTTCTGGGATGGGGATGGATATAGAGCACCTGAGCTTGTAAATCTTGGAGTGCAGGATTCTCCTTAATAGATTTGAGGCTTCCTGTTTATATGAGAAAAGAAAAATAAAATAAAAGAAAGAAAGAAAGAAAACATGCACGCACGTATACCTATAACAGAAATATCTTATAGTATATATTTACAAGCCAAGATTCAAACAGAAATATAACCCTTACTGGATGTGGGAACTGTAGAAATGGAGGCAATAACAGAAGAGAATCCCAGAAAGAGCACAAGAAGGTGAAGCAAAGACTTATTAATCTTCATGTTGACAAATTAAAGCAAAATAGATTATAGATCTGAAGAAGAATTAATTAATATATATGTTGTATAGGTTGGTGATGGGGAGAGAGAGAGCTACAGAATATGTGGATGGAGAAGATGCAATCCTTATATATATAGAGCAGAATTATTGAATATAGAAAAAAGGTCAAGTACTATTAATTAATTACTAGTAAAATTTACAAAAAAGTCAACTTCATTATTTGAGTTCCAACTTGCCTAACTTTATCACTAGCTAATCGGTGTCACTCTCGGTTCATTAATGGTATTATCTTCTTCCCTGTATATAATTAATTAATTGTTTTAAATGCAGAAGAAATACATAGAAGCTAAAGTAGTTCTAGTTGGTAGATACATACAGATGAAGTTCACGCACAAAATTAAAGATCACTGGACTGGACCGGTACGGTACTTTTGTCAAGTAGGTCGATCATCATTCATAAATTTCCGTGTGTGTGTGAAGTTCTTGCAAGACATCGTTTAAAACTAACCGTTGATATGAACTCAAAAATATTACTACTACTCCACTATTATTTTCCTTATATAATGTAGCATAAACGTTTTGATTTTATAAACTGTTATTATGTGTATCTAATGAGATAGCAATTAATTTAATTTTTTTTCCAAAGAGAGATAGACGTGTGTATTTGGCATTGTGTAGTAACTATACACGAAGCTACAGGGGTTTCTCTTCAAAGGCATGGCAAATTATCCAAAGCGACAAACGATGATTTCACATCAAACTGTTAAGCTAAATATACTATATACTAACACCCATCAGCACCGCCCAAATGGTATTGGTTGGTGTGAAGGCCATGGATAAACATTTATTAGCTACCTACCTTATCACACCATTCGGAATCTTGTCCATTTCTTTTATAACTCACCACTTTTGTTTTTACACACATAAACTCTTGGCTGTGTGTTTATATTTTATTAATTAATTTATCAATTTATTTAAAAATAAATTTAATGTTAACCACTATCCTTCGTTTATTTTTACTTTACTACCACTTTCTTTATTTATATTTGCCTACTCAACTCAACTCATTCATTTCGAATACTCTTTATGGAAACAGAGGGAGTACTGTAGACTGTAGTAGCCTCCTTGTTTATATCCTCACGGGTGTCCCGAATCAAATTAAAGAATAAAGGCATAAATATGGAAATTTTTAATATTTTTTTATTTTGAGATTGTCTTCTCAATTTTTTTAATTAGGGAATAAACTTTTAATTTGTTTTATTTTGGAGATTGTCTTCTCATTTTTTTAATTAGAAGATTAAACTTTTAATTTTTTTCTACTTTGGGGATTGTCTTCTCTTTTTTCTTAATTAGAAGTTTAAACTTTAAAAAAAAAAATTACTAATATTTATTTCGATAATTATAGAGCGGTACATGTTGAATACCTAATTCAAAGAGTACAAATACTAGTCATATGTATCAACTCTAAAATGAAACTAATATATTTATTTCACAAGAAACAATTATGTGAAATCATAAAATAATTCAAATACTAAGCAAACGAACAAATTTAAAAAAAAAGAATTATGTCATTGAAAGAAAGTACGCAATCCGTCTGATACTTCCAAACCATTTATAAAGACACTCCACAAAATCTTACCTCAAATGCCAACGATATCAAATGAAACGTTATTCATCACCTAAACATATTCACTTCAAAATTAAATATAATCCAATTCAATAATTCCAAAATAATTCATAATCTATTTAATATGCCTTTAATCATCGCTTTATATCAATTATTAATACTCCAAAATTTATATTCCAAATATAACTCTTTAAGTTCCGTTCAATCTAACTAAATACACAAATTAATAATACTAAATGTAAGTACATTTATAAAAATATTTGGTACGACTATAAAATATAATTACTTATAATATTAAAATTTAATTCATTCCATATAATCTTACATATTTATTTGTATAACATCTCTTGCAAATTATGCAAGTTTTCGTAAACTTTAATTACTATCATACTATATATATATTTTTATTTAAAAAAAAATCATCAATTTATTATTTTAGGATCTCCAAAATCAATCATGCATTACTCCCTCCGCTCAATCTCCATTCGAATAAAGTGATAATAATAATAAGTACATCCGCATAAGTATTACATTAATAAATAAACTCTCTCATCTTTAAAGATCACTTTAGTTCTTGAATTACAAAAGTACTTGCTCATGATGAAAAAACAACATACTAAATTTAATAATTTAATATGGAACCACGTGATTAACCCCACTTATATAATATATAATATACTTACTTACATCGATGAAATTTCCCCACTAAGTGATCAAAATCTCTAGTCTTTCTTCACCCGAATGGAATTTGAATGCTCCCTTTATCTCCAAAGTAGTCACCTCTTCTTATTCAAAATGTATAATGAAGTAATATTAGGTTTAACTATTTATTAATTAGGTTTGCCCTAATAAACTTCTATTTGGGTTAAATTAATATTAAGGCCCAAATTTTAACCACATAATATTATCTATCACTTATTAATATTTATTAGCCCACATAATTTAAATAACTAGTTTGACCCAAATAAATGACAAGTTCCAAACAATATGTTTTAAGAATATAAATTTAATATTATTTTATTATTATTTTTTTTCAGGATATTACAGATCATGGATAAGTATATATGTAATAAACATTTCTATTTATTTTTGCTTTGCAACAATAAAAAGAATCTTTTCCTTTGAGTGAAATTAAGGAGTTGTAAATTGGAAATTAATAACAAAAAATTGGGGTACAGAGCATCAATTAACATTAATACAACCATAAGCAACTTTGTTGAGAATCTTATCTCTTTCTGAATTTCTATATATATTTATGGGCTTAATTCACAGTTAACAATAGATAACATCTAATTAAGGCTGTAAAATTAACAAACAGTTCGGGCTCGATTCGTACTTGTTCGACTAAAAATTTGATTTGAGCTCGACTCGAAATATAAATGATTCAAATACGAGCAAATTTTAAAGTTCGATAAATTACTCGAACCTTCTCAAATTATAATTTTCTATTGATACTCGGATCATATTCGTGCGAAAAGTTCAAACTGTTCGTACTCGATTCGAGATCGAGCTCGACTCGATAGTTAAACAATTCTTAATCAAATTTTATTTTATAATCGATAAATTTTGTGAACTAAATTTAAGTAACTCAATACTTAATTAATTCGACTTAGTTCATTTATACTCTTACATCTAATTAACTTCTAAGGTTAGACTTTGGGAAGATGATTTGCACTACATTTCTAAGTGTAAAAAGTACCAAATAATAGTAGTACAAATACTTTTCGGATGTTAACCTCCCAAGAACTTAATTCTCGAAAATTAGACATCACTCTTGAAAATTAGATCACATCGTCTAGCATTAATTACGGATCATTCTATCCATTTGTGTTTGTGTGAGTAAAAGCCATTTTTGGCTTGCATAGCCGCAACAACCAACAATGTTACTAATATTTCATCAACCAACAATTTGGCAACAACATTTTTTATAAAAAAGATAATATTTTTAATAAAAGATAAAATTTATATAATATTTTTAAATAAAAATATAACATTTTATAAAACAATTTTATAAAATTTTTATAAAATTCATTAAAAATGTTATATAAAAAATTTCGTAACATTTTATAAATCTGTTTTCGTAACATTTATATATATATATATATATATATATATATATATATATTTGAGGGAGAGGATGAATAAAAGGTATGGGGAATCCTAAGATATTATAGCATGCATTACCTACTTTATGAAGCAAATTCATTATACGTTTTAGTGGAAGATTATTTGAGGTAGGAGTAACTTTTGCTATATATATATATATATATATATATATATATATATATATATATATATATATATATACATAGATTAGTATGATATAATGATTATGAATCCTTCACTGAATGTTTCTTTATTTTTTTTTTATCTTTAGTTATGAAAGTGGGTAGAAAGCCGTAAATGGAAACAATGCCATTTAGTGTACAAAATAATGCCATTTAGGAATTCTAGCGGCAAGAGTGAAATTGAATTTAATCTTGGTCATTTAATATCGAGATAAAAGTTGAAATAATATTTGTGACAACTGGTTGTCACAAAATTTATATATATATATATATATGAGTTTCAATTTACGACAACTGGTTGCTAGAGTCACTATTCCAACAACCAATTAACATCTAAGCTGGTTGATATATATAGTGGAGTAATCTTTTTCTTTTTTGTCTTTTCTTCCCGTCATACTATATACTATAATTTTACAGTTTTGGAGTAATTGTTTGTAATCTTTTATCAAAAAAAAAAAGAAGAAAAAAGATCATTTACATTGTCTCCTCTTGAAATTGTCGGGATGTATCACTTTTCGTAGCAAAGTTGTCAACCTCACAGCCCCTGCTCCAGGCCTTAAAACACCCAAATTCTGACTCTGCAAACCCGAACACGTTTGGATTGCATTATCCATTTGAAAACACCATCCTCCGTAAGTGAAATTTCCAGGCCGTCTTCTGAGGATATCGCGATCAATCTTGTCAAGAACGCGGTTATTTTGCTTGAATTTTCTAGCGAATGGCCGATTGCTTTGGACCATTTTCCTATAATCTTTGAGACCAAGCGACCTGGGGTGCTGTTTTGGGGGTGTATCCCAAGAAATGTGGTGTAGATCATGGTTCACGGTAGTGTTCTTGTAGTCGTCGGAGTTGCATATAACGGTCTGAAAGTATCCCTCAGGCGACGACACCATGTTTGTATAGTATAGGAGGAGGGTTCTTGGCAAATTCTCATACCCCACTATCATGTACTCTGCAAATGATCTAGATAATATTGTCCATGCTGAACCTGCATTATTGCATACATGCATGCGCTAGTGTACGTAAACAAAATATATATAACCACTTTTTTGGGAATCAAGAAAACCATTACAAAACTGGTAATTTAGCCAAATCAAATTCAAATGGAGAACAACATATTCATTTCCAGGCCAACTATTTTCAATTGTCGTTACTATATATATATTAAAATTTGTTCTAGGACATTATTTGGAATGATTACCGGGAACACTGATTAAATAGGTACGTGATACGAAATCATATACAGTAAAATGCATAAGTTATTTAGTTATCGTACGATGATTCAGAACTATAATACATTATACACAAAATGCATACCCAATACGTAGAATATATGACATTAAGACTTGTTTGGTAACCCTAGTTTGGAACAGAAACACGTGGTCTCGAATGGTGATCGACACTGCTTTCAAAATGTATTTTATTTGACTTTTTTAGGATTGATTTGTCAAATTGACTTATATATATATATATATATATATATATATATATATATATATATATATATATATATATATATCGACGATTTGACTTACCAAATTCAAATCCCAAAATTGAGAGTGGGCCTAGTCAATACTCATATTAGGGTCTTAGGGATGATCATTCATATCTTAAAGGAACTTTAATTAATTATTTCAACGATATCCAGAGGTATTTTAGTACATTATATTCTTTCTGACTAGCCGGCCAGAGGTATTTTATCACGTTAGGTAAGAAAAATAAAGCACTGGGCCATGAACTTTGGTACGTACGTTTCTCTTCAGAACTTCACATGCACTTGATCAGAAATTAAAGAAAACATATATATATATAAATAGCATCCATTCCTATGGACCATCATATCCTTTTATAACTAACATATATATATATATATATATATATATATATATATATATATATTTTCCAGGGAAATTGATGAATATTCATTATATATTTAAATTTTAAAAGGAGAGAGAGAGAGTGGGGGTGGGGAGAAGAAAAACCTGCATAAAGCTTGAAAGCTGTTGGGAGGCTTCTTTGCTGATTTACCCACCAAATCTCTGATTTATTTAGACTATACAGACCCGGGTCTATCATAATTGGTTTTGCTCTCTTGTTGCTGCAAATTCAAATCTCTATTAATTACTAATATGGTTTTTCAATGTACATACCTTAATTAGTTCGGAAATAAGAGTTATTTAATCGTTTTAAAATTTTATTAGCACCAACTTATATATAATTCTTGCAATAATAAATTTCAGTTTTAAATTTAATATTGAAAAAAAATTAAGCCTGGCTGAGTCCTTGACAAAGTAAAAATAAAAAATAAAATAAAATGTCAAACAAGTGAAACACTTGACCTCATTTCTAGTTTGGGTATCTTTCATTTAGAAATTATGGGTATGTTTGTTTGAAGGACTGGATTAAGTGGGATTACTAGTTTTCAAGATTAATAGTTCCTTATATAAGGATTATGAAATTTTGAAAAGTGTTGACACGCAGGTCATGAGGAGATATTTTCGCGTGTCAGTACTGTATTGATCAATTAACCAACTTACATGAAATTAACTTCATGATAACCGAATCCATAAAAATTCACCCTCCCTCCGATCTAACCAATCCGATCAAGACTATTTCTTTAACTCCAACTAACCGTCAAACCTAGTATACGTTAACAGTTCAGTGCCCTGCTCTGAATTTTTTTCTTCTTTTTTAAAAAAAAAGTAGTTATATATATATATATATATTTGTAGGCTTACAATTTCCAACCAAGACGGCTGTAATGCTGTATAAAATTGAGATCTCTTGGCAATTCAGAGAATGCATAAATCAGATCTGCAATTATGGAAAATGGGGAGAATTAAAAAATAGTAAAATTAAAGAAGAGTGATGAGAAAGGTGAGTCCAGAAACAACAGCGTTAGTGTTAGTGTTAGCGTACCATCTTGAGTTACAAGGGGATAATCAGAGGCACTTAGATTAATGAACCAATCCCAATTTCCAGCCTTTCTCAAAAGAATAGACATTGCATGGAGAGAGGTGGATAGCATGGTGGGCCCTCTGTAAGTCACCAAATTGGGCTTCCCAACTATCCAAACATTACCCACCCGAGTAAAAACGGCAAGCAGGGCCCTTTTGAGGTTCAAAGTATCGCCTTTGGATGCAGAAATCAAGTAGGCAAAGCTAACTGGATATGTGGATTTGGGAATGTTTATGGTGAGATTGTTGAATGTGGAGACTTGGATTATTGGTATGTAGAGGACGAGGAGGAGGAGAGAGAAAATAAGTGAAGTTAGAGAAAGAGATGATGCAGCTTCTAACCCCCATTACTTGGAATAAGCCCATTTTAGAGAGAGAATGAGAAGAATGGGATGAAATGGTTTCCTGGCTGGCTCGCTGGTTGTAAGAGAAGAAGAAGAGTAGGCTCTTTAATTCCAGTTTTCCATTTCATAGATAGATTCCCCAGGCCATCTTTAGCATCAATAAGTTAAAATAGTACTCCCTCTTCTTTTTTTTTAATTTTAAAAAATATATATATTTTTTGTACTAATTAGATATATTTTTTAAATTATAGATTATAAAATGAAATATGTTTTATTAATATTTAGAAAATGTTATGTTATGTTGACCCAACCCACGCTAAATAGTTACTATATAGTATTAATTAAATTTTGAATAGGTTGGTAAATAAAAATACACAAACTCGTTGAAGTCCGTATACTATACGCTAGACGCTAGTAGTATATAAATAGTGGATTACTTTGAATATTGGTGTTACGTTTTTTGGTCAAAGTTCATTAGTGCCACTTTTTTGTCCTTGCTAAACATAAGACAGAATCTTAATACACTAAAATATACTACTCCATATTCTTAGTACCAACATGTCGTAGAAAAGTGCACTCATAAAATATTTGCAAATTAGTGTAAGTATTTTAATAAATTATAATTCAGCACTTTCTCTCTCCTCCCTTCTATTCCGCTCCGCCGAACTCCTTTCCATAACCATTGCAGCAGTTTTCCAAAACTTTATCTTCCAAAACTGTGTATACACATACTAACAGACATTTATGTAAAGAAGAGAAGTTTAAGAAAAGGACCAGGCCATGGAAGAGATTCGAAATCTTGAGGGTGAGAAAAGCCCCAAACTTCTTGATTAGCCTTAAAACATCATCCTTGGAGTAATCAGCCATGGCCATAAAACACAGTAGAATGGCTCGTCGTCAAGCTCACAGCTTTTCAGGCATAAATAACGGAAGTGAAGAGTGAAGTTTATTCTCGGTAGGTGAATAATGAATTGATCGATCAAAATCAAATCAATGATGAACTTTCTTTCTCGGTCCTCTTCCAGAGGGGGCGTGCGTTTTACAGTGACGCGACATGTAGTGTGTACGAAAGTACAACATGGAATATGTTGCCCCTTTGTATGTTAACTAGCTGTGTCCCAAACATTGATCTCTGATCTCTCTCATGTCAAAAAGGAAAAGAACATTGGCAGTCCAAGAAAGGGTGACAAATCAATTTATTCACAGATCAAACCTCAAAAAAATGCAGCATATCGTGAAGTGATTTTTTGTCCTTGTCGAGGCGGAGTTTGTCTTCTTTTTTTTTTCTTTTGATAATGTTGGTAGTCAAACCTTCGTATAAAGATAGTCAATTCAATTTTATTGGGTTATTAATTAATTAGTACATTCTTATCCCTTTAATATCAAACTCTTTTAACCTTCATACAACAGCTTCTGAGACTTATTTGCAAATAACAAGTGGGCTTTGAAAAGAGTTTGATATTTTTAGCTCAAAAAAAAAGCGGTTTTGTTTTGATAATTTTTTTCAAATAGTAGTTGGTAGGTAAAAACATTCATATGCAAGGTAACCAATTCAGTGTTATTAGGTTACCAATTTATTTTGAATGTGATGCAGTTGATAGCCAAACCTTCAAGCAGTTGGTTGTCAAACTTTTTATACCAAGATAACCAATCTTCCTCCACACCTGCAGTATGAATTGGTTACCTTGGTCTAAAAGTTTGGCAACCAACGGCTTGAAGGTTTGACTATCAACTGCATCACATTCAAAATAAATTGGTAACTTAATAAAACCGAATTGGTTACCTTGGTATGAAGGATTGGCTACCCACTGCTTAAAGGTTTGGCTAGCCTTACCCAAATCTACCCAATCAAATTCCTTAACCAACAACCTCACCATTTCTCTTTCCTCAAATCCCTTCCCCACCACCCCATTCTTTCTCTCCTCCACCACCTCCACCACTCCTTCTACCACCTCCACCACTCCTTCCATCTCCCAACCCACCACCACCTTCGATTGTTGTACTTCTTCCACTTGTTATTATTCTTCTCCTCTGTGGTTTTTTGGTTGATTTTAGGATTAGAATTTGAGTTTTTTCGTCTGGAATTGATCTTTTATTATGTTACTGAAAATATGAACGCCCTGAGATCTTGTTCCGACCCTTATTTTGTCTGGGGAAAAGGAGGACGAAAGGCAAGGCTTCTTTTGTATGAATGTTTCTGCTTCTTCTCGATTGATCCGCTGTTGAAGATGGTTATTATCTATAAAAGCTTTCAGATTGTTCTTCTATGGAGCATTCGTTTCTGTCTCGATTTTTGAATGTTTTGTTTAGTTGGTAACTACCGCATAAAGTGGAGTAGTTTTCTCCTTAAATCAAGGTGTTTCTATTTTTGTTAGTTTGGGTTATGTGACGTGGATTGCACTACTATTGATATTATTATATATTATTGCACTATTACTATAATTATTTAATTGGTGCACTATTTTTGTAATATCTTTTTATTTGTTGTATACTTATGTAAAGGACCCAAGAAATTAAGTATTATCTGAAAATTATAATTTAAATATTCTTTGGACCCAAATCTTGAAGGCCCAATTTACCATGATACGTCTTCGTCTAAAAATGTATTTTGATGACCGATTGGGTATAAAATTGGGAGACAGATAGGCCCAAGTAAAATTGGGCTTCTTCTTCTATAGTTCTATGTCCAGCATAGGATATCTTCCACAAATGTACTCAAAATGACTCTTTTTTATTTATTATTATTATTATTATTTTTTAAAAAAATCTATTAATTAGATATCTTGTTATTTAAATTAACTTGTGTGTTTTTCAAAGCAACTTATGTGCTTAAATTTTAATACATTACATAGGTTACAGGTTTCCTAAAATACAAGATTAGAGATATATTTTGAGAATCAATTCGCAAAATTTTAAATTTTAAAGTTAGATATGAAGTTATTTAGTTTTAAATTTTAATACAAAATAATATAACAATTGTAAAAACCACAACTAATTATTATATTTGTTGTTTTTAAAACTTGAATAAAATTATATTAATTTTGAGTTTTAAAATTTCGTAAATTAATTTTAAAAAATCAAAAATTTACCTCTAATTTTGGAACGGAGTTAATAAGTATTCGGAATAAGTGTGATAAAAGTATTTGTGAATTTTATTCATATTTTGCTTCTTCAACCTTCTTCCTCTAATTATTAAGAAATATGTATTTGTATAACATATTCCTTTTATAAAAAGACCTTTTCGTAAAAACCTGTTTCTCGGATATATTTTAATATTAACAGTCTTTTGTATTGCGTTAAATTAGAAGGGCGTAAATAAACCAGAAAAAGAAATTATTAAATTAAAAGTCAAAAGGGCGCACACACAAACTGCCCTAATATGTGTAAAGTATGACTAAATTTCAAATTGCAGCCTAACTTTAACCCTAAACTTTATTTTAAATTAAATGTATTCAAAAACTTTGAGTTTTAATACAATTTGCACCTTTTACACTAAAATATTGGGTGCAAAATATTTTGATGTAAAAGGTGCAAATTATTTTGAAACTTAAAATTTAAGGTACATTTAAAATATACTAACAATTCAAATTTTAATTAATCAGTATTTTATCAAATATCACCTAATATTATATTTCTAGTCGATGTTAGGGGAAAGTTAGAAAAAGGATAAATCAATTTTTTAAATCATCACTTAGACACGATTTACTCTATTTTATTTTGAAAAAAGTTAAACTGGTGATTGTTACTCCAAAATATTATTTTTTAAATGTTTTACGAATTACAATTTGACCAAGTGAAAAAAAGTTACAAACTGATGATTGTACTCAAAAAAATTTGTTATCTGGTGCTTGTACTTTCCAATTTTTAAATAATCGTTAAAATTGATCCAACGAGAGAGACAAACATACAGAGAGAGAAGCGAAGTCGACGCGAAGAAGATCCTCGATATTTTGTTCCATCTTTTCTTGCCTCCCACATTCGCACTATTGCTCCACAGTGGCACCGATTTGAGAACTCTGGTGTAATCCATTCATTTGTGTTGCATGAACTACAATTTTCTTCCCCGATTTTATTTACGATTCCACTCTAAGACGAGCTCATCCTTTCAATTAAACACTGAAAACCCTTTAATAAGTATATGGGAACAAGTAATCAATGGAGAATCGAGACAAGAAGAATGAGAGAAGGACAGAAGAAAAGAACCCTAATTTTCAAACAGAATAAAAATGAAACTCTAATGTTTAACGGAGTGTAATGTTTTTCGAATACAATCACCAGTTTGTAACTTTTTCACTTTGCACTAAATTGTAAAGTCGTATCCCTAATGTTTATTAAGATAACATTTTTCGAAAGATAATCACCAATTAATTTTTTTTATCACTTCGATCACCTAAATAGTAAATCGTGTTCCAAAGACAAATACCAAAAGTTGATTTATCCCGTTAGAAAAATAAAATTATCTTAATATAAATCTTTAATTTTAGAAACGGCGGAACAGTTTTTATTTCTATTTTTTTTCCCTTGTGTGCATGATGAGACTTGAGAGGTCCTATATTATTATTATTATTATTATTATTATTATTTTTTAAATAAAAAAGATGAACTACTTTAGTTAGTTAGTTGTTGAACTGAACCAAACTTTAAAAAGAAACACCACATCTCCCCTCTAAAGAAACAACTTTTACTTTTTGGCTTTAGTTTAAACACAAACACATTTTTGGGAAGAACTCAAGTGCATCACGAGAACCATTTAGTTATTATAAAGCTAAAATAAAGAGAGAGTCCCTACTCATCAAGTCACCGCTGCTGACTTGTGTTTATCTACCCAGTAAGCATGCCATATCAGCATCATCACTTCATTTGATTGAAGTCAATAGAATGAATGAATGTATTATTCTTATATATAGATATAGAATTACCGATACATAAAGAGAGAGACAAAATATTCATATAAATATATGTCAACATTTTATATACTACACAAGAACTATAAAAAACTGCATCAAAATCACTATCACCAATCAAGGACACATGCAATTAAACTACAACTCCAAGCAACTCATAGTCAACAACACAGCTTTCCATCAAAAAACCCCATCAAGGTTCTCTCTCTCTCTCTCAAAGTGTAATCAACTGTTTGGTTTCAAATGCAGGTACAAGAATCCAACCTAAACCAGTTTGAGACAAGGGCATCAAGTAACTTCATTAAAAAGATCTTTCAAAATCTATTCTTCTTGAACATTTTCCTAATTACGGTCTTGGTAATCTTTCTCACCATCCGCGGCCTTCTTTCTTCCGCCCATTTCCACCCACCAAAATGGTATCCCCCGCTCCTTTCTTCTACCGCATGTGCCGGAATCCTCAGTTTTGCGTGGCAATTGATGACCACCTACAACCCTTCAACAACCATGAGGGCGGCCTTTTGGCTTAGCCCTTTCTTAACATGCGCGGCTGGAATTCTATTCGTCTCCATTGGCTCCCCCGGAAGTCTAGCAGTAGCAGTAGTGGCTCTAGTTTCAGCAGTGATACAATCCCTTTATTCTTGTTGGGTGAATCCCCGATTCAACCATGCGACTCGAGTTTTATCAGTCTCGATTGCATCCCCTCCTGCTAAAACGACTATTCTGTGTTTTCTATCAATCGTTGCTAGTACTCTCTATTCGTGTTTCTTGGTTTGTGGGATTGGAGGAGCCACGGCCACTGGAAGTGGCTTAGACTTCTTGTTCATCTTGGTAATCCTACTAAGCCTAACGTGGACCATGCATATTGTCAAGAACACCATTCAGGTCACCATCTCTCGGGTCAAATACATGCAATTCGCATGTGGGATAGATATAGATACAAAGGTAGCTTTCAAAGAGACACTAGACTATGCAATGGGGAGTATTTGTATTGGCTCAGCCATTGTGCCAGTTCTTGGTGTCATAAGGGGTTCAGCCAAAGCCATAATTTTAATTGCAGGGGAAACAGATGAGTTCATGTTCTCATGTGCTAATTGCTATTCCGGAGTTGCTTCCAGACTAGTAGCATATGGGAATCGATGGGGATTTGTCCATGTTGGAGTTTACTGCAAGAGTTTTGTGCAGGCATCAACCGATACGTGGGAAATGTTCAGAAGAGTTGGATTGGAACCAGTGATTGATTCTGATCTCACCAGTTCATTTTGCTTCCTCTGCGGACTGGCAGTAGGATCAGCTTGCACCTTAGTAAGTGGCTCATGGGCACTAGTGGTTCACAAGAGCTATGCAACAGAAGTGTCAATTTACGCTTTCTTAATAGGTTATTTCATGGTAACGGTCAACTAGTACTGAAGATAATTAGAGTGTCAAAACTTAAGAAGACAACTAACTTCTTATTTTTCTATGTTTTGCAGACTCGGGTAGCTATGGCATGGCAACAAGCTTGCGTTTCAGCATATTATGTAGCGTATTCAGAAAACCCACAGAGCCAACGATTTGACTCAACTATCCCAGCACGAATTCAAGAAATACAGAGATCTCAAGTTTAACTGTCTTGTTACCTTATCAGCCAACAAATACTCTCATTTTTAACATTCATTCAATCTGAATTCTGTAGTTACAGCAGGAGAAACAATGTAGTAATATATGTGATAGTGCCGAAAAGCTTTCCAAATTGTACCAATTTTCTATATTTTCCTAGATAAATAAATTCATTTTTCTGGAGATATATTTCTATATCTACAATGCTAATGATTCTCCATTAACCCCAAGTGCTTTCGCATCAATAGTTGACATATAATTGCTATCCCTCCCTACTTTCCAAATAGTCTGGTCCCCAGTTAAACAAATATGATCAATGGTGAAGATCAAATTTACTTGAATATCTCATAAGATTTGGTAGGTTGATTTTCAAAGTAGAGACCAAGATATTGATCATCTCCCAACTAAAAAAAAAAAAGAGAATGAAAAAGTGAAAGAAAGACGAGGTCATTTTGCAAATAACTGTCGTCTTCTTCAGTTCTAATCTTTCACCACGCATACAAACAATACATGTGTCAACTACCAAATCAATGCATACCTCAACTTTAACATACTTGGGGTGAAGGGGATACAGACAAACAACTCGGATGGGATAAAAACCTGATATTTGTATACGGATGTTACAGAATACATGGATACTACACCATCATATATAGGGATAAATTCAAACCTTACGATTTAAGCAACTCCAACATGACCTCTACCACCACAATCCAAACGCATAATGTTACCAGTACCACCAGAACCTGCATGTAAATGTAAGCATGTGAAAATTTCTGTGTCAAATATTAAAGAAAAAAGCACATATATAATTTTTTTTGATACGTAGATAAACACTCGTATAATTATACAGAAGCAAAAATTATATATGTATATTCAGTATGAAACTGATCAAGAATTATGAAGGCAGACATGTTAAACCCTTTACCATCTAGATAAGGAAAGTTAAAGCATGCAATCAAAGTTCGTGTCATTTGATTTGCTTAATTTTCTGGCATAAGAATATCAATAATGAGTATTTCTATAACTGAGTGCAAGAGTGTCTATAACCTCCTATGGCAATATTTCATGTTCTGACAATATAATTCTTCGTCTGGTTCTTTAATCTGGAGCTGTAAAGCATCTTGCTTTTATAAGTAGGGCTATAATCCATACATGGAGAAATGCAGTTGGATTAAAGGGCGAAGCCACATAAATGTGCAGACATGCCGATTTCATCAAGTACTTGAAAGTTTATTAAAAAGGAAAGCTAATGCGTGGAAATATGATTACATCTGAATATATATATATATATATATACACACACACACTCCACTCCGTCCCAAAAGGATCATCAAAGTATAATTTGCACACATATTAAGAAAAGTAAAAGTAGAGGAAATAGAGTAAATAAGTTCTAAATTTATCCTTTAGTGGCCCCACAAGATTATATAAAGTGATGAGTATTTTTATTTTTTTTACTAACGGACCTCACTAAATGACATATTTATCTTTCACTTTATGTATTTTATCTCATCCTTTTGGAAACAAAAAAAATTTGTACCTTTAGCCATCTTTTTTTTGAGGACAGAGGTATATATATATATATCACTGGAAGTAAAATTATCAATTTTACAAGAATAAAGAGATACATAGAAAGGCCTAATGGTTTGTAAATCATAACCAAGACTAAAAACCATCACTACAAGAAGAAGAAGATAAAGTATGGGAAGTAGGTCAAAGATGCAGACTGTTCTGATAATCATTACCTGAAAACTTGGGTGCAAACATAATGCTTGATATGTTTTTGGATCTGTTTAAAAAGTTTATACAGGTTTATGTCTCTTCTATGGATGTGATTTCTGTCTTTCCTTTCTCTAAATATTTATGTGGAAATAGCATTTTAACTACAACTGGAAATAGGATATTAATCCGTAACCCCACTTTTGCTGTCAGATGCCAGACTAGCACTCGTAAACACTGCTAAATTACTGTCTGAGGTGGAATGACATTCTTGATCATAAATTTCTCTTCATGAGACAACTCAAAATGCTCATAAATTCCAAGTTAACTTAATGGAAAATCACATTGCATATGCCAATATGTTTTCTCATCAACCCTCTATATTACAGAATAGTTACGCGCTAGGCTCACAGAAAAAGGGTACTCAACAGGTTTTTTTAAGAAGTGTAGCAAACATAAGGCATAAATGGTGTTATGATGATCACGGAAATCACACGTGAAACGTGCTTGAGACCTAGCTAGTTTGATGTTTAGGTTTATCCCGAGTCTAATTTCATGCTTGCTGTAAGATATTAAACAGCTAATTATTTTATGAGGGGTACAGGTATCTGCTATTTTTATAAGTGTCTATGAACCTATTTTAAGTCTATAGCACAACTTTCAATGTAATTCCTACCTCAGTACTTCAAGAGAAAAAAGAAACTCTTTCACAGAGCAGAAGCCATCATATAATCAGATTCTTCGTCGCCACTTGACCAAAGGAAGTCATCAAGTTCCATTCTAAGGACCTTTTCAAATCTATGGGAACAGTATTTTGAATACATCTTCTCAAGAGAGAAAAGAAGTTCAAAACATTGATCAGTCATGATGGAATAAACATCTTTTGACTTCATTTCAACAAAATTATTACATGATACGTATCAGCAGGAGAAAGATAAAGGGGGCAAATTAGGGAAAAGGAGTTGACTGCATGAATAACAACGTAACAAATGTAAGTCCTGGATTCGGAAAAGTGAGTTTACCAGCAGCAAACTTTGGCGATGATTCCCTGACTCTCCAATATAGAGTCCACATATAAGCCCGAACCAGAGCAAGTGGCGCAAAGGACAGCACCTTTAGCTTTGCAGTCTGGACACCTCGTATTGTCTCCAATGTTCTTTTCGGCCAATTATAAACCAATTGGTTTCTCAATAATCTCACAAGGTATAGCTTTGTCGTAACAAAACAAAGATTCGAGACTGCTTCTACGTCTATGTGCATCCCCTGCTGCAACTTGGATGGAACCTATAAGGTGTTAGAACATAATGAATTCTGATAAAGTAGGTAGAGAATAAATACCATAATTGATTTGTTTCATAAATTTCTTTACAAACATAAATACTTAAAATAGTATCATAGAATGGTATTATGCATGTGTAAACCATCTAGTTCTTACCATTATCAAAAACTCAAAGACTAGGAAAAAGAAAATTTTATTTTCACCAAAAATAGAACAGTAACTGATACGATTTAAAACTACCACCTTTAAACATCTTAGATTTCTATTTCAATTACATTGAAACACAACTCCCAGATTGACTCTCAATATGAAAATAATCTAGCTTCAGTATAAACACAAAGCCAGCATAACACAAGAATACTTCACGACCTAATGTCATTTGTTTTACTCATTTAATCATTGATACATCACAGTGGATCTACGTATTTTCTTTTGGCCTATATTTGAATGAAATTCGTACGTCAAGGTTTCTATAATCTCCATAATGCACTGATTGGCATGCAAAACGAGAACTTGAGTTGAAATTAATAATGCAATCTGATTCTATCAAAACTGGAATTGAGTAGGAATTTAATTTGAACCGTTTATAAGTTTCATCAATGCAGCAGCTTGGACCTAAGAATGGTTTTCCAGCCTTTTGAACAAATGAACAGTCCGGAACTGGTCGAAGAATTGCAATCACAATTATGACACTGTTTCCAAGTGAAAAAATTGAAATTCAGATTCCCTATTACAATTCTGAGTTCCATTCTAATGCCATCTGTATAATTTCAATGAGCACATCAAATTATTCCTGTATGAAGAAACAGATAACGAAGGCAAACTGACCTGAGGCGAACATGAGCGAGGAACGGCGCCATTATCGGAGGTGGCGAGGACTTTGATACTGGGTTACCGACCGTGAGACTAAAGCATGAATTCATTTGGATGAAGAAGAATAAATAGGTAAAGTAATTGATGAAATCTTCAATGCACAATCCATTTTTAATCAAACGATATGTGTGGAAATCGAATACGCGAGTGTTAAAACTCGAATGAAATCAAAAGAAATTTTGTATCAAGGATCCAAAGGACCAAAGCTGCTGTTACCTGTTGGACTCATTGATAACAGGGACCATATTCAAACTCGCGAAATCATACCATTTATAAATAGTGCAAACGTAAAAAAAATGTCCCTGACGTTTCCGAAGTCTCACTTTCACTCAGAATTATTTTTTTTAAAGTCAAGCGTGACCCTCCCGGGACATACCATCTAGACTACCTCCGCTTACACCTGTACATTTTTTAATTTTCTTTCTTTCTTTCTTCTCCCTCTTTTCTCTCTCTCCTTCCGTCTTCATCTTTTCTCTCTCCCATCTCATTCCTTTCCCCCTCATACCATGAACACTATGTTAACCCTTTACAAAACCTTCACCTCACCATCTCTCCTCCACACAATTAATTTATCATTCCCTCTCCACCCAAATTCCAGACGAACCCAGCTCAATCTACTACGACAAACTAATCAATACCGTCGGCCGCGTCAGAGACTTCGTCGCGGTGGGACACTTCCTCTATAAACATTGTTGGGACTGTGGTTTACCTAAAGATAACAGAAAAGGGTGTAAGAGCTTTGAATTTTGAGATTTCTTTCAAGTCCAAGTCTGGAGCTTTGCCCACTTTTATTTTGGTTGATCATGGGGGTAAATACCCTTTCCTAATTATTATTTTTTGTTTTGTTTAAATTTGCTGCTTTAGTTGATGTTTGAGGTTGGTTATTTCATTAGTTTAAAAATTATGATTATTTTGCTACTTTAATTTGATGTTATGAGGTAAATTGGTCAATTCTAGGAAGTAATTTTTTTTTTGGTTGGGTGGGTGGGTTGATTTATTAGCTAATTTCTTTGTTTGTGATGTAAATTGGTGCTTTTGGAGTTGCTCTTTTGTTAGTTTTGTTTCATATATTCGTTTTGGAGATAAGATACCCTTTTTTTTATTTGTAGCCTTAGGTAATTTTGCTATTCCTATGTTGTATTTTTACTGCTTTCTTAGTTGAGGTGGAACCTATTTTGTTTTGAATTTGAAAATTGACCCTGCATTTTTGACGTCATATGCAGGTTCTGATTGTTGTTGTTGTAGTGTAATCCAAATGACGCTTGGTAGAATTCTGGAGGAATTTTCATTTGGGCTAAGTAATTGATTTTGATTATTTATATTAAATATATGGGTAATAATTAAGGAAGGCGGAGTTGCGAAAATCTTAGACTATATTTAGTCTATGAAACAGATTTTGCTTTCCGGCAATTCAAAAAGATTAAATCAAGGAACAAAAATCTTATGGACTATAATTTTAATATTATTAAATGCGAGAGAGGATAGAAGAAAAAGAAGGAGATGAAGATCTGTGAAGAAGAAAATGAAGGAGAAGAAGGTGTGTGAAGAAGAAGGAGATGAAGAAGACGAAGTGGGAAGAGTCGGCAGCAACCTATAGAATTTCAGAACGAATAGATACAATTATTAGGGTAATTGAAAAATCTATAAATATGTCCAATAATTCAATAAATTTTACATTTTTCAATCAATTATTCCAACAATTAGTAATTGTAAGTATTTTATTAATAATAATTTGTAATTTTATTATATTTGATTTTTATTTTTTATTGATAATATCTCTTTAATTTATTTTTTAATAGAAAATCATGGTCCTCCGATGTATTAATTTTTAGATGAAAAATCATGGTCCTCCGAGTTTTTTTAAATTAATTGATTATTTTAATCTTTTTATATTATAGTCCACGAGATAGTCCACAAGATAGTCCTTCTGCTGAAAGGATTGAAGACTATAGGACATCTTCTAATGTCATATAGACCAAATATAATCTAACAGATAGTCCATCTGCCGGAGATGCTATAAGAAAAGAGTGAGAATAGAGACGGAGAGAGTGGGGGGGGGGGGTTATGTGGGTGTGAATGAGAGAAAATGGAAGTGAAAGTTTTGGAGGAGAGAGAGAGGGGAGCCCAAAAAGGAGAGAGTTTATTTCCTATTTTCATATATGTATATATACACTCTTCATCACTCTTTTTAAGTTGAACAAATCTTTTGTCCTCTAATAAATTTGGTGCTATATTCATTTATTTACAGATTGCTTTTTTGCCCAGAAAGTGTGAAACAGAGGAAGAGATGGGAAAGAGAAAAAAGAGGAACAAGAAAGGAGAGAAAAGAATAAAAAAATTTATTAAATTTTATTTTTGTCACGTGTCAGTCGTTAATCTCATCCGTTTGTCTAGCTGGGATTTTTTTAACGGTATGGGTACTGTTGACCTTAAATTTGTAACGTTAAGTGTACTTTTGAAGAAAAAAAAGTTCAGAATGAAAGTACGATTTCGGAAAAACGTCAGGATCATTTTTGGATGATTTTTTGTTCTAACTATTTTCAACGATATAAAAAATTATTAATTAAACGTATTTTTTATTTATTTTATATACTAATTATAAAATATATATATTTTTAATTTAAAATTAACTTATCACTATTTATTTTGCTTTAAAACGAATGACTACATATCACATACAACAATTGTCGAATACTCACAACTTATCACTATTTATTTAAGTTTGAAAATGTCTCAAGTTGATTTTTAAAATTCAATAACGATCTTATAATTTGAAATGGAAGAAGTAGTATCTATAAACTCAAATTTATAGTACAAACAAATAGAAAAGAAGGCAATTATCATTGCGAAAGACACACACACACACAGTGTGTTTGAGTATTTTGAGAAATTAAAGATTCTTAATTGTATTTAATTTTCAAACTCCTAAGGAAAGTGTTAAGATGTGATTCAATTTCATTTCTTCTAGCACTAGAGCATAAATTCTCCATTGTTAATCTTTATTCAGCCTATACTTATTCTCACACCTAACTATATCATCCAGGTGGCCAAACTTTTGGTGTGTGACCTTGTTTACGTATCGACCTCGGATTTAAATTTGATCTTTGGTGATTGGAGCGTGTGGACGAATATTGATGTTAACATTCCTCAAGAACAGAAAAAGAAAAAACACAAATTAAACAAGTGCATGGAATATATAGAGTAATTAATAATTTTGTTCATAATTTTTTGTTTATGGTATTTGTTATAGTAAATATTACATTATGTTTATTGAAATAAATAAATAAATAATAGATGATAAAAATGATGAATGTAAATTTTATTAAAGCAATAGAAATAAAAACTATAAACTCGCATATAGAATTCATTGATGAGTGTACAATTCATGAAATCTAAATCCGAGTTGCTTTATGGGCCAGATTGAAGGTAAAGCAGTAGCAAAGGAACAACCAATTAGGTGGCCAAATTGAACATATTCGTAGTCTGATTGAACCTTATTTGGCCTCTTGCTACCACCACCGGTAACTAGAATTCTTGTCACACGTGCTGTATTGAATTGAATGCATTTAGATAAGTAGTGGCAACCGATGAATGTTAATGGACCACACACACACACACACTAGTTCTAGTTCTAGTTAGTCTCACACACCACCTTTCACTCATTTACATATCCATCATCATAGGCTAAAAAACACTCGGAGACAGAAAACGACGCATACCCACAAGAAGGGGCCCTTGTTACCGATGGGCGATGACATCAATTATTTTTTTGGATGGTTGAACTTGAGGTAATACAATTTAATTATTTATTTTATTTATTTTTTTGGGGTTAATAAAAAGTAAATAATCAATATTGTTAAATCATAAGTCATGAGTTATAAATAATTTTAATATCATATATTTAATTTAATTGAAGAGAAAAGGGTGAAATCAAATCAAGAAAAGAAAAGGGTCCCCGTTGAGTTGAGATGAAGCACAGTGATGCACTTGGCTCCTACAATTTTCACCAGAAAATTAAAGGTATGATGTATATGCGTTGCATCAAGACTTGAAAGGAACTCAACAACCATACCATGTTTTAGTCCGATATATCTAATGACGGATCAAGAACTTTATAAGGAATCGACTCAACAATCACATCCCCATGTTTTAGTATATAAGTCGATTGATCAAATACCTAATGACAGTTTTCCTAACAAAGTTTGGAATATACATGTATTATTATATTGTTATCAAAACAACAACTAGAAAGTTTAAAATTATTTTTCTGGTTTATAAGTCGTCGCGGTTGCTCATGCACAAGCTGCAGAGCATTTCAAGTTGAACATCAATTTGTCGTACGTAATCACCATCAACCACTAAATTATCATACTCCTTTTATCAGGCCATCGGATAGTCAATTATCATACTATTGGCACTGCCACTCATAATCTGTATGTATAAATAAATAAGATCTACTCATTTTACATCATCTATTATGTAATTTGAATTGGGTGGGACAGAACTAACTAATTTAAGATAAGCATACTATCACTTGCCAAACAAATACTAACATAAAATGAAATTTTATAGGTTGGAAGAAAGAAAAAAGCACTTATCTTGGGAACGAACCAACCAAGGAATTATTAACTTAAAGAGTTCTGAAGATTCAGTAATCCAAGAGCTCCGGCAAGCTTTAGAAATATAAAGCACAAGTATATGGCCAATAGGCCACATCCAAGATACCGGTCCGGCCGCATATTTTTATTAGGCAACACCGCTAGTGCCCAAAGTAAGCCACCCATCAAGAACCCTATAGTTTCGTATAGAGAAGAGTCTACAGGAATCACGTAAGATGATGGATATTCTGACCATGATGTCAAAACAAGTGATATCCCTAAGCCCACCAATGTATTGAACACTGGCCCGGCGTAGCAGCCGGATATCGCAATCTGTGCCCCATCCGGACCACCATGCATTGCCATGGAAACATTGGCTATCAAATCCCCAATTGAGTTTCCCCAAGCTAGGACAGTGAGTCCCAAAACGGAAGGGCTAATTCCAATGATGTTCCCAAGTGAAACCAACAAACAAACCAGTTCCTCTGCAATAATGTACGTCCAAGTGACGCTCATTAAAAACCCTCCTGCCAGCCAAGGTAACAAGCAGTGTTTTGGAGGCCTAGATGTCTTAGTGGCCACAAATGCTACGTTCCCCAAAACCATCCCAACTAAACCGGATGTCATGTAGATCACTAATCGAGTTTTTGAATCCATTTCTTCTCTTTGAGTATTCCAAAGGGTTGCTAATAGAATTGGAGCCAAAATAACTGAAAGAACAGCAAATGGCTTGGACCATTTTTCTTCACTAACAATAGGTATTGTAAGTTTTCTTGGCAAGTGAAGGGGCAACTCCAAAACATAAAGGAACAACCCCAAATATTGACTTAATGATGTATTAAGGTTGCAACACCTTCTCCTTTGATTCTGATCCGATTCTTCTGATCCATTTTGTCGAGCCAAAACACACTTTTCCTCGTCAACACAACCCAATAATGGTATGCTGACGACCTCCCCATATTCATCCCCATCCCCATCCCCATCCCCCGCGAAATCTTCTTGCTCACCATTGAAGAAATGCATTGCACATACCACACATATGTAAAGAACATAAATCGAAGCAAAACAAACTGCAACCCAAAAGTTTATTCTTCCAACACTAAGGATCACTAGTAGAGAAATAAGAGAGAAAAGCAAGAAGATAATATCTCTTATGAAACTGGGCCTATCAATTTTGATCTGATGTGAACTGATTAATATACTTATAACTCCAACCACAATACTAGATATCACAAAAGCTCCACCCAAAACACTGTTAAGGCCAACATCACCGTCACTGGATCGCGTAAAAGAGACGATACTAGCAAAAACATCAGACGCACCATTTCCTAGCGGAAGAAGGGTAGTACCAGCTATAGTTGGAGAGAGATTGAGAATTCTAGATAAATTTTCCACTGAAGGACAGAAGTATTCTGAAGCTGTATTAGCCAGTAAATAAAATAACAAAACAAGCCATAGGAAAAGTATAGTGTAACCGAAAAAGGGTAATTTTCCACAGCTACAATAGAAGATTTCAAGACAGTTTATATACCCTTTTGGCTGGCAAGATTTGTTTGATCTTATGTATGTGCATTTGGATTGATAATCAGTATAGTTGTGAAGGGCAGAGCAACCATCGTCTTTATTTTCATGGAGAATTGAAGACTTTGTGAAAAGGGCAGTGGACGTACCTTTGGAAATAGTACGAAAATTGGTAGTGAGATAGAGTGAGAGGAGGAAAATGAAGGATATGTTGAGGAGGAGAGAGAGTTTCATGGTATTTGATGAGAAAAAGTGTTTGAGGTGCTGATATTGGGATGTAATCATATAATGTAGTCCATGGAAACAGTAACCGTATGTTGCCCAACTTATTTGGTGATCAAGATAATTAATGGACAATAATGAGACAAAAAAGGGGAGATGACTATCTACCATGTGTAGTCAAATTCAACTTGTTTTCTTCTTCTTCTTCTTCATTTTTAAGCAAGTAAAAAGATATATAATTATGAGATGAAGGAAGATTAGCTAGTACTTGTGGGTTTTTTTGACAATTAAGTTCTCAGAATGCAGCCACAATTTATTTATCCTCCATATCTGTACTTGTAGTAAGAACAATTGACGAAGCTTCATAGTGGCAAGGGAGAGAAACAGAGGACTCAAAGCATTGAGTGTAGGAAACATAAGCGTTCGTTTTAAATCATGCAACCAATATTCTTACAAAACAAGCAAGGCACCTGCTACCTATTTTGGAAGAAATGGTACTACTACTACTACTTTCTTTATAGTTTTTTACCAAACATAACCTTGGATTTAGAAAAACAAACTGTTATATTTGATTTTTAAAATTTTTTATGGTCAATTTGTACAACTTCAAAATTATTTAATGCAATACTTAGTTCATACTATGTGTCCGGAACAAATAATGTCCCAACAACAAGATTAAGTCGTGTCGTGTGGCACTTTTTAGGGTATTTTTTTAAACAATTAAAATATATAAAAAAAACCCAATTGTGCCTCCCTCTTCGTGCCTTCTTATTTCTTCAGCACCATGTTTGCTCTTTCTGGGCGGATTTGTTGGCTGTATTAAGATTGAAGTTGTCCCCTGAGGGAGAGGAATCTAAATGCTCTAAATTTGGTGGATTTGTTCTTGTAGGACATAACATAAGATGAGACATTATTATTTAAAAGAGAAAAGTAAATTTGAGAGTTACACTACCTTCTCTCCTCTCTTATCTCTCACATGAGTTGGACACCATTTAAAATTGGCTTGGTTTGACTTTTTAAACCAAATTAATCAATTTCAGAATTAAAAATTAAGTATATTTATTTATTTATATTTTCAAAATCCTTCAAAATGGAGGGAGTAGTGAGTTCTTATGTTTATAGTTTTTGCATATATTGATAAGAAAATAATATAAATTTTGATTACAAAAACAATTAATTTGACTAAAAAAGTAAGTAAACCAAATTTTTTTTGAGAGATACATGAGTACTAAAATTATTATTATGAGAGCTTATAATAAATCATAATTTTTAAATTAAATATTTCACAAATTAACTAAGAAAATAGGCAAATGGAGCTTCTTCTTCTTTTTGAGTAGGAGTGTATTACAATTACAGAGCACACCCCTGAAAGAATTGTAACCCCATATATAACAGAAGATGAGAAGAAGCAGTTTTATTTCCACCTAATTATCTCTCTCTAAGCTCCTATTACAATAGACTATCCTATGTTTCATATTTATTCCTCACATTTGGGCCTTCAAACACAGCCCATAAGCCCAGAAGAAAAGTTGTCCAAAGTTGAAAAGTAGTAGTAGTAGGAACTTCAATATTGGGCCGGGCTAATAGGGCTCAGTCATATTACTTTATGCAGACCATCCTAATAATAAAGCGTCAAAAAATTGCCGCGCCACTAACGCTCTGTTTCTGAATTTTGAACAGAAAAAAAAAAAGAATAGAAAACTTAAAATTTTCTTTTGTGTTGTTTCTGAGTTTTTAATGAAAAATGATAAAAAATTTAAAATTAAGGACATGAGTTGTAATTTAAAATTTATTATATTAAAAGTTGAGGATAATATGAGAATTATAAAAATATTACTTATTCTAATTTCTTTTCCGTTCAAATCATGCCAATTTTGGACGAAAAATTTTGGCATAAAAAGTGGTCAAATTTTTTATCTATTTTTTTTCTTTTCCGTTTATTAAAAAACTCAGAAACAAAACTTAAATTTTCCGTCCATTTATTTTTTTTTCTGTGCATTTTAAAACTCATAAACAGAGTGTAAAACACACTCGGAACACCAAAACCTACCAAGAATTCAAGAACCAAGAGGGAGAAAAAACGGATAAGTCTCCCTCTCTCTCACTCTCGGTTTTGGTTGAGCTTTGGTCTCTCGGTTTCTGAGTTCTGTACCAGCTTAACTACATACTGTTAAGCCAAAAATGTTAATGAACTCTACCTTCCATGGCCGGCCTTATCCACTATTCACTAACTCAAATCGTTACAAACTTTCTCTCTCTTCCCATATATCTCTTCACCTGAAAAGCCCTCAGCTTCTTCCTCCTTTGTCTTTACTTTCGTTTAGAAGAACTAGCAGAAGAAGAAGAAGCTCTAATCAATTTTGCATTCGAAATTCGACTCAGCCTGATGTTTTACAAACTACTGATGAAGGGACACAGCGACACTCCATCAAAATTCCTGTCGGTGATCGGCATGTAAGTCATTCTAATGTTTGGGTATTGTTTCCTATTTCCTTGCTAATTTGGTTAAATTTAGTGGAAGTTTTCCTTCTCCAGTAAAGGTTGTGAAGTGCACTTTTCATAAGGATTCAAATTCTATACTAAATTATGGCCATTTGCTATTTCTTTTACTAATTCTTACAAAAAATAAAACAGATACTGGTTGAGACGGGTCATATGGGGAGACAAGCTAGTGGTGCTGTTAAAGTAACAGATGGAGAAACTGTAAGTTTTTCGATTTAGATTTAGGTTTGCCTATATGTTTTGTCCATACCATTTCAGTGCTGCGTGTGGTTGGATTCTTAAAGTGATAATTTGCTCCTACTTAGTGATGCTTACATTTTTTTGACTGGTAGGGCTACATCCATATGCACATATTTAAGTAACATACATATTTAAGTAACATTTTCTGCAATTCATTTTTGCACTGTCAATTTCGTTGGTTCATGAACTGATGTAAAATAACAATGTCTGTGAAGCAAACACTAAAATCATAGTTAGCCCTTGAAATAATACTCCCTCTGTTCCACAAAAAGATCCCCAATTGAAATTTTTACAAACTTCAAGGTTATATATATTTCTGAAGATTACTTGCCACAAGTAATGGTTAGAGTTATAGGACCACAAGGGCTGGGAGAAATGACAAAGGGCTTGAGGAAGAACCCTCAAGGGCTCTGGTTTTAGTCCCATACTTTGGGACAATTATTGTCATTGAAGCAAACACTAAATTCATAGTTAGCCCTTGAAATAATACTCCCTTTGTTCCACAAAATGATCGCCAATTTAAAATTTTACAAACTTCAAGGGTATATATATTTGTGAAGATTACTTACTACAAGTAATGGTACCTCAAGGCCTCTGGGACAATTATCTATAAAAGAGAAAAATGTAATGTTTAGAATTATCTGATTGATTAAGACTACGAGCTAAAGGACCAAATTAATAAAAATATTACATACGTATACATTTATGTCTATATATTACTTTATGTACCTTATAAAAGAAGATGCTGGTATTTGATATGCGACAGAGAAAACTATCCACGATGGCTCTAAATTTTTGTCAAAACGACACTAAAAAAGGTTCTTAAACTATCATTTGCGGGACCACCAATAAATTCGTTTGTTTTTGTTTCTATATCTGATATATATTAAAGCTGTACAATTTTTGTTAAAAAAATTCACCGTTTGTTAAAGACTTCATCGATTCAAGAAAAGGGATTTCATTTCATGAAAATTTGAATTGAAAGGATTTTGCCGTTGACATTTTACTGACTAGATTGGAACACTTTCTTAGTTAGCAAGACCTTTTGATTTGTTCATCAACTAGGTTCCATTGACATATATAGGTTCATAAAGAATTATTTGGATTTATTTCTGTCAATACTTTGTATTTTGGTTATGTGAGTTGGATCTGCAGATTGTCTACACAACTGTGTGTTTGGCTGATGTTCCAAGTGAGCCTTCTGATTTCTTCCCACTTTATGTGAATTATCAAGAGCGTTTTTCAGCAGCTGGTCGAACTAGGTTTGTCTTGTGTTTCTCTTCTTTCATTTGATTATAGTACCGTCAGGATAAAACATGCAATAATTATTGTTATCATTATTATATTATCTGCTTTTGGACTCGTGCTTTCAGTGGAGGATTTTTCAAGCGAGAAGGGAGGGCAAAAGATCATGAGGTACTAGCCACTATCACTTGGGTAGAAATACCCCTGTACAGCTGATCACTACATTTATTACTTTGAATAGGACTATCGCTACATTAATGTATTGCCTCAAATTCTCAATAGCTAATTGTATGTTGTTGGTGGCAGGTGCTTATTTGTAGATTGATTGATAGGCCGCTGCGCCCAACCATGCTTAAGGGCTTCTATCATGAAACTCAGATACTATCTTGGGTATGTTCTATGTTTTCTTTTTGAAACATCCCTTTATTTAAGATGTTATTTCTCTTCCTTGTTGTGTTTGTCGTCCTGTTTACTACTTACATTATTCTCATCAGGTGTTGAGCTATGATGGTTTGCATTCCCCAGATTCTTTGGCCGTTACAGCAGCCGGAATTGCAGTGTAAGTTAGATTCTTGTTCCTTGTTTATTGAACAATAGAATTCGAAATCCAATAATTTTTTCAGGTATTTTTTTCTTATACCTTGTTATTCGAATTCAACAGAGCTATTTCGGAATTGCCAAATTCAAAAACTGTTGCAGGAGTTCGAATTGGTCTGGTTGGGGATAAGTTTATTGTGAATCCAACAACCAAGGAGATGGAAGACTCGAAGTTGGATATGTTGCTAGCAGGCACTGACAGTGCAATATTGATGATAGAGGTCAACTCTCACTATTTTCTTATCTATAGCAAGTCAGGGGATCTTTC
This sequence comes from Panax ginseng, assembly GCA_020205605.1. NCBI lineage: Eukaryota > Viridiplantae > Streptophyta > Magnoliopsida > Apiales > Araliaceae > Panax > Panax ginseng. The sequence continues at coordinate 104,747,154 of CM035146.1, forward strand.
TGTAAATATATACACCCGTAAACTTATCCAAGCATGATAAGGAAAAATCATATGGGATGTGCTCAATTTTTGTAGTGGATTAGTTGATTACTGTTTTAACCACCTACATGCACCCTATTTGTTAAACAAGGAACTATTAAATATTTCTGATGTCTATGCAGTATGCCCATGTTAATCTTTTCTTTATCCTTGCTGTCAAATAGTGATCATGTATTGCATTTTAAACTGAAGTAGTTAACTGTATTTGTTGCTTGTAAACCATCATATAATTGCAAACTGTAGAAGGCTATTTCTTTTAAATTTATTAATTTTATTCTTGTCGGTGCAATATCTGCATCACATGAATGTTTTTCGACTAGTATATTCCTTGGTTATTCGATTACTACTGTCCATGCTAATTAATCACATTGACTCTAGTCTCTAGTGTTTTGGAACTTATTCTTGTAGGGTTACTGTGATTTTCTTCCAGAAGAGAAGTTGCTTCAAGCAGTAGAAGTTGGGCAGGTGGTTGTTTTTTACTGATTTAGTATTTACTTATTTTGCTATAGTGTCGTTGTGTTCAACTTTTAAATATATTTTGATCATTTGCCACCATACTTGGATGTCTTCATTGGACACATATCTATGATTTTGTTCCTCTCTCTCTCCCACTTGAGGCATTAGGTACTTATTAGAGGGAATTGTAAAATTAATGGTGGTAGATCTTATAAAGCCGAGCAGCACTTGTTGTACATATGGCATCAACATTTAATAACTTAAATTTGGGTCTGCTCTTTCATTAAGAGGTTCTTTCTAGAACTATTGGCTTTTGTATGGCTCTAAGCCTCTAACGCAAAATCTATGTAACAAATCTACCTTTAGACACACAAGAATCCTTATTTTTGAAGGTGTTAGTATTAGTATACACTAAAATAATGCTAGAATGACTTCTTCTCTTGTGTATCTAATGTTTAAAGTAACCAGTTGTTGTTGATCCATTTTCAAAAGCCAACAAAACTAGAATAGCACTATATTTTGAAGTGATCCATCCTTTCAATTTAATTTTAATTTAAAGAAGTCTCACTATGATAGTTGTGTAAAGTTATCAGATGCTCTAAAACCTTAAGCTGTTAGATAGACTGCCCACTGCCCAAGAATGTACATATACTTCAGCCCTCCCCATCATGTGCACCTCTGACACTTGCACGTGGAGAGACAAGGTGCATCATAGTGCACAAACCAAAGTGCAATTGCAACAAGATAAAGGGGGAACCAATTGGAAAATTGAACCCAAGACCTTGCATACCCATAGATTTGGCACCATTTCCAGTTAACAGCTATGATAGTATCTTAAACTGTTAAAAAAGGTCCAACAAAGTATATCATGCTTTAGAAATTTAACTTATAAAAAAGAAATAACATTTGTGGACATACAAAGTGGCAAACGAAATATGACATAAATAAATTATCTTAGCTTAATGTCTTTAATCTCCTGCCTCGATGAAAGTTGGTAGCCTTGGTAGCCTTGTCTTGATTACAAATTTACAACAAAGTTATTATTTGGTAATTTGAAGGAGGACTGGGCTTATAATGAGCATGTAGCTGGAGAGCAGTGGGGAAATCCTCTTTTAATTGAGTTGCACATGAAGATGAAAGTACACTGATTTAAGACTATTGTATTTCATCTGAAGGGAGGCAAAAGATAATTAAATGAGATTGTATTTGTTCATCACCAAGACTTCTTCTTGAAGTAAGATGATGTACTTAGAGAGCAATATCAGTTGATGGAGCCATTTTAAATAAACAAAAATAATAAAAAGTAATCTGAAAGGACACAGGACACACTAACTAGTCCAAAGAGATTTGTCAAACTGCAAATCATTACAGGAAACTAATTTTAAATTCATTACTTGTTTCATTAGTGATGGAGCATGAATTAGTGTAATTAATGTCCTAGAACTATTCTAATTTCTTACTTTCTTTTTGCAATCTGAAAGCACGCTGATTTGGATGCAAAATATCAACCAAGTTAAATTGTGGCTTTTGGAGATTAATTGAGGAATTTTTCTTTTGTTATTTTACCTATAGAGTAGGATTATTGTAAGCTACATTTGGCACTTAAATTGTTATTAAAAGCTGAATACCATAAAAGAAAAAGAGGAATCCTTGTGTGTTACTAAACTCTTTTCTTGTTTGCAATGCCAGGATGCTGTACGAGCCATTTGCAATGAGGTGGAAACATTGGTTAAGAAGTGTGGGAAACCAAAAATGCTTGAAGCAATTAGATTACCTCCTTCTGAGCTATATAAGCACGTCGAAGTATATACCTTTGTCTTCCTTTCTAGAAAATAACACTAAACTTTGTTTTGTTGTTTTATTTTTGTCAGAGATAGTTCAGATATCTTGCATGCTCTCTACAATTTTAACAATGGGTAGATAAAAAAGATTTACTTCCTGTTATTACTTATATACATACTTTAAAATAATGGGGTAGTTAAGTATCCACATTAAGGGTATAATATGGCGGTTGAATCAATTGATGTTCTTTTCCATCTTGAAAAGTATAACTTGATCTGTGATTTATTTCATTTAAATACGTTTGTGTTTCATCTTTGTTTAATTGATGTGCATAAGTTTAGGTTATTTATACTCATTTGATGAGCACCGTATGTTATTAAGATATTTTCCATCTCTTAATGTCATGAATAACGGGAACTGTTAATTTGTTATATTCTAGGAAATTGCTGGTGATGGATTGGTGAAAGCACTACAAATTAAGAACAAAATTCCAAGAAGAAAGGCCCTATCGTCACTGGAAGAGAAAGTTTTAACTATACTTACGGAGGAGGGTTTTGTGAGCAAGGACGAAACTTTTGTAGCTGCTGAGGTGGTACCAGACTTGTTTGAGGATGAAGACGAGGATGAGGAAGTGGTTGTGGACGGGGAAGTTGATGAAGGAGATGTTCATATAAAACCAGTTTCACGAAAACCCATTCCTTTGGTAAACTCGACTATTCCATACCTAAATATAGTAGTTGTGTTCGAATATCTTAGCAAGGTTTTCATTTAGTTATTTTTCTTGCTTAATTAAGTACAATAGGCCTTATTTAGATTTTAGTATGAATATGATTGTTAAAATATTTAATTGGGACCTATAATCTTCACTTGGTTGATTATATTTCAGAAAAAGCCTTATACATCATTCGCTGGGCTGGGAGCGTTGTGAATAATTTTGCATAATATAATTGTCCTTTTAGCTTTTCTTGACCAAGTAATTCTACAAGGAAATATTATTAAAATTTAGACATACAGTTAGATTTATGTTACTTTAGAGCCTTGAAATGAATAAATATCTCCCCTTTTCATGGTTCAACTTTTGCGGTAATGGCTTAGGTTGCAGAAAGGTTTTTTAACTCAAAACAGGTTTTGGCTTCGGTTTCGGCGATACACACTATTACACTAGAGCTTCAAATTTATGTATTTATTATTATTATTGTTTTTAATTAGTTAATATGTAAATATACATATTTATTATTACTGCTTCTATTCCACAAAAGGGTCATATTGTTTGATAATATTATTATTACTCCCTTTGTTTCACAAAACAGTCTGATTTGTTGATTTTCCATTACACCGTTATTACCTTGACTTCTCCATTATGCCGTTATTTCTCCTTTCTCTGTCACACCATTATTTTTTCCCGGCAAAATTTCGCCTATACGCAACTTTATATTGATAATCTTGAAATTACAAATCTTTATCGGATCTGTGAGGAAAGAAACAAAAACCAATACTCCAAGATTTCAGCAACCCGGCCTATACTTTGAACCATGCTCCTTTGAAATAAAAATCATCTTTTGTTTATGAAGAAGGTTTTATTATTTGCCTCGTCTACAATGTGAGCAAAGCAAAAATTTCCAATACATTTTGTTGCATCTTAGTTGAATTTCACTTTGTATTGCTCTAACAAGTAACAGGCAGCTCCTGAGGATATGAGTGGGGTGTGAACAGGATGGATGCCCTACCCTTATCCCCATCCCATTACTGTTCTTCCTTTTTGCCATCCCAGTTCAGATGAACTGTTGAAAGGTTATTCATCGTTAGTTATATAGCTTCTCTACTGTCTGTCACTTTTCCTTGGCAGTATCAATAGAATTTCATCATCCATGTGGGAGACGTAAGTAGTACCTATGTTTTGAACACATAATAACAAGTAACGAAACACCAGATTTAAAGGGTCATAATCATTGTAAAAAAAAATAATCTTTCCGTGCTATCAAATTTGGTTCATACAAGTCAAGAAGATTTGTTCTCCAACAAAAAGTGTCATTAATATCTTTTTCGGTTGTCAAGTGTAAAGGTTTTAAGTATGTATCAATTTCTTATTAAACCTGTTGCTTGCAACACTGCAGTTGGACACTCGAATTGGGTTTTATGGTGCTTGTCAATTTGCATCGCAAGGATTTTACATTCAAATCCCCATAAAGTTCTTGCTTTAATGACTTCGGCCGGGTACTATCTTACATTGTTGTCCGAACACCTAGTCTGTTCCCTGGTGATCACTCAGGACTGAAATCTTCACAATTTTTTCAATACATCAAAATAACTGGGACTGCCTAAACCTTTCCTAGTATGTGTCCAGGCGAGCGTCCCAGGTGGGCGTCAGTTGTCTATTTATCACCCAGGTCTTTTTTGCTCAGGCAAGCATCACACAAACAGTTTTAATTACATAAAGTGCCTAGCTATCACCTTTAGCTACAATCATATCTACTTAAATTTCCTTATTTCAGCATTTAATTGATTTTATTGCTTTATCTACTACATTCACATTTTATAATTACACATTGTGGAATAAGTCCATAATACCTGTCTCAATTCTCTTCCTCTTATAGTTGTTTTCTGAGGTAGATGTGAAGTTGGTGTTTAAAGAAGTTACATCCAAATACCTGCGGAAACGTATTGTGGAGGTACGAATGCTCTTTCTAACTGAATAACCACATGCGCATAAAAGTTGATGTTTTTTTTTTCAATTTCTTTAGAAAAGCACTCACGCATGCACATAATACATAGTTTGTAACATATTCCTTAGTTTCTTCTCTTGCTATTTGTGATCTTTATATGTTTATGAGTGATACTATTTTCAATAAATTAATTTTTAATTTTATTTCCAATATATGCACTGAACTACTCAACTCTTATTTAGTAGTCTTTTACTATGTAAAATTCTGGTTAATACATGAATTATTATCTTGATGCAATTGATGGAGGTTGTCAGTGAGCTCTAAGTCTTGGTATTGATGTTATTATTTGAATGTAGAAAAAGCTGATATAAAGTTTAAATGTCTTCTAAATTTGTGTAACCCTGATTACTTTGTTGCTCAATGTACACCTTATGGTTGTAAGCCTTCCAACACAACTCTTAGCTAGTTTACAGCAACTGAGCTGGTTCTGAATTCCCTGCCTAAAAGAAATATGGGGTTACTGAAAATTCCAACAAAGACTGGGAAATCGATCAACATCCCACCTTTATGTGATTGAATCCAGTATCACTTAATTATTAGCTGCCAAAAAATTACAGTTTTTCAAGAGTTTATTTGGGTATTTTATTTCTTGTTTCTTATTGATTACTCAAATATGAAATTATGTCAGAGATAAAATAAATAAATAAACGTTTCTTGGGAAAAATTTAACTCAAGTTTGTTCTTAAAATTTAGTAAACCATATATTTATATGCTAACTTGTTTTTTGAAAAGTTAAACTTACCTTGCTCTTCACTAAATTTGGTAAAACCTTCCAATTGCTGCTAATTCCATATAATGTGTTGATTTTGAAAATTTCCTTTTCTTTTAGGGAGGAAAAAGAAGTGACGGCAGAACTCCAACTGATATACGTGTAATTAACTCAGAATGTGGATTACTTCCTAGAGCACATGGAAGTGCTCTTTTCACACGCGGAGAAACACAGGTTTGTTGAATATCATTCATTTTCGAGATTTACTGGTAAGTATGAGAGGGTGCCTTTGCGCGTTGATCAAATTTACACTGTTATTTGGATTAAAAACTGAACACTTCTTTCATTTAGTATTTCTTGAAAGTCACTATATGGCAACAGACTTGGCACCATCATTGGAGCAATGCCTTGATATATTTGGCTTTGTTTTCACTTGTTGATGAGTTTGTGTATATTTATACAGTCACGTATCTATTAAAAAGCTCTTTAAAAATGCAGTCAAATTTCAATCTCTCACTCATTGTCTACTAATATCAATATGTTTGAGCATGCTGTTTAAAATATTTATGCATTTGTAGAAATTTTAGCATTTGTTCATATTAATTATCAATGATCTGAAGCAAATCCGTCTCCATATGGTCAGTTTGGCCATTCTAGACTCTTCCTAATTTATTTTTGTTTCATATGTCCACTCAGCCTCACTCCCATATATATATATATATATATATATATATATATATATATATATATATATCTATATATATATATATATATATATATATAATGGCAACTCCCAACTGATGTTTCTTAAATGCCCAAAATTATGCAATAAATCTACCTCATATTATTGCCAAAAACTTAAGCTGGTGGTGGTTATATCTTTGTTATTTTGGCCTATTTCTCGTCTTCAAAATAACCATATAGCACTCATGGAGGTGATCCTTTTGATGCATCCTTGGTCATCAACTACATTGACATCTAAATGGCTTACATTATTATATTTTTATATGGCTTTGTGTGAATCACTATTCACTTGGTTTGATTATGCTATGCTGAATTTCAGTTAGACAATATCCAAAAATGGTAGTAGGTGAGTGTGAAATAATGGGTCTGTGATGCTGTCAGGTTCCTAATGCCTTTTGTCGTGTTTCCTTTTGGTATTTACAGTCGTTAGCAGTGGTTACGCTTGGTGATAAACAAATGGCACAAAGAATTGACAACCTTGTGGATCTGGAAGATGTGAAGAGATTCTATCTTCAGGTGCGTGCATGTGCGTAGTTTTTTGTCTGCTTCAAACTCACACACATGCACAAATAGAAAGTCTGTTCCTCCCAGAAAGGTAACGTTAGAGCTGAATAATTGCAGCTATAGTTACTCTTTTAAAGAATTTAACAAAATCATACCCAGTGCACAAAGACTCCCGCAAATAGCAGGGCCTGGATAAGGTTTCTAGAAGTTTAAATATTTATTTCCTGACTTGATTATATGATTGCCTTAACTTTCACACTGTATTCTCTCCCTCTAGAAATTTGTTTTCCAAATTGGTTGTAATTTATGTTTGATAAATGGTGCTGCTAATAACGTTACTCTTCAATCAAAAGGATGTCACTTTTACTAATTGTATGGTTATGGTAGTCACACATTGTTTGTCTTAGATGAATTTGAATTTTTATCACCCATTGTAGTCCCCCATAAAATTGATAGAGTTAAGTACTTGAGTATTATTTGAGTAAAGTTTTGTGCTTGTAGTCAGAAGGATTTCCTATTCCTTGCAATGAAGAAGCAAACTATAGTCAACAGACTAGAGGATTCCTTGTGAGGGTTACACAAACTGCCTCTTCTTCTTTCTCTGCTATTCTATTCTTACTTGCAAGCTGTTATCCCACATCAGAGGTGGCTTAACGTATTGTAGTTTTTATAATGGTCCCCTTCATCTGGGATTGAATTAGTTTCCTCTACTGCTTCCCCCCTACCTGGGGTGGAGTTCTGTGTTTGAGGAGGGAAGGTTTACCCTCTCCTTTCGCATTCTAGCCCAACTAAATTTGTTTTTCACACGCCTTTGTACTTATACTTAATAGTTAATATTCTGAGTTATTTGCTGATAATTGAAATTCAAGCTTTAATTTTTTAAAGGTTTTCTTCAGCTTTTAGATGTATATAACAATTTGTTGGATTGTTTAGTACTCCTTTCCACCATCATGTGTCGGGGAAGTTGGGAGGATGGGTGCACCCAGTAGAAGAGAAGTTGGTCATGGTATGCTTGCGGAGAGATCCCTTGAACCTATATTGCCTTCTGAAGATTCTTTTCCTTACACTGTACGCGTCGAGAGTACCATAACTGAAAGCAATGGCTCGTCGAGGTGAGCAGCTATTATATAGTTATGGGTTAAAAGAATTATAATTGTTGACTTGATGTTCTTGTAGATAGTTCAGAATATAGAAATCTTTTTCAAATGTCTCTTAGAATTTTTCTGCACCCAGTAAACAGTATCATATTTATCTCTATATCAATTTCTTATCAAGTCACATGGTTGAAGAATAAAATTTAAATCCTTGTGCCCTCACTTCCAGTATCTTTATGTGACAGTATGGCATCAGTTTGTGGGGGATGCTTAGCATTACAAGATGCAGGGGTTCCAGTAAAATGCTCCATTGCTGGTATAGCAATGGGTATGGTCTTGGACACAAAGGAATTTGGGGGTGATGGAACCCCCCTCATCCTCTCTGACATAACCGGATCGGAAGATGCATCTGGAGATATGGATTTCAAGGTCTTCCCTGGAATACTTTATACCTTCTGATCTAGTGTATTGAATTTCATATCCCCCCCCCCCCCTACCTCCACCTCAATTGAACATCATTGAAAATATAAAATATGTACAGTCAAGCTATACTCCGACATTGCCACTGTGGATTATGTCTCCGGAGAATATTGACTAAATATACTAGTGATTTCAATGATGCAGGTTGCTGGAAATGACCATGGTATAACTGCATTTCAGATGGATATAAAGGTTATATATCATATGCTTAGTAATACACTCCCTCAACTACAAAATATAAGTTCTTTAGACTTTTTTGTGGTCAATTTGAGACATTTTTAAATTCAAAACTGATAAGAATTCATGTAATAAGTACTACTAATTACAAGATTTATTGTTCTCAATATTTTGAATGAATCACATTAATTTTGAATTTGAAAATGTTTCAATTGATTGCAAAAAGTCAAAATTGCTCTTATATTTTGGAACTGAGGGAGTATTTCTTTTGAGATTAAAGTGTAGGAGTCTGGGCACACTTGCATGTGTATGTTTCATGATTGGCTCTTGACCAATGGTCAGATGTCACTAGTCTCTCCATATTTTATAGCTGCTCATTCTTACGTGACAGGTAGGAGGAATTACTTTACCAACTATGAATCAGGCTCTCCTACAAGCAAGAGATGGGAGAAAACATATTCTCGGTAAAGTTCACCTACGCACATTTGCATCCGCATATTATTATACGGGTTTAGTGACTTTGTTATCCTCAATAATTTGATTAAGCCTCCTACCCTAACATTGACTTCATGAATACTGAAGAGCGGGTAGAGATACCCATGAAACTTCTATCTGAACCTGCTAAATCTCTTGTAGAGGATTCCACACTTCTAAAACTTGAAATAGGGAAAAAGTGCAGTGAAGTAATTTTCAGTGTTCTAAAAAGCGATTTAGGCCGCGCCTAGGCGCTAGGCCCCCATGGCGCCTGGCCTAGGTGGCAAAAAATCCCTCTAGGCGGGTAATTTAAATTGTATTATTTAATAGCAATCTTGTTTATGAATAAAACTAATACGTTAAAGATATGTTAGCTATACTTAGCATATGGTATTTGTCATTTTTTTTAAGTCCTCAATTTTGAATATTACACAAATAAAAATAATTTCATAATTAATAATATCAAATGTTTCATTCAATAATTTTCATACTAATTTTTAAAAATAACATTTATTTAAATATAAAAATATCTCAAATTGATTTTTAAGAAATTAATATTAATTTGATTGTGTTTGAACTTTGAACAATTGCATGTTTGTCTTTGAACTTTGACATTGACAATATGGATGTGTTTGAACTTTAAACAAAGGCTTTTAATATCTTTATTATAGATTGTTTTGTTTTATATTATTATTTTGTTAGGATAAATGTAAGATAAAATATTAAAATTGACTTAAAATAAAAAAATCCCGCCTCGGCCCCCGGCCTCCCGCCTCCCGCCTCCCACCTTTTAGAACATTGCCTTTTAGAACATTGGTAATTTCTGTGTTTTGAGGTGTATACAAACTGATTATTTTATTCATTGTTCTCTTCCTCTTCAACATCAAGGAGTTGCCTCTGCTACAGGGACTATTTAATATTTATCCTCAGTCACATTGTAGAATATAGACATACTCCATTATGCATTCACTGAATTCAACTTACCAGCAAGAACACTAAAATGACCTTGTACATTTTTCTGAATTTAGGGGCTGGCTACATAGATTGCACAGGTATATTACATATAGGGGAGCATCTATGTATTAAGTGATTAGCCGTGTAGGATGTGACACTGAGTCATCTTTTAATTAAATGCTTTCTGTTTTTAAACAGATAAAAAAGAAAAGAAAAAGAAAAAGGAGAGTTGTATGACTTCAATTAATGAATTAGCAAAGCATTTTAATTTCTGGTGTCAGCATATTGACTTTTCTTTCCTTTTGTGCGCTGGATTTCTAAGTCCTAAAAACTTTCTTCTCCAACCATGTCTCTTTTCTACATTTCATTTCTCATCTCTCCGATCTATATCACTCTCTGCTATATATTTATAATTCTTTATACAAGGGCTGATAGAATCATGGAGTCAGAAATTTAACTGGAGATTTGGATCTTCTTGTATATTCATGTACATTAGTAGTGGTACTCCTATATTTTCAATGGTGAAGGGACTTGTTCTTTCTCTTATCTTCTTTTGCTTTTCTTCAGGTGAGATGTTGAAATGCTCACCGCCTCCTTCAAAGAGGATTTCTGAGCATGCCCCACTGATTCATGTGATGAAGGTTTGTTAATTTTTCAGATTGGTATGTGATTGCTTGTAATTAGGATAAATATGCTCATGAACTTTTATGGTGGTCTCTAGGTTAAACCGGATAAAGTAAACCTTATTATCGGTTCTGGTGGGAAGAAGGTGAAGAGTATAATTGAAGAGACCGGTGTAGAATCTATTGACACACAAGATAATGGAATAGTAAGCTTAGAGGAAACCTTATCTTCTAATGGTGTGTTTGACGCTTTTATCTCACTACGGTCTTGCATACTAACACATATTTGCAGGTGAAAATAACTGCAAGAGATCTGTCAAGCCTAGAAAAGTCTAAAGCCATTATTAGTAGTTTGACGATGGTTCCAGTTGTTGGTGATATCTATAGGTCTCTCTATTTAATTTCTCTACAATTCTATGTGTGTGTGTGTATTGTTTAGAATTGTTATTTTTGGGATTTTTTGTAGATAATTAGAAGACCTGCACCACCAAGGCACTTAATAACTATGACATGTCTCAAGGTTATAGTCCAACAAAAAAACAAAAGCCACTGGGGGGATCCGCAGACACTTCCTTCTGCCAAAAGAATAGCAAACTCAATAATAAATACTCCCTCCGTTCCAAATATAAGATCAAAATTGACTTTTCAAAGTCAACTTTAATGTTTTCAAATTCAGAATTGTTTGTTTAAATCTTGAAAACAATTAATCTTGTAGTTAGTAGTATTATTAAGATAGTTTACAATTTTCATAATTGTATTGTCTAAAACTAAATTAATTCATATCAATTTAAAATTTAAAAATATCTTAAGTTGATTTTAAAAACCCAATATTGATCCTATATTATATTATGAAACGAAGAGAGTATTTGATTTGTACAATAGACGTCTCCCTAGTTTCATCATTCGATTATAACCGGACCGAATAGGCTATTCGGTTATAACCGAATACCAAAATATTCTTATTTTCAATATCCGGACTAATAACCGAATTTTGGTAATAACCGAATACCGAATTGTAAATTCGGTATTTCGGGTAATAACCGAACACTGCTATTAAAAATAACACCCAAAAATGATTCCACAAAAGCAAAAGCAAAAGCAAAAGCAAGTAACTAAATCTGGGCTGGGATACAAACAATTAATTAGATACATAAGGATATTTCTACACCAAAACTTTAACAAAGAAAAAGCAACTGCTTCTGGGCACAGATGATGACCGAAAATTAGAAACCATTTAATTCATGGTTTCATACATCTTAGTAACAAATGTGAACTACTTTGAACAGAAAACACAACAACATTACAAGCAAATCCAATTCCAGACACCGTCTCTACGGAGAGAGCCTGTTTAAAATAGAAAATAAGAAGAGGAACCAAGAACAGATCTATGATTTTTACCCACGTTGAGTCCTCGAAGGCACTCCAAATCCATCGTTTGTCCGTATTGCGAGAGACGAGAGTGGATTTATCGAAGCGGTGGATATTATAAGCCTTCATCGTCGATATTTTGGGGCTAAAATCGGGGGATACTAGTGGTGAAATTTGAGATCTGAGGGTTCGGTGCTTGTGATTAGTGGAGAGAGAAAGCGGGAGGAACCGAAGAAGAGAGGGAAGGGGCGAAGGTGCCGGAGGAGAGATGAGAGATCGAGAGGGGTGAGTTACTGACTTGTAGCAGGGTTTATTGTGAAAGGGAGAATAACCATTTGGGGGCGCGAAGTCGCAAACACACTGGAGTAGAGAGGAACTAAGATGGAATTAGGGTTATCAAGATGAGATCTGCTTTTTTTTCCCAAAAAAATTGTGGATCTTTTTGGTGATTCTTGTCCCGTCCAAAAGAATTGGCCCGTCCAAATTTAATACCTTATTTGACTTATCAGGCCCATCATACAAATATTAAATTCCTTTTTTTAATGAATTATGTTCGGTTATTCGTGTAACCGAATAGGATGATTTTAATAACCGGACCCGAATACCGAATAAGAATTCGGATATAACCAAATTACAAAAAATAACCGAATTATCAAGAAATTTCGGTTAAAAAAATTCGGTTCGATTCGGTTATATCCGTTTTTTGCTCAGTCCTATCCCTAGCCTCAAAATATCTGCAATTCCTTCCCTCCAGAGCACCTACCAAAGGCAATGAGGATTTATATCCCAGTTAGAATGAATCCTCTTATGGACTTTAGCACCTTTCCCAGCACAAAAATATCCCCCACCACCCACCCACCCCCCCCACCACCCACCCCAATAGATTAACCACCTCACAGTGAAGGAGCAAGTGATCGCTGACTCACAATTTTTCCTGCACATATAACACAAATTGATCACGATCTTCCACCGCTTCCATGAGCTTGTATCAGTATGCTCTTAATGCCACTGTCCACGTGGAAAAGGTCCACGTGATGGTTTCATTGTTGTTCCGTGATTTCTAAAATTCAAATAGTATTTTGCTATTCTCCTATAAATAGGATGCTTAGTTTAGAAATAAAAATTACACCAGAATCAGAGAATTTTTCTTTTATAATATTGAGCGTATTTTTTATTTAAGAAAGTTTTGAGTGTAGAAAAGCAGAGTTTTCAAAATATCCCCGCCTGTAAATATTCTCCTTTTAAGGTAAGGGATATTATTTTTGTTCAATATTCGTAAGAAATAATATTTTATTCCATACTCTGTATATTATTTCGTTTCGTATTCCTAATTCTACACTCATGTTGATAAGTATTGCTTCTATACTCCTTGAAATTAGTTTATATCACTTTCTTGCGAGCTTTTTAGATAAACAAAACTGATTTTCATGATGAGTAGATGCTCATCAGTATTTTCAGGATTCATATGCATTTGAAGTGGCCTAGTAATGATCTACTAAGTTGTTATAAAAGTTGTAGAAGAATACATGACTCTGTGATGTCTTTTAAATCAGGAACTGTGAAATCAAATCTATAGCTCCTTATGGAGCTTTTGTTGAGATAGCACCTGGCCGAGAGGTATGTTTCTCATTCAAGTTCCACAAAGTAAATATGAATATGTTTACATGGTTTAATATTGTTTATACCCGCTTTGAAATGACTAGAAAATGTATCTGCTTGAAGGTTTTTCATGCCTACACACTTTCAAGTTTCACCTCTCAAATTTATAAAACAAATCTCAATTTTTTCAACTTAATAGGATAAGAACACCAAGTACTGGTATTCTTTTCTCTTTTTTTTTACACATCAATAGAATATATTTTTGTCTAGGGGTTGGGTGATAGCACATTTGAAAATTAAAAAGTTCAAAGTTACCACAGTTTTTCAATGTCGCTGCAGGGACTTTGCCATATTAGTGAGTTGAGCTCAGATTGGCTGGCAAAGACGGAGGACGTAAGACAATTAATATAAAATATATAGCCTTTTGTTTTTCAATCTATTTTTGTGGGGATCTTGGCAATTTAATTCTTTTTTATTTCTTCGAAGCAGGCTTTTAAGGTTGGAGATTGTGTTGATGTCAAGCTCATTGAGGTCAGAAGCTTGTTATCCCTTCATAGATTATAACAACATGAATATATTCAAGTATTGATATTATGTATAATGAAATGTTGGCCGGTCTTTATTTTGTAATAGTTATAATCTGCTGTTCTAGAAGCTACCTTACTTCTAGAGATAGCATACTCCTTGATTAGTTTTTCAGAAACGTGCGCCTGTTTGCACACTGAACCAGCGAATGCTAGGGGATAACAAAACATATTTATGAAGACCGTGGTTTTTGGAACATTATCAGAATAAATGAAAAGCGAAATGAAGCATGTTCCTTATCTCCGAGTGTCGAGCTTATGTATATTTTCATTTCCTCAAGGCTGACCTTCATCGAGGATTTTTAGTATTTTCCACTTATTTCTTCTTTTTGGAGACTTCTCTCCTCCCTCACCGTTTATCCTATCTTCTCTCTATAGAACTTATTCTTTTATCTGATTAAAGGTGTGAAGCAGTCACAGTGGATTGCTTTTTCCTACATTGTTCATTTGCTGAATGAGCTTTGTCTGAGTTTTGTGATATTGCTTAGTCTGCATATGGCTGACAGCCATCTGGCAGGCCATCCCAAGTGCCCAACGCCCAAGTTGGTGTGGCAGAGGGTTATTTTCCTTCTTTTTTCTTTGTTATGGTAACTTAGTTATATAGAAAGCAATGTCCTCTTCTTTCTTGACAATCGGAATAATTTGCAGCCTTTGAGGTTCTATTGTCAATTGCATCACAACTTCATGTCAGTTTTGATGTTGGATAATTTTATCATTAGATGATAGATCCAAGCAATTGTTCTGATTTCATCTCTCAATTTTACTGCATTATTAAGAAACTCTAATCGCACAGAAGTTATTATAGTGCATTCATTTGCTCTAGTAGGATGGGCCAGAATTGTTCTATACTGTCCATGATTATTGGTGTACCAATGTGACGCTTATGTGCCGTATGTATCAAATATATATGTATGTAAATTATTGTTTCTAATTAGATAATTATGCATACTGCTATTCAAATTATCGAGGCATTGTAATATCTGTTGACGGTATATTTAATGATTTCTATGAAAGTATGATAAGTATTTGTATGATCTTTGAAGACTTTGTTCTTAACGGTTATTACTGTCATGATTATACTTATGGTAGAAGTAATAGGGATCTCTTGATAATGATTTGATTATTGTTATAATTACTCTTTAGCTTGTGGACTTGTAACTCTCTTGTCAAGTTTCTGATAATTTTTTAGAGATAAATTATCTTGGTGATATTATCTGGTTTAGACATCCTGATTTCTATATAAACTTGTCATTAAAACTAAAAGCATGTTTTTCAGATCAATGAAAAGGGACAACTTCGCCTAAGCCGGAGGGCACTGCTTCCAGATCCAAATCCAGAAAATTCCAATGAAAAACAAAGTACAAGTAACCTTACCAAGGATAGTGCAGCGTCGCAAAAAGGTCCTGATAAAAGCAAACCCAAGAAAGTATTGAGTACTCCGAAGGATGGTTTAGCAGAAAGAAACACTGAACAGCCCAAGGGAAGAAGTGTTTATGTGAATCCCATAAACTCCCCTAAAAGCAAGTCAGCTGAAAATTCTCTCCCAGAGAATAAGGTTGTTAAAAAATTAGGCAGTCCTGCTAAAGATGGACCCTATATTAACAAAGATGGGACAAAGGATAGTAGCAGTAAACCAGGTATCAGCATTTCTGGCAAAAATGAAAGTGCATTAATAAATGGAGAGGCCAATGTTGTATAGCAAATCTGCATATGTTTTAAGTCGGATCAACTAGCGAGTTATTTCGGTCAGAAAGATGGCAGTTGATCACTTAATACTGCACCTCGAATGGAACAAAGGTACGTATTGCATTTCTCAGTTGTGCTCTATGGTTTACTTTTATTTTATTATTGAGCATCATAAGAAACATTATGAATTTGAATCATCATAGGAATTGTAAATGGTGGGCTAAGTTTCGTCTTGGCTTCTAGTTTTGGTTATACTTATACAAAGCAGGTGGCTCAAATTTAAACTATGGTTTGCTTTATACCTTGTTATTAGTTCATATTCTAAAAATGTAGATAGCAAAAGTAAATTATAACTTTGTTGGTCGTTGAGAAGCTCTCACTTGTTCTACTCTTCAGGTAGAGTTAGTGTGCTTAACCTGTTAAATTCTGGGTTAGTGATCTAATGTTATGCTTAAATTAATATTATCAGATTTCTCATAAACAAGGATTCAAGCCCATACTTTTTCCCTGTTTATCTTGATTTTTATCTTTTCTGTCGTCAAGGAAGACTATCAAATACGAACAGAAATTTAGTCATCGACTTAGTCTTGACAATTATGATGGTAGCTCCTTTAGCTAATCAAGATGTGTGGGAAGCCAAATAATCCATGTTTGACCTGTGAAAGCTTTAATGTTTCGGGTTGCCCAGGACAAAAATATCCTTGTCAATATTGATTATTCTTATATCCAAAGAATTCCTTAGCCATCTTGAATTTTCCATTTTGGTTCATTCAGAAGCTCGAACTGAGAAGGATAGATTGGCTTATACTCTTTTTTCACAGGTCATCATACTGGCTTACCAAGGCTTAAGAGCAACTATGGTGTATAGAGGCCAACTGGGAGAATGGGAAAGATAACTCTGTTGCGTCGTGTCTTGTCATACAGCGAGGCTAACAATCAAAGGTGATCAGATGGTCTAATACAAGTGTTGCTTATTCCATTAGGATTTTCCATTTTTGTTCTCGAATGAGATTGAGCACTTTAAAGTTGTGGTGGTTTACCAAGTGCTGCTTCATAGTTTTTTCCCTCCCCCTAATTTTTCGTAAAAGAATGCTATATTCTCTTCCAGATGAGTTGATCATTGTTTTGTAATGTTTGTAGTGTATAACTTGGATGTAAAGCACCAGTTTCCATTAACATCAAGATAGCAGCGGTTGTATTTGGAGACATAATTTACAAGATTTTATATATACTGGCCAGTGGCCACACAAGTCAAGTCCTTCCCCCAAAACCTTATACTGAAGTCGAGTAGGCAACGGAACTTTTAATACCAATATTATAACCATGTTCTCTTTATCATGAAAAATTCGAATTTGAGCTTGAACATTTAAGCAGACAGAGTTAAAAATAACGAACTGAGTTTCGACATATGTTATTCAGCTTGCGCTGAATTATTGCACCCTTCGAAGTCTAGGCCTGTGCAAAAAATAAAAAATGGGTGCAACCGGTAGTATTTTTCTGAAATCGGTGATACCGGTTCGGTAATTTCTTGAACTGGAGGTAATTTTTTTTTATATTTACCGTCGGGATTGGGAAAGATATTTATTTTTGTAACGGTAATTTTGTGTGTTATTTACCGATGCATCGGGATCAGGAACGGTATTCACATTATTATGTATGGTATGTATTTTTATTTTTTATTATTAGTAGTTTATTTTTTTGGTTAATTGATTAATAAAATATCGTATCTCACAAGGAATTAGTGGGATGTGATTCTCTCTAAATCTCTCAATTAATCGATTGATCATTTATCGTGAAGTTAATTGTCATTAATAAAATTAATTTTATAAAACTCCTCTCCCAAATCTTCTCTCTCTAAGCCTTCCTAACTTCTCAATTCTTGATCTCTCATTTTTTCTCTTTTTCTTTCTAAAACATTTGTGCTTCTTCTTAACTCTCCACCATTTTGTAGATTAATATTAACACACACATATATACATATATATAGAGAGGGAATAATGGATGATACTTGAGATTGGAGAGTTCATGAAATAACTCGGGTTAAATCTCAAGTTCAGAATAAATCTTGGATCAAATCTTAATTTTTTCCATATTTTTCGATGTGAGATTGGGGTGTTATAAACTCTCTCACTTAAATTTTTGACGTCTTCGTCAAAACCGATCACACACAGTTCACATCTCTCTAGCCATTGTACTTGGGTCAAATTCTGAGTCCGGAACAAATATTAGATCAAATCACAAGTTCGAATCAAATCAAATATATCCAAATAAGGCTTTAAATCACCGATCCAATAATATCTTCTTGATTCATTTTATCTCATCACAGACTCACCCAAAAGGTTATGACTGAAAGTATTATTAGTTTCTTAATTCCTCTTATATGTGTGACTGAGATGTTACAGTCCATAAAGCAATATCGTGCCATGATTTATTCATTAAGCAGTTTGAATAAGATTTCTTCGTTAAGCACTTTGAATCACGGAAGATTAAAATTGGGGGTTTTAGATATGCATGTGTTTCAATTTTTTGTGTTCATGAGTTTGTTTTTCTTCTACTTTAAACTATAATTTGGATTGCATGGTATCAAGTATAGTTTCACTAGAACACAATAAAAAAATGAAAATTTATAAAATAAACATTGGTATAAACGGTAAATAACCGAATTATATTTGTATTGAAACGGTACAAAATACGAGATACTTTGATACCGATATCGATATGCCATTTTTAATAAAATCGATAACCGATTCAAACTAAATCGAACAACTTGGATAGACCTAAGTATACGAATTGCTAGGATGGGAGATTTGTTAGTTGTCATATTTCACAATTACAACGTACTTACAAAATACTCCAATTTTTATTTTTTTTTGATAATTTAACACACATCCTCCTTAACCACGGCTAAGAATTGAACCCCAACTTTATGATTAATATGAGTTGGGTCATTAATTCACAATATAAAACTTGCCAAGTTAATTCTTACATTAAAAAAACTGTTTTATTATTTTATCAAATGTTAATTATATTGTATTTTAACTCTTACCTATTTACCTATTCTCATATTTAAAATTGATATGTATTCACTTAATTTTAGATAATAGTATACAAATTGTAAACTATCAAAAATACTACTATTTACGAAAAAAAATTATTTTACAAATTAATTTTGAAAATTTAAAATTATCTTTTATATATATCAAGCATGAGAAAATTTTGTATTCTCACTTTTGTCTCGAATAACATTATTTTTTGGTAAAATTTTTAAATGTCAATACCTTAATATAATACACTTCTATTTTAATAATAATTTTTACTTAATAATTTTATAAGAGTATTAGTATTAAGAAAATCATCACAAACATTCAACTCAATGAGCACTAATGACTATTCAATGAGTGATATTTTATTCATTTCAAATTATAAGATTAATATTAAAATTTTAATTTAATTTGTGATATTTTTAAATTTTAAATTAAAATAATATATTAGAATTATAAAATAATAAATTTTATATAAAAAAAATATTAAAATAATTTATAATATTAATTATCATAATGATTAAAGTAAAAGAATTTAAAATGATATTTTTATATAATCACGTGTATCCTGTAGGTAGTGATCATACGGAAATATCAGTTCTATTATTATGTACCAAGTACTCCCAAGCCCTCACTCACTCCCGCCACTTTTTTCTTTCTCGGGCCTCTATCTCCTCCGTTCAGCATAGTCTCTCTCCGGCTTAGGGTTTGTGTAAAGTGCGAAAAAATGTTGTGGGTAGACAAGTACAGACCGAAAGCCCTAGACAAGGTCATAGTTCACGAAGATGTCGCCCAAAATCTCAAGAAATTGGTAATTACTTTTCCCCTGAATCCCTTCTCATTATATGTGTGTAGCCAATACTTTAAATCTTGGGTTTTGATGTTGGCTCATTATTTCATGTATTTACAGGTCACTGAGCAAGACTGCCCACATTTGTTGTTCTATGGTCCACCCGGGTCAGGCAAGAAAACCCTAATCATGGCATTACTCAGACAGATGTTTGGAGCCAGTGTTGAAAAGGTCTATCTTTGTAAATTTCCTTTTCTTTTCATTTATTATAAAATTTAAGCTGGAAATTTGTGTTGATCCATTCTTAAAAGGAAAAATAATAACTTGGTAATTTCTGTGCAGGTGAAGGTTGAGAATAAGACCTGGAAAGTTGATGTAAGTTTGCTTCTATGTTATTCCTGATTATGTTTGCATTTTTTTCTTTTATATTTACACTGGTTTGGTTGAGTGAGAAGGGAAACAGGAAAAGAAAGACTAACGAGTAAATCAGAATCAAAATGAAAAGTTTTTCTATCATTTTATGGGAATCTAGACAAAAAGTAAATCAACAAGCAGATTTAAGAGTTTTTCATTTGTTTCCCCTCATATGTACTTTTCCAATCACATTTTTCATGATAACGAAATTCGGAAAAAGTGGGATCCTTGAGTTTCTTTTTCCTATATATATGTACCCAAAAAAAGTAACATGTCCTATAAACAGGAATCAGGGGAATAAAGAGAAAAAAGGTCAAAAAGATTTTACTTGCATTATTATTAGTGATGAGAACTTATAAAATCAACCATCCTTTGCTTAGAGTTTGGTTTACCCAATGCCAGTCAATATGTTAAAAGTAGCGTGTACCCTAAACTGATGTTTGGTATGACACAATGACTTTGATTTTTTTAGCATTGCCTTAAGCTCACGACTGATTTAGTCCTTTGTACCAATTTATCATTGTTTAGCCATTTAATTTGTTTATATCAATGGTTTCTTTCAGGCTGGAACTAGAACTATTGATCTGGAGCTTACCACGTTATCTAGCACCCACCATGTGGAACTGAATCCCAGTGATGCAGGCTTTCAGGATAGATACATAGTTCAAGAGATAATCAAAGAAATGGCGAAGAACAGGCCAATTGACACCAAAGGAAATAAGGGATTTAAAGGTAATTTCGCTAATTGTCTTATCTATTAGTTAATTGCTTTTATAAACACAGACTATTTTGTGTAATGTGCTTTGAAGTTTTACATATGATACAAAGAAACAAACTAGAATATCTCACATCACTTGTGCAGATTAATCTATTGGGGAAATATAGTAGATAAGATACAAGAAGAAATCCTATTGGCATTATTAAGTTCTTTACTTAACAGTGTAAATAAATAAATATGCTTGACATGAAAATACATTATGTATATATGAATATCAATTGTTCAAAGTTCAAACACAAACTAATTAATATTAATTTCTTAAAAATAAATTTGAGATATTTTTAAATTTAAATAAATGTTATTTTTAAAAATAAGTGTGAAGTTTGTTGAATGAGCCATTTGATATTATTAATTATGAAATTATTTTTATTTGTGTAATCTTAAAAATTGAGGATTTGAAGAAAATGACAAATATCATATGCTAAGTATGACTAACATATTTTTAACGTATTAGTTTTATTTATAAACAAAATTGCTATTAAATAATAAAATTTAAATTGTCCGTTTAGCCCGCCTAGAGGGATTTTTTGCCGCCTAGACAAGGCGCCAGAGGGCCTAGCGGCCGCCTAGGTCGTTTTTTAGAACACTGTGTTTCACTTGATCTGTGTTTATTGTTTATATGTACAAAAAAAGTTTCATTTGATCTTTTCTATGAAACTATGCAACGAGATGTTATTTAATTTATTCTACTTTTTTTAAGGTCGAAGAGGCTTATTAAACTCCAATAGCTCATTGGACCAGAGAAATGTTTATTTTAAATATTTTCCCTACATTTCAACATTAGAGGTACATTTTGACCTTTTAACTCAATTTGAGAAATTCTAAAATTTAAAATTGATATGAATTAATTTAAGATTTGAAAGTAACAAATATGGTTACTAATATAACTTTTTAGCTGGTATACAGACTACAGTAGTTATATTTGTTTGCACTAAAATTTAATAAATTCGTATCAATTTTGAATTTTTATAAAGACAAGTCAAATTCTAATTTTTATAAGAGTTTGAGGATTGTTTTTGATGTCCTTTTTTTTTGGGTTGAGAAATTGCTGGGAGGAAAAACCCTGTGTATTGCTTTTCCACGCTGACGAGTTGTTTTGCTATAAAATGTCAGTACTAGTGCTCAATGAGGTTGACAAACTCTCGAGAGAAGCCCAACATTCTCTGCGAAGAACAATGGAGAAATATAGTGCATCATGCCGCCTTATTCTATGCTGCAATAGTTCCTCGAAGGTGACTGAAGCAGTCCGTTCTCGCTGTCTGAATGTGCGAATAAGTGCTCCAAAAGAAGAAGAGGTTAGTGTTATTTTGCATCCTTTTATAGTTGGGGAAAACAAATCATGTTTAATTCATTTATATAATAATTGAAAGAACTATGTAGTATATGCCAATGTTCGAAAAAGCTAAAATCGGTACGAGGCGTTTTTCGCTGGGCTATGCGAGGCGTAAGCCTCGAGGCGGAGCGAGGCGGAAGCCTTGATTTAAAGACCTAAAAGTCTCCAAAAAATTATGAAAAAATACTAATAAAACCATAAAATAATTCATCATTACAATTAAGGTCATAGAAGATATAAATAACCAACGTCACAGTAATGTATCATTACAAAACATCAAAACAACATAATATCATCAAGTACTTATATAGTGATCATCCATCACTATGTAAGTAATGTATCATTTGTATCTAGCGGCTTGAATAATGGATCAAATCCTAGAAGTTAAAAAACCAAATATAAGAATACAATATATGTTAATCACAACATATATAAAATATATGTTAATATATCATATATGTTAATATATAACAAATATATGGTAATAAGTTAAAAAAACCTTAACAGAAATTAAAATTTTTCAACAGAAATTAAAAAATCTTAACATAAATTAACAGAGGACTACACTGTTACTTAGCAAACAGAAAAAAAGAAGCAGCTTAAAACAGAGAGTCGAAGTCTGTCGAAGCTGAAAAAGAAGAAGAAAAAAAGAAGAAGACAGTCGAAGTCGGTCGAACTGTCGAAGAAGAAGTCGTCGAAGACTCGAAGAAGAAGAGAAGAAGAAGTCGCAGAGAAAGTCGACAAAGGAAGAAAAGAAAGAAGAAGAAGATACCTGAAGAAGTCGCAGAGGAAGTCGAAGAAGTCGCAAAGGAAAACTGAAGAAGTCGTCGAAGCCCAATAAAGCCAAATCGGTAAGTGAAGTCAGATAGTTAGAGTTTTTAAAGCCAAATCGAGGCGCAGGCCTCGCGACGCCTTGAGGCGCACTGCCACGAGGCGTTAGCCTCAACCGAAAAAGGCGCACGTTGCTAGAATTCCAGAATAGGCGTACGCCTCGCCTCAACCTTCTTCCGCCTCGCTACGAGGCGCGCCTCGAGGCGCACGTCTCGAGCGCTATTTCGAACATTGGTATATGCAATCAGTTTTGAATTGTTTTACATGAATTAACTGATTCATGCTAGAGGTGGTAGTTTATAATTTTTCACTTGCTTAATGATTGAGGTAGAAAGTTTACCGTTTCTCACTTGCCCTCTAGTATAGTTGGTAAACATACATAAACATTGGTTTCAAAAACCATAGAAAAGTGTAAAAAGCTTCATGTAATCTCTTTTTTAAAGTATATTTATATAATATCTTTTTGCTAGATTGCTAAAGTTTTGGAATTCATTGCCAAGAAAGAAGGGCTGCAACTTCCATCTGGATTTACTTCCCGCATCGCAGAAAAATCAAATCGAAGTTTGAGGAGGGCTATATTGTCATTTGAGACTTGCCGGGTCCAACAGTTAAGCTACATAATACTCTTGGTTGATGCTTTAGAAGTGCTATACAAGTTCTCTCTTGCAGTGCTTTTATATATTTTATTTTGTACGACATTTTTTATAAAGCTTTACTCATTTTGTCTTTTAGGTATCCTTTTACAAACAATCAATTAATACCCCCAATGGATTGGGAGGTATATGTATCAGAAATAGCATCAGACATTATGAAGGAGCAAAGCCCTAAAAGGTTAGGCACTGATCAATCCTTCTTCAAGTGTGTTTCCAAAGAGCATTGACACTATAAAAAGGTTCATAAATAAAATTTAGCAAAAAGAAATCATTATAGAAAGGTTCATATTTCCTCTCTTTTTTTTACAAGTAAATATGGAGTAGCCTGATTTTTCTCTCCCTTGCCCTGTTGGGTGATTTATCTGGACATGTATCATTTGAAGCTTGTCCATAAAGATGATATTTTTTAATGTTAAATTAGTTAAAATAGACACTGATAATAGAGAAGGTGAGGATAGAGATGAAGTGAAAGTAGAACATTAAGAGTCTGAGAGGGGAGCAAGAGCAGAGCTGTTAAGAGACTAGAGAGTAGAAAACTAGAGATGTGAAGCATCATGATTACAGGACTCCAATATTTCTGAACTCTATTCATATATATGTTGCCCTGCTTCACAATTTTCAAACCTCCTACTTTTGGTTTAAAAGAAAACGTAGGAAAGATTCGAAAGTCTTAACACACTTTCTCGAGCATGTTAAGTTGTTAGCACAAGTGCCTGAATGTTATTCTTGAGATCATCACTGAATTATATATAATAATGGCTAAAGCATGTCATTTGATCTAGTTTTTTTTGGCAGATCTGGCTGTTTTGGCATCACTTATATTTAGCCCATACTACAACCCATGGACCATAAGGTGGTGGACATATTCAAAAAATAAGAAAATTCTTAGCATTCCATTTGTTCCCAACAAATATATGAATATACGACCAAATTAATGATCCTAAATTGACATTTTGTTGATCAAGCCTAAAAAAGCTCACATCACTCAAGCATGCCCTACTGTAACTTGGATGACTGGAATGGACCTTGCCAGTGATACTATGATACTGAGACAAAACAATTCACAGCCCTTTAATTATTTGACTATAGTAGATCTTAAAGGTGTCCCATGAACTACCAGACAATTGAAAATTCTGCTACTTTTCCTGTAGTCCGTTACTTAATTTCTCACATCTTTAAAAATAATAATAATATAATAATAATAAAATCTCAAAAATCTTTAATCTTTTCTATAAAAAAATCTTTCAGTTGAGTTAATTGCATATTTCAGACTTTCATCAAAGGACTTGTCAACTATTGAAGTACCAGCAGTAAATTTATCCATGTCTCACATTTTAAACAATTGATCCATGTATTGTTACTTTAATGTTGTAAGTGCATCCTACTTCTAATTTGCTTACTAAACACACATTATGTTACTATAGGTTGTTCCAGGTTCGGGGCAAGGTGTATGAGTTACTCAGTAATTGCATTCCACCGGAAATTATTTTGAAGGTTATCAGACTTCTGTTGTTTTTCTATGTTTTGATCTTTTTCTGTTCTTGTTTTCCTTGTAAAATAGTAATTTACTAAAACCTAAATGTCCCCTTGCTGTTGGTTTCAGAGGCTGCTTTACGAGTTATTGAAGAAACTGGATTCTGAACTGAAGCATGAGGTTTGCCATTGGGCTGCATATTATGTAAGTTAATATTGTGATCTGCCTCAGTTCAATACCTGTTTTCATATCATCTTATAAACCTCATCTTTTTCACATTCATAGCATAGCCAATTGACTAAGATGGCTAGATCCAAAACTTGGCTATTTCTTGGTCTTAATCATTTTCATTGGGTGAAATTAGAGTATTTTTCTTACAAATGTTGCTAGGACGATTTAGCCAGCATTGAGCCCTAATATTAATACTGCTGCTGAATTTTGCGGACGAAGATTGATTATCCTGCATGCATCTGCAATGCAAGCCACCCTAAAGTGCAGGTGTTGGCACATTCTTTGCCTGGTATTGACAGTAGAAACTTAATTACTTCAGTTTTTTGGAAAGGAAAAGAAGAAAAGGGGAGATATATTGATATTTACTTCTTTTGTTCCAATTAACTTGACTATATTAGGCTTATTAGCCTCATGAGTTATGAGTTATGCTTGAAAACCTAAGAGGGAGTTAAAATTGTGGACCCCACCATTCCACATAAAGACCAAAAGTTCCTTTGATTTACTTTTGGGTACAAGGGGAAGAAAAAAAAAAGTAAAGAAAATTAGAGTTGATAATAATTATCTTTCTTAAACTAGGCGCCAAGTTAAGAGTGTATACTAAAAGGGGACAGGAGGGAGTCACAAATACTCGTAAGATTATAGTTTTTGTATTTTACTGGGTATTGAATACATTCACATCTATTGCTTGGAATCACAAATCTTTGATGCTGATATCGAATCTTGTACTTCTTGTTGAGTGCAGGAACATAGGATGCGTCTTGGACAGAAGGCCATATTTCACATTGAAGGTACCACATTATTTTTATGAAATCTTCTAATAGTTAGTTTGCCAGATATAGGCACACTATTCAAGGTCAACAAAAAAAATTAAATTGTTCCAGTTGAACCTTTTTCCCCCCTTCCACCCTTGGAATTCAGCAGGTTATTTCCTTAATACTTAGGCATCCAGCTAGGGTTTTTTAACTTCTCTGAACATGTACAAAAACTGCGATTGGAGACTGGTAGAAGATTAGTTGAATGTTCTTCAAGGGTTTGTATACCTCCGTTTCCCAAGAAAATACATGGTAGCCATATAGAAACTGATATTGAAAAACAGTGGTTGTTGTGATATGTAGCGGACCGAAGATGACGCATGCCAAGAAATAGTAATGTGATTATGTGAAGTTCCCACTTTGTTAACTGATGCATGAATACTCCATTCCCATTTTCAAATAAAACCAAAAGAGATTATATTGCAGCCTTAAACAAAGGATTGGTTTGAAGTGCATATTCGTAAAACAATGGACTATACTATTTCAATCTCGAGCTATTTACAAGTTGTCATCTAAAAAAGCACCCTTATTTACATTACATCCCATCTTTTTTCTGTTGTTTATCGAGGAAAGGTACATAAAAAGTCAATTGAGTGGCTTTTTCTCCCATTTTGCTGTTTTTTCTTATTATTCCCCCGCTTTTTTTCTGCAGTCTTTCCTTACTAGAGGTGCATCCAATAAATTCAGTGTGATTCATCTATTGAGAAACCCTAAATCTAATCATTTGGGTGACGACTTTACTTGTTTCCTTAGCCCCATTAGTTGATGTGCCCTTTGGAAATATTTACACGTCCCATAAGCATTAGCACCTTTCATTAATAGCGCTATTATATGTTTCATCATTACTGAATTTCCATAGAAGCGCGCTCTACACATTGAGGGGCTTAGCTATTAGTAATTCTCAAAGTCAGCCTATAAGTAGCAGAACTCCATCTTCATCTTCCCCATGAAATGTGGTCCTTTTTAATTTAGCCATACCTGCAGGGTTTACCATGTTGTCCCCAAATTTTTGGTGGTGCTTTGGCCTCGGATTTTTGTTACAGATCTCTTTTTGGGTGATTATTTTGTCTCAATCCTCAACCATGGATATGCGCTCTTTATACACGTATGCTGTCTCGAGTTGCATGTAGGACTGATGAAGATCTTTGAAGTCGCATGGCCATAAGCCTTGGCATATTTAGGAATCTTGAGTTTGTATTGTAGCGCTTGTCCTATGATCTGCCACATGTCCTTGGGACACATCATCGTAGCTTTATTCTTTGCATCACTTGCATGTTCTTTGCTTGAACATACATAGCGTATATATGTTTCCATGGCATGTCGATGTTTCTTAAGACTTTTGTTTCTCTCTCTAATCTACCAATTTTTTTTCTTCTTTATATTCTAAGTTTTAAATTGTTATATTTTCACTATTAAAGACATCACTAAAATGAAATCAGAAAATGGATATTATTCTTGGAGCTGGCTGGATTTACAAGCTTTTTAATGTTTTGTCCTTTGGTCGACTCTTCAGCATTTGTAGCCAAGTTCATGAGCATTTATAAGGGTTTCCTTATTGCAACATTCGGCTGAGGAGAGGTGTAACCTGTCGGTGCAGCAAGTCGTCATCTTATGAGCCATGGGCTTTCCAGGTCCATTTGCTAAGAATGTCATCTTGTGCTACATCATCGGGGTGGTGAACTTGAAATTTGGCTGATACAATTTGGTTATTGTTGTTGATGAATTAGTTTCTTATTTCATTTTTTACTCCTGTTTTTTCTTTATGGTCACTGTTTTAAGGAGTTGTCTCTCTGGTATACTGTTTGGTCCACAAGAGGAAGAGTAATACAAGTCTATTTCAACGAGACGAGAGTACTTGGCTATTTAAATGACTTCATAAAATTGGACATTGCTAGTGTTTTGATAAGAATGTGTAATAAAGAGCCAATGGAGGTTCTCTATGCTCTTTTTAAAAATAGATATTAAATGTAATATCTGAATATAATATTTTACTAATTTTTTTCTTCAAGTTTATATAAATTTACGGTGGGGATAAAATTATAATGAATATTAAATAATTAATTTAAATAAAATTACTAAAAATTTATAATTGGTAAAATATTTGAAGTCTAATAAAATATTATAATAATTGTGGTGATGGTGGGTGGCAGGTGGTGGTATGCAAATGGTCATGGTGATGGTGTTGGTGGTGGTGAAGGGGTTGTGGGTGGTTATAGGTGGTGGCGGCTGAAGTGAATAATTAAAAAAATAAAATTAAGGGGTAAAATAATAGTTAGAAATTTTTTATTGACTCAATATCTTCTCTATTTATAGAGACGAGATGTTGCTAAAGTTTTTTACTTTTTATCAAACAGTTTTAGTCTCTTCACAGAAAAATAAAAAATAAAATAATAAGAAGCTATTAAACGCTATCTTATAATTAAAGCAATGACTTTTAAAGCACATGAATATCCTCGCGGCAACAGATCTAAAAATCTACATATTTATCTTCACCTCAAAATAAAACAAGAAAAATTAATTAATAAACAATTTCGTTAGCAGAAAAAAAGAGAGAATAATCTACAGTTACTTTATTTGAAGTTTTAGTATATTACAATAATAACACTAATTTTTAACTCATATATATATATATATATATATATATATATATATATATATATACATATATATATATATATATTTATTTGGAGAAATACCACACACAAAATATTTATCGGGAGAAATTACCTAAAAATAGAAAGGAAAAAAAAGGGGGAGAAATGACCTATTTTTGGAAAGAAAATCTGAAAAACTAAAGAGAAAAAAGATGTCAATTCACACCGTCTTTATCGAATTTTCCTCTTTTTCTCTTATGGCGGAAAACGAAGAAGAAGGTTCAAAAGTCAACGACCCTTCACAGCGTTCTGTAGCCGTAAGTCATCGTTGTCCCTGTCTAATTTCTGATGTTTTCCTTTTATTAATTCCAATGTCTGACTTCTTTTCTTAATTGAAATTACATTAATTTAATTAAATTCTTTCAAATATTTCTGGATTAATTCCACTTTTTGTATCATGGACTAGTATATGGAAGTAGTATGCACGAGTTCAGGCAAAGTTAGGCGATTTGCAGCTGGAACTGATGCTGGTTTTGCATTGAATTTGATAAACAAAAAGCTTGATGGTGGGATTCCACTTGCCTCCCATATTGAAGCTGTTAAAGAAGGGGAGGGAGAACCCATCAGTTTTGGCCCTAATTCAGTTCTTGTGGATTACGGTTCAGGTTGGAAGTTGCAGACCGTTGCTGTTCTAGAAGGTGCTCTTCTGTGTTTTTTTTTGGATTCCAGTTCCTATTTCATTTTTTGAAAAAGTTTTTCTACAACCAACAGAAATATTTAAACTTAAAAGAGTTTTTTTTTAGTTATTAGAATTAACACAGTAAGTACTTGTTTACTTACCTGGTTGAAATCTGTACGAGGGGCTAAGTATAGGAGGTGGTCAAAAGTTCTTAGTTCTGACTTCGTGTGAATATTTGAAGCAGGACATAGAAAAGGGGAAGATATTCAGAAAACAATTAAACAAGGCAAATCTGTGAAGGTACAAGTTTTCATATTTTTTGCCTTATGATTTTGTTTTCTTTTATTCAGTTCTGCATTAATGATCCTCCAAAACATGACGACTGTTGCCTCCTTTATATACTTGATTTGATGAATGGATTCGTGGAAATGTGTAATCACTTGTTCATATGCTAGGTTGCTGGAAGTCAAAACATAGTAAACTATACGACGGTTGTGCTAGTTCATAGGAAACCCTAGGATTGTCTTATTTTTTTGAGGGGAAACTCTAGGTGTTTATGCCAATTTACGTTTTCTATTCTTTATATTCTTGAAGGAAGTGAGGATTGCTTTCATTAGGTCAGATGAAGTTCGCTCGTGATATTATTGCATGCAAAGTTATTTGGTAGGTGGTGGAGGTGGTGAACCCATGGCTTTTGAATATATTCAGAGAACATCCATTAACGGAAGAGTTCCCAATCAAACTCTAGCAATGCAGCAGGTTTACTATTCCACATAATATAACGGCTTAATGACATTTTTGTTCCTCTAAGTTGTTACCGAATGTCATAGTCGTCCTTAAAGTTCATTTTTTCACCAATCGAGTCCTTAAAGCGGCTAATTGGTGTCAATTTTGTTCCTTTTCTCAATTTTCACCTAAATCCGTCCAAAATTTGACCCGACCCATATTTTAAAGGACAAATTTGTCATTTTCTCTTTTCAAATATAGTACATATACTAAAATTAAAACAAACTAAATACACTAAATACATGTACATATATGATGTATATACGTGTGTAGCAATCAGATCTAGCAGCGGAGAAGAAGATATTACTGCTCGATTCGATCGTATGGAAGTCATCGATAGACAATAGATCGAGGAGAGCGTCGGCGGCACACCAAATCTAGCAGCGACGGATCTCTGTCTTACTCGGTCATTCAGTCGTCGCCTCAACCAACCCAACCACCACTTTCACCACACTAAACACTATTGCCGCCTTCTGCAAGGCCCGAACCTTCGTCAACGGGGAAACTTGGGTCCTATATCTTCATTTTAAAACATGGGTCGGGTCGAACTTTGGACGGATTTAGGTGAAAATTAGGAAAAGGAACATAATTGACACTAATTAGTCACTTTAAGGATGACTTTGATATTCGATGACAACTTAGAGGGACTGAAGTATCATTCAGCCTAATATATCCATAATTGCCAAAGCTACATTTTATGAGGTTTTCCTTGAGAGATAGAAAGGCTGATGAGGTGGATTCCACATTTCTTGATTTATCATTGATGATATTGGAGCCTAAAGAATAGATGAAAACATTGTCAAAAAGATAATACCAATCGCAATCAAGTATGGTAGAAATCAAGATATCTTATTTTACATATCTTTAATCTAGTTCTTTTATCTTGCGAGAACCTAGTGAAAATAAAGTTCAAACCTTATGAAAGACACTAGCATCTTGTAGTCATTCCTTGATCAGTAGCCCTAGCTACCCTTCAGAATGACTCAGAGAGAATATTAAAAATGTACTTGAGCCGAAAGCTGTGATATGAACTTCATGGGAATCAGCTTTTTAAATAGTATATATTTATCATTTGCAGGGTATCGAGGGTTCCCATCATGCAAAGATGGCGTCACAACCAGCAATCAGTTTGTCATACATTGGAAAGATATTGCTTGCTTTTCTTTTGATTTTTGTGCTTGGGGCAATTTTCACATTAGCTCTGGAGAACCTTCCCGCACTGATCTTGTATATCAACTCCAATATGTAACTTTACTGTTGTTTAAAATTTTATTTATAATTCCAGCAGACTGTGTCTGAATGCCATGGGGATATTCGTTGTTTAAATTTTTACTTATAATTTACATGTTTTGTGAGTTTGAAAACGTTTCAAATTTACTTAATGAACAGATGAAATATTAAGTGTATGGAATAACATATATTTTTTGGATGCAAGAACCATAACTCAACAAGCAATTATCTATGAATAAAAAGGAAGCTTTATTGGATGGAAGAACAGTAAAGCACCTAACTAGCCTAATTTTTCTGTTTGCAATTATTTATGTTTTGCACAACAAAAGGATGGTGCAACAGTTGCTCGGTGGTCCATCTCTTTGTAGGATCTCTCTGCAGACAGACTGCTATGAAATCCTGAAACTCCCTTGAGACTCCTCAGGCGTCTCTGTCCCACAAATTGCGTCCACAAGGCTCCCCCAATCCGTATCCAGCACAACCTCAAAAGGGTAGGCACCTGAATAGACCTGAAGAATGCATAACCCGAGGCTCCATATATCTCCTGCATACCCATCATATAGTCCTCCACTATACAGGTCTGTGCTGATTCTCTCAGGACTCATGTAAGCAATCTTGACCTCTTTTCGATAGTTGATAAGTAGATTGGAAGGCTTCAAATCTCTGTGCACAAGCTTTCGAGTATGGAGGTAGGACAATGCAGAGAGGAACTGAAAAGCGATATTGGCAACTTCTTTTTCATGGTGAATGTGGCTGCCTTTGAGTGATCCGCCGTCCATATAATCAAACAGGATATGAAATTCTAGTTGGATATTTTCAAATATGAAAAGTATATAATAAATATATTATATGTTGTCTTTATAACCAAAAATTATGTTGGTTCAATTGGCATGGCTTGATGAAGGGTTGCAGCAGTGATGTTATGGATTTTGTTGAATTAAAATTCCTGATTTTGTTGTGCCAATTGAATTGGACCGTTGCATGACTTTGTTGTGCTGATTGAATTGGACAGTTACAACGGATTTATTAAAGCCCAAGTCACAAACCAATGCAATGGTTGAAGTCTGCACATTACAGAATCTATACATGGTGTTTGATGCCTCTTTTATTTGACAAATCCCCCCAAGTGAATCGCTCAAAATCATTCCGTTGTTCTTAGAAAAAATTATTTCTACATAATGAATTTAATAGTGAGTAAAAAATTAGGGGCGAATATAATATTATTGTTCTACATTTAACTAAGAAACGGGTACAACTTGCAACAATTCCCTCTTGGTTGATGAAGCCGTGGCAGTTGACCAAGTTTGGGTGGTGGACGTGGCGGAGGAGCTCCATATCTCGAAGGCAACGCTGGCGGAATTTGATCAAGGAATCATCGGTCTTGGCGGTATTAAAAATACGTAAAGCGTAGAGCTGGCTAGTGGGGTGGTGGAGGACTTTGTAGACGGTGCTGCTTCCACCGCCGATTTGGTTGATATGCTCCAGCTGAGAAAAACTTATTGACGGCTGTGAAGTGGATTTTGTGGGTGATTGAGTGGAGTTTGTAGGTGGCGGAGATGAAAATGAGGAATCTAAAGGGAGTGGAGGAATGGTTAGGCTGAACTTGAACGTTGATTTTGGATTCATGACTTCACTTGTCTATCTTTTCTTTTCTTGGTGTTTGGTGGTCTTGTGACTTGGGGTGGGGTGGGGTGTTTGTAATTTCTGGTGACACAGTTTGCAGGTTTGATTTATTGTTCTTTCGTCCAATCTCCACTCCGTGGAACAAGTCAGTGTGTGTGTGACTGGGGGATCAAGAAAGAAGACTTGACCATTTGACTACCTGCCATATAAAATAGAATAAGCTTGAAAACTTCGCTCATCTTTCTTGGAATGTAATATAGTATGTATCATATATTTGTCAAAATGAGGTTTACTCTTGAAACCATTGTATTAAACTTCATAAATAAATCTCTTGCTCCCTTCCGCAATCATTTGAGGAGTTTGATACTAGTTATTTTTCTAAAATTTGCAAATTTATTTTAATTTTCAAAATAACAATTTTGTACTTGGTAATACTTTTTAAAGTAATTTACAATGTCGAAAATAAATTTTAAATTTTTATAAAATTGACTATAAAAAGATTATTTTTATGAAACTGATGGAGTATCTGGTTATTATAAACTTTAATTCATTGAAGGGGTATGTCCCATTTTAAGAAATGTTCGGGAAGCCAAAAACAGGCAACTACTTCCAATATCAATCTCTTCAAGTGACTCTGCACTAAACATTGAACAAATGTCACCCACTTCAACACAAATGGTACAATTTAAAAACTCCAAGCAGAAACTCCTACCAAGAAATGCTGTCATTTTCAATTTGCATAATCTACAATGTGAACAAGTCTATGCCATCGGCCCATGTTACATGTTAAATGCCCTCCCACATTATTCAGAACACTTAATTCTTTGTTCTTTCTCTCTATATTTGCTTCTTCTGCCCTTTAAAGGCAGAAAGTATATGAGATTACATACAATAGATTGTAACCGGTACATTACAGATTTACAGGTTAGGTGAAAAAGAATATCTAACATCTGAAGCATACAGCAGTTCCTTTCCTTCAGTAAGGCCAGATAAGAAGACAAGTGAGGATTTCCCATGTTGGACAAGTATCCATTCCCTAATTCGAGGAGCTTGCAGATTTGAGGTAGATTTCATCCACATGGACTGCAGGTACATAAACTGCATGCTGTAGTGTGCTGTGGGTGCGACCATAGAAAGCATAGACAAAAACTCCTACCATGAGCCATATTGACACACGGGTCCAAGTGGCAACACTGAGGGTTTTGAATAATTATCACATGAGAACTAGGAACTAAGAAACACTACAAAATGGTTGTTATTGTTGAATAAGTCATTTGGCAGAAAGACGGGGATCAAATTAGTATATTCTTCAAGTGGTGTCTCCCATTGTAATATAATAAACCTCAAATGTGGATAATGTACAAAGTTTGTTTTATTTTCTATAATAGTGGCTAATATATGAAATTTAGTTCTACATAAGTTGAGAAACATTCACCCGAGATTGATCAACAAGTAGACATTGATAAGAATGCAGACAGTAGGCAGGAGAGGAACAAACGGGCAAATGAACCCCTGCAAGAAGAGAAGTGATCTATATAGTTATGCACTTCTTGACAAATGCTTAACTTATACCTGCCAATTTTAAAATGTTTGATAGATGGGGACAACCCATGATATTGTTCTAGGTAATCTCAATATCTGAGATTATGAATGATGACTTATAATGACGAGAACAAACGCCGGAAATGAGCTAATTATAGTCAACCTCAAATAATAACTCAACAAAATCACAACCTCATGTTTATAGGTGGAAGGAGGTATACCTCCTGTGTGCCCAAAGTTGTGTCTAGCATCATCTTGTTCTATACTGGTGAGCACTGCCAGACCACTCAAAAGAAGAATGCCACCAATTCCGCATAGTGTCAATCACAGAGAACTGAGTAAAATCAATAGTTTATGAAAATGTGTCCCAGAATCAGTTGTAAAATACGGTTTATCAAAACAGCATATCGTTACGCTCTCTCTATGATACATAAATAAACAAGTGTCAAGAAATACATGTCCGAATCACTTGACTGAAAAATTGGAGAATAACCCACCTAGGTAGGCCAATAGTTGAAGCAGCCAACGTAAGGACAAATGCTCCGACACATGCAAGCATTATGGTCCAGCTAGCAATTCTTCTCCTGTTCTCCTCATTTAAGATGACTACAAAAAAAAAATGAAGTAAACCAGTTTGGCAAGTCCCGTAATAAATGGCGAAACACCTACAACTCCTTGGCCAATTGATGAGCACCAGGAGATGACTTAGAATGAACAGAATCAACCTGTTTTCTCCTAATCAAACTTTGGAACCCAAATAATCCCTGTCCTCTTCCTTTGCCACCCTTTTGTGGATCAGAAAGGAAACCTATAAGAATTTAGCAGGTGGGCATTCGAGAATTTAGGTTGATAATCTTTATGTAATGTTATCTCAAGGTACGAAGTTAGGTGGCTCACTGGCTCTACTAGCACTAGTAAGGGTGTAATAACCGAATCTAAGAGAAACAGGCAGCAACCAGCCAAGAACCTGCCCGCCGGATTCAAAGGCCAAGATAGATTCCTAAAGATTCAAGCCCAAAGCCTTTGAGAGGAGATTCAACAAAGCTAGATTATAGACCCGGAAAGAAACGAAAAGAAAATCACTTCCCTCCTCTCTGCAGGCTAGGTGCTAGATTATTTTTCATTGGAGTAGTATAATTAACGGCCACCTAGCTTAAGCTGCAGTGGAGATTTAATTCATGATAACTAGTAGTTTGACAAATTCCAGTATTTTTACTAATTTTTTAGTACAAATGAAAAGTACTACCACCTCCTATAATAATTTAAATAATTAAAAAAAGAGTAAAATATATTGACACCCTCTGTAGATAATCATAATAACACTCATCATCCTTTTAGTCAGTACCCCTCTAATCTACAATATGTAATATTAACTACCCCTAGTGTGGTTGACCAACTAATATTTAAAAATATTTTTAATATAATGTCTAATACACCCTTCAAGTTATAATGTTTAATTTCTCTACTAAATATAAATTTGTATATCATAATTTTTACTTTACTTGATCTAATTAATTAAATTATGAAATTGTGCAATAAATAACATAAAAGTAAAAAAATAATAAATATTTATTTTATCATGAAAATAAAGGCATACCATTTTTACTAATTAAATTTCTCAAATATTAAAATTTACGTGATATATATTCAAATATATTTTTTGTAATTAAAAAGTATAATGTTAATACCCATAAAAATTACAAATTAACGTAATAAAATAATAATAATTTTTTCAAATATTAAAATTTACGTAAAACAAACTTATTAAACTAATTTTATTACTCATATAAAAAAGTATTAAAAATTATATTAATTATTTTTCTCATATATTAAACTAAACATAAGTCACACTTAAACATGATTATTTACAAAGAAAATGACAAATGTTGTTACTAAAATATATATATATATATATATATATATATATAAAAAAGATTTTTTTACAAGATAGATGTAGTAATAAATATAATTATATATTTTTATTTAACATTGCATTAAAACAACATCAATCAGATACTAACAAAATGTAATCAAAATCATAAACATCCCAATTTTTTATATACTCAATAAAATTTAACATATAAAAATTATAATATGAAACTAAAAATTCAAATAATATTTTTTTGTTGTTAAGCACTAAAAACTAAACTATCAATATACTTAATCACTCTAATTATAATAGCTTCATTAATAATTTAATTTAAATTTTTTTTAATATTTGTATCACTTATCCAAAAATATGTGTTAATTAAACTAAATTAATTTTTATAAGTTACCAATAATTTAAATGAGATAGTTTTAATTACAAATAAAACTATAATAAAAATGTATTGTATTAAAAAATGATAATTAAACACATATATATATTATTTAGTAAATAAAATTTGATAAAATACAAGGGTAAATATGTAACTTTATCTATTTAGTCAACCCTAAAAACTTGCAGGGGTACTAACTGTTACTTAAAAAACTAGAGGGGAGGTAAATGTTATTATAATTATCTAGAGAGGGTGTCACTGTATTTTACTCTTTAAAAAAACAAAAGTATTTCACACGCCTTTGTTTCAAAAACAAGAATCTTATTTATTTGTAAATTTTAAAAATTATAGTTATATATGTGAGCTCTATATTTATGTTTAAAAAATTGAGTATTCAGTTTGGTAATGACGTGTAATATTGAAAATATTGCGTCATTCTACTAAGTTCATAAAAATAATCAAATATATATTCAACCATCCACATGAAATAATACATTTTTGTTTTGACAATTTTTTTTTTATCTCAAATCGAACACACCACACACCACTCTAACTTCCAACCTCATGGTAAACATAAATCGAGTCATACCACTGGGCCAAAAGTCGGAGACTAGTCACTACAATTCCAGCTTCTTTTTCAATTCACAACCACTTTTTTTTTTGAGTCCTTTACATAAGTATACAACAAATAGAAAGTAATTACAAAAAAGTGCATCAACTAAATAATTACAAAAAGAGTGTAATTAAGACTCATATTACAAAAATAGTACAATTCACATTAATAAAGAAACCTAAAATCAAGGATAACTAATAATTCAAATTCAAATTCAAATCTTGTCTCTAACAACAATTTCAAATCCATATTTCAAAATTCAAATCAAAATGAGAAAATTAAAAATAAAAATTATGAAGGAGCTAATGTTCATCATCCTCCTCTCTCTCTACTTACTTCCAACACATCGCATACCATGCCATACAAAAATTGACTAGTAAGCGCATCACATTTAAAATAAAATTGGTAATCAAATACAATCAAATTGGTTACCTTGGTCTAAAAGTTTGGCAACCAATTTCATGTTGGTAAATAAAAATAGAACAACTCTTTGCATATTTATACCAAGGTAACCAAAACTTTATACCAAGGTAACCAAATTTTTATACCAAGGTAATCAAACTTTTATACCAAGATAATCAATCTACTTTCACACTGCAGTATGAATTAGTTACCTTGATCTCAAAGTTTGGCAACCAATCGCACGAAAGGTTTGGCTACCAATCAGTATTACATGCAAAATAAATTGGAAACTTAATAAAATGTAATTAGTTACCTTGATATAAAGGTTTGACTACCAACTCGCATTATAAAAAAACTAGTAAACAGAAAGCGATGGCGGAGAGGAGGGGGTGGGGCGTGGGCGGTGGGAGGAGGAGGAGGGTGGAGGAGGGGGGGGAGGATGAAGGGGTGGCGGAGGAGGAGGAGGAGGAGGAGGAGGAGGAGGGGGAAGAGGAGGGGGCGGAGGGAGGGGTGGGGGTAGCGGATGGAGGGGGAGGAGGAGGAGAGGGGCGAGGAGGGGGGGGGGAGGCGGAGGAGGGGAGGGGCGTGGGCGGTGAGTGGAGAAAGGAGGCGGAGGAAGAGGAAGGAGAGTAGTGGTGGGGGGGGGAGGCGGGAGGAGGGGAGGCGGGAGGAAGGGAGGTGGAGGTAGGGTGGGGAGGGGTTGGACAGGAGGAGGAGGAGGAGGAGGAGGAGGAGGAGGAGGAGGAGGAGGAGAAGGGAAACATAAATAAAGTGGGAGAAAATTGTGGGAGAGATGGGGAGAAAATTGTGGGAGACATGGTTGAGAATTAAAACACATCCCATAATTAAAGGAATCATAAATATGTACTAATAATGAAAATAAAATTTTTAAGATATAAATTATATAAATATTTAATGAGGGCACTTTTCTTGTAATTATATTTTTAAATGTACTATAAAATGTAATTGTTTCTTTTTTTTTTTGTTACAGCTACAATTCCAACATCACTGAGAACATTACCGATAAGCATTTGGAACGTTTCGGCCTCTGCAGAAATATTGTGAAATATTAAACTATTAAATTTACTTGTATAACAAAGAAATTGATAATGTACACTTCTTGACAGTCCAAGACAAACTGTACAGACTGCACTTAAATGCACAACTCCTACCGTATAATATACTAGCAACAGTCCCGTGTCTTCGGCGCTGTATGGACGGTGAGATTTATTCCAAATTTTGGACGGCCCAGATAATTTATTAGGATGAGTTGAAAATTCAAAATCATTTGTATATATATATATATATATCCTCCCTCCTAAAGAAGCAGTACTATTTCTTTAGGTCGGAGAGAGTACTAAAAATTATACATGGATTTGAATACGTTCATTACCGTACAACAAAGATATGATTCTTAAACTGTAAATGTTAAACCTCAGGTGCTCTTGTTGGGCACCTTGTCGAAATAACTTCGTGACGAACTGCAATTTATATCATCCAAATCAGCAGTTGGCACACAAACTGCATTTAACAGTAAGCTGTGTGTTCTACCGTAGAATGTGTAGAGCAGTGCTCCTGCTACCAGCCATACAGACACATGGCTCCATGTGCTAGGTCTGAGAATTAACATTACAACAGTATCGTAAATTAAAGACAGTCATATGAGGGAGTGAGAAAGTGAGAGAGAGAAAGTAATTGACTGGAAGGAAGCTCCCCCAAGATTTATCAGCAAGTATGTGTTTATGAGAATGCAGGCAACAGGTAAGAATGGAACAAATGGGCACTTGAAACCTGAAGAGATGTCAACAAATGATATCATAAATCTCGGCAGATTCTTCTAATTATGAAGTATAAGAACACACTACAAAAAATATTTCAAAAATATAATCCGACATACTGAATATAATGGCAATCAAATAAAATCAAAAAGACATATATATATATATATAATATAACAATCAAATTTTGAATTTCCCGCTCAAATAAATCAAAAAAGTTTAAACACTATTCCAAATCCCAAACAAAACTTACAGGCATGGAACTGCTATTGTTAATATATATAGGGTAGTGATCCATAGCAAGCGGTTGTTATCTTATTCAACAAACAAAACTTTTTACTTAATTGAGAGATCCAATTTTTTTGTTGGCCGCTACCTTTAGTCGCAGCTAATTTTATTTTTATTTTGTTGGTCTCTACTAAGAGTTAAGGCCATGAAAAATGTCTAAAACACCCCCATTTTAGTTAGATTTAAAAAGTTTGTAATGTATAAATAATTTTTAAGTAACAAAATTTAAAATTGTCAATTATATTCAATGTATGTATTTGTATGAATAATTTCTTAAGTAATAAAATTTAACATTATCAACTATATTTAATGTATTTATTTTTATAAAATAATTGTATAAATAATTTCTTATGTAATATAATTTAACATTGTCAATTATCGTGACAATTTGATTATTTGAAATTAAACTCCATATTGTAATATAACTTGGAATTGCCTTATAAATTAATACATTGAAACTATTTAAATCTAACTAAGGTTAAGGTGGGGTGTTTTAGACATTTTTCATGGCCTTAACTCTTAGTAGAAGCCAGTAAAAAAAATCTCTAGCCACTAGTGGCCAGC
Source organism: Panax ginseng (assembly GCA_020205605.1). Classification (NCBI taxonomy): domain Eukaryota; kingdom Viridiplantae; phylum Streptophyta; class Magnoliopsida; order Apiales; family Araliaceae; genus Panax; species Panax ginseng. The sequence continues at coordinate 104,787,864 of CM035146.1, forward strand.
TAAAAAAAATTTCTCTAGTTGTTACTCTTAGTAGTTGCCAGTAAAAAAAAAAATTCTCGTTGGGCCATTGAATCTTTGAATTAACGGTGTAAGATTTGTTTGCTAAAAGATGTCTAATCACTACCATATATATATATATATATATATATATATATATATAGAAATAGAAATAATTTGTATGTCGACAAATATCATGACGAAAATTGATGGCGATTAACATGAAACTCTAAACAATAAGATAAGATGGAATAAATTAGTTGAGTCCCTTTTTATTTCCCTCATATCTCATGTAACCACATACGTCGGTATTTACTATAAATATAAATTTGTCGTCATATATATATATATATATATATGAAATTGCAGAAAAGTCTAAATTATTACCAAAACTATCAAAATTGAGGTTCATTCAAAAAGACAACCTATCAAATCACAACCCCATTTTTCGAGGCTAATTATTTAGATCATCATGAAAAACAAATTGTCAATAGTATACTCCCTTCTACATTCCACAAAAGGCCTTTGCAAAATATACAAACTTGCTAAATTTTACCCCTAAATTTGTTCAGTGTTTAGTTTAACAGTGACGGCATATGACAATGAAATTGTTATGGTAAACTTGAGGACATTGCCTCATCTTATGTACCATCAAAACAAATGGGACACTTTTTGGAACAATTTTTTTTTGGCAAATGAGACTGTGAACAGAGTATTAGAGATATACTATAAAAAGCATCAAATTCATATCGAATGTATTAATAACAATAACTTAAAAAAAGTTTCAATATACCTCCTGTTTGTCCAAAGCTGTGTGCGCCATCATCTTGATCAGTACAGGCCAGCACAACAGAAGAGCACCACCCATTAAGCAAAAAGTAAGGCGAGGAATACTAATACAGTGAACAAGTTGATGAAAAGGTCAGGATGGGTTACAAATTGATCATTAAATAGATAAATAATGTTGCTTTTGAAATGGAGGAATGAGACTGATTCAAGACAGGTATGAAGGCTTGAATAAACAGGAAAATAACGAAAATTATAAGATCCTCAACTCCAGAAGTGTAAAAAGTGACTCTTGTCAATGATAATAATTCTCAGTATCAATATTAGTCAGTGTATATTAAACTTGTGTGGATTGCATCATTAATTAAAGAGAATCCAAAACTTAATTCTAATTCAGGAATAAGAAAAGTCTAAATGACTAAAATAACCTTACTAAATAACAAATAACCTAATTAAAACATTATGAAAATATGGAAATATATAAAAGCTACTATATTGTTAGAGGCTGGGTGGCAATCTGCCTGGATTTTGTATTTCCTCAAATTATAGAGGGAGCTGCAATTAGAAACCTAAACACAAATGATTCCGATCTTGATTGACCTAAAGTATTTTAAAAGTCAAAGAGTAGATATTGGGGTATCAATCAACTAATGGTTAAAGGTATGGACTTCAATTTGTTGACGTACCTGGGAAGATCTTCAGCTGAAGCATCAGATGAAAGGACAAGAATCCCTGTACAGATAAGGGTTATACTCCAAGAAGCAATTTTCCGTCTTCTTAGCTCATTTTCTTCGCCTGTGATTAAACATTAATATAAAGAATTAAAGATATAGTCAGTTAGCAAATCAATGACGATAAGGAATGGATTACGTTAATTATTAGTGACACTTTACTTTGGGCTACTACTTTATCAAGAAGAGGATGTCTAATAGAATCTTTAGAATGTTCCTTGCAAATCTCCTGGGTTTCACTACTAAATTGCAATGAGACAGAATTAACCGATTCCGAAAGTGATGATGGCACAGACGCCTCGTCTGGTGGAACGTATCTTAGTATCAACACTGAAATTGCAACAGCAGTGAATCCAAGCAATGTACCCACGCTAACCTGCAGAGGAAAAAGAGGCATAATCTCTGATAAACATTTATCGCCGTACAAAAACATGGTATTCCCCTCCTCAAAAAGAAAAAACGATTGTAATCATCTTATCATGTTAACTTACCATCCCTGCCAATTCCGAAACATCCATAAAGAATGACAGGGCAGCAATAAAGATGCCAGTCAGTATTGTGCTCTTGACTGGAACTTGGGTGTGTTTGTTGATGTCTGAAAGGAATGATGGTAACAACCCATCTCTCGCCATTGCCATTAGGATACGTGGCTGAAAAACCAGGAGAAGGAAGTAGAGTAATAATGAGCTAAAATTCGGTAAATCAATTGCTGGACAGCGGAAAGGAGGTCCACCAATTGATCAGGATCCTCTAAATTCTAAAGGAAAAAAGGAAAAGAAAAACTGAATCCCTTGTGCTCATTTCAATTCAAGCCACCAATTTTGTCAAAAGGCCTGATTAGTTAAAACATGTACCTTGTAATTAGGATTAAATCACAAATTGAACCCTACAGTGACCTTACCAGTAAGTTTCAGATAACTATTCTTCATACATTAACAAATCTCTTTAGAAAACTAAAGCTAGTTTATAAACTAAAGGTAAACAGTAATCATCACATACCTGAGGAAGAATTGAACCCATTAAAGCTGCACACAGAGAAGTAACTGTTCCAGTTGTTATAATGTATCTGCAGTTTTGGCAAAGTGATATCGAGTAGAAAACAAATTTTTCTAGCTGACAATTTCCTGAATTAGAAAAGGACACATAGCACTACACAAGTTCAAGAATGACTTACACTGCCCATTCCATCCCATAGCTAGCAAAAGCTGAAGAGATTGGGGTGTCTGGATCCAATGCGTCATATGGTACTAAACCAACAACCACAGCAGATACAAGCATATACAATATGCAACATGTAGACACTGAAATACCTATACCAAGCGGCAAATCTCGATGAGGATTCTTCACCTGTCATGGTTATATAGAGAAGGATGCTCAGGTTACAATTCTGTTAGATGAGTAATGACGTCTCTGGAAGATTAGGATTTAATGTACACCTAATTACAAAGGGCATGGAAGGCTAAGGATAAGAATATAAAGTTATTCAAATTTAGCCACATTTTCATGGTTTTTCCATCTTATCCCATATTATCTAATTAAGAAAAGCTAGAGATGGTAAAACATGTGTTTCCTTCATTCTTTATTATCAACTTCTGTTTTATTCAACTAGTACTCCTAAGGAATCAAGTGTTTACAACTTATACCTCCTCAGCTGTGCTGGTAACTGCATCAAACCCAACAAATGAAAAGAACGCTGCTGCAGAGCCAGAAAGTATCCCATGTACGCCAAACGGAAAATACCTATAGAATTGCAAGGATACATTAGATTGACTACTAATTTCAGTTACCACTTAAGATCATGGGATTACTAATTACCCGTTAGGACGTTGATAACCTATCCATCCACTCGTGCAACCTACAAATCCACCAGCTATAAGGATGAAAACCAAGGCAACAACGTTTAAAGTTGTAACAGTGGCTTGTGCCAGAGAACTCTGCACGATTAGTGCTTAACAAAGAAATCAGGAATTATAACCTAAGCAAAGAGATATTATTCTAATGATAATTCAAAGATTTGCAGGAGATGGCAAATTGTACCTCCTTGATTCCAGTGCACAAAAGTCCAGTTACAAATAAAACCAGAATTGCTGCACATGGGTCTACTACAGTACCAAGAATGGTAAGGCGGCCTAAGAAAGCAGGCAGCTTATCCACACCTCCAAAAAATAAGGCCTGTATGTAATATAATACACAGAAAAAACGATATTTAAACGTTGAGAATTCTATTAGCTCACACAATGCATAATGGTGTAAATGGAAAGTTTAATTAATTGAAGGTCCTTTCAAACGATGTGCAATCTTCAAAGCAAATAAGTAAAGATCTCTTTCAACCGTTTCAACAGTATAAAATATGCACTTTCTGGTGCGACAGTGTGTGTTTCAGAACTACCAATTACAATGACCATCAGTGAAACTATGAAAATTCACTTCCACATTAGAATAAAATTTGGAAATGGTGTTTAATTACCAAATCTAGTACTAGTTGTTGACCTAAAAAGCCCAAATCCTAGATTTTGATGATAACAAACATAAAATGTTGAGCTAATTGGTGTATTGACGTTGTGTTACAGGTTACAAGATTAAATGGCACCTTAAATGTCTTTAAAGCCATGTATTTGACCCCTTCAAATATGAAAATGCAAGATCATGCATGGTATAGGCTTAAAGTTTTTAAAACAATAAATTTGTTTAAGAAGGTTTTATAGTCATTTAGTATGGATCCCAGGAACCTTTTGAATCCTAGTTTTGATTTCCTTTGACATGGTTTCATGTTCAAACTTTAAATAGTTTAAAGTGATCAAAACTTAATGATTGTATCGACACGTGTAGGAAAAGCCTTTTTCACTAGAAAATTTTGAATTGAAGCACTTTGTGTCAACACAACTCCTGCAAAATTGAATTTCCATTATAAAAGATATTGTACAAGACAAAGATTGTAACACCCTAGTCCCACATCGAAAGATAGGGGAAAAATTTGTATAAGCTATATAAAATAAATTACTACCAATAAAGATGCAAGTGTCAAGACCTTTTGGGTGATTGTGATGGGCTAAGACCCAAGAAGAATATTATTGGGTCGATGATTTGAGGCCTTATTTTGATGGATTTGATTCGATTCAACTTGGAATTTGACCCAGATTTGTTCCAAAGCCATTGTTTCATATGGTATCGACCAAGCAGTACTCTAAGCTTCAATGAAAGTCATCAATCGGGTTCAGAAGGCGGGGACACGAAGGTGGTGGTATTATCCTGATGGAGAGATGGAGGTCCGGAGGTGGGGACACGAAGTCACCAGATATTATCCCAATGGCTAGAGGCAAAGATCATGGACCGTGAACCACGTGCGTGATCGGTTCTGACGGGGACGTCAAAAATTTAAGTGGGGGAGTTTGTAATACCCCAGTCTGACATCGAAAGATAAGGAAAAAATTTGTCTGCATATTAGGAAACAAGTTACTACCAATAGTACCTTCAAGTCGTGACCTTTTGGGTGAGTCTGTGGTGGGCTAAGATGACCCAATAAGATACAATTGGGCCAGTGGTTTGAGACCTTATTTTGATGGATTTGATTCGATTCGAACTTAGAATTTGATCCGAGATTTGTTTCGGACTTGGGATTTGACCCGAGTTGTTTCAAAGATGATGCATACTGGAGAAAGTACAACATAATAGCTAATAAATCGGGTGTGGTGCAATTCTGAAGAGCATGTATTGTATCACAAAAGGAAATTAACTATACCACATTTGGGGATATTCCACGAGCAACAGCTGCGCCACCAAGTGTATATTCCAATATCATAGCCCAACCAATCAACCAAGCAGTACTGAAACCAATGAAAGTACATTAAGTCATTTAAAGAAGAAAAATCAAATCCTACAGGAGTGAGCTGAAAATCAGTTATGGTCTCTATTCTCCAAAAAACAAAATGCTATCTAATATTAAATATGAAACAATGGAATCTTTGGCCTTGCCTTAAAATAAATTTGATTAAGTTTGATGGTTATGACATACTGATGCTTTTATTTTGAGAAAATCAACATGCTCTCAAATATTAACCATGTAGCAAGGAAACTTTGGTCTAGGCTTCAAAAAAAATGATTACATTAAACAGGTTGATGGTTCTGACATAGAGATGATGTTATTCGGAGAAAACGTCAGTATGAGCTTTAATTTGAGGAAGACTGGAAGATTAAGGAAAGTTGAGCTCACCCTTCTCCAACACATATGTATGAATAATGATATGCACTCCCAGCTGATGGACAGCGACAAGCCAACTCCGCATAACAAAATGCTGAAAATCCAGCTGCAAATCCAGCTATTAGAAAAGCAATAGGGAGAGCAGGTCCGGTGTGCTCTCTTGCAACTGTTCCAACAAGAATGTAGACTCCAGCTCCAATGGTCGATCCAACTCCTGATTCAGTAAAGCTTAAGTTCAACAATATAGATATAATCAAAGAGATCCTCGAAGGATTCACCTCTATGAATAAACTTATGCCCCTAAAGTTTCTGGTTTTATTACTCTATTCTATACCCCATCAAAAAAAAGGACAAAAGGAAATACTAACTAAAAGAAAAGTAATTCCTGGAACTTTAATTGCCAAGCTACTGAAAATTTCATGTTAATGACAGTGGGAGGAACTGATTTTTATTTTTTTGGGTAAATGTAGCCAGGATAGCCACCTCCTGCAAAACTTGCCATAATACCACACTGCCACTCCTTACCGTGTTCCACAATAAATTCACCACGGAGAATGAGGATAACACGAAAAAGGATAGGAAAGGGTTTCAAAATAGGAAGACCTACAGGGAGTTTCAAAGTTATCAATGAACTTTCCGACGATCAGAAATCGAACAAGCTACTGGCAAAGGTTTTTCTGAGGATTTTTCAGAGTTTGGTAAGTCGATCGGTTTTTCGATTACAACTAAAGAGTAGGAAAAATTCATAGATTTCAATAACAGGGGTTCTTGTGATTGTCTGTCTTTTGTTTAATTTCAAATTACTAAAGGACTTGGGTTAGATTACAAGGACATCATGGAGTAATAGAATACACTCCAAAAATTTATGTTCAACAACCATTTTAGCATAAGATGTCATAACAAAGAAATTGGTACATTCATAAAAAATCTCCCCGGTATAATTTAATGTAATGACTAATGCTATTGACACAAATCATGAAAAAACTGGGAGCGGGACCTACCATTACAAATCTTAATTATTATGCACATGGGTCTTATTTTGTGTATAGTTCTAATGTAATTATTGTCTTAATTGGGTAGCCCTATGTCAGCAATCATAATTAATGTATCTATATATCCACACAAGTCGCAAACATAATAACCAAACAAAAAGTTATCACCTTAGTGTATTCAGCTAGATTTCCAACATACATAAACAAAGACCCTCCAGCCAATTACTACAGAAACTCCGACCAAAGAAAGGGTAAAAGATGAAGAAGATAAAGAATTACCGATAGCAATGAGGTCAAAAGCAGAAAGTCTCTTTGCAAGTTGCTGACCCTTGCCCTTTGCCTGAGCTGAATCAACTTTCTTTCTCCTAATCAAACATCCAAATCCAGAGTAATATTGCGAAACACCACCACCCTTTTTCATATCAACAACACAAACAGCAACACCCACAGAATTTACCGGTGGGAAAAAAATACTTAAATCTTGAATTTTATCAGCGCAAAACTCCCTTGCGATAATTTTCGAAAAGAATAAATGAGATTAATTGAAGTATCCCAAGCACCCGCGTTTTGATAAGTTGTCTCCACAAACCAGTTTCGTTTACTTGGGTTGGTTAATTTTTTCATCCCTTTTGAAAAATTTTGATTATTATTAAAATTATATAATTTTTTTGTTGAGAGAGTCTTAAATTAATTAATAAAATATTACAATTAATATTTACAAAGTTAGAGATATTAATAGAATGGTCGATTATCTGATTCATATCAAAACTACGACATTAATCTATGAAGTCAATTAACATTTATCCGGATATATAGAATGATTTGACAAGAGTTTTCATTTCTATATTAAGATTCTCTTTTTTAAAGACGATAATCTCAAAATTTCATCTGACTCTCGCGAGTCCAAATTTTCACTTCTAATGACTATTTTTAAAATATAAAACCATCTCGAACCTCAAATTTAATCAAATAAACACAGATGATTTTTCATAGACCATATTCAAATTGATGACGAAGTCAAATTCAAATTCAAATTCAAATAGAAGCGTGCTGGCCTTGCCGCATCATTGATGGGAGAGTGGAAAACCTTATCCAGAACATGTCTACGTTCATTGAACTTCAAAAGCTTTTGAGGAAGAATTCAACTCAATATTGAAATTTGTTTAATTATATTTTTTGTGATTGGTTGAAATGTATGATCAAATCTCAATTTTGTAATAATAATATCAACGGAATTTAATGGTTAAAGAATTACAAAATGATCGATTAAGTTTGAGAGTTTGAGTTGTGATAATCCAAGAGTAATTAATTTATTCATTAATTTGAGAAAGTTCAAATAATTTATCGAAATTACTTTAAAATATCTTTCATATTTAACTAATTTACTATATTTGGGAGAGAGTATATTTTTGGGTTTTTCTCTGAGTGTTGATCAATCTCAATTTTGTAGATATTAATATCAACGGAATTTAAGGTATTTGAGATCCATTTGTTTTTTTATGCCAGACAAATCTTTTAAAAATATCATTTTTACTCATAAAAATATAATCTCCTGTTTAAAAAAAGAAAAACTAAAAACTAAAATATTCATTTTTTAATACAAACACTTAATAATTTTTTTATAACAAATATATCGAGCATGAATGGAATGGGAGATGCATATCACATACTAACATGGTCTACTGATGATTTTAATTACAAATTAGCAGAGCCTCGACGTGACAGTTGCTCAAACAAGCAACATGACGTTTACAGAAAATTAACAGAAACTACTCTGAAGATTAAATTGAACCTCCCTCTATCTCTACTTCATTTGGCGTCATACAGTTTAACATCAATTAGTACAGAACATTGATTTCATGTGCTACACACACTTAACTAAAGTTGTCTATTTCCCCCGCTGCCATCTGAAAAACCCAAGCCCATTGCTACTCTCTACAGCAATATCATCTGTAGAATCTGACCCACTACCAATTGTTTCATCCGAGCTTTCATCAGGAAGAACTTTTACTCTGTCGGCATTCTTGACAATCCAATCAGTGAATTCAGGAGAGGAAGCCCATTCAGCCAGAGCCTGCCGTGTAGATTCCCCTGTGAAATCTTCCCATTGTTTCTTCGAGAACCTCTTTCTGTTTGGTGTCTTGTGAAAGGTTGAATAGAAATCCTGCGGCCTTCTTGTCCCTATAGATGGCGGGGATACCAAACCTGAAACAATAAAAACGGACAACTCACAAACCATACTTGTATGCATATGCTTTGGGTAAAATATCAACAAATTTATGAAACTTTTTAAAGCAGTTGCATCAGTGATCATCCAAGGACAGTGTTTTTCCCCAAAGAACAATGATGGAAGTACAATATTTCTTAGTACTTGTGTTGGTTCAACTTTATGCCAATTAAAGCTAATTTCTTGCTCAAAATCTGATAATAGCCTTTAATATGGTAAAGAACGGAAGATTGGTGATTACTGATTACTCAAGCATGAGACCCTTTAAACTGACAATGCTAGTTTCTTTTGATACCTTAGGTTATAAGTATCATTTGTTTCTTCAACACTTCATGAAATCATTGTAACCAGTATTAGCAACTCTACTAAGAGTATAAATCTCTTCTAATTTCTGTTTTGTAGACAAGACTACGAATATGCAATCTTAGATAAATACTACTACTTTTTTTATTAAAAAAAAAAGAATTCTTCAAAAAGTAGTCATTTATACTTCTTCAAATAATCCTAAATGTTCGCCAAAAACTTCTTGAAACCATAAAACAAGTAGAAAACCACAGATATCATACATACATACATATATATAAATATATATATATATATATGTGCATCAAACTTGATAGTTTTGAATATGATATAAAATAAATATAAGAAAAAGGAAATACTTAAAAGGGTAAAAGGAAAGGGTGCTTTTACCAAAACAAGTCTTTACCTTTAACAGGAGAGTCGGTCCAAGCAGATGGAGTTCTTGGGCTTTTCCAAAGAGCTCCACGAGGACTCTTCTTTCCCGATCTGCTCAAAAATTCTGCACGTGTATGTTTTGTAGTTGTCCGTCCAGCACTTGGTGCCCAAGGACTCCCATTTCCAGGATACAACATATACCTACATGAAATCATAACAGTGCCACTCAACCTACTGAATACATCTAAAAGACACTTTTAGACAGAAAGTGTCGATATATAAACATATATATACTGTTGATATATACACACACACACACACACACACACATATATATATATATATATATATATATATATATTATCATCTGAATGAGTCCATCACAATAAAATATCCAAACAGGTAGCTTTTATCACCCAACCATTTTACAACAAAACAAAATATCCAACAACACCCCAGAACAAATGTTCAGGACCATTATTCCAGCTTATCTATTATAATCCAACTATTTTACCTATACATATAGCTGAAGTAGATACATGACGCATACATATAACCGAAAAAAGTCAGTTGGGAGATCAAAAATTTCATAAGAGAATAACTGAATAAAGGACTGGAATCCAGCCTGTTACCGTCTTATCCACTAGTTACTTGTCTTACACCATCATATCAGGGAAAAGCCAGAAAACAGAAGCAGTAATGGAACTTACTCTGGGCTGTGCCATTTTAAGTAAGTGAATGAAAAGCAGATCACCAAACAACAACCTTGTGCTGACAATGCCAAAGGAGTATCAAGACTGCTCTGAAAAATAAAATAAAATAAAAACCAGAAATTTAGAGGCTACACAATTTCCCAAAAGAATAAACAGATTAATTTATAAAAAGAAAAGAATTTCCAGAATGATGCACAATCACATCACATTTGATATATACATAATGAATTGACACAAGCAACTGATTAGCTAAATTATAAAGTACAAGTTTTTTTCCATATATAAACACATTATATCCATACAAAGTCACAAAAGAAAATAATCAAAATGCTAGTAAACTGATTTTCCTAATATTTTATACATAAGGAATACATAAAGATATTTCAACGTCAAAAATCAACATTATAAGATAATCTTTTTCAAGACTTTATTAGGTAGATTCACGACTTTTGATACTGAGGAACAAAGTAAACTACTCAAACTATGTAAGTCCTACCGGCTACCACAGAGAAAGTGCGCTACCACGGAAGGAAATTAGTTCCTTGTACATCTATGAACTATCTAAATTATTAACACTGACAATGCAGGTACAAATTAATCCCAGATTGAAACACTTTCTGGAAACACACGCAAAAATAAAAATAGCAAGTATATTAGTAAAAGGCCGACTTCTGTAACAGACAGAACAAGTACAAATCCCATTTATGGGATACCAAGGAAATATAAAAAGCTTAGCCAATATGTGATGGAAAAAGTGAGCAATTTGAATAATATTGATCCACAACATACTAGTGATATTAACAACTTATGTTTTAACCCGGGGATAAATGGTGCAGCAATTCCACGTGATTTTGTAATATATTCAATAAAATTTCTAATAAAATAGAATGCATAAAGTAGATCACCTGAAATATAAATGTGAAACCAATAATGCGCATGGCCCATTTGACAAACTGAGCTATGCCAACATCCACAGTTCCATCTTCTGAAATTACGAACTTCCGCACAAGCCAGTATCCTAGAGCAGCTCCTGCAAGAATGATTAAAACCAATACAAGAACCGACACCTGAAGCCAAACAAGGTTGAAGTTAAAATTTTAATCAACTTCATAACATGTATGCTGCTTTGATATGCAAATCAAAAGATCGAAAAATTAAAGGGGGGGGGGGGGGGAATCAAGCACATTTGCACCATGTATACCATTTGTGATATGCAAATCATGAAGTCCAAGGAAAGAACATAATTTAAAAAATAATTTATATTTTGAAAAGAACATAGACATGTATATCATTTGTGCAATGTGAAGTTCAAGAAAAGAACATAACTTAAAAACTAGAAGGGAAGAACAACACGAATGACTTACAGGGTTGTGCATCTCTTCACTCAGGCCAAAATTGAGCAGAATGGAATTTATCAGCATTGAAAATTGGTGTAATAGAAAGGATCCTGCTCCAAGCTGATATAGAATAGAATATAGGTTTACAAATAAAAGACACTAACTAAAACTATCGAGTATTGATAATGAAAAAAAATGTACTTACAACTGATCCATACACGGTGAGGTAGAAGATATTTTTCCTGCCAGTTGGTAATAATTTCATTCCCTACAAAATGATGCATACAGAACTTCATCAAAATGTGTATTTTATTTGATAATAGAGTAAAACTATGAGAAATCTTTTTGTTCGTGATAAAAGGACATAGAGGAATATGCAAAACATATTCACAAGCAGGCTGCAGAACAATCAAAATAAAAATTGATGCAGGACGCATGTCAAAGAATTTTAGCAAACTCCTTTCACTAATTTTGCAATTATATTTAGGTTAAATGTGAGTTCAATTGCTGTAATTTAGAATTCTTAAGGATCAAAGGTATTAGCAATAATGTTTTGGGGTTGTAGAAGTTGGCTGCTAGAATAGACTTTAAGTTTGGGGTTTTAAGTTGTACTTGTGGGCTTGCAAATCCAAAGGGAAGTCAAAGTATTATTGAGTCTACTTTTGTCTTCAAGTTTTCTTGGTCCCCAAATCTTAGACTTGCCTATACAATAAAGTAACACTTTTTACCCTTTAAATCTAAATTTTGAATTTAAATAAAGTTTCCCACCCATAAGCCTCTATTATCTACTAAATCCAAATGTGGGTTGGATAAAGGGCACAAATGTTTTGTTAATTTTAATATAATTCTACTTCTTTTCTTACTTGATAGAAGAATAGTTAATAAACCACCCGCAAATGCAACCTAAGTCAACAACTTTTACTTTTCAAAAATTTTAAAGCCATACAAACAAACAAAAAATGTTATTGCAAGTAAGCATGTAAATATCAGAAAGGCAACAGAGTAAAAACTGCACAACAAAAATATCAAGCAAATCAATACCTGAAAAAGAATAATTATGATGACAAGAAAAACTCCAATAGCCATTGAGCTGCTATAGTAAAATGGAACCCAACTGCTGACAATAGGTGCTAACAGCTGTAACACAAAACCCAAAGCAAGACAAAAGACACGCCATTGCTGAAACTCTTCACAAAAAAGGAAAAACAAAAACAAAAGTGTCAAATAGGATTAAACTCGATAAGCAAATGAAAGGCAAGCATCACTAAAAATGTCTCCAACCTTCTTCAACAGTAACTGTGACGGAACCAGAAACTTCACCAACAAACTTCACGTCAAGGTATCTGTCCTCATAAGGGGACATGACAGAGTTCCATAGCCCCTTGTAGACAGCTTTCCAGTCATCCTTTTCACATTGACACAATCCAAGCGAAGCATTCCTACAAAATAAAAATCCTAAGTGAGACCTTTCTCCACGAATGAAAAGCGTGTTTTAAAGGCAAGAAAAAAGAGCATAAATACAGTAAACTCATAGATAAGAGAGCCACAAAGTGCAGAAAATCCGGCATATATCACTTACTTGTGAAAGCAAATTTGAATTTTCGAATGCAATCTCTCGGGGATCACAACTGATGGGGCCAACGTAACCCGATACGCACTAGCATAACTTCCAAGATTCAATCTCGATATCCCAGAAACTCGAATACGTTCACACAATAAAGCATCTTTTGATCCTCGGGCAGAGTCCACAAAGGGGGGTGAAGTGAAATCTACGACAGGATTTTCCACATCAATGCCTGTGATATCAAAACTATCAGTAATGAAATTGTACAATACCACCAATTTGGGTATTATATACCAACTAATTCAGCTTCAAAGTCCATGCTAAAAATGTTAGTCCAACTAAAAAAGTCCCAACCATGTTAACTTACCGATTCACAACACTATAATCACAACTTTTTGTTTTTGCTTATTTAGCTAATCAATCCTTATATATAAAAACACATTCAACATGACGTCAGCCTGACATCATGTTACATCATCAAATCAGCAATTCAAATCAATTTAAAAAATCGGTGATTTAACTCAATCAAAATTGACAAGTTAACTCAGTTAAATAACTATTAACTTTATTCCATTTCCTCGGATGACTTTCCCGATTCCGATTCCGATTCCGATTCCTCTTGATTTGTTGCGTCTTGAATTTCCACCCCTCTTCCCCTTCCTCTTACTCTTCCACTTCAACTTCCCCCATCCCCATCCCCATCCCCATTCCATATGTTAATAATCCATTTATTGGGTTTATATTACATAAACACCCCATCGCGTCACGACATCATATTACATGTCAAATTTCAAATCAATTTTAAAAATCGGTGGTTATTTAAAATTGGTTTATATTCGATTAAATAAATATTAACTTTATTCCATTTTCTCGAATGACTTTCCCGATTCGATTCTCGATTTCTCTTGATTTGTTGCATCTTGAAATTCCACCATTCCTTACATCATTCAACTCCACGTTTCAATCAATTTTGTTTAAATTTATTGGTTTATATTAACTTTCGAACTGACATCAATTACATCATCAAATCAGTTTAAATAAATCAAAATTGACGAGTTAACTCAGTTAAATAAATATTAACTCTATTCCTCTTCCTCGGCTGACTTTCCCGATTCCTCTTCCTCTTCCTCTTGGTTTGCAGCGTCTCGAATTTCCACCCCTCTTCCTCTTCCTCTTCCTCAGAGGTCCACTTCCCCCTCCCTCTTCCACAGTGTATTTATTGGGTTTATATTCTGTTAAATTTTACTCTTTTTGTTGTAGATTTGACATTGCTTCGTCCCTCTCTTTCCCGAACAACGCTCAATTTCAGTTTTGTGGGCTCATAATCGCTCAATCGATCCGATTTTTTTGATTTCAAGAACATATCAGGTAATTGATGATTATTTCCTTTGTTTTATTGAATTTTTTGATGTAATTTGTAGGGTTTTTCGATCCGATTTATTCGATTTTGAGAACAAATCAGATAATCGATGATTATTTCCTTTGTTTTATTTAAACTTTTTGATGTTACCCTTTTTATTTTTGAATGAAATTTAGCTTTAATTTTTGAAGAAATTTAACTTTTTTGTTAGTGAATTCTGAAATTTTTAATGTACCCTTTTTGTTTTTAAATTCAACAAGTAGGCATATGTCTTTAAAGCTCTAATGATCTGCAAATTAAAGTGGAGTCTCTTTTGAGGTTTTCTCTTTCCTGTGTAATTTGGATCGAGGATAAAAGAAGAAGAAGAGAGAATAAACAGCAAAAGGGTCATGAGGATCATGAGAAAGAGCTAGCTTTGTATTTGTTTTTCAAGGAACTGATGATGGTGATATGGAATGATGAGCTTGAATTAGTTTCACTACTATGAAGCAGAGGAGATAGAAAAACAGAAAGGGAGAGGAGAGAAAGGAGGAGGTTTTTCCTTCTCTCTTGATTTTGTTTAAGTTGTATTACTTTTAAGTTGTCTTTATAGTTATTATGAATGGGGTTATTATTTAAACTTTTGTATACAGATATTTGGGCATTGAGTAGAGAAAGAAACAATTCAGGAAATTTTGAAATTGGCATTGCTTTGGATAGAACAAACAAGAAGAACTATGCCAGTAGCAGGACAACTAGCATGTAATTTGAATCCGAAAAGCCAAAGCACAGAAGCTCATTTGCTCTTACAGCTAAAGTAATCAAAGCTCATTTACTTTTATTTGGTCTCCTCTTCCTCTAAGGTGTCATTGTTAACTACTTTTGAAATAATTTTCTAAGACAAAGCGGTGCCATTGGTGTCCTCAATTTTATTTGTCATCTCCATAAGAGTTTTCTTAAACTAGTTGTTATTTTAACTTGAAATTATGACAATTTGTTGGCTAATGGTTGTACTATAATTTAATAATTTATTGACAATTTTTTTGAAAGTGATAATATGTTGGCTTATATTTGCCGATTTATGATGTTCTTATGTGTACTTAGTTTTGGTTGTCAGACTTAACATAGTATAGCATTTGATGTAAAATGGTAACTTTAATATTATATTTGCCTTTTATAATCTAGGAAATTATAGTTGAATGTAGCAAGGGTGAACGGGAGAATGATTACTATGAAATTATATTTGCCTTACATATTATGCACGCAAGATAATTTATAGTGGTGTAAAATAACTAAGAACAAGCTCTTATATTTCTTTCCGAATGATGAAGTTTTGGGTTCAAGTATCCAACTGTAAACCATAAATTTTATATATGAATGTTTTATGGGTATGACATTGACATTATTTCAATTGTTTGGACAGGTGGGATAGGATTTTTACAGTGAATAAAGGCATTTGGTTGTGATCAAATGGCATGGGAGGAATTTAAAGGGACATTTTTGAAGAATGATTACTATGAAAATTGTGTAGGGTGGCGGATCAGCTCTGCTTAACAATGGCTTTTGATGACCCAGCTGCACTAAAGTTTGCTTTGATAGTTAGGGGATATTGTACTTTTCAGGACAAAATTCAAAATGCTCAGGAGGGTGGTTTTCATGCTGCCATTGTTTTTGATGATCAAGATCAGAGGAATTTGATTTCCAGTATGCAATTCACTCCTATCATTATTTTTTCTTTTAATACCTTTGGGGGTTTTCTTTGTTTGATTGTTTTTACTTTGATTGATTAAGTTCAATATTAATATATAAAACTTCTGGTAATTTTCATTTGCTTTACTTAATCTAAAATTAAGAAATTTTGTTGTTATTTTTTGTGATAAAAAATTAGAAATCAAGTCAAATTAACTATGAATTGTAGTTTGAGATATATGCATATATATGTAAGATCATGCTTTATTAGATTGTGATGGGTTTGATCACGTTTGTAATCTTGGTGTTCAACTTGAGAGATGATTTTTCTGTGAATTCGTAGTGGGTATTTGAAATTTCATGTGTTATGAATTATTTATAAAAATCTCTAGGCGTGCATTTATCTTCAGGTGTGTAAATAATAATTTTACAATTATTTACATATTTGCAATTTAATATTTATAATATAATCAATTGAATCAAAAAGAAATTGCATGAAAAAGGTATGATAAAACTTAGTAATTAAGATCTAAATATGATGAATGGTCTCTAAAGTCATGTTTAATTGTTACAACAGATAATACATCTTCAATTTCGAGAACGACCTTGCTGACTAGGAGTGATCATTTGGTTATAACCGAACCGAATAAGCTAATTATTGATAATTTTACTATCCGAAATACTAACCGAAATTTGAAAATAACCGAAAGCCGAATAACCGAATTGTAATTTCGGGTATTCGAGTAATAACCGAACTAACATCCAACAGTCAACAGCAACATACAACATTCATGCTTGCAGATTATAAAAGGTCAAATTCTTCTTACAAACCTTGAATTATAAAAGTGAACTATCTCACAACGACAAGGTAAAGAGAAACATATCTCTAGCTATGACGTAATAGAATGTAACAAATTTAACAACAGCAAAACTAAATCATCACATATGATATGATAAATGAAAGAATAAATAAACAAAAAGTTACATTTCCACACAATTATTCAACTTTGAAGCAAAAGAAAGATTACCTAGAATATTAGAGGAGTGAGAGAAAACAGGGCCAAGAAGAACCCTCAAATCCCTCGAGGGAATGGAGACGCGTTTAACAATTATACTCTTTTCACACTCAATTAACTCCAATTGCCCTAACTTATCAAACCTCATCCAAAGCCTCGCTCCACCGACCTTCTTTGGCTTGCTCGACGCCACAACCATCGCAGAAATCGAATTATTCGCGATATCATTAGGCAACTGAGTATTAACATCGTCTCCCGGTCCCGGCAACATCGGAGTCTCCCCGGGCTTCTTCGTCCGTGGCATGTGAAAAACGATAACGTCCCTTCCCCATTCTCTCTCTCTCTCAGTACTCAAAACAGGAAAAAAGGCCTCTTCTCTCCTTAAATTCTTCTTCTCTTTCTCTCTCTAAATATGTGTAATTGCGTATGAATATATGGATTTAGGGCATGAAAAAAAAGAATCGGAGGAGGAAGGATAATCCTTCCTTTGTGGGCTATCATTGTTTATACGATTCTTCTTCTTCTTCCATAAATGTAAGAGTGAAGCTTTTTCTCTCGATAAAGAAAAGCGTTATACTGGTTTGAGAATTCAAATCTTGTACATCCCTTCTCATGCACCTCACTATAAATTAGAAATTTATTAAAGTGTTGTTCGGTTATTCGATTAAACCGAATAACCCAAAAGTAATACCTGCATAAAACTAACAAAAAACGTAACAAAATTCGGGTATAACCGAAACTATTGAAAATAACCGAATTATCAGAAAATTTCGGTTAAATTATTTCGGTTCGGTAATTCGGTTATACCCGTTTTTTGCTCAGTCCTATTGCTGACCAATTATACAATCCGTTATTCAAACTAGCAAGTGCATTGCACGGGTTATCAACTAGTTATGAATAATTATTTATTATTCAATATAGCATAAGGGACAAAAAAAGGCATAAACGATAGCTCCGGGAAGCATTGCAAAACAATAGAAAATTTTAACAAATTCCTTTCGATTCTTGACACATGGGCCCCATGGAAATATGGCATGCCCGTGAATGTTCCTTAGCATTTACTAATCTATATTCAACATTAACAACCTTACCAAAAGAAGTTGATTCAAGACAAACCATCAATACTATCCACACTTTTTTTTAACTTAAAATTAACCAAAAAAATCATATACAGGAAAACCTAGGTTGAACGGATTACAGACCTAATCCAATTCAAATGACTTCTAAATCAAATCGCCGCAACTAGAGAATGAGTACAATAACCTCCATTTGGTTTCTGAAAATATAAGGAATAATGGGAAAACAAAGTGAAACATCCGCGAACCCCAATACTCAAGTTCTTTTTGGTACTGTTAAAAAAAATCAGAGGTAGGAGGAAAAAATACCTTTAAGCGTGTAGGCTGAGAAGATCGAAAGCGAATTGAAGAGAGAGAATAGAAGGGAAGTAGTAGAAATTTTCATCACTCTCTCCCCTCTGGCTCTGGTTGAACTTGGTTCGCTCTACTTTGAAAAGACGGGGAGAAGGCGCGCTTTGGGTTTTATTTGGGCCGCACTTTATATCAACGGAGGAGACCTGATAGTTGCGCGTCTTCGGTAAGCAACACGACATCCTGTAGGCTGTAGCTAGGGCGGCAATTCCAATTTATATGAGATGCACTAAACGCTCTAAACTAGCCCCATTAATGCTCTAAAGTAACTTCGGTCTCGATTAGAAAAATACGAGCTTAATGATACATAAAAAATAATTCGAATAAAATACGACTAAAATTTGAGTAAGATTATATTTGATTCTTTGTAATTCAATACATACTCGATCGATACAGATTCAATTAAATACTTAACATCAAATTAGGATACTTAATTGTTATTATTATTTTATTTTGTTTTTAATTTTAATTGTGATTTTATATTTATAAAATATAATAGTAAATATATTTTCTTATAAATCATTTATAAGTAAAATAACAAATTTATTTTATAATTATATTTATTATAAAACTAGTTATTATGTGGAGACTCGAATTCGAGTTTGAATTTAAAACTCACGAGTAGTTTGAATATAATTCGATCCGATAAATTTTCGAGTTGAATCGAATCTAAATATAATTTTTCAAATTCGAATTTAATGATTCGAGTCAAATTCTAGCAGTCCTATATTCGTTTCGATTCGACTCGTTTACACCCTTAAGTCCATTTGGCACACGCCTCTGTGTCCGCTTAATTAATTTACATTGAAAATAATAATAATATGATAATTTGTTTTTTTGTAATAATAATGATAATAACTAAATAAAATTATTAATTATTTTTAAGTAGCGAGTGAGCTAATTATCAGATAAAAATGTTACTAATTGTTTAATTATAAAATGAAAAATGTAAAACAATATACTCATAATAAATATGCTACTTGTATTAATATGTTAGTTTGCATATCATAATATATATATATATATATATATATATATATATATATATATATATATTAATGTATGAAAATTGTCAATATTTTTTACCTATTATGAGTAATGTATTGATGTAAGTATGAAAATTGTTGGAAATACGTTGTATTTGTTAAAGGGTTATTTTATTATACTCCCTCTATCCGCTTCAAAAATATAATTAAAAGTACAATTTTTTTCTTTTAGAAAATGAGCAAAAATACATAAAATGATATGCAAGTATGTCATTTAGTGAGGTTCATTAGTATAAAAAATATTAAATACTTTCATGTAATCTAATGAGACCACTAAAGATAAATTTATTTACTTTTCATTATCTTTTATCTATTTTACTTTTCGTCAAAAAATATACTTTGCTCATTATTTTGAGTACTGAGTTAATACAACATAATCTAATTTTAAAATTATATTAATATTATTTTTTATGAAACAAATATAAAGACATTATTCAATTTAGTTAGAAATAATTTTTTTATGATGTTATGTTTTTTAATTTTATTATTTCCCCAACTTTTAATTCACCTATTTTGTCCCTCCAACAAATATTGTACTATAAGATTAGTTACAAAATAATTTATTAAAGTATAATTTCTGAGTTTTTTAATAAATAAAAAAGAAAATAAATGGATAAAAAACGTAGCCACTTTTTCTACCAAAGTTTAAAATTAGTCTAATTTTGATTAGAAATTTTTTTTGGAATAAATAATATTTTTATAATTTTTATATTATCATCAACTTTCAATATAATAAATTTTAAATTACAACTCATATCCCAATTTATTTTTATCTACTAAACATAAGTTGATAAAGAGAAATAAACTTCTTGGCGCGAACGACTTCTTTTTTGCCGCAAATGATTCAGGTACATGTATTTGCTTATTTGTTTTATCTTATCTTAAATATCGTTTTTGTTTTTTTTGCAATTTGCTTGTGAAGACTTCATATGGAGGATAAGTTATGATTTGTGTAATGATTTCCTTTTTTGAATCTCAAATAGTATATCAATTAATCATGCACTTACAAAGTACTTGCCATCGTTTTAGTTTTCTCAAATATGTCAAAGTAATAATATAAAAAAAATTAGATAACATATAATATACAGTTCAGAGTAATTGGGAATTAAAATTTGCATCCCATATAAAACTGGTAACAAGGGATTTTAATTTGCATCTCACAGTAAACTCATAAACTCATGGTATGTATGCTCATACAAACTAGCTTGTCCGTACTAATAATTGAGTAGATTTGATAAACACAGTTCTTTGTTTTCTTTAATTTTTTTCATTAATTGTGCACTCATTCATTAACTTGATAATTGAGAACCAGAGAAAACAAATAAAGCACAAGATTAAAGAAAATCCATTGAAAAATAAGACAATTTACTCGCTGAATCTCTGCACGTACTAAGTTGACTCATAAATATGATTTTTTTTTGCGTTGTTTGTTCTACATAAATTGTGTGCAAATAAATGGACTATTTTTATACTGTTATGAATATGGTTATTGTAACACCTAACTTTGATCCGTTTTCATGGACAATAAAAATTTATTGTATTTCAGTTCAGACTTGTTTATAAGTCGTAACATATCATTCAAAAGTTGCAACATGGTTGAACAAAAATGCTCTTGTTACTTGATTAATTGAATGAAAAAGAAGTCGAACCGTTGTTGTTTTCTAAATCTAAATTAAACAATATTAAATGTGATGGAAAAAAAACACCACATCAGAAAAACCCCAACTTTTTGAATAAAGATAAGTTTTTTATAAATATTATTTTTGAATATTATGGAGTGAAATTGATATAATAGTTGTGGATAATATTTATAAATTTTGCAAAGTACGCAAGTTGTTATATAATATTCGATTGGTCGGGGAATATTCGTTTTAACAAGGAATATTAGTACAACGGCACAATCATTGGTGGACCCCACAACGGAATTATTGTCGGATTGATTGAGAAAACGATAAAATACTTTATGAAAATAACGGCGGAAGTTTTACAGGTTAATTGTTGAAACACCCTAGGTTATTAAAGAAATGATGTCTGGCGTGGTTGCAGTAGTAGCGTACACTATTAATTATTGATGCTTAAGTGATAAGTCCCTCGGTTTTGTTGGTATTATTAATGTAATTATCTGAAAATCTTTTTATATAAAATGTAATACTTTTATAAAGTTATTACATAAATAGAATATATTATATTTTATTATCGTATAGTATTGCATAGTATCTAATAGTGTTTTGCATAGTAAATTTTTTTATATAAAATGTAATACTTTTATAAAGCTATATCATTTTATTAGACAATAATTAGAATATATTATATTTTATTATGTATAGTGTTTGCATAGTGTACTGCATAGTGTTTGCGTAGTAAAATTTTTATAAAGTTATTCGTTTTATTAGATTATAAATAGAATATATTTTATTTTATTTTGCTTTAAATATGGATAGTCAGATTAAAGTAAATCAATCTCAATAGCTTAATGAGTTAATTCTTATACATTCCATTTTTCTATAAATAGAAGCTCATTCATTCATTATTTTCTTACGAATTCAATTTGAAACTCTGAGAGATAAACTATAGAGAGAAAGAAGAAAGTATTCTATTTCTTCACTTTCTTATATATCAAGTACTCTCCTTGGGTAGGGAATATTATTTGTTGTACTTTCGTAAGGGATATTATTATTTTGTATTCATGAAGAGAACTGTTGTTATTCCAATTCTTATTATTCATTGGAATAATAATCAGATCTGTGATTTCTCTCTATACTTGGTGACATTCTTCTATTATTGTGTTTAGAACATCTTGTCATGTGTTTTACACCGCACTGTTCCGTCTTTATTATTATTCCGTTGGAACATCCTCATCTCATGTGTTTTACACCGGACTGGTTCCGCTCTATTATTATTACATTGGAACATTCTGTGCATGTGTGTTTTACAGGACTGAGTTCCGCCTTTATTATTCTGTTGGAACATCCTGTTGCGGTTAAAATTTTGCTTTTAACGGTTCCGTTATTATTATTCTGTTGGAATAACTCGTCTGCATCAAGCAATCTGCATACATGGTGATTTCTTTTGTTATTCCATTCTTTATTATACTCGATTTGATTAAAGTTTCGACTTCTATACTCCATAAAATTAGTAGAATATCCTTGATATTTAAGGCTTCATCCAAAGATCTTTTCATGGAAATATTCTTCCGATCATTCTTGAATTTTACTCTACAAAAATAGTATCGTGTTGACAATTTGGACGTTAAAAATTCTGGATAAAATAATTCTTGAACTTGTTTTATTGAATTCTTACATCATTGTCATCATCCTCATGTTTATATTTTGTTGAAAGTCATCTGTATGGCCTTTGTAGTGTATAGATGGACTTGGTATGATTATGACCAGGATTATTCGATTAATCATGGCCGTAATGTTACAAATGATGTGATAAAAGTTCTCATTGGCCCGTGTAGTGCGTTGATGGACGATTGTTGGCATGATCATGACCATTAATGAATACACAAATATTCTTGGCCCGTAGTGCATGGATAATTGTTGTCGTGATCTTAAAGAATATCCTTGGCCGTAGTAGTAGTGCGGGGGTAATTCGATGATGTGGAATATTTATTAAAATTTGAGTCTCAAATGATAATGATGATGAAAAAACCTTTTAAATCATAAAAGATAGTAGATTTTATTTTCTACTGACTCTTTTAATGGATTGCTTGTTCATTACTGCAGATTAAACTTGATGTCTATTATATTTTATCGGTTTAACATTGTTGGAGACTAATGATAATTTATTCTGCATTATCTTAGTCATAATATTTTTTTACTTTGGCTAGTTGAGCTCACCCTTTCTTTCACCTTTTCTTCTCTTGAAATGAGAATATAAATTTGAGACGAGTCGAGGAGCGGAGTGATGGTCCGGAGGATAGCATTAGTAGTCCTCACTATTCGTGAAATAGTGTGATAATAATTGTAATTAGGACTCCTTTTGAGTTTGTATAATCTCTAGTAGATAATATTTGTATTCAAACTCACATTATGTTATGTTTGTCGTATTATACATAGCAGATTGTATTAGTAAGTTGTATTTGAATTACATCATACGATGTATTTGACGACCCAAGATGAATGATGCATACCTAATTTTGGGGGCGTCATAATCATGTCAGAATGAGGTGCTACATAATTACAGTAATATCCCCCTCAAAGTTTTAAGGTTCCACAAGATTTGTGTCATAACAATGAAAGTTGTAATTGTACCAACAACTAGCTAAAATTTCATATATAAATAATGTTGCATTTAACTATGTGCCATGTACATAGAAAAGAGGGAATATACTAACAATCATCATAAATAATTTACATTAGGCAGTAACTTATTTGTGATTTTGCTATTTTTATTAAATTTATTTTGTATAAAGGGTAAATTTATAAAAGCGATATATTTTTTTTTAATTGAAACATAAAAACTTAAGATTTTTTTTTATATTAAAAACTTATAAAGTTTTCGGGATATATTCTTTTTTTTTTCCGTCTAAAACTCAGAAAAAGAGTGTTTAGTGAATTAATATAGCAGCAAATAATGGCGAGGAAAAATAAAATGAAACGATATTTTTTAAAAGCAGCGAAGAAGAAGATATGCCTTGGCAGTTCGCACAGCCAAAGGAACAAACACTCCTCACTCCTTTTCAGCATCCCTCTACTATACTACCAACCTTCTTCCCCTTAACTTTATTATAATCTCCACAATCAAAATCGATCATTCCTTTTTAAATGACACACATAATTTCAGTAAATTGAGCACGCATTTGAAATGGGAACGCTTACGAGCTGTAGTTTGGGCACTCTTAATTCGACGTTATGCAGGACACCCAATGGCTCGAGTAATTCGATGAAAAGAATTCGACTTTTGGGCAGTACAAATTCATCGAGGAATAGCTGTTTCTTGTGTATACAGATATGGAAGAGAGATATTTTGTTTTCACAAAAGGGTATTGGTAAATTCAAGCGTTTTAGTATTGATAACAATAATAACAATAGCAGTGGTAGTAGTGATGGAGAAGACATCAATTTGTCTAAGGATTCCAATTTGGCGACGGTCGAGCCTGCCGGAGATGAGGAAGAGAGAGAAAGAGATGGCAAGGAAGAGAAATCTCCTGCTTCTATTTCTTCCAGGGTGAGGTTTCTCTAGTTCTAATTTCTTTCCGTCTATTATTTTTTGTTGTTGTTGTTTTAGTTGAATCATTTTTGGATAATTGAGAAGATTACATAAGACAATGGTTGTTAGAATTCTTCATTTGTTTTGTCTATTTTTTTTAATGGGATTTTGGTATTTCTTATTTATGAAAAGTCTTATTTATGAAAACCTGAAAGAGTTCATAATTGAGAATACTACATAAAACAATGTTCTTGTAAGGACAAAAAAATTTCACTTCTGTCAATTATTGAAGGAGGTGGGAGTTATTTTTTGTGTGTTACAACATGCAATCCCCAAATTGTATGTTGTAAATGATAAAATAACTATGACGTTCTAGAAATCTGATTCAACTGTCCAATGAGCTGTCTTCTATCTCAACTGTTTGTTTTAACTTATTAAATAGGTATGCCATGTGTGATCCTGTGGAAAAGTACATGTTATTATGATCAAAATAAACTGAGAGATAAAACTGGACACAATTTTTTGACTCGTTAGTTTTTGTCACAGATTATATATGTATTTTACAAGTTTAATGCTGTATATAATTGCACTGTGTAGTCTATGCCTTCAGTGGATGCAAAGAGAAAGAAACAATTTGACATATGATTCTATGTCAACATGATAGTAGCATATACATTTTACTTGAACCATGATTTGAACATGAAACGCTGCTGAATATTTGTGTTTCCAATCCTCAGCCACCAACTATTTCACCTGTTGGACCAGCCTACAACAATTTCCAAGTTGACTCGTTTAAATTGATGGAACTCCTTGGACCAGAGAAGGTTGATCCAACTGACGTACAACTTATTAAGGAAAAGCTTTTTGGCTATTCTACCTTCTGGGTGACCAGAGAAGAGCCATTTGGAGACCTTGGAGAGGGTGTTCTTTTCCTTGGTAATCTTAGGGGAAATAGGGAAGAAGTTTTCACTAAACTTCAGAATCAGCTTGGTGAAATTATGGGCAATAAGTACAACCTATTTATGGTGGAGGAACCTAATTCAGAAGGACCAGACCCACGTGGTGGGCCCCGTGTTAGCTTTGGTATGCTGCGGAAAGATGTTTCAGAACCAGGGCCAACAACACTTTGGCAGTACGTCATTGCACTTCTGCTGTTCCTACTCACCATTGGTTCCTCTGTGGAGCTGGGAATTGCATCTCAAGTATGCTAATTGCCCAAGTGTTCTCTAATCCATATTGTTTCTTATATATATGTGTGTGTGTGTGTGTGTGTGTGTGTGTGTGTAAATGTTCAGTAGTTTTTATTGACTCAATAAGTTAGTTTTTTCTGTAACTTAAGAATGCATGTTCACTGTAAATTTTGTTATGCAGATAAATCGGCTTCCTCTGGAGGTAGTTAAGTACTTCACAGATCCAAATGCAATCGAACCACCAGATATGCAGCTTCTATACCCATTCGTGGAGTCTGCTTTGCCCCTAGCATATGGAGTCTTGGGGTTCAGATATTTCATGTAAGTAAATTACTCCGTCTTGCGCCCAGTAAATTAAGTGCCTTTCTGAAGAAAAGATTGCGTTATAGGATCTAGCTCTCCTGAACTAGTGTAAAATGGCTATACTATTTTATCTACCTATATTGGGAGCAACCAATGCTCATGAGCTGGTGTAGATGTCATTATAATTTTCTATTGTTGTGTATCTATCCTATAAATGAAATCATGAGCAAGATCTAAAGGAAGAGGAACAATTTCTAGTGTAGATGTTGTTATTATTTCCTCTTGTGCAATCTCTGCCTTGGTTGGGAGCAAAATGTTCCTGAACTAGCATTGATGTCATTATTATTTTCTACTGTTGTAAGCCCTAGCCTAGATTGGAATTAGAAGTAAGAGCTAGAGGAAGAGTGGCAAATTTCAGAGTCTAAATTATAATACTTCAGAGGCATTTCTCATCCTGTTGATAGTTCCACTGGATGCATGATCATCACTGAGTTATGTGATTATTACATGCCATACTGAACTCTTTGCTTCCTTTAGCTTGCTAGTACTAATTTTAGTTGTGGCATAATCAGTTACCAAATTGAATATGAAATATGTTCTTCAGTGCTTAAAACTTTGTTCTTCAAGCTTTCCTTTGGTTGGTTACATCTGTTTAAAATATAAGCTTATTAGTCATTTGTTTAACTTTAATCTTTATGTATTTTATTGCATTTGTACATGAAGGAGTTGATTTCTGCAGGAAGTTGGACATTTTCTTGCTGCATTTCCAAAAAAAGTGAAACTGAGTATTCCTTTCTTTATTCCCAACATTACACTTGGAAGCTTTGGTGCAATTACTCAGGTGAGCATTTCAAATTATTGTTCAAGGGAAACTTGGAAAACGATAGGTAGAGTTTACTTTATGGCTTACACTCATTTGTATTTGCACTTTATGGTAATTGGTAAACTTTATTTTTCAAGTTTTAATATATATTTTGGATTAAGTTATGGACAGCCTAGATTTAAGAAATGTTTAATTCTGTTGGAAAAAGTTAAAGTTGTTATACCTCCAGACATCACTTTTTGAAGATAAATATAAGCTGCTAATATGGTTTTATTAGGCTTAAGGTTTAAGAATGTTTTTAAGTAAATTTAGTCATTGCTGGATTTAGGCTATAGTTGTTGTCCAGGGGACGTATAGTTTGTGGAGCTATGTACCTTCAGTGATTTACCATATTGTTTTTTCTTAATCCCAGGGTAAGAACCACCTTTACAGGTAAGGGGGTGAATTGCTCACTTGACTTTGAATAAATAATAAATTATACTTCAAAATCCACCCCCCAAAAAAGAAAAAAACTCGGTTTAGTAATTTGGTCCCTTTACTGCTTTCACCCATATCTACTAGCTTCTTGTCTCATAAGGACACATGATCTATGCCTTTTCTTCTTCCCTATAGTTCCATCAAGAATGAAAAATATTGCTCAAAATATCAAGTTACCCTAATTACCTCTTTACTACCTCTCTTATTTTCTCTCTCTCTCTATATATATTATTCAATGCTTTCATATAACCACCAAGTTGTAATTGCTTTTTCATTAATTATTTTTTCTTGGTTCCTGTAGTTCAAATCTATTCTTCCTGATCGAAAGACACAAGTAGACATTTCTTTAGCAGGGCCATTTGCTAGTGCCGTGCTATCTTGTTCAATGTTTGCTGTTGGACTGCTCCTTTCATCAAATCCAGAGGCGGCAGGAGATATGGTTCAAGTTCCTAGCATGCTGTTTCAAGGATCTTTACTTCTTGGGCTCATCAGCAGAGCCACTCTTGGTTATGCGTATGTTTCTCCTTTGCGTACGATAGATTGATCGGTTGATAAAATTTTTTATTTGGAAATTAAGTTGTCATACCGGTGAATACCTTTCTGGCTTGGAATTACACAAGACCATTGTTCTGCTGTTTCCCACTTCCTTGAAAATAGATATAGAAATAGGCTAAAACAAATGTTATTTCCACTGTGTAGGTTCAACTAACGAGTGATATATTTTTATTCTGACGAAAAATAATTTTGTTCTATGGTCGTCATTCTTTTGAGTTATGCCATATCTTTGCCTTGCCAACAATATCTAATGAATTTTTTGCTACATAAATGTGCAGAACAATGCATGCAGCAACAGTGTCCATCCATCCTCTTGTGATTGCTGGCTGGTGACATGTCATTCTTGGAAATTACTGCTTTATAATATGTCTATGTAAATGTTAATATGCTTAAGGTTCAAGTCCTGGTTACAGGTGTGGTTTAACTACATCGGCTTTTAATATGCTTCCAGTTGGATGCCTTGATGGTGGAAGGGCTGTGCAGGTACCCTATCCTTTGTTCTGTTAAAGTTAGTATTGCAGCATTATGAGATTGAACCCTTACTTAGGGTCGCATCATTTTTCCTGAGCTGGCTGCAGCCTTGAGGCCCGTGATTTTTAAGTTACAACGAGAATGTTAATCTGTTTCCAAAATTTCTTAAGAGAGAGAGAGACTTGGGGTCACAGTTACGTAAACTTCTTTTCCAGAATTCAAGGACAAAGGATACTTTAAGATGCAGTTTTCAAACTTGTGAAGGGATGAGAAACAAAAATTAGCACCTAATGGCACATAGTATTGAATTGTCCAACTCCAGTGAGCAACTAATCAGAAATTATGTGAAACATTGTTGCTAATGAACATCGTGTTTAAACTTATGATAGTGTGATTGTGGGTTTGTTACATGATTATGATCCAGCCATTTGATATCTATATTGTTCATGACTTTAAAAAGAAAGAAAAAAGTGAAATAATATTTCTGTCATTTCATGTCAAATGATTGAGGATAACATTCTACGTTTATGGTAGCATTGTAAATATTAAGGAGCGTCTTTTATTTATGTGGACTGAGCGAGACTCTCTCTTGATAAAAGTTCAATTGTGGATATTATTGTTTCAAATTATATAAAGTGACTAGAGGATTACAAATATCTATTTCTTATAACGTTACCAAATTTTTATCATATTTGACAGGGGGCTTTTGGCAAAAATTCACTTGTTGGATTTGGTTTAACTACTTATTCCTTGCTTGGATTGGGAGTGGTACGTCTTTTCTTTACTTGATTAATTGTTGATGGAGACCATACATTGCTTTATTCAAATTTATTGATTATATATGCTTGGATGGAAAGGCTTGACTATAGATTAGGCACTTTGTATTTATCCTAGAATGTTATTATCTGTGCTCCTCCTTTCAGCTCGGTGGACCTTTGTCACTTCCTTGGGGATTGTATGTGCTGATATGTCAGGTATACAAAGAATTTTAATGAAACTTAAATTCAGCTTCAAATGTAAGCTTGTGTTTCTTGTTATGAACAAATAATTGTATAGAAATTCAAATGTCAGTTTATGCCTAATTTATGCAAGTATATATGCACAGAGGACTCCCGAAAAACCATGCCTAAATGATGTTACAGAGGTTGGAACTTGGAGGAGAACGTTGCTTACGGTGGTCATTGTTCTTGTTGCTTTAACACTCCTTCCTGTATGGGATGAGCTTGCTGAGGAGCTTGGTATAGGTCTTGTAACCACGTTTTGATGGATCATAGATGAAGCAAAGCCAATTTTGAGTTCAATTTCAACATAAACTAGATGTATTGATGGCATACGTGAGTAAATCTTGTACGTGTATTTTTATATTACATTATTCTATTCGAAAATGTATCTACTTTGAGTTCAAGTGCAGCTGGGGCGTAGGTTTTCATTAGAGAACATGAAAATTGTTTGGGTTGATATTTTCGAGTTTCATTTACAGTTGAGTTTCATTTACAGTTGAGAGGTTTCGAAGATGGGCTTGTGAAACTCTTGGTCACAATCAAATTGCTCCTCATTCATTTCGGGACAGTATATAATAGCTCAATGTACATGTAGATTCAAATTCGAAGATTAGAGTGACGGATAATTTATGTAATGAGAAATATTTGCTATCCCTTTTGTTTGATTATACTACACAAGCAGGGGTGATTTATTATGCAGTAGATGGCTAGCGACTAGCGCATCATGAGAAATAGTCTTGTTTGTAGTATAATGCAATTAGGAGTGAGCTTTGAGTGACCACACAGAATAAGCAGGTTTGCATAGGTGCTTCGTGGGCCTCCGTAATTACAAGCTAGGGGGGTCCAAACAGGTTGTTATTGGCCATTCACATGACCAAGGGTGTAAACGAACCCAGAAATTGAGTAGAAAGAGATATTAAATTCTTTTATTTTGGTTCACAAAATTTATCGAACATAAAATAAGATTTGATTGAGGCTCGTTTAGATATTGTCGAAATCGAAAGACGATTTGAATCGAGCCCAAACAAATAACTTTTTGAAATCTAATATGATCCAAAAAAAAAAAAATTACAATTTTAGGAGGTTCGCGTAATTTATCGAACTTTAAAATTTGCTCATATTTGACTTATTTATATTTCGAGTCTGTCTCGAATCGAACTTTTAGTCAAGCGAGTACGGATCGAGTCCGAACAATTTGTTTATTTTACAGCCTTACCAATGACGGAGTTGACATTCATTTCACTATATAATTTTTTATTATACGAATTATAAAAAATATTACATTAATCATTGCAATTAAAAATTAATATAAAATTTACCAATGCAACATCTTTTATAATTCATATAATAAAAAATTAGTGCTGGAGCTGGTGTTTTGGTGCTTGTAGTAATTTGGTAGCCTAAATAAGAAAATTTCGGCTTCACCTCATAACCGCAAATTATCTTTAAATAGTTAAAATTTTCTCCATATAATAACTTTTTAAATTTCTTGAATTAAATTAAAGATATCTTTAAGTTTTTAATCAAGTAGTAAAAATAGATTTATGTGCGCCAAAACTAAAAAATTAAGGGCTCGAATTGTTATTAGGAAACAGATATTTATTTATGAAAAAGAATATGATCATTAGGAATCAAATAAATTATAATTTATAAGTATATATATATATATATATGTTCTCGTAAGAAACTCCTTTACTTTTGTTCAATCTGATTTTTTTTTGATTTTTTTAAATAATTAAAAAAAAGTTTAATATTTATGGAACTCGAAATTTTTTCATAATCTGATGTTTTGGATGGGATTTGGATACGATAACAAAACAGCAGTGCATGCAGTCTGCAGCGGTATCTGCACACCATTTTTTTAGTATAGGTATCCAAATCACCCCAAACATTGTATTATGGAAAAATTTCGATTCCATAAATATTAAATATTTTTTTTAGTTGTTTTAAAAAAAAACCAAAAAAAGGTCCACATTTTAATAAAATAAGGTCCACATTTTAATATATATATATAGAACCGATCATGTGAGGGCTCTCTTACTTTATTAAAATGAGGGATTTTTTTTTTTACTTTTTTTTTTTAAAACAACTAAAAAAAGTTTAATATTTTATGGAATCAAATTTTTCATAATCTGATGTTTTGGGCGTGTTTTGAATACCTATACCAAAATGGTGAGTGCATGCATGCTTCAGATCGTATATACATGTTTTGTTATACGTCTCAAATCACACCCAAAACATCAGACATTATAAAAAATTCGATTCCATAATATTAAACTTTTTTTTAGTTGTTTTAAAAAAAAAACAAAAAAAAAGCAAAAAAAAAAGTCCCTCATTTTAAGAAAATAAAGGATCCCTTACCTGATCCTGACCCTATATATATATACATATATATATATATATATATATATATGATTTTTACATGAATCTTCAAATATTATTTTTATTTTCAGTTTGTGAAATATCAATTCGTTACTATTCTTACCCAACATAACAGCCCTACTGCAAACACAATGTTGAATTAGGCGGGAAATAACCATAAGGTCCATAACCTCCTCGGCTACCTTCAACCCGACCCAAGCTCAGCTTATTCCGGCGAATTATGGAAAAATTTTGCAGGACAGATGAAAGAGAGAAGGAGGCAGCTATTTTCCAATGCGCCGACCTTATCTTCCCATGGTTACACCCTACCGAGCTCGCCTCAATTTCATCAACCTGCAAAACCCTAAACGCCGTCGCCAAGTCCATATCCGTCAGAAGAATCTCCGATGCTTGCAGAATCTTCGAGAACCTTCCAATCCCCTTCGTCAACACTGTCGACGACCATCCCTACGCCTTCTTCATCTACACCCCAACTCAAATCATAGGGTCCGGCTCGATTTGCAGTCGCCAGCCATGGGGCTCAAACCTGGTGACCCGATCCGTTATGTCTAGGGATTCTATTTGGGCGGGTGCCGTGGTTGAGGATGCTTGTGGTTGTGATTGTCAGAGGTGTGATGGGGATTCGGACTGCCCGTGTAAGGAAATGAACGCGCCCGAGTTGAGCCGCGAGTGTGGACCGACTTGCCGGTGTGGGTTGGAGTGTGGGAACCGGTTGACTCAAAGGGGAATATATGTGCGGCTGAAGATTGTGAAAGATAAAAAGAAAGGTTGGGGTTTGCATTCTGATCAATTTATCCAGAAGGGAGATTTTGTATGTGAGTATGCAGGTATGTTTATTAATCAATTTGTGTTACAATTAACAACAATGTTTTATATGAAAGTTTCTGCTGCCGAATATCTATAATGAGATGAGAACGTCCTTAAGCAGTCTATAATGAGCCCAGAAAGAAAAATTCTTTTTGGTTTTTGGGTTGCAACTTTAAATTCCATAATGCAAAAGTTGATTACTTTGGCCCAAATTTGTGCTAAGGTTTAAACTGCAAGTGGATATGCTTATGCATTTAGGTATCCATCTATTTCTAGTATAATATGCAATACCTGGGTTATTTTGGGTATTAAGGTGATTGCTTTCACTAATGATTATGTTGTTAGATTATTCCAGTCCTGATCCCATTCAAGTGTTTCTACTGATGTTGAAGTTTTTGGTTGGAGAAGGGTTTCGATTAGGGCTTTAAGCTTTGAAATACGAGAAGAAGATATAATTTTATTAGGTTGATAATGTAAACTGATCTTAGGCCAATGAAGTTGTATTGGGTATTAAATGCTTGTGTTTAGTCCATTTCATTTCTTTTAAATGTTTTTTGGCCAGAACTTATAATAGAAGCAGTCCAAGAGGAAATATGATATCTGGTGTACTTGGTTAAATCCCAACTATCTTTGCTCTCAAAGAGCCACTTTTTCAGTATAGAATTTCTAGATTGTCAATTAACCAATCATTCCACTGAGAGATCAGACTATGTGTAGTTTATTGCCGGAGCATTTATTTATTTTTGCAAAAACAAAAGCAGAGCTTGTTGGCACAATATCCTTCTCGTTCTACTAGCTACACATTTTCTTCCTATTCAAACTTGTCTTTTTGGTAATAGGATTAGCCTTGTGATTCAGGCTTTATAACCTTTTCTTGAGCCAGAGTCCCTGACACAACCAATTAATCTTGAGGGATTTGCGGTTTTCATAATTAGTTTAAGTGTGCGGATATGACATGACTAATAAGAAAGACGATGTTCGGAAATAAGGTGATATACATACACGTGAGAAGTACCTCTAGGGGTTGCTACTCAATGAAGATCACCATTGTATCTTCTCCTATTTTTGGGGGTTGTTCGAATAATTTGGAAACCGAAGCAACAACCTTCTCAGGTGTTGTTTTTTATATATTAATTCATGGTTTGCTATCGGTTCCGTCTTTTCACAAAATACAGGGTCTGAGTTGGTACTTCATTTAAACTTCGGTATTTAGTATGTTTACTCTTTTAACATGTACATCTTTCTTGTGAATGGTGCCTGAATGTTATCACTTCTATGACAATTAGGTGAACTTCTAACTACCAAAGAAATGAGAATGCGGCAACAGACATATGATGAACTTGCATTGGGTGCCCGATTTTCTTCTGCTCTTCTAGTTGTGAGGGAACATCTTCCATCTGGAAATGCTTGTATGAGGATTAATATTGATGCCACCACAGAGTAGGAAATTTTGCACGGTTCATCAACCATTCTTGTGACGGCGGAAATCTGTCAACAGTTTTAGTGCGATGTTCAGGAGCTTTGCTACCTCGGCTTTGCTTCTTTGCTTCTAGAGATATACTAGAAGGTGAAGAGCTTACTTTTAGTTATGGGGATATTAGGCTTAGGGAGAAAGGCTTGCAATGTTTCTGTGGTAGTTCTTCTTGTTTTGGAGTGCTGCCTTCTGAACAAACATGATTTCAGCATGTTAATTGTTAAGTAAGTGTTTCCTCCCCCCCTCTAAATTTTCATCTAAAGTCTAAACTATATCAAGTTCTATTCCACATATTTGTTAATATAACTTTATTTAACTGATAAATTAAAAGAACTATATATTATAATGAAAAAGTCATATGTTCTCTATCCTAAGCATGCTAGTAAAGAAAGGTGAAGGAGAGTTTTTAGTAGTCTTGATGCATGTTCTTGCATAGTAAACTGAACAGCCACTTAACTTTATTTGTAAGGAAAAAAAATGATCAGTTATGTGGAGTGAAGCATCTGATTCGCAAAGGCTATGGTGGGATCGCGACTCTCTTCCTCATCTTCCTCTAATTGATCATGCGAGGGCTGGGAAAGTTGAAGAGGCTCAAAGTTTTGGGAAGAGGGTGCTGCAGTTTCAATTAAAAGGTCCAAACTGGAGTTGAAGCTGCTCATGTTGATGAAGTTGTTCGAAGCTGAGGAGGTGTTCGAGTGTGCTGGCTGCAGCATTGTAATGTGGTGGTGGTGCTGTTGCTGCTGCTGAGCATTTGCGACTGCTAACCGACTGTTTATTAGCTGGGTTTGGACCATCACGAGCTCCGCTTGCAAGGATGCCACCTGCAAATTAAATCATAGCAACATCGATCTGGTTTAATTTTATTTTTTATCTTCTTTTTATAGATTGAATACTAATTGTTAATTAATTATTACTGTACACATAGTATGCTAGTAATATTTACATTTTTAGTATATAACAAAAACTTGTAGTAGCTCAGAACAATTCAAAGAGTACCTTTGCGATTTGTATGCACTAAAGAGTATTAGTGGTAGGTGAGTGGTTATATTTTAGTTATAATTAGATTCGATCCGCTTAAGTTAGCCACCGATTTTTAAATTTTCCTTTCCATATTTTTTGGATTTAGACGATGTCCTTATTGTATCTTAATACTTCTTCTATTTCAAAATAATAAATACATTTTATTTTTTTTCCATCTCAAATTTAGAGATATTTTTTAATTATAAATTATAAAGTAAAATAAAATTCTTAACATGTCATTATTATTTTTTTAGTTAATTAAGGAGACTATATATCATGTCAATTCATTACAACAAACAGACTTAACTAGGGAACGCAATCAGCAATCGATATTGGGAGCGATCGCCACGGTGGGTGGCATGAGTTAGCCTACTAGCTACGGCGGTGTTAGGGACTGAGTAGAAGCGATCGCAAACGTCACAGATGCTTCTTTTTTAATTATTTTTATTTGAGATATTTATTAAATATTTAATATCTGGTCGCAAAAAACTATCAACCACGTCATTAATGCTATTTTAATATATAGTATTATATTTCTTTAATTTTCCAAAATTTTTGTACCTGCACTTAAATCTTTGTCCCAACACATGAGCACGTCAAATATATAGGAGTAACAAACTAAACTAAACTAAACTACATGTATAATCAAAACCAAACTAAAGTCCATAAGCCAATTGTGGCGGTCGCTGATACAAGCGGTACGTTGTTGATGAAGCTAGCTGTTTCTTGTAGCATGCCGCCACTAGCTACCACATTTTAATCGATGTTAAGGATAAGTTTGGAAAATATAATTAATTTATTTATTTTTGAATTCATTATTTTACAAATATGTTAGGAGGGATGAGTAATATATATATATATATATATATATATATATATATATATATATATATATATATATATATATATATATATATATATATACTTCAATCACTGTATGACTGCGCCAACATTTCAAGCGAATAAATTAGCACAATTTTGAGGAAATATACAGAACCAAAAAGTGAACGAAGTCTAGCACCACTGCATGCAGGCAGTACGTACCTAAATACATTCATAATTTGGTTTCAGGGTTACTGGCCGGTAGACTTCACTTTTCTCCACTTTGATTTCAGTCGGTATTTTTTGTTCAAAAATACTTATCGGTTTCATAAAAAAAAGGTCCCATTTGCAATGAATTAAAATTGTTCAATTACATGACAAAATCCTTAAGTTTAACATCAGAATTTTAAGTAAACACTCATTCAGGATCGTTATAAAGTAAAATATATATTCTTAGAAATAAATTATCAAAGAAGTTGGTTACGGATAAAACCTGTTGTTGCAAGGCAAGTATAGTTGAAACACAGCCATAAACGGGATCTGACAGCCTCGCTTGAGCTTCATAGCATATAGTAACAACAGCATCATGCCGCCGGTTCATAGGAATGTGCAACAAGAGCTTTGACACATTGCTCGCACCAAACACCTTGTGGACGGCCGCGAACCGAGCAGCACCTTGGTCTGTCCCAAAATGAGGAGCAAATATACATCCACTTATGCACTTCCTCCTCAAAAATTTGCATGCCCCACAAGGAGCACTACTTAATGCCGGTGTTGGGGCTGCGGTGGCGACCTCGGCAACCAACTGTCTGATAGCCGGACGTTTTCCTGTGCTGCTACCCTTGCGGTGGTTGTCAAAGGCGGTGTCACATTTTGGCTCGGCCATGTAGTTAGCTAGCTAGAAAATTAAGATAGTGTGGGGGAGAAAAAGAAAGGGTTGAAAGAGATTCTTTATAAGGATGATGAGGGGGGAGCATGTAAATCTCGTGAGGGGGTTTGAAGTATATATATATATATATATATATATATATATATATGGTATTTGCATGCTTGCCTTGGTATGAGAATATAAGGGGCCGGGAGAATTTGGTGTGAGGTGCACGTGTAAAGGGAGTGTTGATATTGTCTTTAGTGTCTTTTGTTTGTGTATATTTGTTTATTTATTTATATACGTGTATGTATAAATAAAATAAAATAATGGGTGGTAATTTGTTTTTGATTTGGTTATGCATGAAAGCCATGGTTTCTTCATGGGAGGCCACAAGATTTGTGCTGCCCGTGGCGTGTGGTTTTGGATGGTGGTAACCGCACGTATTTGCGTATATTTTATGTTTGATAATATATATACAAAAAGATCGATATATAACTAACGTTCTAAATTTAAATTATTTTCACAACAAATTGTGATCGTACATCTATTAATCCAACAGTTAAATAAAACCTTCTAATGCAAGTCATCCGTCCTCAAAATTAAACTCCAAATGTCAAATGTGATTTTTTTTTGTCATTTCAGGATTCACAATTTAATATTAGGGGTGCCAACTACTAGCCTTCTCATTCTCTCTTTTCTTTTTTTCTTCTCGATCTTCCCTTTCTCTCTCCTCCCCTTCTCGTTATGTTCATATTTCCATCTCCATCTCCTCCCCTTCTCCTTCTTAATTTGATGTCACCCTCTTTGAGTCCTCATCAACCACCATCATTAGGTTGCTAGAGCTCCCAAAGTTCACTCTTCTAATTTATGTCTAGAAGGTAGGTTTCCATTGATGTGTTAGTCTCTATTTGAGTATATTGATATAAATTTTGTACATCTGACTAGGTTGTGGTGGTGATGGTGTTGATGGGGGATATGTATGTATACATGAGGAAGATTATAAGAGGAGAAAACCCAATTTATTTAGGCAAATTTGTAGACATAAAGTAGAGAGAAAGAGACCCAATTTGTTTAAATGCAAGGAGTAGAGATAGAAGACCAAGAAGAAGGGGAGGAGAGAGAGAAAAGACAAATCTAAGGCTCAATATTCATTTGGTCACTTTTTATGTTTTTTTTAATTTATTGATTTACTCTTATTCTGTTTTTTCTCTTCATCTTTGAACTTTATCTTGTTCCTTCTGTCTCCATCTATTCCATCTTATGAACACAATTTTATCCCACTTTCTGTGCAATCGGGCTCATCTTCATTATCATGTAACAATTTTTTAATCATCACAAGATACATAAACCCAAATTCATACATGATACAACAAGCATGAGGATCAAGTGCAAAGGGCAAGAAGTATTTCTTGGTGTCATTCTGTGACTTGGGGTTATCCTACGTTGGTAGCGTAGCTCTACGTTCGTAGAGACTGTTATCGAGCGGCCTGAGGCAGGGTTACCAGCGGGCAGACGCACGCATGCCATAGCTCCAAACCAGAATGATCCTGTATTTCTTTCAATAATTTTATCTCCCCAAGCAGAGTATGTTGCCCATTGATCAACCCAGTTGGTTTGAGCTTCTCTTCTACAGAACCCATAATCCCCCTCCACCTCTACCTCTACTAAAAACTCAATAACATAGAAAAAGAACCCATACATAAACCAACCAAATCATCACAACCCAAAATCCCAATTGCAAAATTGCATCTTTGTAATCACGCTTAATTTCCTGTTACGCTAAGGAACATACTCGGTTCTTGGCATGTCTAAATGTCTGTTCTTGACTGGATATTTTATGTCTTCTGAAGTATATATGTAGTTTGTCTTATTGTCTATTACAGTTGGCTAATACTCTATAATACCTTAGCAAAAAGTACCTAATCCTCAACTAAAGTTTTGTTGATATGTTCTCTTTTGTCACCTTTGCTCAGAAACTTCTCTTCCTTTTTGCTCTGCTTATCAACATCTTTGTGAGTGCAGGTACATTTAAGCAGACTCTGCAACTCACAGAGGATTACACAAATAAACCACCAACAGTCCGATTTGTCTCGAGGATGTTTCATCCCAACAGTATGTTGGATTGCCATTTTTTCTTTCCTTCTGTATCTTAAATTGACCTTGAATATATCATAATTTGCTTACCATCTTTCTGCCATAATTTATGATATTTTATTCATCTAATTGTCTGTATTTGAATTTTTATCAAAAATCTGTCTTGTGAAAGGGAGCATCTTTGAATGTGTTCTCTTACGCTCTGTTTCTGAGTTTTAAAATGGACAAAAAAGAAAAGAAATGGACGGAAAATTTAAGTTTTCTTACCAATTCTTATGTTTCTGAGTTTTTTAATAAACGGAAAAGAAAAGAAATGGATAGAAAACTTGGCCACTTTTCCTGCCAAAGTTTTCCGTCCAAAATTGGCATGATTTGGACGGAAAAGAAATTAGAACTTTTAATATAATAAATTTTAAATTACAACTCATGTCCTCAATTTTAAATTTTCTATCCTTTTCCATTAAAAACTCAGAAACAACAAAGGAAAACTTTAAGTTTTCTATTCTTTTTTTCATTCTTTTAAGTTTTCTATTCTTTTTTTTTTACTTGGCTCGTAAATGCAGGCGTTAGTGATTCGATTTTAACATTTAAAACTGTCTTTTTTCTTTGATTGTTCTTCAAGAGTTGACCACCGTGATTGACTGGACTGGTGTATGCTTATACATTCTGCTCTCGCTTAATTCCTTACAATTCTAATCACATGTACTTCTTAAGTTTTCTCAGTCATTTCTTTGGTTTATAACTCTTTTGAATTTCTGACAATTTTACTGATTCTTCTTCCATAGTATGTCCATCCCCGTAGCATGTGTATATCAAGTATTGTTGTAGCTCTGATTACTTGGACTATGTTTGGCACTGGTTTTACACTTTGCCCCCCATAGAGTATTTTGGTGGTTCAAGGAGAAAAATGAAAAAACGAGACTCTTTTCGAAACATTGTTTTCATTCAAAAAAATGTTAAAATAAATAAATAAAAAGTACAAACTATATCCAAAAGAAGTATTTTTTCGGAGCTTAAAACATAATAGTTTGACTACAGCAAAATATATGAGAAATTGAACTATAAAAACAAGTATATGAGAAGTTTGACTACGACAAAATATATGAGAATACATTATTGAAATATATTTATTCTAGTATTCCAAGAGGCAAAATTTTCTAAGAGGCAAAATTTTCAATCAAATGTTCAAAATCCTATATATATATATATATATATATATACACTACATAAAAAAAAAAATGGGGCCCTTTGATCGGGGCCGCCCGTGCTCAGGAAAGGCCCTGCATAGAGGCAACTGGGAAGACTGTGTTCTATTGTAATATTGTTAATACTATATAGAATATTTGAAATTAGAATTATTCGGACTCTTGATGAGCCCAGGTGTATGAACAATAACTGGACAAAAACTGTGACTTTGCTTCAACTCTTTTGCAGTATGAAACTTCTGAGAATTTATAGTTACTCTTTTCCAGAAATTATTGGTATCAATATATCGACTCTTTCCTCCGTCCTTGGATATTAAAATGTTGTCTCGATTAAGCTCTAGTTGATATATTTCTGCAGATTTCTCAAATCCAAGAAGCAGACATGACCGACTACCAAAGTAATTTAACAAAGGAACAAATTGCAGCAATTTTTGTTGATGAACTTGGAACAGGTTCAACATCAAATATATGGATTGCTGCAGAACATCATCTCAAATGATCCTTCTTATATTTAATGGAACTCCATGACGTGAAACAAGTTAATACTAATGAGGTGTCTGTTCGCGTTGGATGCTCATTGAATTCAGGGCTTGAATTTTACTTCGCTCATAACATTTATAGACAATATTAGTTCTACAAGTCCCAATCAACAATTGAGAAAACTGAAAACTAAGCAATCATGCAGCCACCGCATAACAGTTTGTTGGGGGAGGGGGGTATGAGAGATCTGGAAAAAAAGGATAGGGTAATCTCTCGGTAAAATTTACCAAACTCGCATGAGGATCAGAGCATGAAAAACTAGAAAAGAAGACTTAGCCTTCCCAGCATTTTGATTTTACTCAAGGTCTTCTTGCTCTTTTGAAGACCAGTCTATCTGTAGAAAAAAGGTAATGAATATTTAATTTTGAGGTATTTAAAAACTAGTGTTCCTAAAAAAGAAAAAAAGAAAAAGAAAACAGGTCATTATTACACGAAATATTTAGTTGTTATCTACTTCCAAACTTGTTATAGGACAACTGAAATTCATTAAGATCAAGTATATTTATGTATAAACATCTGCATCTATATCAATTTGTGACTACACTTGATAAATTAGCAAATGATTGATCAAGACCAACTACCTGAATTCTGCTGCTATTGAACAACTAGCTGTAAGCGTGGACGTTGGAATGGTGATACTGGAGACCCATCACTGCTCTGGGTGGAGTCCTGAACCTGAGCAGCAAATTTCAAATTCCACAGCACATCTTCAATGGAAGGTCTATCAGCTGGATCCTCAAGCAAGCACCTAATGCATATTTCCATCATTGTCTTCAATGATTCATCCAAATATGCATTCCGAACTGCTGGATCAACCATGCTCTTTCGAGCAGCATTGTCAGCTGTTGTGTTCGCTTGTAACTGCATTGCATCAAGGAAAGTAGAAGTTATTGTTATCGAAAAATTCCACAATTTGCAGTCAGGTATTAACTACCAAAGAGCTCTAGTTCATGTGGTAACAAACCCTCCCTAACAAGTAACATCCGAAGGTGCTTCTTGATATTTAAGAAAAATCTGTATACAACCCATTTAAGCATGCGTTAACAGAACACTTTTAAAGTGGAATGAAATGCTCTTACATGATGTTTAACAATCTCCACTTCATTCTGGGTGTTGAGCTGTCTCCCCACAATGATTTCTAGTAATATTACTCCAAGGTCTTTAATATCAGATCTCTCCTCGTATTGAATCCTGAGAAGCAATAGATTTTAGGTTGCTCAGTTACAGAAATCAGCATGCATGTTGACTACTTGGAATCACATGAAATTAGAAGTTCATTTAAACAAAACTTGAGGCAAACTGGGTAACCTTAGTACAGAGGTGCCAATACAATACTTTTTTGTTGAACGCAATAATATTTTCAAGTGGAACAAATTTGCATCAAACATCCTAAATCTAGACATCAACCATTAAGGTAGAATTTATATGTTTTGCAAGCATGGAAATACATCCATATGCATAAAAGTTGTTTCACTTACAACTTTTGGAATGTTCATGTTCCATAGCTAATGTAAACATTTATGTAATATATGGCCTATAACTTGAAAACTTCTTATTCAAGTCCTTACAGAATCGAACTAAAAAATATCATTACAGACCTTCCGGTTTTAACTTCTCTGGATCCACCCAAAGGAATTTGGCTACCCACCTGTTATGTGAAGTTGATATAAATATCAAATCAGGGATAACTTTAAAGAATTACAGTAATAGAGTGTAGAGCCAGTAAGAAGAGCCTTTTAACTCTTTGTACCTTCTCCATATTTTCTGCTAACAAAGGCAGATTGTAACTGCTAATTTTTGCT
The DNA here is from genome assembly GCA_020205605.1 of Panax ginseng. Taxonomy (NCBI): domain Eukaryota; kingdom Viridiplantae; phylum Streptophyta; class Magnoliopsida; order Apiales; family Araliaceae; genus Panax; species Panax ginseng. Next base: position 104,830,595 of record CM035146.1, read on the forward strand.
ACAAGGTTCTGGTCCAGTAAAATATCTGTTATTTTCAAATTATTTGAAAATATACCAGGCACAATTCCTGTGTGAAGAAACTGGATACCCTTTGCCACCCCTACAGCAGCTGCTATGCGTTGAGACCATGTTAGCTTTTGTCTAGGTCGTCTGTCTGCAGAGAATTGAATACATTGAAATTAACAACTATGAAAAAGCCTAAATCCATAAGTAAATTGTATATGGAAGCAATGGTTAGATGCCTTCTTTGTTTCTTTACCATACGCCACCTGAAGGGTGATATATAAAATATGTTTATTGATTATAAAGATAAATAAAATATCAGTTACCAGATATCCAGTCCCTTAGTGTCCCATTTGGCACGTATTCGAACACGAGGAATATTCTGCTGACACTGGAATCATCCAAGTAACATTCAAAGCAGTGTCCAAGAGCACTGACCAAATGTTGGTGTCTGAGTTTAGATATTAAATCTATGTGATGCATAAAGCTTTGAGTGCTGTGGCTTCTTTTCATTTTCAGGCACCTAATAGCTATGAGGGAACCATCCTGCATCTGACCTCTGTACATCTGAGCTCATAAAGAAATCGATGGTTAATCCATACAGAACAATTTATCTGCAGAAAATTTTCTTCATACTGAATTCACCAAGGTTATCATATTTCCAGGAAGAGTAAATTATCCGTTTATGCGTGGAACAAATAGACCACCCACGGGAAGAAAGGGAGGGGATCTAATCTAACTCCAGAACAAGAATATACGCAAAATCTTATAGTCAATTAAACTGTGCACCAGTGAAGAAGCTTATAGAAGTATAAGTATGATCACATGATGCCTTTTTCCAAAGTACTTTTCTTGGTTTTTAGCTTTTTATTCAATATTTCTCCTTACAATAAGCACAAGCTAGAGAAGTAGGTAAGACAAAAAACATAATCAAATGATACTCTATATAAGCATATGACATACACAAACAAGCACATGTGCTGCAAACAGATTCATATAACCTTTTAGGCTAAAATGGCATGGTATTGAAACTTCTTTTTAAAGAAAAAGACACTTGAAAAAGATGCAAGCAGTTGTTCTCACGAGAGCATGCAATTATAAGCCCAACAAGAAACTTAAGACCATAGTGGAATTGCAAGGATTGTCATACCTGACCATAAGAACCTTCATCCACAAAAGTTGATGTATCAAAGTTATTGGTTGCATCCTCAAGCTCTTTTAGTGAAAAGGTTCGATAAGTTGGTACTCCAAGTGCTCCTAGTTTCATCGATTGAGTTGTATACCCTTCAGTCATAAAAAATCAAATAGTCAACTATTGTGCACAAAAAATGTTAGAAAGGACCAAGTAGGTTACATTATTCTTGTGTGTATGTGTGCAAGAGTGAGTGCATGATTTGTTTTTTAAAAACTCAAGTAATTAATTCCATATCAACCAAGCTATACATCCCAGTAAATTGGAGTTGGGTACATGACTTATTATTTTAGCATTCAACTCCCTCTGCTGCAATTCACACTTCACAGCTAGGGGAAAATTAAGTTTGGCCATTTTTTCTGATCTATGACGAGAAAAACAACTTGTTTTGCTACTGAAGTTTTAGGCAAAGAAAGATCTTCTATTTCTTTTAGAAAAATAAAGATGAATTAATTTCCGAATTCAAAGTAGGGACGGAGGACTAAATTCTGCAGAACAGAAAGTAAAAGAAAAACCTATAATTAAATTTAGTGTCTGTAATAATAGTGACTTCAGAAAGAAAAAAAAACCTTACTTGCATCTGTAGGAAACTTTGAGGTGTACCCTTTTGATGCTTTCTCTTTTATCAATCTGGTTGAAGATGATTTAACAATAGTTTTTGCATGTACTCTTCTCACCGCCAAGAAGACTAGAGCAACTAGTACAATTCCGCCAATAGTCCCCCCAGATATACTTAATGCAAGCACTGCTTTGGAGGCTTGCTTTGGCTTCCGATGATGAGGTATGATGCCCACAGCTAGAGCTCCATTTCGACAAAAGGACATTGGGTGTTGACTTGTATCTCCACTAGCTAAACAATTTTTTGCATAAACCACAACCCTTTTTCTGGGATCAGACAAAAGACAGCTTGGCAAGCTTCCAGTTAAGAGATTTCCAGATAAATCGACAAATTCAAGTTCGGCATTGCAAGCCATATTTTTGGAAAGCATTCCAGTTAATTTGTTTCCTTCAATATTCAGATAAGTAATTGATGGCAGGGCTAACAAAGAAGGCTGAAATGGTCCGACAAATCTGTTGAAAGATATATCAAGCCATTGAAGCTGATTCGAGGAGCCCAACTTATCTGGGATGCCACAGTTGAACTTGTTCTTCCTCAATACAAGTCTAACTAATTTTTTGCTATCAATCTGAGGAAATTGAGGTCCAAGAAAATTATCTTCTAACTCAAGCACTTGAAGGTTTCTCAAGCTGCTAATATCGGGCACCTCACCAGTAAATTTGTTATGTGAAAGATCAAGAACTCTGAGGTTTTCCAAATTTCCCAAAGAATCTGGTAGCGAACCATTTAACAAATTTTTCCTCATACTCAAAACAGCCAAAAGTGATAATGAACCCAGCCCATCCGGAATTCTACCGCGGAACATGTTGTCATCAAGTATAAGTGTTTGGAGGTTTTTTAAAGATGAAACCTCTTTAGGAATGGCTCCACGAATAAAATTGGAACTAATATTGAGTATTTCCACCGATGCTAAACATGCAATATTACTAGGCAATTGCCCCCTTAGACCAAGAGAGACCAATGTGAGGACTTTTAAGCTAGGAAGGCCAAGGAGAGTATTAACAAATGAATCTATGGAGAAATTCCGAGGCAATGGGGGAGTGCCCCTTTCCCCAATAATATGCATCTGGGTTATGCTTTCTTCGTAGCATACAACAGTAACAGATGAAGTTGGTTCAGTACTGCAAAAATCTGTCTTATTGTTCCAGCTGCTCAGAACAGCTGGATAATTAAGAAGGCCTTGAATTCTCAAAAGGGTTTGTGCTTCAGACGATTGTTGTTGCTCCGAGCAGCAGAATGAAGATGTCAAAACAAGGAGAACTAGAAGTCTTGTATAGCTAAAACTTGTAGCCATTTCAGAAACTACACAAATGGAAATTGAACAAAATATTAAGAGCTTGGAAGCTTGATATGTGGTGTTTTGAGAAGTATCAGAAGTGCATTAGAGCTTGAGATTCCCAGCTAGAGGCTCAAGTTCCCAAGAATACAAAATTAAGATCTACAACCATAGCAAATGCAGAACAGAAACAGTAATAAATTTTGGCAGATGAAGACCAAAATGCCACATTTCTAATTATTATTATATGAAAAGGAATGAGAACTGTCATCATTCTGAAAGTTTTAAATAAAATAAAAAATGCTTATTTGTGGGGTTTTTGGAGTACTAGTTAATGAGCATGCATCTTCTCTCTATCTATAGCAATAAAAAAAACCCAGACAATAAAACTAAGGGAAAGACGTAGAAGTTCAAGTTCATGAAGGGTCTACCTCTCTTGAGAGAAGAAACAAATCAAACCCTGGCTTTGGGATTTGGACCTGTAACGAGGTTTGAATCCAGCACAGCCAGTTGAATTCAAGTGCTTTGAGAATAGTAGATGAAACCCACAAATTTTCTAAAGGAGTCCTTAACCAGAAATCACTCACCACAACCAACTAATTTAAAGAAAACAGTGACATTGAAATGAGGTAAACTTCAAACAGGACATCCCACAAGCATTACCAGTTATTTGAAATGACTCAAACCCAATTAAAAAAAAGTAGCTCTCTTTTCGTTCTTAACTTACTCTTCAACATTCCCTACAGAGAATCACTATTAACCAAAAGCAATACATTTCTATCTATATATTCTTCCCCTGTATCAACTCTAAACCAATAAATTTAGGCCATTTATAAATTTAACAGTCAGTCATGATTCAGAACAGAAACCGACAATCTCTTTGAACACGTTATGTTTTTTCAGTGCTTTTCGAAGCTTTTAACACTACTCCATAGCGTTGGACTGGTTGGCTGGACCTGGATGCAAAAATAAAAAGAAAAAAGAAAAGCAAAAGTGAATCAAAGATTCTTGGTGTACAACAAATTAATTACCCCTTTATTCCCCACTCCTCCTTCACACCCTCTTTTCTCTGTTTAGTATTTTTCTAGGATTGTACACGTTCTAAATTTACTATTACATTAAAAATGTAGAGTGAAATTTATTTCTACGATTATAGACTATATACATTTAAGAGTCTGGACAACTGTATAATTCTATTAATCTATATATATGTTGAAATTTATTTATATATTTATGAGAGTAATTAGTATGAAGTTAATTTTTCAATCGATTGATCATCTACGCATCGGCCTGGAGGTGATCTCCTCCATGTGAAACATCGTGTATTGATTAATCGATTAATTTATCACAAGTTGATTATATAGTATCTCTCTTGATTCAGGGATAAAAGTCCTAGTGGACTTTTCATACATATTAAGAAAATGAATGAAATGACAAAATTGTCCATAATAAAGTTATTAAATATAGAGAGAGAATTAGAATAAGAAAAATATGAGGTATTTAATGCTATGAATATAATAGGAAAATATATATAAAAATTTAGTTATTAAAAAAAAATGAATATTTAACATGGACTACCCATGGGATGAGGGAGTAACTTGTAACCGGATCCTTAATTTATTTATGCAGTAATTATTTTGTAGAGAAAGAGATGTGTGTCAGTCAGTATAGAGTTTTCAATAACCGTCTCTGTCTGCTTTCGCTTTCTGGGTCCGGACAGCTTTGGCTTTTGGCTTTTGGCTCTAATATATTGTTACCACCCGGCTACTGATTTCCTCTCTATATATTGTCATTACCACTCGGTTACTGAGTTTTAGAATGAATGGACGATCAATTTTCTTGTCAATTTTTTTTGAAAAATTAAATTAGATAAAATCATCTTTTATAATAAAACATAATATAAAAGTAATTTGATAACTTAAATGTGAGACTTAATTTTTTCTTTCCCTTTTAAAGTAGGTAACCACATGAAAAAAAGGGGAGTGATTAGCATGTTGAGTCGACATGCAGGTCGGACTTAATCTCTTCTTCAGCGGGTCAGCTTGGTCAATTGACCATTTATCATGAAGTTAACTTCGTAATAACTAATTCGGAAAAACATACAAATTTCTTAATTTTTTTAAATCCCAAAATCAGAAACAGTGGGCACATCTCTACACTTTTGGCGTCATCTTTTTTTTCTTTCTCCGTTTCTTGTAATTGTAATTTATTTATTTTAAAATAAAAATAATATTAGAGTGAGGACTCAAACGTCTCCAATTATGCACCGAACCATAATATATAAGACTTTAGAGCTGAGGGATATGTCTCATGTTTGCTTTTTATCAGAATTTATGTTTTACCTTTGGGATTTTGATTATTTCTTAGTGGGAGACTTGTACTCTCATCATAGAATATGAAATACCCTTTTAAATCTCAGCTTAATTATGATTATAGTGTCAATATATATTATTTCAAGCCAAATTCGAACTAATTTTCAGCCATACCAAGGTTAGAGGAGACAATAAACATGGTCGCACTCGAAATAATTGCCGAGGAGAAAAGGTTGTTGTTACATTACATGCCGGTACCAACAACCTTAGTTTAGCCAATATTAAAACACGGGCGGTGTAGCACAAGAGTTGAATCCAACCCAAAAATAATTAAATAATGGAGCCCAACTGAAAAGTCATTAGTACTAATAGTTGATTGAATTCAAGACCCACTCATTAAAGTTACTACAAAGAGAATCAAATCAAATCTAATCATGAGCTTCCCATGTAATTTAGAGCTATAAGCTATTGATCATTCATTTCCGACTGATTGGGGTGGCGTCCTTTTCAGCCTTTAGACAAAAAATAACTGTGCGGATAGGTAAATTGGACAAGATAATTGGACAGTACAATCCATTTGTTTGCTAAAACCAATTTTTTTTGTTCTTTCTATCCAATTATTCGGCCCAATTTATCTGTCGGCATAGTCCCCGCCATTGCCTAGTATCTACATGTACAACTAATCGGTCCTTTGGTTAGACATAGTTAAGACCCGCCCATCAAAACTAGGAGCACCAATCCGTTATTTAACTTATGTTCACAATGGCCACATTAACCAAAAAATTGAAATTGTTTCCGAGGGGGCATATACCAAACCCAAAAACAAAAATATTAGACAGTATTATGTCTACGCAGACAAAAAATCCTATTAAGGGTTAAGGTACTCCTAATGACAGACGACGAGCCATCCCAAACTAGTGAAACCTAGATCCAATATCACCACATAGATTTGGAGGACCATCATTGAGTCTGGGTCTGGGTCTGGATCCTATTATATTATTATATTCTTATCAACTTGCTGTACAAGATGAACCATGTAATACCCACTAAAATAATAATAAAATAATTAAGTAAGCTTTAAAATATTTAATTGGGCTTTCCTTATGTTTGGGTCGGATTCTATTTAATTTATTGGACCATAATAAGTTATATTACATTAATTGGGTCAAATTTTTAATTGTGTAATTTTAAATCCTAAGAGCATTCACAAATAGACTCTCTATCCCCACATTTGTAAATCAGTATCCAACAGTTTCCTTATCCTTATATAATTCTCTATTTTAATCCCTATATATGATTTGACTCCTCAGGATGAGGGAATCAAAAGAGCGTTCTCTATTTATGTAAAATGACATTTCACACTTTATTTATTGCAATTTTATGTTGGTTAAAGGATCTTATCTCACTTAATTGTTGATTTGGGTATGCCTATCAAATTCACTCATTTTTATTTTTTAAACAAAGAATTTAAAGAAGAAAGAGAACTATAAAAAAATTAAAATTCAGTCAAATTTTGATTTTGATCATTTTTAAAAAAAATATTACTAATAATTATAAATTTTATTATTTTATAATTAAAATAAAGTTCTCATAAACACATAATGATCGTTGCACATTTTGATTTCTAGCAATATCTATTTTTAAATTAAAATAATTATAATTTTTAAATTCAAACAACAATTACTTTTAAATAAAAAATAATTACAACGTTCAAAACATGATTTGACTGTTGAAACTTTCAAATTTTAACTTTTAAATTTCAAAATTTAAAATTTAAGGAATCAATATAAGGAACCTGTTGGGTACATAGTCAAAAAATTGAATCTCTATCCTACAGAATGACCCAATAACACTGCAGAGTAGGGATAAAAATAAGGAAACTGTTGTGAATGCTCTAATAAAATTAAGGGAGTTAATAAAACATATTAATTAATAATTAAATAGCTAAAACCTAGTTATACTTTATTACGTATGAGGAGTTGTAAGAATAGAACAGAAGAAAAGGAAGAGGCGCAAGAGGAAGCGAAAGAACGTGACTAGGATTGCAAAAGGGTTTGAGAGTAAGATCTTTAAACTTTATTCACCATATTCTTCTTCTCAAGGATAATTATTGGACTATTTTTAAATACAAAATAATTATTTTGCTACTTTAACTACAATCTATATTTTTGTTGTATTTGTAATTTATTTTAAAATTTTATTATGCCGTTTGATTAGTTGAATTTGTTAATGAAATTTTGATTTATAATTTAGATATATGATATATATATGTTATCCTGCAGGCATTACTTTCATATATATGTGTCAGATTCGTATAATATATATATTCTTGATCCTATAAGTTATATTTTCGTTAATATATGTATATATTTATATAATTATTAACCTGTTACCTATTTATATATATAAACCTGCAGCAATTGATTAATTCGAATATATATATATATATATATATATGTATATGCAGCGACGGATTTGTTATATATATATATATATATAATATGCAGAAATTTATAAATGGAAAATGATAAATAATATTATAATTTTGTTATTATAAATAAAATATATCTTTTGAGTACAAACTAAATATGATATATTAAAATTATTAAATTTATGAAAATATAATTTATAATGAGTTCATAATTTAATTATATGCTTTATATTTTATTTTGATAATTAGATCGGATTGAGGGAGTTTAATGGCGATATTTAGATTCTATGAATTATTTCGATACTACGTTAAGGTAATTTGATTTCGCATTTTTTTCAAATGAGACTCTTTTGAATATAATTGCTCATTTTGTTATTCGCTTAAAAATTTGGTATTGCTTTTAGGATTATTCTTTGTTTTCCAATTTATTGTGACAATTTTGTTTTGGCATATACATTAAAATTCGTGATTGTACTCCTCGAACTAGTTAATCATGCCAAAGATGTTTTGGAGACTTTATTCGTTTGTACTCATTGTTCGTATATTTTCGCTCACATTCGTGAGTCATTTTGATCATTGATATATTGTGATAATCAATAATGTTTGTATTTGATAATTCGGTTTCATTTGAATATGGTCATGTAAGCCTTGTGATTTGAACCCCTGTTGGCTTACATTTTGTAGTTTAATCCTTAGGGTATACTTGAGCTAACCACCGTGGGGGTACCACGACATGTCCTCTCGACTTGAAGGGGCATGACACTTTCCGTGGCGGTGTGATCGATCACGGCGTATCCTTTTGTATGCTCTGGGTATGAGCTTTGTCCATTTGATATATTTGTTCAGGATACGTATGGGTCGACCCAGTATTTGATTTGATTTGATTTTTTTGGCGGATTAGTGACGTATATGTCGTGCGTACTATCCGATTTAATTTTTATACATCATGGTACCGATGTATTTTGTTAGCCTTTGGCTATTTGTATTTGAGCTCAGTATGAAATTATTATCTTACAACCATTTGATTCAACCTTATTTATTTGGGATTCTTTTGGCTATAATTATTCGATTTATAGTGTTAGTCATTTGTAAATGAACTCTCAAATTTTTATCTATTCGTATTTCGTTTGTAATTCACATGTGTTCATTCATTCAACTCTTTTAGATTCATTACTTATTGTGATATATTTATTCATCTTCATATCCATACTGGGCAATTGGCTCACGCTGTGTTCTTTTTCCGGCACGTAATCAGGGGTGATCAGGATTTGTGGGATGAGAGCTACCTTTGATCCAAATGAGTAGATTAGCTTTTGAGATTATTATTAGACTTGGTTTTTCTAAGATTCTGTAATTGGATGTTTTGGACCATTTTGGTATTTATTTTTTATTAGTAGAGATTATGAAAGTGTGGAGTTCCTTCTATTTAAATTGGAGTATGTGACATTTGCTATTAAATTTTATTGGAGATATTTTGAGATTTATTAGAGGTTTGTGTTTATTATGTTTGTGCGTGACATCCCTTTTTCCTTTTGGGAAAGGGGGTGTTCTGAAGTTAATATCGAGCCGAAGTTATGATCTTGTAGATTGCCTTTTAAAGCTCGGGCCTTGTGAGTTATGGGTGAACCACCGGGTAGTTATAAGATTTGTATTCCGCTTTGATTTTCGCTTCTGCAAATTTGGCCTTGATTATTTGTTTTGATCTGCTTGTTCTCGTCTGCTTGATTTTGTATCGTAGATGGCTCGTAAGTCTTCGAGAATTCGGGGGAGGCGGTAATAACGTAAAGGTCGAGGCGACCCCAAATTGAGGTCATAACTGTGGTGGAAATGATGGGGCCTGTGGTAATGCAATAATAACCCCGGCTATGGTTGCAGCAATGGTGAATGAGGTAGTTACGCAGGCTGTGGCACAGGCTATGCAGGGTATTCCGCAGATACAAGGAAATCAACATGCAAATGGAATGGGGGATGATGATGAGATACCACAACATGAATGAATGTTCCTCCCGAGGATCAAGTGGGTCAACAAGTCAAATACCTGGTTGATGTGTTATTAGAGAGGTTCATTAAGTAGGCCCAATTCTTTTCGTTTTGCTTCGACTCCAATTGATGCGAGAATCGGATCGCCCACTGGAGAAGATTTTTGATGTGATTGGGTGTTCGTAAAAATCGGAAGGTGAGGTTAGCAATTTATAAGCTAGAGGATGATGCTCAGCGATGGTGGAAATCGTTGAAGGCTACACAGGGAGATGGATTTATGGATGGGCTCATATGGAGCGAATTTTGTGACCTTTTCTATCAGCAGTATTTCCCAAATGCTGATAGGGATGCATACATCAGGGAATTTGTAAGAACTCAATTATTTAATAAATGAAATTTAATTTCCTCTAATTATTATTTTGAAATAGTAAGGGTTGATGTGATTAATGTGGATAGTTATGGGTAAAATACACAAATATTTCAAAATAAGCAAGTGGTTATGAAATATTCATTGTTGTTTGGGGAATATTCGTTTGGTCGTGGAATATTCAATCTTTGCTTGTGAATATTCGTAAATGCAATGCTAGCCCGTGCCAATGGGCCCCATAACTGGAAAGCGATTGGATGAAGAAAACGACAAATATAAGTTGTTTAAAAATAATCTGCAGAAGTTGCACCAATTATTGATTCTTACGTAAGCATAGCTACTACTCAATAATGGTTACAGATAATTACTTGCTTAGTATTTTATTTTATTGATTCAATAATTGCGTGTTGATATTTTATATTACCGTTGTTTCAATAATTGTCACTACACAGTATTTTTCATTATCGAAGCAATAATTCATATTATCTGAATAATATTATTGGATAACATTATTGGCAATGTCTAGAAAGTTCTGTCTAAGGAGAGGTTTGGTCACCTAATTGCGCGCCAGTAAAGAGAAATTCTTATTGAAAAGCCCCCTCTTTCTTGGGAACTGCATGGTTGTCAATATTGTGATTCTATAATATTATTTGTGAATAATTAATTATTGATTCATATGATGAGGAAAATATTAATTTTATGTGGATATAGATGGAAAATTTTTTTAATGTGACAATTGTTGAAAATTGAAATTTTATCTTTTTCTGATAAAATAATTCATTTAAATATATATATTATTATATTTTAATAATATAATAATGGTGATATTTTGACAACGAATGTGGGATATATGAGTATACTAGGAGGAAGAGTATTTTGTTGCAATAAATGTTGAAAACATGTTAAACATGTCGGTGGACCCCATTTCTTGACTGAAATTTGATTATAGCCTGTAAATTATCCGTTTATGAATTTCGATCAATTTCTGTTTGGAATTTGGAAAAACTTTTTTCTGAAAAGTTGTAGAGAATTGAATTTCCTATAAAAAGTCATGAGATTCAATTTTCCGACAAAAGGGCTATTTATTATGAATTATTGAAGTTCAAGCTCCAAAATAATGAATTTTGGAAGTTTTAAATATTTTTTTTAATAAAAACGTTTTTCTCACTTTTTCTAGAAGATGAGCATGTGGGATATGTTAGAAATCTGATTTTCCAAGGAGGCGTATGAAATTTATTATTAATAATATATTTTAATAAATTTTCGCTTTGTGTTCTAAGCATTTTCCTATAAATAGGGTGCTTAGGTTAGAATTGAAAATCACACCGTAAATCAAGTTTTCTCTCTATATTATCGAGCGATTCTTGTGAGTATTTTGAGTATACTTTGAGTATTGCTATACAAAGGTCAAGTTCAAGTCATACTTTATATCATATCCTGTTTCGTGTAGAAGTATAAATCTTTCGAGGTAAGTGAATGTTATTTTTTCGTAATGATATTATTCTTTCAATATCATTATGTCGAAATATTGATCTAAAGTTTTTATCAAATTTAGAACTTTTGGTGTTTGGGAGTTACTATTCACGATACTCAAGACTATTCACGATATGCGACACTATTCACGAATCACGACACTATTCACAGAAAATTAAATTTTCGTTTTTGTCCAAAATATCTATTATGGATACTAGCTCTGATTGTATCCATGTTTTGGTCATTCTTGAATTTTACACCACTATGATTATTTTTGAGGTATTTTTGGACATGGATAAAATAAAGTACAAATCCTTAATCCTTAATCCTTGTCATTTTGTTTCAATTGGATGCGTTTTTTAAAAATATTTTTCATCATCCTCAATCTTAAATGATGACATTATTGAATATCTTTGGCACAGAAGGCAAAGATGAATGATTTTTGATGAATATCTTTGGCCCAGAAGTGCAAAGATGAACAGTGTTTAGATGAACATGACTAATCGATGAATATCTTTGCCCATAAAGTGCAAAGATGAATATTTGATTCCGAGAGTATATATTGATTGATGTTACGAGGATAAAAGATGATTTGATGAACTTTTAAATTCATATATAGAAGATAGTAGTTTGCATTCTCTACTTAACTCTTCTAATGAATTATTATTTCGCCGCTGCGAATATTGATTTAAAACTTGTTGTCTATTGTATTCTATTAGATTTTTCCTCGTTGGAGACTAACGATAATTTGTTGTATATTATCTTAGTCATAATATTCTTTATCGGGCTAGTTGAGTTCACCCTTTTCCTTTTGTTCCATTTTTCTTCTCGTGAGGCGAGGATGTAATGGCAGAAAGCAGTGGGGGTATGGAATGATGGTTATAGAGAGAGTTGTTTAGTAGTTCTCACCATTTTTGTAAAATAATGTATCAATAAATGTGATGAGGATTTATTTGGGTATAGATATTGTCTGAAGATAATATTTGTATTCAAACTCACAGCTTTACTATTGTAATAATAAAGTTGTAGTTGTTTCTGTACCATGTATTGACAACTCAGAATGGGTGATGTATACCTATTTTGGGGGCGTCACAGAATTTGTGTCCATTCGGCAGAAGGATGATGAGACTATTACTGATTTCATAGCGAGATTTACGAGATTGGCTGGTTTTGCGGGTTCAATAGTTGGGACAGCTGCATAACAGGCAGAAAAGTTTAAATGGGCCTTGAAATATGAGTATAGGCGATCGATCATCCACACCATATTTACAGATGTATCACAGGTGGCTAATGCAGCTAAGAGTGTGGAAATGGAACACAAGGACTTTCGATCTTCCAAAACAGAAGGGAGTCGAAAGAGAGATAGAGATGACCATCAAGGGCAAGGAATGGGACAGTTTGGTAGAAATCAGAATTGAAGGCAAAAAACTGGAATGAGCCTCCATCAGGTCAGCGGTTTAATCCTCGAAGGGATTTTGTTTATCCAATACAGCAGGGTGGTCGTGGAGGTCAGCAGCAGGGTCAATGGCAAGTTGGAGGCGATATCAAAATAGGGATTTCAACGAGCAGGGGGTTTCAAAGAAAATCGAATCGTGGTCGATCGCCAATGTGGTCAAATCCAAGGGCGGTATCCAGGACCTGCAGGTGGGGCAATCCGAACCTTTTGCCACTTCCACCTGCTCCATGTGCTACTTGTGGTGGGTATCATGTCTTTGGTAGGGCGTCTTATAGAAATCTGAGGGCTTGTTTCTTATGTGGAGAGATGGGACATAGAGCAAGGGACCCATACCAACGTGGTAATGGGGAGGCGAATCTTTGGTAATGGCGGTCAACATAATACGTGGGAGAGTATTTGCATTGACAGCTAATCAGGCGGCCCAAACACCAGGTACTATTTTAGGCATCCTTCTTGTAGGAAATTGTGAGGCATCAGTTTTGTTTAACACTGGATCTACGCACTCTATTGTTGCACTTTCATATGTTCGTCATCTTGGAGTGTCTTCTCATACATTAGATCCTCGTTTATCTATTGCTACCCTGATGGGGAATTCTGTGATTATTTCTGAGCACTTTCGTGAGTGTCCTTTGAAGTTAGGGAGGATGGTGTACGCAGCTAACTTACTTCCGATGGTGATGCATGATTTCGATGTCATCTTGGGTATGGATTGGCTGAGTAAGCATCGAGCCACTATTGATTGTTAGGCGATGAAGGTTATTTTTGGAACCTTAGAGGCTCCAAAATTCGAGCTTCAATGTTCCAACCCGAATGGTGTTGTAAAGTTGATCTCAGCTTTGAAGGCGAGCAAAATGATTTCTAAGGGACATGATTGTTATTTGGCTTATGTGAAGGATACCTCGAGGGATGAGCCCCAACTTGATGACTATCCAACAGTGAGAATTTCCCGAGGTATTTCCTAAGATCTGCCAGATTGCCACCGCCAAGGGAAGTTGAGTTTACTATTGAGCTCATTCCCTGAATGGAACCTATCTCTAAGGCACCCTATAGAATGGCTCCATTAGAGTTACAGGAGTCAAGGAACAATTGCAGAGTTGTTAGATCGTGGATTTATTAGGCCGAGTGTATCGCCATGGGGGTGCTCCAAAGTTGTTGTTTGTGAAGAAGAAGGATTTGATCTATGAGATTGTATATAGATTATAGGGAGCTAAATCGGATCACTATCGTGAATGATATCCATTGCCACGGATAGATGACCTTTCGATCGACTCCAAGGGGCAAAGTTCTTCTCAAAGATAGATTTGAGGTTGGGGTACCATCACTTGAGGGTGAGGAAGAGGACATTCCAAAAACAACTTTTCGACTTTCAGTATGGGCACCATGAGTTTTTGTGATGTCATTTGGGTTGACTAATGCTCCTATGAAGTGTTTATGGGTATGATGAATCGGGTTTTTAGCGAGTATTTGGACCAATTTGTCATTGTCTTCATTGATGACATTTTGGTGTATTCCAAGTCTAAGGAGGAACATGAAGAGCATCTTCGCATCTTGCTTTTGGGGGTTCTGCAGAAGAATAAGTTATATGCTAAGTTCTCCAAATGCGAAGTTTTGTTGTAGAAACGGTAGCATTTTTGGGACATGTCGTGTTCATCAAGGTATTAAGGTGGATCCTCGAAGGTTGAGGCTATCACTAATTGGCCAAGACCTACCACGGTAACTGAAATAAGAATTTTCTTGGATTTGGCAGGGTACTACAGGCGATTTGTGGAAGGTTTTTCTTTGTTAGCTTTCTCATTAACTCAGTTGATGAAGAAGGGCATAAAGTTTGTGTGGAATGAGGAACGTGAGAAAAGTTTTGAGGAGCTTAAGAAGAGATGTAAGACCCCGAATTTTATGATATAAAAGTATTCAATTTTTCTTATAATTACTATTCAGTAAATGGTTAAATTGATAAAAGTTAAAGTTAAGGGTGATATATGAATTTTTTTTTCAAAATACACAAGTGGTTTTAAAATATTCATTGTTGTCGGGGAATATTCGTTTGGTCGTGGAATATTCTTTCTGTCGGAGAATATTCAATTTACGGTGCAGCAACCATTTAGGGCCCCATAATGTAATAACCGCTTGGATGAAAAAAATGACAAAATTAAGTTTTTATAAATAACGATAATCGTTATCATAACACTCGTTGGAATACCCTTTGGTAAAATAAAGTAATACGCGTTGTTGCAAAAAAGACACTACCAGATTACATAGTATTTTGAATTATTGATTCTTACGTAATAAGGCACTACTCAATAATTGTTACAAAGAATTATTGCTCAATGTTTTATTTTATTGATTCAATAGTTCTTTGCGTTGATATTTTATATTATTATTGTTTCAATAATTATCACTACACAATATTTCTCATTATCAGATCAATAATTCATATTATTTGAATAATATTATTAGATAGCATTATTGGCAATGTCTAGAAAGTTTTGTCAAGGAGAGGTTTGGTCACCTAATCAAGCCGCGCCAAGAAGGAGAAATTCTTATTGAAACCCCCTTTCCCTGAACTACCTGGTTGTCATAATTGTGATTCTGTAATATTATTTGTGAATAATTAATTATTGATTTATATGATAAGGAAATATTTATTTGATGTGGATATAAATGATGGATTTATTTATGTGGTTATAAATTAAGGAATTAATGTTGAGGTATTTTATCGAGATTTTTGTTCGAATGAAGGTATTAAAAATTAAACCAAAGGTTTTTGAGATATATTATGTGAGTTATAATTTTTAATCCGACCGCTGGATCGTTGTAATTTTTGGATATGTTATACATATATAAGTTGAGTATATGTCCACAAATTTTGAACCGTTAAAAATAAACGTATGATTTGTTATGAATTTTAAGAGGTGAATGGTTCAAATTGTTGAAGTATCCGAATTTAGCATTTTGGTGGAAAATTCTAGAATTGAGGGGCCCCACTTGTGGTTGGTGAAGAAATATGCTGAATTTTATTTCAAATGTGGTGGGTGGGAATAGTAGCAGTAAAGCCATCGGAGTCACAGTGTCAAGTCTGCTAAAATTTTCCTATAAATAGAGGGGCTAAGTTAGAATTGAAAATCACACCGTAAACAAGTTTTCTTTTTCTCTCTAGATTATTGAGTGTATTTTGTGAGTATTTAGATACTTGGTGAGTTGATATTCATCAAAGCAAGTTTCCTTCAAATAATATATCCGATATCCAAATGTAAGTCTCTTTTTTTGAGGTAATAAAAGTGTAAATTGGGTCGAAATGGGGTAACAAGGGAGTAAAACAATTGGTCTCTAGTCAGTGGAGTTCTCCCTAAACAGTATAGACAAGTGTGTTGTATACATCTTTAGTAGTTATATTTGGTGAATCATATAGGAGAGGCAAACCCAACGTTGGAAGGGTGTTTTGCCACTATCATACAAGATGTCTAATGACATACAACCTCGTGTCATCATAAGATGTGGGTTGTGTGCTCATCCACTTCTGAGTATATTTACGAAAGCACTACCTATATAATCTTGGTGTTTGTTTGAAGTATAATTCTCAATTTGAGACAAAGGAGATAATGATAAGTCGAGAGAAGACTCACCATTGGGAAAAATATGATAGTAATCTTCTCGTTTTTTTTGGGGTCTATTGGGTCAACCAAGGATAATTCTCGTGGCCATATGATATTTATCATAACCTAGAAGCATAGCCTCCCACGTATGCGAAGGTTTCTCTGAAAGACTTCCCAAAAATTCTAATTTCTAATACGCTTTTGACTATACCTTTATGTAAGGTGTCATTGTGACGTGCTATCCACGATTGGGACATGAGTCACAGTTGGTATATATTTGTATCCAAACTCACAACATATGTGTTGTTGTATTTTGTACGACAATTGTTGTAATAAAGTTGTAGTTATTTTCTGTACCATGTATTTGACGACTCAGAATGGGTTGGATGGAATGGACCTATTTTAGGGTCGTCACAAGAGACTTGTGGTCTACTCCAAAGGCTTACATTACCGCTGTGATAGGAGGTTATCGATTTACAAATGATGCTTTTAAGAAGGGATTAGGGTGCGCTTTTGATGCAACATGGTAAGGTAATTGCTTATGCTTCCGCATAACTTAAACCTTATGAGGTGAATTATCCTACCCACGACTTAGAGTTAGCAGCAGTTATTTTTGCCCTAAAGATTTGGAGGCACTATCTATATGGAGAGACTTGTGACATTTTCACCGACCACAAGAGCCTTAAATATATTTTTACTCAGAAGGAGCTTAACATGAGACAGTGGCGTTGGTTGGAGCTTCTCCAGGATTATGATGCTAGGATTCAGTATCACCCCGATAAGGCTAATATGGTTGCAGATGCTCTTAGTCGAAAAAGTTCAGGGAGTGTAGCTGCCTTAGTTACACAACCTCAACTTATCTCGGATATGGAGCGTGTGGGTTTGGAGCTATATGCTAGTGGTTCTGATGGATTGGTAGCAGGTATGAGGGTTGAATCTTATCTTATTTTGCGTATCAAAGAAGCCCAAAAGGAGGATGGCGAGTCAGGGTCAGAAGCTGCAAAAATATGGATGAGGGTAGGCAACCAGAGTTCCGCATTGATGAGCAAGGTGTGATATGGTTTGGTAAACGGTTATGTGTTCCGATGGATCCAATGATTCGTGAGGCAGTGTTGACTGAAGCTCATAGTTCGCCATTTTTTATTCATCCGGGGTCTACAAAGATGTATAAGGATCTGAAGGAGAATTTTTGGTGGAGTGGAATGAAACGGGATGTAGCTGAATTTGTGAGTAAATGTCTTACTTGTCGTTGTTGAAAATAGAAAGTCCGCGACCCGGTGGTTTATTGCAATGCTTAGAGATTTCTGTGTGGAAATGGGATGACATTTCGATGGACTTTGTGACTGGGTTGCCGAGGACTCTTAAAAAGAATGATACTATTTGGGTGGTAGTGGATCGTTTGACTAAATTGGCTCATTTTTTGTCTATTCGTGAAGATTTTTCGATAAATAAGTTAGCAGATATTTTTCAACGTGAGATTGTTAGGCTTCATGGGACACCAGTTTCTATTGTTTCGGATCGGGATCCGCGGTTTACTTCTCGATTTTGGAAAGGGTTTCAACGAGCTTGGGGAACGCGACTCAACTATAGTACAACTTTTCATCCGCAGACAGATGGACAATCAGAGATAACTATTCAGACATTAGAAGACATGTTGCGATCTTGTGCTTTAGAGTGGACAGGAAACTTGGATGATTATTTGAGTTTTGTGGAGTTTGCATATAATAATAGTTGGCAAGCTAGTATTGGTATGGCCCTTTTTGAAGCATTATATGGTAAGAAGTGTCGAGCTCCGACTTGTTGGGATGAGGTTGGAGAAAGGGTAATAGAAGGACCCGATTTGGTTAGGATTACTACGGAGAAGGTAGCAGTGGCTAAAGAAAAATTGAAAGAAGCTAGATCGCGGCAAAAAAGTTATGCTGATATTCATAAGCCAGAAAGTCATGACATGGCACATCTGCATTTGTTGTATTTGTAATTTATTTTAAAATTTTATTATGCCGTTTGATTAGTTGAATTTGTTAATGAAATTTTGATTTATAATTTAGATATATGATATATATATATATATATATATATATATATATATAATTGCGTTTATATATATATGTTATCTTGCATGCATTACTTTCATATATATGTGTCAGATTCGTATATTATATAAATATATATTCTTGATCTTGTAAGTTATATTTTCGTTAATATATGTATATATTTATATAATTATTAACCTGTTACCTATTTATATATATAAACCTGTAGCAACTGATTAATTCGAATATATATATATATATATATATATATATATATATATATATATATATATATATATATATATATATGCAAAAATTTATAAATGGAAAATGATAAATAATATTATAATTTTGTTATTATAATTAAAATATATCTTTTAAGTATAAACTAAATATGATATATTAAAAGTATTAAATTTATAAAAATATAATTTGTACGAGTTCGTAATTTAATTATATGCTTTATATTTTATTTTGATAATTAGATCGGATTGAGGGAGTTTAGCGGGCGATATTTAGATTCGGCGAATTATTTCGATACTACGTTAAGGTACGAATTTCGTACTTTTTTCAGCGAGACTCTTTTGAATATAATTCGCTCATTTTGTTATTCGTTTAAAAATTTGGTATTGCTTCTTAGGATTATTCCTTGTTGTCCAATTTATTGTGACAATTTCGTTTTAAGATACATTAAAATTCGTATTTGTACTCTTTGACTAGTTAATCATGCCAAAGATGTTTTGAGACTTTATTCGTTTGTACCATTGTTCGATATTTTCGCTCACATTCGTGAGTCATTTTGATCATTGATATATTGTGATAATCAATAATGTTTGTATTTGATAATTCGATTTCATTTGAATATGGTCATGTAAGCCTTGTGATTTGAACCCTTGTTGGCTTATATTTTGTAGTTTGATCCTTAGGGTATACTTGAGCTTAACCACCATTGTGGGTACCACAGATATGTCCTCTTCGACACAAGGGCATGACATTTTTCGTATGCAGGATGATCACCCACCAGATCCTTTTGTATGCTTTGGGTACGAAGCTTTGGCCATTTGATATATTTGTTCAGATACGTATGGGTCGCCCACCCAAAGATTTGATTTGATTCGATTTGTTTGGCGGATTAGTGATTTATGTGTCGTATGCGATTATCCGATTTGATTTGTATACATCATGGTACCGATGTATTTTGTTAGCCTTTGGCTATTTGTATTTGAGCTCAGTATGAAATTGTTATCTTACAACCATTTGATTCAACCTTATTTGTTTGGGATTCTTTTGGCTCTAATTATTCGATTTATAGTGTTAGTCATTTGTAAATGAACTCTCAAATTTTTATCTATTCGTATTTCGTTTGTAATTCACATGTGTTCATTCATTCAACTCTTTTAGATTCATTACTTATTGTGATATATTTATTCATCTTCATATCCGTACTGGACAATTGGCTCACGCTGTGTTCTTTTTTCGGCAGGTAATCAGGATTTGTGGGATGAGAGCTACCTTTGATCCAAATGAGTAGATTAGCTTTTGAGATTATTATTAGACTTGGTTTTTCTAAGATTCTGTAATTGGATGTTTTGGATCATTTTGGTATTTATTTTTTATTAGTAGAGATTATGAAAGTGTGGAGTTCCTTCTATTTAAATTGGAGTATGTGACATTTGGTATTAAATTTTATTAGATATATTTTGAGATTTATTAGAAATTTGTGTTTATTATGTTTGTGCGTGACATCCCTTTTTCCTTTTGGGAAAGGGGGTGTTACAAACCACGCCGGAAAACCCCAACATTTACCACTTCTTGGTAATCCTAAAATCACCCTGGCTGGTGTTACTTGCTTAAGCTCAAATTGTTCATTAAGAGATTATTTATGTCAGAACGAGAACCATATAATAAGATATGCGTACTGTAAATAAATAAATAAATAAAACCTACATACCATTTCGAACAAAGGAAATATTTTATATATGTACGGATAAAAGTATCAATATTAATTAATTCCACGTACATAGCATAACTGGAAGAAAAAAAAATACTAGCTCTCTACAGAAACCTAGGATAGGAACTAGCATTGATCTGCGGACCCAAGTATTCAATTGCATCCATCTCCGACTCCTTTGGCATCTCAATCTCTCCCAACCATCCGTATAAGTGAGCCTCCTCTTCTTTGGCAATCATAGTCCCTCCTCCATCTAATAAGATTTTACAAGTGATCAATTAAGAAGAGTCAATATATAGATGATCCAGGTGCAAAAATATTTAAGACAGCTAGCTATTATAGAATATCATTTACGGCCAGGAGAGAGATAGATGTAGACGGGAGCGATTTGATTTGCTTACTTGATATTAATGCAGAGTAGGGAGTGTCCTTATAGTATGAGCAATCTCGGCCATCTGCTTTAGAATAGGGAGGACCAAGCACATCAAGAACTGCGCATGGTTTTATAGCTGTGAAGGCATGAATATTGCCTCCTGATGTTGGATATAATACACAAGTGTCGCACGGTGCCGTAAAGACGCTGTCGGCTTTCAACCTTGCCAATCTCACTGCAAAAACATCCAATTTTGATTAAATAGGTACCTAAAATTTCCTCGTGTGCATGCATGAGCGCCTGTGACATAGACAAATCACTCACATTCAGAAGGAGGTGTAGAGGGATCAACCCAATCATATGCTTTGATGTGCATGGTGCCTAGCAGAAGCTTGCTGAAAACAGTCATTCCCGGGTGATTATGTAGAGGAATGACAGCAGTTGCAGGAAGAAAGAAAATACACAGCTGCATATATGCATGCAAATTTAAAAGCATGATTGAAGCAATTTAGCACATGATCGATCAGTGAAGTAAGTGAGGCAAGCACCGAATACTATTAGGGTCGTTGTATTATCAAGTACTATCACTTTACAATAAGCAAAATATGTTTTATCTTACCGAGAAATTATCGCATTTGTATATTGTTGTGGATGTGACCCTTGGAACTCCCTTAACAGCACTACTAGGCTTAAAGAACTGAAGTTCCGTACTTAGCCCAACATCCTCCGGCAGCATACCATCTACAACATAATTATAAGGTATAGTTGGTTTATTTTATAAAAACAAATCAAGATCATGCTCTAACCGACCACACTTTGAATTTGAGAAGACACGTTACTTTTACATGACCTACAATATTCATGTACTCGTCCATCATTCTAATTTTTTCATAAAAATAAACTTTGAAGGCTGTAAATAGCTTTAGAAGCTAAAATTTAGCTACCCAAAAAACAAAATAAAAATACTTTATTAATGGCAGGTAACTCTGTCTAAGTGACAGAGTCAAAGATAAAAGGTCCACCACGTTTACCGATTCACAATCACAAGTTTAAATTAAAAATGAGAGTATTTTAATAATTAATGTATATTTATACTACAAAAGATCAACAGCAAGTCTGCAAACCAGAATTTTTACTATATATGGTAACCCATCTCTTTTTTTTCTTTTTCTTTTTTTGATATCAAAGAATTGGAAAATCATGTTGTAACAGATAATCTGGGTCTGTGGGTCGTCACACTATACCAAATCATCCAAGTCTCCAAGAGCATAGAATATACTAATTAAGGACCATACTAATATTTTTATTATTCTTATTTTATGTGTATATATTATTATCTGGATTAAAAATTAAAAAAAAATCATTTTTTGCAGTGTTGTAGACCCAGTGCATCAATGAAGTACACACAAAAAAATAAAAAATACAAACAAATACCAGAAAGGGGTAAGCCAAATGCAGGTTCAGTCTGAATACTAGAAATACACATAATGGTGAATGTTTCAGAACTTTTCAGGTTCATGTATTAGTTTTAGATTCATGCATCTATCTTGTGTTCTCCAACAGTATGAACTGCAATTATGTGTACTCAACGAGGCCACTAATTTTGATTTAATTTCTGAATAAAAAGAGTTTTTGTCTACTGTGAAGGAGTGGGGAGCACATTTAATCTAACACATTCAAAGACCATTCCTTCTCACTTTTAATTAGGGAGTGATTAGCATGAAATGAACTTCATGTAAGTTCATTTCAGGCCTAATATAGTGTTGACACGCAGGCGAAAAGATCACCCTCCTGTCTGTGTGTCAACACTATAGTGAGCATGAAGTCAACTTACTTACCATTTCATGTTAACCAGATTCTTAATTCTCCCTCATCCCAAAAAAAAAGGGTACTTTGTTTTTTGTTTTTTTTGAATATTAAGGTTTGCGTGGCATACAGCCAGATAGATATATATTTTTCAATAATAAAAGTTTTTGAAGTTTAATGTTGAATAAAGATAATCCAGTTAATAATAAAAGTTGAATGTAGCTGATGTGAACCTGATTCAACAACTATATATGTGGAATAAATATCTTTCCGTAAGAAGTAGTAACGCATCTATTTTCATGATTAAGAAAACTAGGTATATATTAATTAATTTAAAGAATGTTCTTCAACATTCAAGTCAATAAATAATATAAAATTTCGAATTATTAGGTAAATAATTAATTGGGCAATGGATAGAAAGACTGACCAAGAATATGGCGCAGTTTCTGGACATCACACGGAGGAGGAACAGTCCCGGGGCCTTTAAACACATCTCGACACGCTGCATAAAGCCTCTGCAATGTACTTATCGGAACCGCCGGCACAACCTGCTTCGACCTTATTAACCTCCTCCTGCTGCTGCTGTTGCATCTGGTCTTCTTCCTAATAACCTTATGATCATTAAGGTTAACATATCCAACTTTTTCTCTAACCCGCTGATCAACCAACTTTACCTCGATCGTCATTTACCCACAAACTAAAACTCCTCCACACAAATCCTTCACACCCACATAAATATATGTATAATTATATATATGTGTACTGTTTGTCAACCCAGACGGTAATTCAATTCTTGAACGTGAATTTCTAGCTTGTGTTTATATATATAATCTAAGGCTTTGAAGTGAATCTGTGGAGAATGATGGGAACAGAATAAGGCTAGCGGAAAATCGGAAAGAAAAAGTGGGCGATGAGGTAATTGTTCAAATTAGAGAAAGATATATAGAAAGCGAAGGATCCATGATATTTGTGGTGGAGAGAGAAAAGTGAAACTGGGGGCCATGGAGGTTTTTTCTACATACTGAGGGGGTTGACTTTTAGTTTTCAAGACAAGTTAAAGTTAGTAGTAAAGAAATGTAGAATTTTGGTGGTGCGTGGGTGGGGTGGGGTGGGGGGGGTTTGCTTGTTTCTTGCCCCCAAGTTTGTGTGGAAACTGCTTGGATTGCAAAGCTCCCTCCCATTGTTTTGAGGTGTTATGTTGTATTCAACATTAATACTATTATTATCATACCAATTTTTTATACTTTTATTTATTACTATATATTTCAAGAATTATAGTAAGCCGTTTTGCTCAAGGTAAGTGGTCAGATCAAGTCAGTCTTATTTTTTTCCTTTGGCGGTGACATTAGTTTTATGGCAAGAATTATAGAATAGTTTTATGGTCGTTTATCATACTTGAGTAAGTTAATTATTGTGGAAGTTAGATAAATAATAAGTGCACTTTATAATTATGCTTCGACAAATTTATTTTATGTGAACTCTTCTTCATAGTGGATGAAAATTCGAGTATCGATTAGGGTAAATTAATTAATTATTGATTAGATATGTTCTTCTTTAAACTTTAAGCTCATGGCGCCTTTTAAAATAGGTATACATCATCTATACGTGAAATCAAATATAATAGTGCATTAAATACAATATTTAATATACAACAAGAAAGTTTTGCTCAAGGTAAGTGGTCAGATCAAGTCAGTCTTACTTTTTCCTTTGGCGGTGACATTAGTTTTTATGGTTGATTGATTCCCTCATAAACTGTTTGCCAACAAGTGACACACACTTTATATATAAAGTCGGGATAAAATAAGAATTTTATAAAAAATTTAAAAATATATAGAAAAATTAAAAAGGATAAATAATAATTACAAGGACGAAAGAGTGAAAAAAAATGTGACTCAATTACACTAAATTAATTTAGGTGTTCCATTTGATGAGTCACTCTTTTTTTCCCAAACATTTCAAAATTTGATGGTCGTAATTCTATCATATTTAAGTAAGTTAATTATTGTAGAAGCTAGTTAGATAAATAAAAAGTGCACTTTATAATTATGATTCTACAAATTTATTTTATGTGAACTATTCAAAATTCGAGTATCGATTATGGTAAATTAATTAATTGTTGATTAGATATGTTCTTCTTTAAAGTCTAACTGTTAATGGCAACATATGAATGTTTATTGAAAAACTAAGTAAGCCTGCCTGCTACAACAAGTATGACACAATGGTTAAAATTAGAAATAAAAGAGGTAGCTTAATACATAAATAGTAGCTTTCTTTTCTAGGCACTTCATTCAAAGAATCCGGTGTGCTCTGGTTGCCAAGCTAATTATTGCAAGTGGAGAATTTGTTATTAGTTACGTAACTCGTGTATTTGCACAGGGTTGAATACTATACTCGTATAACGCATACCACATGGTATGGTAGTACGCAAATATGCATTAAGCATGTGTTATTAAGTTTGGTATATTTTTAACCTATGATTCATTAAAAATTATAAATTAACAAATTTTAACAGAAGTAACAAATTTAGATGATTTATAATATTTTTTTTAAAATGTCTTCTTAATTTATTACAATAATTTTTTTTTTTAAAATGTCTAACCTAGGGGGAGTGCATTCTTTAACCTTTCTTTTTTTCGTAATTCGATGCTTTCAACAAGAATCTTAGACATCTATGTCAATAGATCGAAGTGAGTCATATCAGTGTCATTGTATTTACGTAAAATTAATGAAATTCATATCTTTGAGTTCAAAAATGTCTTGAATTGACTTTAAAAAGTCAATAATAATTTTATATTTTTATTGTTTTGCAATGGGGGAGTATTTTACTTGTAAACTCACAAGTAACCAATTTCGATCCCTAAAAATTCATTACTTTTAGTTCAAAATCAAATTTAATTATTCATTTATCACCATCTTATTTGTGTGTTGCAATACTTTAGATTTAATGTTCTACATTTGTATGGGATAGTACCTAACATAAAGTCTACTAGATGATTATGATCTATCCTTCTAGTGAGGTTTCAGTAGTTATCCGTCGTACTTGCAATTCACGTTCTCACGATGGTCCAAAGGGTAGCTCTACTAAGGAACCACTTCCCGTGTAACTATTAGTACTCGAGTAGAATGATATAGCATCACTATAAATCGTGTAATATCGACACGTCTAACATTTTTCCATTCTATTACTTTTTATCAAAATATAAACTCATTTCTTGGGGAGATCTATGTGTAAAAATGACTGTCCCGTTCCTTTTGCTTTTTATTTTTATAGCCTCATTTCTTGGGGAATGGGGAGACAAGTCATGTCACCAAAAAAGGTGAGTGGTGTTTCCCCTCACGTGGGATGGCGCCGTCTTCAGCCATTGGACCTTTGCACTATCGCTCTGAAGACCGCTACTAAATATTTCGGGCTTTAGGCCCGCAATACAATTCATCATCTGTGACTGTGACTAAAGGTCTAACGACTTATTGTTCTCAAGTTTGGGTCTTTGGGCTTTCACATATTTTGGCCTCTGTTTACCTCTCAAATCGTAATGAAGAGGTTGAACTGTTGAACTCAAACAGACATATCGTACCTATCTATATACAAAATAGTGATGCTTTGATTTATAAGATTATTAAACTATAAAAATAATAATATATACTAATTATTATTTTTTTAAAAGCCAAAAATAAAATAAAAAAGGAAGACCCGCAGTGAAATTAAGGCAGAAAATAACACCAGGTTGGTTGCCCTTCTTCCTACAGATATCAGTCATACAATATACTAGGAACAGAGTAGCTAATAGTTTTGGAACATTTTAAATTCTAACAAAAACACCTCCTCTTTTTCTTTTTTTTCAGATTAACATCTTGAACAGTAACAGTCAAAGAATCCACAAGGATGACAATAACCCGAACCATCTTTCACTCAAATTTCATGTTTAGTAACAGTTCTTCCCATATCTCTCGGACAATTTCTGTCTAAAACTAACTCTAATATCAGTATTCTTAACACTTACTTTCAGATGGTAATCCAACTCTTCTGCCAAAATCTACAAAGGCCTTTCTAGATGAATTCTCTGGTGTTGTTTCTAAATTGGCTTCTCAAATCCCCAACAACTCCATTAGGAAAAGATAAACTTTAAAAAATCTCCAATCAATGATCATCGTGTCCACTTCCAGAAAGCAATTAGTATGATGATTGTCAAGGCCATGCCTGCATACTTGATCCATTGATCAACACGATTTCGCTTCTCTACGAGCCTCAAGACAGAATTTGATAGGCCCAACGTGTTTAGAACATCCAATGCTTTACGTTGAGCTTTCTGAATCAAAATCAAGTACATTAAGTGTTGCTTTTCATAATAGGGAACAAGGCAAACTAAGATGTTACAAATATATACCGCACTTGGAACACAAATTCACTGCAGTTTTCAAGACTACCTATGAGGCTATGAACTATTACTAACTGCCCCCCAACTAATGGCTTAATTACCATTTTTATGCAAATTCAGACAGTCAAATAAGACGAGAGAGTATTACATTACGCTTTAATACAATACAGAATAATAAATTCTTCTTACCCACGGTACAGGTTTTTATTATTTTACTTATACCTATTCTTTGGAGGACGGAGGGAGTATTATTTAGTTTGATATTAAGGCTGAGGTTAAGAACAGAGGATAGCTAGGAGGCGTGTCACAGAACCAGCCATCAGAGAATCCAAGGCTGATAAAGAAAACCAAGGGGATTCCAAGAAGAATGGAGAGCTAGGCCAGGAGTGTCACAGAACCAAGCCGGTCAAACTGATAGAGGCAATTTCACTATATTTTTAGGATTAGAGCCGAATGAAGTCAATGAACTAAAAGAACCTGAGAAGATTTGTTGTACAACTCAGAGAATAGTGATAAGGAATAGGTAACTATTCAGGTGGCAGCTGAAGAGACAAAACCCCTTTATAGGAGGTTGGTGGGGGACAAGGCTAGGTTCCCTACAGGTTAGTAACCTCTACTACGCCCATGTAAGGTTTTGACACACTCCACTTTAGTGATGACTAGCATTGTCAGTGGCAGAGCGGTTAGTGAGCATATGTATCTTTCATGAAATTGGAAATATATAGTGTCCACATGTTGGGTCTACCTTAGCGGAGCCCTTTGGTCTAGCCGCCAATCCAGATGCCCTTCCCAAAGATTAGTTTACGCACGACTTGGTTTGCGCGGGGGTTTTCAATACATGTGTTTTCAGTACATGTGGTGTGAGGGTTATATCATACCATAGAAAGTAGAATAGAAGCTACTCTATATAAACATCTACCTTCAAACGGTCCCTTTGTTCAGCATATTTGGATAGAATGGCTAATCCAGTTGCATTAGCTTCTTCTAGCATCCTTGATGAATTACGAGCAGACTGCATTGCTTGTGCTTCTTCATCGAAAATTCTCAAAACATGAGATGATTCCCCATTCTAATAAATAGAATAAATCCATTAGAAGTTAAATGTAAGAAGATACAGAAAATATGAATGCCAAAGAGAGAGAATTACATACAGCTCTTCCCAGCAATGCAGCCCTTTCATGAGCTTCTTGCATTCGTCTCTGATGCCGTTGGAAGTACTTATCCAGACTTTCTTTCAATGAGTCCGTCTCTTCAGCTACTTGTTCCACTTTCCTGAGCACAAACATATTACTAGATGAGCCAGCCCTTGCTTTTTCTTTTCTTTTGCTAACTAAATAATGACTAAATTATCATCAATAGATTAAAATTTGAAGTAATTGAAGAATACAAACCAACAATAAGTACAATCAGTTTATCGTTCCAGTGGAAAATCATATATTGGCTTCTCTCATAATACAACGAATACTTATGTAACATAAAAAAAACACTTAACATTGTCAGATTCTTTTCCAGATATTCGCAATGTGAGGACAGTGCAGCATGACTTATTTAATAGAATACCTAAGGTGTCTTGTGCCTCTGGTCATTTCACTTGAATCCAATTAGTTCATTTCTTTGTACAGATCAAGCAAATCTTCTATTATTAGTTTTTGATAAATGGTCAACTCGCTGCAGGAGGGGATTTTCAGGACATCTGTGCATATACAACTTCAAAATTCAGTACATTCGACTAACAAGTACATACAAAACACAAATATACGCATAGTTCTTAAGTAGCCTACGAAAAAATAAAGGACAAAACAATACAATGTAAAACTGAAAATTTTGAAGTACAACGAATATTTCCAACTACTAAAATTAAAATACACACAAACAAGAAGATGCACAATTGTTATGTAGAGTACGGCGACAATTCCCTTGAAATGTGCTGATTGTATGAGAAATTGGAATTTGATAATCATGAACTCATTCTAGGAGAAGAGAGTTAATGTCCTTCAAGAATTCTACACATATTCTCCAATGCACATAAAGTAAAATTGAAATAAAATACACACACAAGGAACTTTGGAGGTATAAATTTCCAATAACATATTTATAGACAAAATTAGATTATCAATATAAAGGAAACACATAAGGAGTATTAACAATTTGATAGCAGACTAACACATTCCAACCAGACATCCTTACCCAAAACAACACATCAAAACTTCAAATCGCCTAAGAAATCAAACACATAGATCATACAAATATCTCACACACATAGAATGGAATTAAATTGCAAGCGAATTCGGACGTCCAAAGTAAAACAAACAAACAAACAAACAATTGAACTCAAATTAGTTTAAGAAATCAAAAACAAGAGAGCACACGATCCCTGGCAGTATATACATGTAGAGAGAGGGGAAAAAAAGGAACGAGTGGGACCTTTTCCAGAGATCACGCTGGGACTTGGCAGAGACGGATCGCCAGAGGCGGTCCATATCGACGCAGAGGGACTGGATCTGAGCGATATCTCTTTGGACGGCGTAAGATAGCTCTGGTGAGTCCACAGTTGCTGTGGATGAGGAAAATTCAAGTCGCTCGAGCCGCTCCAAGCCATCCCTGCTCTTCAACAACAGCCTCTTCGAGTTCTGATACAATTCCGATAGAGTAGTTCCCCCTCCCCCTTCCATGGCGCCCCAAAATCAATTTCACGTAGTAGAAAAATAAAAACTGTGTGTTCTTTGGATCCGGTTCATGTTAACTTCACCAATACACGGACAGAGATCACCTCTTTGTCTAACTGTCAGACTGCCGACTCCCTGCGTTCTTTGGTTGGTGCGAGTCGAATGGAAATTGGAGAAAAATGGATCAATTTTACAGATTGTGCCGAAAGCAGAGTCTGATTTAATTTAGTTTATGCCTTTTCTGGTTTCTTTCAATTTACGGATCAAGTTTCGGTTACAGACTTACAGTTAACATGTAAACTGAGCTACAGTTCAGACTTATTTATATTTTCTCCACTAAAATTCGATTCGAATTCAATTTAAAATATAAATAAATCAAATATAAATAAATTCGTAAAATTTACTCAAATTATAATTTTTTATTAATACTCATATACTTTATTTTATACTCAATTGGAGCACACGTTAACTTTCCCATCACAGCTAGCCACGTTAGACTTCAGTATGCGTAAAACTTGCACCTCACTATGAGGTTGAATTAAGTTTTACACTAAATTGAGAGAGTTGAATTATAAATTACTTTTATTTATTTATCAAAATAAAATACTAACTATTTGCCTCTCTTAATATCTGCCAGACGTATTACACTGATTCAATTTTTTTCTCTTTCCGGACAAGTTCATAATTTGTTGTAGAACACAAGGAAATCGCAAGTTACGCTGAAATAACTAATCATCCACATAATAAAAGCTTCCAAGATTGTTTCAAAAGGATTTTGATTTCATTAATATTAACATTTCCCACTCCATTAAGGAGTAAGATGAGAATAAAAATATCACTGGCTGCTCCAAACTACCAAAAAGTTGCACTTCTGTTCCCAGTTGCCGGAAAAGCCTGGCGCCTTCTACCCAGCTGAAACCCTCCACTCTCTTCACTTCCCCCGGGCTGACCTACAGCTGAGCTCTTTTTCCTATTCCCTGCGTCGCGCCTGCTCCTCCCACTTTCATCACCCTCGTCCACCGTATTCCTCCCTTGATTGTCCCCAAAGCTAACCTGTTTCCTTGCTGCTTCATAGTCAAACGGTTTGAACTGCACTACGTCCGTGGATTCTTGGGACTTCTCGACTTGTTTGACATTTCCCTTTTGATTTGTTGATTCGAAGCACTTCTTGAAGCTGGAGGATAGATCAGAGAGAGACATAGTCACATCTCCCTTGCTAATTTCCAAACAAGAGGCAGGAGTGTTACCTTCGTTCTGCTCTGATTTTTCATCCGCGGACATTGGGTCATCATTTACTGGCTCCTCGTCTGAATCATCGTCCAACAATATAATATCTTGCAAATGGGATTCACTAGTTAGTTCAGCAATAGGAATGTTGCCTTTGTTCTGCTCTATCATATCATCTGTAGACTTTGGGTCATCATTTATTGCTTCCTCGTCTGAATCATCGTCCAACAATATAATATCTTGCAAATGGGAGTTTTTAGCTAGTACAGCAACAGGTTCTTCATGATGCAAAATCTCCGGGGGTTTAGCAAGTTCTTTTACAACTGGTTGTAACTTGTCAACCTTGCCCAGGAAAGAATGGAATGGAAAGTTCACAGAAGATTTAATCTGCTCCA
This sequence comes from Panax ginseng, assembly GCA_020205605.1. Lineage (NCBI taxonomy): Eukaryota > Viridiplantae > Streptophyta > Magnoliopsida > Apiales > Araliaceae > Panax > Panax ginseng. The sequence continues at coordinate 104,862,121 of CM035146.1, forward strand.
ACTTGACCTCTTCCTCTTCCTATAAAAAAAATAGATTAAAACAAAAGAAGTGCTGCAATGTTTTCAGTATAATTATTCAAACTACAGGAAATAATCACCAGCATCTATAACTACAAATGAGCCGCCTATTCTACACGAGAGAGAGAGGTCCTGCAGCTCATCAGCCTCACAGAAAAATCTCAAAAGGAAACAAAAACAACTTCAACCAAGATTAGTTGAAGCAAATACATAAATCTCCAGCTAGATGTTGCATGTATGTTCTCCAGCTACATGTTTGCATAATATAACACAGCAATCTAGAACATCATATCAGAAGACATAACTACAAAGAAGCCTAAATGTTGATCAACTTACCTTTCTCCCAGGATAAAATTTCCTCTTAGCAGCTGAAGTCCCCAGTAATGTCCCAAAAGCTCGGTTTGGCTTTTTTAGTACCTGAACAGTAGCTTCAGCTCCAGACACCTACAAAAGAACAAATACAAAATTAACAAAAAAGTTTACCACTTTGAGTGACATGACAAAAAACAAGGAACTTCGTAAGAAAGTGATAGATTATTGGATGCAAGAAATCCATGTTAAGTATCTGACCTGTTCTGACAGTGTTAAGCTCTCTCTCGGAAGTGCAGGTACATAGCCATCTTTATCATTCTTTAAATTCTGATCATCTCCAGGATGTTCAGAAGAGCCCTTTTGTTGGTTTCTACCTCCTTTATTGGTACTGTTTTCAAGCTCCAAACCCTTCTCCTTGAGTTGCACAGAAGCTGGCAGATTTTTAAATAAATTATCATTCTTCTCATTGCTACCAACAAGTTCCGCTCCTCTTGCAGCTTTCGACCTTGCCAGAACAACAGGATGAGAAGACGCTTCAGATCCATCAGCAACAACCAAGTTCCCATCAGATGTCTGTAAGTTAAACAAGCTATTATCACTAACAAACAGGGTGTCACACAAATTATTTTTGTACTTTGAAAAGAAAGACATATATTAATCAAAAGAGAAACTCCACAGCTCATGAAGACTACAAAATAGAATGACAAGTAAATCACTTAAATGGTTCAACAAAAAATATACCAAATCTTTCAGACTACCTATCGTACATGATGCAGAAGGATCATTCTAACTAGGTCCATTTGAAATTGTTTAACCTTATATAGCTTATTAGCTTCTCAAGGTGTATTAAATCATCTGAGCTTTATAGGATACTGCAACTCAATCAGCTAGTACCACCGTTGACAGGTTTGAATATAAGCACAACTTGTTAAAAACGAAATTATTACATGAGTGAAATCCCCAGAAAGAAGGTAAAGGAGTATTAATACTCAGACCAGTTCTTCCTTAATTTGAAGCTTAAGAACCCAAGCGACAGCACATGATTTTTCAAAGAATGTAGATGGAAAGTTATAATATAATGGTTATTACAAATGCTTTGATTATTCAGAAGATAGAAACATGTTTCACTTCTCAGTTAAATATTTATTCTCCTTAGCCTTGCCCCCTCGATATTTTCAAAGTTTCACAGAAAGCTCATCTACTACTTTCCTAGTCACTGTACATTACATATGTAGACACTAAATATAGTCCCAGACCATTTAAGGTCTGAGATATAGAATACATTTATTCAGGAAAAAATTATAAAAAGAAAAGGACAAAGAAGTAAGAAAAACATGACTGATTTATTATTTAGAAATACCAAAAATATATGCAAGTCCATTATCAAGATCAATTCCATACAGAAGCTAAATCAAGAAATTTTCTATATGTATATTACCTAGTTGATAATCAATTCATGTGTAAACTCAAAGAAAACTATGGAGGGTAAACCCTAGCTTGTATACGTGAGACTTACTGCTTTTCTGCGTTCCTCCTTTAGCTGTTTGGCAATCGATTCATAAGCAGCAGCATTTTGCATGGAATGCCTAATGATGTTAACAACAGAACCAAGATTACGGTCGATATACTGGTTCTTTGACTTTACTAATCGTCGTAATTTGTTGGTGGTGAGAGGCATCTGTTTAGCTTTAATATAGAAGAGAACAAGCATATGGCAAATCAATGATCCCCATACAAACATAGTGAGTAGAAAGAGACGGAAGTTTATAATTGATCAGTTTTCAAGTACCAATTTCGAGAAGAATTTTATTTGGCAATATATAACCAGTACTTTCATCTTCAGCACGGGCAACAATATCTCTCCATTCACAAAGCCCCTGAAAACCATCCAGGAGGTGGCATGTAAAGAAATCAATATACAAGGATAACTGACTTGAAACGGTAAGTTTAACTGCCAACACTCAGTTTTATCCTACAGGTTGAATTGTAATATTAATGAAATATATAAAAAGAGTACTGCAGCAGACACTCTTTTATTATTGGTGATTTTTACCCCAAGTACAATATGCTGATAGCAAACCTCTGGGTTCATTTGCAGATTGCAATATTATCTCAGAAGTTTAAAAATGATAGATACAAGGGGGGGGGGGGAGGGGGGGAGGGGGGGGGGGGAATTGAAAATAACTTACTGCAACTATTGCAAGCTGTTGAGCATTAAGGTCAGCAGTCCGTATCCTGTATGGACATCACACAAGGCATGCGCAAATGAGAATGTGATCCAACTACACAAGGACATCCATAGTACCGTACATATCAAAAGGGTAAAAAAAATCACTGCTAAATACCCACAAGATTTAAAAAATCAAGCAATTAAAGGGCATAATAAACCTTGGAGACAATCAGCAATTATACCCATATATGTGGAGATATGAACTATCGGTCAGAATCTCTTTCTCGTAAAGCTGCATGCATATATCATAACTGCGCTGGTATACCTGAAGAAACAATGATCTGAGCATGGTATGGCATGAAATTTCTTGACAAACACGACTTAGAAATGCTAAATAATAAAAATCTCACAACAGGAAAACAATTAGCAACTAAAAGTAAAGCAAGTAAAATATGGAAAAGATACAGAAGCATCAGCATCCTAACAAATGACAAATGTACACTGTAATTTCTGTGCACAAACTTTATAATAGAAAGAAGCGTGTTAACTGTTCACCATAAACTTTTTCGCTTTTGCACTTCCCTATACATTATAACGACACTGCCCTACACATTATAACTAAGAAAAATGAAGACAGCTTACCTCTGCAATAGAAGTTTCAGAGTTCCCAGACTCAGTAGACAAAGAGAACAACATGATTCTCATTAGATCATAGATATGCAACAGATAGTGTGTATCTTCTCTGGCGTATCTGTCCATATCAATAAATAACAAATAAAGATGGGAGTAAATTATCCTCAAAGAAGTTAGCAAGTTACTTCAAAAAGGTATCATAGCAAACAATTAATCAAAATATTGCATTCTAAACCCTCTTCAAATCGAGAACTAAATAATTTCAGAAGAGCTATCGACTATCTCTTTGGTACATTCTACTGGTATATCTAAAAGATGTTGAACATCTTAAATCATATTTTGTAAGTGAAAAAAATCCTAAATTATTAGTTGGGACTCATGTTAAACTTTTAACGATATCTTACTCAAAACTATTAGTTTCAATAGCAGACAAAAACAAACAATAGACAACAAGAAAACACCTCAAAAGCACAAATTAAGATGACGGTTTCAGGATGGAGATGTACCTTAACATCTCATCCTTAAGTGGGCGTAGTCTCCAATCTGCATTCTGATATCTGCAGATAGTTTGCTGGTCAACAAATTATTTTCTTGTTTCTCGTAACTTGTGTTGGGCAAAAAAAAGCAGCTGATACGGAGATAATTTTGTAGAAAGAGAACATACTCTTTGTTTGCTGCAATTCCACAAAAGTGATGCAGCAGATACTCCAGACTATTTCTTTCCAATTTCAATACCCTTGAGGCCTTAAGGATTTAAAAAATAAAAATATCAAGTCTATCAGACCACGATCACAGTCCAAAATTAATTTCATAATGACAGTCAACTTATAGTTGGAACAGCAATTTAATTAACAGATGAAGTGCACCTGAAGCAGATTCTGCAGCTATGCTTCTCCTTTTTAAGGACAATGAATCACGGCATAGTTCACCAAAAAGTTTAAAAGCAAGAAGAAAAAAAAGAGGAACAAAAACAATAAAACGACTATTCTAACTGAATAAATTAAGGTTTGTTAACATAAAAGTGCAACTTCTTGTTTTCTTATTAGTGCAGTTTCTTTCATAAGGGTGAGGATGGTCTTTCTTTTGTCATTGCTAGTTGAGGGGAAGGGAGTCTTAATAAAACTCAAGTCATACAAAGAATTGGAAAATCACAATCTGCGTTTCAACCGAAGGACACTAAAGGATAGAAAAATAGAAGATACCAAAACAAACCACCTGAAAATTGATACCATTTAATACAATATATTTACCTCAAACAAGATTATAAGTAGATGATCCAACATTTGATTGATTATTTTCATTACTTTTTTAACTAAATCAATGTATTTTGCAATTCGCATAAAGCAAAACAGCCAAAAAAATTTAAAAAATAAAATAAATAAAAGTTATTTACCCGTCCTTGCTATCTCTACCATGTAAATCTTAACTGAAAGTCCTGAAGACTAATCTATCACATGATTGCAGTGCACATGTATAGATTTACTTTGACTACCCAAATCATCCCTCCACTCAAATGGACTTGTTATGGTCCCCTACATGATTTTCATTGATAGAATTATTCATCTGTGTGAAAGCTTAAAATAATTTTTTTGATAGAAGAGCAAGGTTTACTAGAAAGGTGAAGCACAAAAGGTAAGGAGGATGCAGAATTTTCCATAAAAAAATAAAAAAATAAGCATATGAGAAGAAAATATCAATATTTGACAAGACTGTCCCTTCCATTCTTGTGCAAATATCACTTAGATATCCATCCAAAAACAACCACTGAGCCACCCATACGGCCCTCGAAAGATGGCACAAAACTGCCATGCCAGAGACCCAAGAAGAAACAAGTGTACAGACTCACATGCCTGCAACAACAACACAACATATACATACAAAGACGGCACAATCTGCAACTCAGAAACAAGTTGCAATGAATAAAAATCAATTTACAAAAAAACGACTAACATATGTATTCGAGAAATAAGTTGTTAATAAATACGCCTAAAATGCTAAAAATGGTTTGGGTTAATGCCAAAATCAAAGTGATGACTCTCTCTAGCAAATGAAAGTTATTTATTAATATTATTTTATTTAACTTTTATTTAATTTATATATTTATTTTGTTGTTTGGGGGGGAATACAAGGGGAAATGATAATGCCATAGAAAAGTATTGTATTAAGCTCAGAACATAGGCTTGCTCTTGCTATAACATCTCCCCCATGATATGCTCAGTAACCGATGTTCCACTACATCAAATATCTTTGTTCGAGTACCATAAATATCATTTAATAAAGAATCAATTGAAGACAGTCGTTTCAGAATAGAACCTGGCCAGTGTCAAACAAATTGCAGACGTATATGCCAAAATCCCTTTCCAGCCATATAATATCATGATCTGCTCCGTGCATGACCTAATTAAGTAAGGTGACATTATCATTACATGCCTCATCTATATACTATTTTTATTGGCCACAAAATAAATAAATAAATAAATAAAATCATAAGATATACAAAATCTACCTTTTTCTTAGTGGGGTCTTTGAAAACTTCCCTTAGATGTGGACCAATATGAATGCGAAGCTTCAGTGTATCAACAACAAAATCATTAGCCCTAGTAGATATTTGCATCAGGCAAGTCAGCCCTTGATAAGATCGATACTGATTATGTTCTAGATCAACCTAAACAAAGAGTAGCACCAATGGGAAAAGAAGCATCAAAACCACATAAATAAATACATTTAAATTAGTTTAATGGTTAATAGCACTCTTAACAAATATAATTATTTAAGTAAATACTCTCTATCTTATGCGTGTTGTCTGTCATGCAGAAAATATATCAAAACAAAATTCAAATTTTTGGCCGCATAGACTGACAGTGGCAGACAAAATCAATGTATCAGTTAACTATATGACATCGAGGTGGTATAAAATTACCGCAAACTCATTGACACCACGTAATTTTGCGGCTAACTCCTTTAAATCTTTGACTTCTTCAACAAGCTTGTATGGAGTACACTCTACCGGAGGCGGTTTTATAGGCTCGATATCACTGATATTTTTATCAACAAAATCCATGGCAGAAAACTTCTCCTGTATATGCATTAATCGGGAAATATAAGAAAGACAATAATATTTCTTAAACATTGCCAGAATATGGAACTAAATTAATTGAATGGCCAATAAAATAAACGTGGAAGTAAAACCAATAACAATTACAAGCCAAGTCATTTCAAGGGAATTAAAAATCTTACACCATAATGATTATATAAATAACAAGTGTCAGCTTTGAAATACGTGACTGGGATCACTTATTTTTTTTAAACAAATATAAAAAGTAAAAAGGTAATTGGGATCCTATCTTTAAAATGGATCTGGTTAGCATGAAGTTTATTTTTTAGTAATATAATAGAATGCCGACACAAGCCTCGCCTGCGTGCCAATTGACCAACTTACCCAAAAATAAACTTCATGCTAACCACTTCCCTTTAAAATTCATGTTACATCATATAGCATGGCTAATGCTAATAATTGAGTTAGAGACCCAAAGAAAAATGGGGGAAAGAATAAGTTGAAACACCAAGAACAAAAAACAATTCCAAATGTTAATCACTTAATCTAAGAAGCAAACATAACTACCATCTTACAAAACAGATTGAAGATCCTACAGCATTTATCCCAAATTACCTAATGAGCTCAACTGTTCCATATCATACGAACTTCAGAGCACAAAAACTTCATTGCACAACACAGTATACAGAGTTCAACTACATGGTAGACTAAAGAATGTTTTAAGAAAAAAAGGTTAACCAAAATCTTGATTAAAAAACCAAGAAAACTAACCAGGGGATGAATGAACCTGGAACCATCCTCACTCCTCTGCAACCAAACATGCTCGAACGGCTGATTGGAGTTATTAACCAGTATCTTATACTCATCCTGCGGCCTCCGAATTGTCGGTATATGAAACGGAACTTTCGGCTTCGTCCCCAAACTTTTCTTACCCTTATAAGCCACCTTCACCTCAGATAAACTCGAATTCTCAGCTTCTTTACTGCCCACCACCTGACTCACCCCTTTCTTCTTTCCGTAAACCAACTGAAACCCATTTTCGTCTTCGCATTTCCTCAGCTTCTGAAACTCATCTACTGAACAATCAAACCTCTCAAACACCTCATCGTTAACATTCACCAACCACTCGTAAGCATCATCGTAATCTTCAGGCAAAACCATTTCTTTTCCCCACAAATGAGCTGAAGATTGGCCGATACTCTCGAGCATTGATTGTGACTTGTCAGCAATTTCTCTAATTGGATGTTTATATTCGTCGAAATTATTATAAAAATGGAAATCTTTATCAGATGGTATACCTCTTGACGAACCCGAAAGCTTCGCTAGTGAGGATGACAAAGGGTCGGTCTTTTTCTTCTCCATTGTTACTCTTGTGGAGTTCTCTGATTCGGCATTAACAGTTAAAAGTCATCTGAAGTCTATGAATGGGAATTTTGCATTTTGCATTTTGCATTTAGGGTTAGGGTTTGGTCTTTTAGTATCAGTTACCAATGATATAAAGCACTACTGCACTAGTACTAATTTTTCTGCACAATTTATTTTAGTTACTGTCGGAAACAGAGAGTGAATTAAACTGAGTGACACGTGTCATTCATGCCTACACAATGTACATTTGCTATAGAACAATGTTAATGTCACATAAAACGAGACTTATATATTGCTCCCATACATACACATGAATAATGTATACCCTGTCTAATATGTGAGGGTCATAAATATACACATCTATATAATTATATACTTGTGTATATTTATGACCCTCACATAAATATGAATTAAATGAATGAGAGTTTTCTGATATTAATTTTAAAAATGATCAATTTAATTTTAAAAAATTAAAATTGAGTAATTAATTTGGAATAGAGAAGTATATGACTTTTTTTTTATGTGATAAGAATATTATTTTTTGTCCATAGAACTCTCATTCATTTAATACATCATATATATATATATATTATTTCCGTATGCTATAATTAAAATAAGTACAAATCATTTAATTTATGTTATCATTATATACTAAATTTAAATTTAATCTAACACCTTTTAATCATTTAAAAACATTTACACATTTTATCAAAAAAAAACTATGTTAAAAACTAACATTAATTTTAAAGTTAAAAATACTTTTTTACTTGTTCTAATTTCTTATTTTACATAATTGATTTCATTCTAATAAACTACTCCATCACATTTTTAATTGATTTTTGAACGCTTTCTTAAAATCGATAAAAACATATAAAAAAGAATAAATTTTATTCGCTAAAACTAAAAAGCACATATACAAATGCAAGAAATACAGAAATTGTCATACGAGGATATAAAAGTTCATCAAAATTCAAAATATGGGAATTCAGTTGCGGGGATCCATACGTTTTATTATTAAAATTCAAAATATGTGCATGTGAGATAATATATTCAACAAAATAGACCATACAAAAGAAAAACAAATTTAATTCAACAATTAAACAGTACAACTTCATTATTTTGAAGTCATAAAAATAATTATAGTAGTAGTAATTCGAACCACATTAGTTCTTTTTTGGACTATTGGTCTCTCGTTTTTTTTTTACTTTAATATTTATATCTCTATTTTCTAATTTATCTCATTCAATAATTCCTGTATTTTTATTTTTTTAATTTATGTACATACACTAAATTTATTTTCATTTTGATTAGTCTCAGTTTGATTATCACATGTGAGTATAATTTATTGGTTAACTTAAAAAGGTAAAAAAGAAAAATAAATAATAATATTTTTTTATAAAAAGGCCGGCAAAGAAGCAGTTCGGTTCGAATAGTCCCGCTGGTCGCCCCATCCAGATGAATATATATGGAGCGAGGAGCACCAAGTATCCCTGCATGTTGTCCACGTGTCAGACACTGGTAACAACACCTTACACGTCTTCCTATAATGAATGAGGAGGATCACCGGATCAGATCAGCTCAGCTCAGCTCCCACTCTTGGTTTCTTTCATCTCTCTTTCCGTATTGTTATATATATATATATATATATATACGTATATTTCATTGTTGTAGTATAAATACAAATCCTCCATTGCCAATTAAGGAAATGAGTGAGAGAAATATATCCATGGAGAAAAAACAACTTTCCGCAATTGCCAACGACGTCCTTTGGAGATGTGCCCAGTAAGTACTTTTTTCTCTTCCTCACAAACTCGCCCTGTATACAAATATTGTTAATGATCAAGCTTTATTTAACATACCTGCTTATCATTTTTAACCAGATCGGAGAATCGTCGTCATAGTTTTTAGTTTTTAGGGGGTGTTTGTTTAGAGTTGAATGAAGCTAAATGGTGAATCGGTCGGTGAATGACTGAATCGTTAAGATAGACGAATGAGCAGCTGAATCAATTAAAAAAAATTAAAAAATTAAAAAAATATATTAATTAAGTAATATTAAATAAATTTATAATAATTTTGAATTTTTTTAGATGGAGATGTTTATCAAACAGTTTTTTTTATTCAGATTCAACTCGGATTCAATTTTATTCAGTTTTTATCAAACACCCCTTAGTGATGCATTCATTATAACATATAAACTGTATATAGTTCTATAGCGACGTAGTTAATTTTTGTCATTGATTTAGAGACTGAAACAGTATGATGATGATTTTGGTGAGCCCTCTTGATGGAGCCCAGCATTTTGATTCTGGTGGGCCATTGATTTTTTTTTAGTTTTGGGTTCAACAGGAATTATTTAAGCTAGTCTGCTGGGAATCATTTATAAGTATACAGGTATCCCTCGGACAAAATTTATTATTCTAAATATACTATAAACAGTCATGATAGTATTCAATATACCTTCAATAAGTAATAGCATAATGGCATGTTAGCAAGTTAGTGTTACTTTATAGTCCAAAACTTCTCTTTGATAGCGGGAGTTCTGAAAGGATCTGATCGTAGATAGAGACTTAAACCTGTGAGGGGGGTAGGGGCGGATGTAGTCAATAGAACTGTACAACAAAGATTGTTTCTCGGAGGGAGTGTATAATAGTAGTATTTTATATGTATTGATGAGAAACTAACTATTTATTTTAATTTTCAGGAAACTAGACATTTCATTAAATGCATTACTGGAAGAATTTGAGGGTAATTGGAACCCGGAGATTGGTGATTATTCAAGGAAACTGGTGGAGTTTTGCAGCTCAAAGGCTCTTAATGACATATGCTGTGACATTGATGAAAAAATAAATGACGGGTCATTCAGTCGGTTTTCATTTGATATAATGCTTGCTTGGGAGAAGCCCAGTTCTGCTGATGAAGAACAAGAATCATTCTCGGTAGGTGCACATCCTCCATTTTGTTCTATACAAATTTCGCCTAAGTTTTGGTTTTGATCGCAACTTGCCCAAGGCATTTGAGAAATCAGAATTATTAAGTAGTCACAATAATGAGCATATGGGCAATAATGTGTATGGTACTGAAAACATCAGACTTTGAATCTGTCTTAAGAAGAACATCTAGAGCATTTTCTACTACACATCTAACATATTCTAATAATGATTTTTTTGGGGTATCTTGATATATTTAACATCTTGATGGGAGTTAAAGCTTAATTGTGTTATTCAAGGAGTTGCTGCCCAAATCTTGATTACATGATTCCTCGCATACCTGCGCAAACAGAAATAAATGTAGTGCAAGGGAAGAGCTAGGAGGTGTTTTGGATTTCTCAGATGCATAAGTCTGCTCATGATTTGTCTTTCCTACTAATAGCACTATATATGTGTGTGTATACATGATGTAACGAAATATCTCAATTCCAAATAAGAAGATCGCTGACTTTTCCACACGTTAGAGGGTTACAAGGTAGAGTTGTTTGATTAATGCTAGGGTGGCGAAATGGGATCCAAATTTGGGGTCACAAATGCATATCATCATTATATTGGTTGTTCAACACCTCAAATTTTGGGTCATTTGGGTTCCCTAGTAATTAGTATTACTCAATTTGTTTATGGTATTAGCAAATATGGCCTAGATCCAATAATGACACCAATTTGTTAATGGATGGCTGTGTTTTTCCAGATTAAAGGGCCCAGTAAAGGGGTCTATGGAGTCACACTTGACTATACGTAGTATGAACCGAGGCATGGTCGATATAGAACTTTGAAACCTATTTATGAACTGTTGAAGTTCTTAAGTTAGGTTGGACAGAGTTTCAATGTTATCAAATGTAGCTTTCTCAATATGCTTATCTACCAAAGTACTTTACATGCTTAGGAAATAAAATAAAGTATATGTACACACACCAACACACATGATTGTGGGAACTTATGCATATCAAGTGTCAACAAAAATCAAGAGTATAGTTCGTATGGCATGTTGGTTACCTTAGCCTTGTGCCCACGGTAACCGACTGAGTTGGGATGGGCATCCATGTCACGAGTGAGGTCATTCTCTCATTGGGTCTAGATTTTCTAGCGACATATGGAGGAAATACCTATCTCATACTTCTTATAGGTTTCCGAAGCTAGCACGATGGGCTTTTAACTCAGCAGTCCTTCTGGGGGGATTGGTTTTGGGTTGTTGCAACCCTGTTTTTTACATGTACCTAAATGACACCAAAATTACTGGATTCTATAAAAATTTCAGTTCTAATAAATATTAAATTGTTTGAGAGTCATAAAAAAAATTGGCCGGTCGCTAGACCGATCGCCCAAAACCTGTCCCCTAGACTTTTCCTTAGCTTGGTGCTAGAGCGCCTGAAAATTGCGTCGTTGTGCCTAGACTATGTTTCACAACCACTGATGAAGGATTCTTCGAAAAGTTAAGGATTAGTAGACGCCATATTCATACTCAGTAGTCATAGCTTTAGTGCACTACCCATTGCGATTTCCTTAAAGATAAGGATGAGTTGATGTCGTTCGATGGCGTGCCTCTTCCTTGTGTTCCAGTGAACGGTCTTTAATCTTTTTCTACTAACAGGTCAAACACGAGGAGGTGGAAATCTAGGTTGAGGAGTTACTCAAAATGCTGATGATAGAATGATATTTTTTTGTTTCCTACTCGGGTCACCTTACCTCCTTGAACTGATAACCATCTTTCGGAAATTGACTCTTTTATTCTGAGTGCACAGAATGGTGCTCAGTCAGGGATTGGAAATAAAAGGGGCTCATGATTTCTACAAGGTTTAGTGATGCTAGAAATTGTAATGGTGTATATTAATTATTTGTGTGGATCTGTATATATACTGAATGTGGGAGCTTGTTTGATCCATTTACTCCAGAAAAATTACCCATGTTAGTTGCCTAATGTCTCCAATTTCAGTGAATAGTAGAATTTAAATACCCATTTTTTGGTTGCAGGAATGTGTGGCTAAGGAGAAAGAGGAGAAGAAGTTCCCTACAAAGTTGAAAAATGAACAAGATGACGTCCCTCTTTTCTACTCAGACATCATGCCACTCCTTGTGTGTAACTTTATTTTTTGTAATTTAGTTATATATTCCAGCAATGCTTTAGCTCAAGATCAACCTTCTTAATAAATAGAACTACTTATCATATATAGAAAGTTGGTTGTATTGATCTCTTCAAGGAAAATAATTAAATTAACTAAAATGAGAATGATCTTCTTGTTTCTTTCACCACAAAAAATGGAGGGAGTGTTTGAATGAAATCCCTTGGACTGGAGGGCATTGGATTTTTTGTCTTTCTTTTGGTACATAATTTTTTTTTGACACTTCAATTCTTGTTTCACGTATTTGCATGATGGACTAATCGTTTGACCTAGCAGGTTGATCACGAACCTAGTGTCGGAGAAGACGCATTTGTGTGGTTCGCAACGTTAGTTCCTTTAATAGCAGATGTCGTTAATGGGAGATTTACTTTCGAGAGACTGACAGAAACAACACGGAATCGGCTTCACTTTCCTGCTTATGATAAATTCCTGAAAGAAATTGACAAGTAATTCGCCTCAATTTGTTTTTTTAATTTTTATCTTTACTTGAACGAAATAGTGTCATATTAATGGTATGATATTTGAATGATTACTGTAGGAATGACAAAGCAATTAGATACGATGATTACTATAGGAATGACTCAGTTTGCTAGGAATGATTCACTTTGCCTAGTAACTAAGATGATGGTGGTGGAAATATTTAATTCTAAGTAGGAATGAAGTGCCCAACATTTGACCTCAGTTCTGGGCCTAGTTGCCTTATGGAATTGAGCCGAGGCTGCGTTCTCATTATAACTGATTGCTTGTTTTGCTTATTATCTTTTATTTAATTGTGCTGTCTCAACCTTTTTTGTTGGATTTATTTAGATGTATAAAACATTTACAAAAGCAAGCAACACCAACGGGAGTGGAGCTAGCAGATGATGAATTCATTCTGCACGTGGAGGGAACTGCAATCACTCCAAGGGTGGTGCGCCATATTGGAGGAACGAGTTGGCCTGGTTTGTCGCAAAACTTCTTTGATCAACCACATAAAACAAATGCTTTCTAGGAAATTCAAAGATTACGCATTGTTTTCTTTAAGTCTTTTTAAATGTAAAAATATTACTTGGATTGTTCTTTTAATATTTAATTGCATTTCTAGGTAGGCTTACATTAACCAATTATGCTCTATACTTCGAGGCTTCTGGAGTTGTATCTTATGAAGATGCTATTAAACTTGATCTTTCGAAGGGCGTTGTTCAGAGTGTGAAGCCAGCTGCCACAGGTCCATGGGGTGCTCCTCTTTTTGACAAGGCCATCATTTATGAGTCATCTGAGTTGTAATTACTTACTCATACAAGATTATTATTATGTTTTTATTATTTTTACTACCAGTTATTGTAGTTTGTAGCAGTAGTAGAACTAGTTCATACATAGAGCACTACTTACTTCATATTCCGAAACATGTTGTTTTGCCATAAGTCAATTCTTTACACAATATTCTGATAGTTTTGCTACGAGGAAATTTTAAGAAGTAACATAGGTTTATTATATCACTTCATTTTCGAAGGTAGTGACCCCCTAGTCTACACAGAAAAAATCGACTCACCGTCATTTTACTAGAGTTAATCTTGCCAAAGCATCCAAATCAATGACCTGATGAACAGATATACCTGTATCAGGAGAGAATGGGTTAAGCTTTACTAACATGATTTGTCATGCTGTTCTGTAGCGATGTCATAATTGATGTTGTTTTCACGGATTTGGTTGCCAGGCAAAAGAGTATTGTGTTGGAGTTTACAGAGATGACAAGTTCCACAAGACGTGACCACTGGCTTGCACTTGTGAAAGAGATCATGCTGTTACATCGGTTCCTATCAAAACATAACTTGGAATCTCCCGTGCAAGATTGGGAGTTGCATGCTAGGACCATATTAGGGATGATCAGGCTCCATGCTGCTCGAGAAATGCTACGGATATCTCCACCAACTCCAAATAGTTTCTTAATCTTTTCCTTATTTGAGGAGTTGCCTAAGGGAGACTTTGTACTAGAAGCACTTGCCGAGAGTTTGAAAAATGTCAATAGCGGGCATCATTGCAGTGCTAGCTCAATTCTGAGGAACTTAAATGTCTCACAAGCATATGCCCGATGTGCGGAGACGGAAGAAATTACTGAGAAAAGCAAAATTTTAAGTGGTCAAGCAAACAATCTCTCATCATTGGAGAGCGCCGTTGATCAAGTCAGAGAGGAAGAAAAAGAAATAGGTATTGCCAAAGCTACTGCTGAGGAGCTAAAAGAGGACGGGGTCAGTGATAGTGTTGCTGTTCTTATGGTAAGATGCGGTCAAATATGCCGTTATCGATTTATGGATTCATCTCTTATATTTTAGTTACTTCAATTCCTAGTCTGCCACCTTCAGTTTTGCATATCTAAAATATCTTACTTGATTGTGGTTTTGTAGGAGCTATTGAAACCTCTAAAGAGTGCAGTATGGCCTTGGTTTCAAGAGGTGTTAACATGGGAAAAACCAGGAACCACTGTAATTGTGATTGGCATTACTCTACTAATTGTGTACAAGTATGGTATACTTTTATAATTATGAAAATTTCACTCTATTAACAAGATTAAACGATCCACTCTTTTGTATCTGGTAGCTCTAACTGTCCACTCTAAATCATTAAGATGGCTTAAACACAAATAATATATAGTGCTTGTGATGCAGGGAGTGGATTGGCAAGGCTATAGCAGCTTTATTACTGTGGATGGTTGGTAAGATGCTATGGGCGAGACGAAATAGGGTCGGGGACAAGTACAACAAAGTAGTGGTGTGCACTGGGTCAGACAAGACAACAATGGAGAGCATAGTATCAGCACAACATGGGTTGCAAAGTGCACATGAAATGTTGCAGTTAGCCAACATTTCCATATTGAAAATATGGTCCATTTTGGTCTCAAAGGCACCTAAGGTAACTAAAGTATAAACTCTTGCGTAAAAGTTCTGTGAAGAGAATGAAGTGCTACGAAAATACATGCTAATTTAGTTTACATCAAAGTTGGAAGAATCACAAATCTTACATGGAATCATTATGTTACAACTGTTAGGATTTCTTCCTTCATACTCCCTCCGTTCCAAATTATATGATCTTTATTGGTTTTTGAAAGTCACATTTTCAAACAGATGTCTCAATTAAAAATTATGAAATAATAAAACTTAGTAATATTTTTTAGATTATTTAGAATATTCATTGTATTGATTAAAATTAAAAGAAACTATGTCAATTTTGAGTTTAAAAATATTTTAAGACAACTTTAAAAAGTCAATAATGATCAAATAATATGAAACTGAGGAAGTTTGAGATAAAATATCATAAATTAAATTGCAAATATTTAACATTCTTAATATAGTTTTCTTGGCTAGAACAATAGTGGAACCTTTCCTTTATTAAAACTTGACCTCTCATTCAAAAATTCCTAGTGTTTATGTTTCTTCGTCCAAATTATTTTTTCTTGGTTGCAGCACACGAATATGGTGATGGTGGCCATGACCGGATCAGCAATTATATTAGCGGTGGTTCCATTCAAGTTCATCATTATGGGGCTGGTGTTGTATTTCTTTATGGCTACGTCGGAGCTGGGAAAACGCATGGAAACTGAACAGGGCAGTAAGGGAAGTCGACGGTTAAAGGAATGGTGGGACTCCATTCCTGTCATTCCAGTTGAAGTTTTGGACAAGGTGCCGGCAAGCACAACATAGTTTGGTCTACATAGTAAAAAGAAGTCCAGTTTCCTTTCTGTGCTCTGCTAGTTTACTTGGGTCGAGTATGATTAGTCTGTTATGTGGGGTACAAAAATTACAGGCATGATCTGGGGTGAAGATGGTAGTTGAACTTTGAATTGGGGATTTCAGGAAACATGAAAGTATATTTTAGTCTGAGCTTGCATATACTGTGAATATTTGTTTTGTTTTGTTTTGTTTTGTTTTTTCCTAGACAAGTGATGTTAATAATATAGTATATGTTGAGCAGTTAATAATATGTTCTTAACTTTTCCCTTAGGTGTATCTGTGAGTGCAGCTGCCTGGTATTTTTTCTGCTACTTTTTCTTCACACCGAAGCCTAAGTTCTTTATTATGATATTTCTGGTTGATTACCGGAGGTTCTTGTTTGTAACTCTATGTTTCTGGATAGTGGAATGAGTTATTCTATATTCTCACTCAATTCATAAATTTGAGAGGAATAAGAATGTTCAATTCATTCTAATCGCAACCAAACATAATTTTTTTACAGGTCCTTGAACTTCTGCAATCTGACATTCGATCACGTCTTTTAGTATATGAACTGTGGAGTGCAGGATCACTGTTCTGATGTCCATGGTTCTTGAGTCATTTATCATACCTGTTAACGCCAAGATCTTTCTTCACGTCCCAATCACCAAGACGTGTTCGATATCCTTCACAGTTCAACAAGTCAACACTAAAAGCTTGACGGCTTGACCGTCGGGGGATAGCTCCAGCGTGAGAGTCAGTATCGGCGATCACAAAGTTAACAATGGAGAAAAATAATATATCTAGTGCTTGAGAGAGAATAATAGTTTGGTTTAGTGATTAGTTACCTGATTTCTTTGTGTGATCGTCGTCCCATATGCACTCCAAATCTGATTTACCGTGTCACCCACTCTTTGTCGCTCGACATTGACCTCAAATTTCTACTATCTCAAATTAAAAGTGCAATTTCACCACCACCTACCGCCGCCATTGCTTGCATCATTGGTCATCTGAGTCACATCTTCATTAATGTAATGTACGTAGAAAGTGGCGGATAATACGGTCACCATTATCTTTTGTAATGATGTCCCACAAAGATGGGTTAAGTTGTAATTAGCATAGTGGACCGGTCCAAATGAGAAGCCCAATACATTTAAGGCATGAGGAATATAATATAGGATCAATTACATATTCTATTACATTTTTAAAAATAATTACAACAATAGTGCACTCATAAAATATTTACACAATTAATACACTTCCATATTTATTTACAATATTAGTGCAATTAGGATTCCTTAATTTAGAAAATTAGTATTCAATTAGGATTCCTAATTTAAAGGATTAGTATTAATTTACTAATTAAATTAAGTAATTAATATATCTACATATTAAAAAACCATCTCTAAGTAATTATTCCTTCTCTCAATCTTTTTAATTACCTACCTACCTAGCTATATCGAATATATATCTATCAAATTAAAATGGAACCAAATCTACCGGTTGCAGCAAAAAAGATATGAAGTATAGTACGTGTATTGTTCTTCATGATAAGGAAAGGCATATCCAAGAGGAAATTCATGCTTGATCTCAACATGATGATGAAACGTGGCAAAATCGCCGCCAAAGCCCTTCACAACCTTATGTTCCACCACTACCATCTCTGGGCCACCGCCTCTCACCGCCGTCACAACCACCACCTCTCCTTCAACGCCCCACCCGGGGAGTACGAGTTCAGATGCAGTAACAGCCCCGCCTACCCAATCTCTCTCTTAGTGATTCGATTCATGAACGAACCCTGGTGATCTGTCGCCGACATGGTGTAGTTTTAAAGATAGAAAGACACAAATGTAGAGAGAGAGAGAATATGGATAGTGAGAGAGAGAAAGATGGTTCGGTGATCTGTAGCCGGCATGGTGATCTTCTTCGTTGTTGATTTGGCATTTTTAAAGTTTCATGGAAAACATTGATTAGAGTCTCCATCTGTGATTTTTTCATGGTACAGTTGCTGCGATTTTTTTATAGTACAGTTGATAGTCAAACATTCATACCAAGGTAACCAATTCAGTGTTATTAGGTTTCTAATTTATTTTTAAAAAATCTTTTATAGTTTTTTTTAATAGTGCAGTTGGTAGCTAACACTTTATACAAATGTAACCAATTCAGTTTTATTAGGTTATCAAATAATTAAAAAAAATCTATTGTAGATTTTTTTTTATAATGCAGTTGGTAGCCAAACCTTAATACAAAGATAACCAATTCAATTTTATTGGGTTACCAATTAATTATTAAAAATCTATTATAGATTTTTTTTTTCATAGTGCAGTTGGTAGCCAAACCTTAATACAAATGTAACCAACAAAAACTAAAATTGTTATCTTTGAAAGTTTTGGTTACCAACTGCACTGAAATTTCTCTTGGTTACCCACAAAAACTAAAATGGTTACCTTTGTATAAATATTTGGATACCAACTGCACTAAAATTTATCTTTTTCTCCTTTTAATTTCTGGTTAAATCAACATTCGTCATAATGGCAGTTGTGGTCGGCGTCCATGGTGTTGAAGCGACGGCGAAGGGGAGGAGGAAGATAACCGGCGAAGGGGAGGAGGAAGATGACGTTGCCAAACTTTAAATATTTGAATTTTAATTATTATTTTTGAATTTAAATTTGTTTTGTTTGTTAGATCCAAGATATTTGAATTTGAATTATTAATTATGGTAGTTATTTCTCCTTGATTTTAGGTTTCCTTATTATTATGAATTGAATCATATACTAATTTCCTAAATTAAGGAATCCTAATTGTACTAATATTGTAAATAAATATAGAAAGTGTATTAATTGTACAAATATTTTATGAGTGCACTAATAGTGTAATTACTTTCTAAATATTGTATACTTATGTAAAGGACCCAATAATATAAAAGAAGAGCCCAATAGGTCTGGCGCAATAGTTAAAGTATCATGGCCCAACATTACCTATTGGCTATTCCAATATGTTGTACAATTAAGGGTCCTTTACACTAATATACAACATTTAGAAAGTAATTACAAAAATAAAACATACACAACATAATTACAAAAATAAAACATAAACAATATAACGCGCCTAAAATCACATGTCATTATCCAAGTCAGTTACCCAATTTCATATTTGAAATTAACCGTCCCTAAAATCATGCAACTTTGAAATCGGAACAACAGATCAACGACGGAGAAGACAAAAATACGAAGCCGAAGCCTCCTGTCGCGACTTAAACTCGTGAATCGGAGAAGACGGGTTTATTGTCACGACGCATCTCTAGGATCGAAAATAGCATACAAAATCAACAACGCTTTCAAGATCAGTAACCAAATACTGCAGTGATTGTTGAATACAAGAGCAACATCAACTTCGATAAAAAAAAATACTGAGGTATGTGAGTTTAAAATTTATAATCATATAGTTACCTATTGTTACTACGAATTACTATATTGGTTACCTTTCTTAAGTTTTTTGCAGTTAAAATGGTCACACGGTAAGAATAATGAATGTTTTGATTGCAATTGCATGTAAAAATGCAATTGGTTACTGCTTAACATTACATTGGTTACTGTCTAACTATGTCTATATTATTGTTTAATGCTGGATTGGTTAATGCATAATGGTACTAACTAATGTTGCATTGGTTATTGACTAATAATGAATTGGCTACTGTGTACCATTGCACTGGTTACTGACTAATAATGACTTTGTTACTGTGTAATGTTATAATGGTTACTGATGAAGACTTGGTTACTGACTAATGCTGACTTGGTTACTGCTTAACATTACATTGGTTACTGTCTGACTATGTCTATGTTACTATTTAATGCTGGATTGGTTAATGCATAATGGTACTAACTAATGTTACATTGCTTACAGACTAATAATGATTTGGTTACTGTGTACCATTACATTGGTTATTAACTAATAATGAATTGGCTACTGTGTACCATTGCATTGGTTACTGATTAATAATGACTTTGTTACTGTGTAACATTAAAATGGTTACTAATGAAGACTTGGTTCTTGATTAATACCGACTTAATTATCGCTAACATTACATTGGTTCTTTGTCGACTATGTACATATTCTATGACTAATCTTGATTTGGTTATCGTGTACCATTGCATTAATTCTCGACTAATAATGACTTTATATTGTGTAACATTATAATGGTTATTGATGAAGACTTGGTTCTTGTTAATGATGACTTGGTTCTTTGTTTAACATTATATTGATTCTTAAATTTAACATTGGTTATCGACTAATAATGAATTGGCTATTGTGTACCATTGCATTAGATTCTTGATAATAATGACTTTATTCTTGTGTAACATTATAATAATTACTAATGAAGACTTGGTTCTTGACTAATCTTGACTTTAATTATCGCTAACATTACATTGGTTTCTTTGTCATTTATGTATATGTTATTGACTAATAATGATTTGGTTCTTGTATGTACCATTGCATTGATTCTTGACTAATAATTACTTTATTCTTGTGTAACATTATAATGGTTATTGATGAAGACTTGATTCTTGACTAATCTTGACTTGGTTCTTTGTTTAACATTATATTGGTTCCGGCTAACATTGATTTTATTACTTACCATTACTTATTCGTTGACAGATGATGGAGATGATTCCAGTTGTACTTTATTTCAACAAGACACGGGTGATAAGAACTAATACACCAAATTTGAAGTTACTAGCATATTAGTTCCATCAACTATTTCGTTCAAAGAAATACTAACCAACATATGCAGTGCATTACGGCTAGACACAAACGCAACAACATTGTCAATCAAATTTCATATTAGAAGCGACATTCCACCGATCAGTATATTAGATGAAGCAACCTTACAATTCTTTCTAGAAATGAGTAGAAAATCTGATGAACAAGGTAAATTCCCACTGATTGTGGATATTGAACACAGAATGGAACGCACAACGATCTTGTATAACTTGACAAATGTAGAAGAATCTACAATTCATGATGTAATGCCAATCAGAACAACACAAGGGAATTCAGCACTAGTTCCACTAGCAAGCCAATCATGCCAATTTGGAACGCAATATGCTGATCAGCTTGCAATGGAAATTATTGAACAACAACGAGACAGACAACATAACAAATCATACGCAGAAGAAAGATATGATGATGTAATATCGGATCCGAATGAACGTGAAGTAAAATTACATCAAACCTACATGCATAAAAAAATCCTCTCACAAGCTATGAAATTGCATTCAATCGTAAAAAAGCATAAAACACAAAGTCCAACGAATAAGTTATAGAGACTTTGTGCTAGTGTGTGTATGCGATAAAAATTGCAAATAGAAGATGAGAGCATCAAGTTTAAGAAAAACCAGTATGTTCAAGGTGAGAGAATTCAATGATATCCACACTTGTTCGGTCAATGTATTGTTGGGAGACCACAGACAAGCAAATATTGAGTTGGTCAGTGAATGCATAATGCAAAAAATAACAAATTTGAAAAAAATATACACACCAACCGATATTGTGGAAGACATGATATTAGAATATAATGTGTCTATCTCTTACCAAAAAGCATGGAGATCGAAGGAGAAAGCGTTGGAAAAGGTGAGAGGAAATCCACACGAATACTCACTCATCCCATCATGGTTACACATGCTGAAGAAAACAAATCCAGGTAACACTTTAAAAACATTTATTGGTTTTACAGCATTAGACAGTAACCAATATGATGTTCTACAGTAACCAAGATATCATTACACTGTAGAATGTTACCAATGTAAATTGTTTACTGATTAATATTGTATTGGTTACCTTCATGCAACATTCTGGTTACTGTATAATGCATTAGTTACCAAACATGTGGTTACCAAGCATTAGTCAGTAATAATATTCAGTAACCAAAATAGCATTAGTCAGTAACCAATTAAGCATTATACAAGAAACAATAAACTATTACACAAAGAACTAATACACCTTTTTAGACAAAGATGCATGTTTAGTTATTAAATCTTTAGACCATTTGTATGCGGTTATTATACATGTTTGGTTACCTTAATACGCATGTTTAGTTACTAAATGTAATATACAAGTTGTATACCATTAACCACATGAATGGTTACCGATTACTAGTGATTTGGATACAGTATACTACTTGTAATTCTAATGATAGTGCTGATGTTTTATATCAGGTTCCGTCACAGCCCTTGAGTTGGAAACAAATGGTCGTTTCAAGTATCCATTCTTTGCCATTGGAGCATCCATTCAATCATGGCACCATTGTTTTCCAATCATTGTAATCGATGGCACATTCATACAATCAACTTACGGGGACATTATTCGATAAGAAGCACACAAGATCTGAAACCGAAACATTATTCCGATTGCTTTTTCATTGTTGGACAAATGAAATGAATTGTCTTGGAAATGGTTTTCATAAATTTGAGAATTGCTTGTGGAGTTAGGGAAGGTCATTGTATTGTTTTTAGATGCGGACATGAAGCCATTATACAAGGATCTGAATTGTGTGTTTCCTGATATCATGCATGGTTCTTGCATATATCATATAATTGAAAAATATAAAAAAATGATTCAAAAGAAAGGAGAAGAAGTTAAACGAAGCTTACAACGGGGTTTGTAGAGCTTACACTGTTGAACAATTCAACAAACACATGGCTGAACTTGATGGCATTGATCCTTGAATAAGGACATATCTGGAAGAAGAGGTCAAGTTGGATCTTCCAGTTGCGACAATGATTGAATGCCTACGTTGTTTAGTTCAAAGATGGTATTTCACAAATAAACAAACAGCCATATCAACATTCACAACACTTTCCACAACAGCTGAGAGAAAGTTGCAATCTAATATCTTTAAATCAAAGATACTTAAGGTAATTAATACTCGATTTAAATTATTGCATCCTAATTTGCATTTGTAATCTACTGACTATTACTAACTTGGTTACTGTCTAATGCTAACTTAGTTACTGTGCAACATTATATTGGTTACTGACTATTGCTGAATTGGTTATTGTGTAACCATATAATGGTTGTTGGCTATTGCTGAGTTGGTTACTGTGTAACATTATACTAACTAACAGTAACTTGGTTACTGGATAAAATTATAATCTTTATTGGTTACAGACTAATGTTAACTTACTTAATGTGCAACATTATATTGGTTACTGACTACTACTGAATTGCTTACTGTGTAATTATATACTGGTTACTATATAATGCTTATTTGGTTACTCTGTAACATTATATTGGTTACTGATCAATACTGACTTAGTTACTATATAACATTAGAATGTTACTAAGATTTATGATTATTTCTTTTATATTGGTGGTTACTTATTCTTTTATATTTGGGATGCAACTCTTAATCATATAATGGTTACTGACTATTGCTGACTTGGTTACTGTGTAACCATATAATGGTCGCTGGCTATTGCTGAGTTGGTTACTATGTAACATTATACTGACTACAGTAACTTGGTTACTGGATAAAATTATAATCTTTATTGCATAATATTACTGACTAATACTGATTTGGTTACATACTATTGCTGACTTACTTAATGTGCAACATTATATAATGGTTACTGTATAATGCTTATTTGGTTACTGTGTAACATTATACTAGTTACTGATCAATATTGACTTAGTTACTGCCAAATTATAAGACCCCAACTTATTATTAATGAAATTTAATTTTCTCTATTTATTATTTTGAAATAGTAAGGGTTGATTTGATTAATGTGGATAGTTATGGGTAAAATACGCAAATATTTCAAAATAAGCAAGTGGTTATAAAATATTCATTATTGTCGGGAATATTCGATTGGTCGAGGAATATTCAGATCGTCGGAATATTCGTATGCGACCAGCGCAGCCCACGATATGTGGCCCCATAACGGAAAGCGATTGGAGAAAGAAAACGACAAGAATAAGTTGTTTTAAAATAACTACAGGCGTAGTTATTCTGCAATTATCTTTGTTAAAATACTCGGTGGTTAAAACACAGTAGCACACGGTATTGCACCAATTATTGATTCTTACGTAAGAAGACACTACTCAATAATTGTTACAGTAATTACTGTTTAGTATTTTATTTTATTAATTCAATAATTGATGTGTTGATATTTTATATTACTGTTGTTTCAATAATTGTCACTACACAGTATTTTTCATTATCGAAGCAATAATTCATATTATCTGAATAATATTATTGGATAACATTATTGGCAATGTCTAGAAAGTTCTGTCTAAGGAGAGGTTTGGTCACCTAAATGCGCTACCAAAGAAGGAGAAATTCTTATTGAAAAGCCCCTTTTTCCTGAACCGCACGGTTGTCAATATTGTGATTCTGTAATATTATTCGTGAATAATTAATTATTGATTTGTATGATGAGGAAAATATTAATTTTATGTGGATATAGATGGAGAAAATTTTTTAATGTGACAATTGTTGAAAATTAAAATTTTATCTCTTTTTCGATAAAATAATTCATTTAAATATATTATTATATTTTTAATAATATAATAATGGTGATATTTTTACAATGAATGTGTGATATATGAGTATACTGAGGAGAAAGAGTATTTTTGTTGCAATAAATGTTTAAAACATGTTAAACATATGCTCTGGTGGACCCCATTTTTGATCGAAATTTGATTATAACTGTGTAAATCGCTTGGTTTATGGATTTCAGTCAATTTCTGTTTGGAATTTGGAAAAACTTTCTTCTGAAAAGTTGTAGAGAATTGAAATTCCTATAAAAACTCGCGAGATTCGAATTTTCTGACAAAAGGGCTATTTATTGTGAATTATTGAAGTTCTGAAGCTCCGAAATAATTACTTTTTGAAGTTTTAAATATTTTTAATAAGAAAAACGTTTTTTTTGAGTTAGGCAAGGTGAGTCACTCTTGGTGGCTGATGGTTTGAATCAGATTTTGGGTGCGTAGGAATTTAATAAATATATATTAATATTTTATTAATTTTTCTGCTTTGGTGTTCTAAGCATTTTCCTATAAATAGGGTGCTTAGGTTAGAATTGAAAATCACACCGAAATTGAAGTTTTCTCTCTATATTATCGGTAATGTATTCTTGTGAGTATTTTGAGTATACTTTGAGTATTGCTATATCATTCTGCAAGTTCGTTATAGCTTATATCCAAAGATTCCATTCCAGGTTAAGTAAATCGCCTTTCCGAGGTAAGGGATATTATTTTTGTTCGTAATGATATTATTTCTTCAATATCATTATGCTGAAATATTGATCTGAAGTTTTTATCAAATTTGAAACTTTTGGTGTCGGAGTTACTATTCACGTATACGACACTATTCACGTATACGACACTATTCACGAATACAACACTACTTCGAGTCCACTACAGACTTTGTGTTCCTAACGACTCTAATTTGAAGTACAAGATTATGATGGAGGCACACAATACACCATTTGCAATCCATCCTGGAAGTACTAAAATGTATCGTGATCTTCGACATACATTTTGGTGGAACAATATGAAGAGAGAGATTGCAAAGTTTATCTCGATGTGTTTAACTTGTCAACATGTAAAGCGCGAAAGATCTAGTACCTAAGGGTCCATTGCAACCACTTGAGATTCCAAAATGGAAGTGAGAACACATTACCATGGATTTCATTACGGGTCTTCCTACGGTTTCTCAAGGCATCAATGCTATTTGGGTTATTGTTGATAGATTAACCAAGTCTGCTCATATCTTGCCGATACGGGAGACATATTCCCTTGAACGTCTTGCTAGTATATATGTAAATGAGATTGTGAGGTTGCATGGCATGCCAGTATCCATTGTTTCGGATCGTGACCAAAGATTCACTTCAAGATTTTGGGTTAGCTTGCAAAAAGCTATGGACACGGATTTATGATTCAGTTCGGCATACCATCCTCAAACGGACGGACAATCAGAGAGGACTATTCAAACTCTTGAAGATCTATTAAGACTACGTGTCCTGACTTCAAGAGGCGGTTGGGATAAGTATTTACCATTGGTGGAATTCTCCTACAACAACAAAGCTTATCGAGCAAGTATAGGTGTGGCTCCATTCAAGCATTATATGGACGAAAATGTCGCTTCCAAGATATGTTGGGACGAGGTGGGTGAAGCAACATTGTTGGGACCCGAGTTGGTACGTTTGACTACGGAAAAGATCCAAATGATTCGACAACGTATACAAATGGCATAGGATCGACAAAAGAGTTATACAGATCTTCATCGAAAAAGACGTGGAATTTAGTATTGGGGATCACGTATTGTTGCGTGTAGCTCCATGGAAGGGAGTTACAAGATTTGGAAAACGAGGAAAGCTTAATCCACGATATATTGGTCCATTTCAGTTTCTTGACCGAGTAGGAAATGTAGCCTATAGACTCGCGTTACCTCCGAGTATGTCTCGTGTTCATAATGTGTTTCACATATCTGTACTTCGTAAATATGTGAAAGACCCGAACCACGTTATAGAATTAGAACCGGACGAGATAAATAGAAGACTTAACGTATGAGGAGGTACTGCCAAGATCTTGGATAGGAAGGAGCATGTCCTACACGACGGTTATACCACAAGTTAAAGTTTTGTGGAGGAACCATGCTATAGAGAAATGACCGAATTGGAAACTAAAATGAAAGCGAGGTATCCTCACCTTTTCAAACACCAAGACGTACGTCAATTTCGAGGACGAAATTTCATAAGGAGGGGAGGTTGTAAGACCCCAACTTATTATTAATGAAATTTAATTTTCTCTATTTATTATTTTGAAATAGTAAGGGTTGATTTGATTAATGTGGATAGTTATGGGTAAAATACGCAAATATTTCAAAATAAGCAAGTGGTTATAAAATATTCATTATTGTTTGGAATATTCGATTGGTCGAGGAATATTCAATGCTTGTCGGGGAATATTAAATGACGACGTAGCTAGCGATGTATGTGGGCCCCATAACTGAAAGCGATTGGAGAAAGAAAACGCACAGAATAAGTTGTTTTAAAATAACTGGCGTAGTTATTCACAGATTAATCTTTGTTAAAATACTCTCGGTGGTTAAAACACACGATGATTTACTGCAGATTGCACCAATTATTGATTCTTACGTAAGAAGACACTACTCAATAATTGTTACGAGAATTACTTGTTTAGTATTTTATTTTATTAATTCAATAATTGTTGTGTTGATATTTTATATTACTTGTTGTTTCAATAATTGTCACTACACGAAGATTTTTCATTATCGAAGCAATAATTCATATTATCTCGAATAATATTATTGGATAACATTATTGGCAATGTCTAGAAAGTTCATCTAAGGAGAGGTTTGGTCACCTAAATGCTACGGCAGAAGGAGAGAAATTCTTATTGAAAAGCCCTTCTTTTTCACAGGAACCGCTTCGGTTGTCGATATTGTGATTCTGTAATATTATTCGTGAATAATTAATTATTGATTTGTATGATGAGGAAAATATTAATTTTATGTGGATATAGATGGAGAAAATTTTTTAATGTGACAATTGTTGAAAATTAAAATTTTATCTTTTTCTGATAAAATAATTCATTTAAATATATTTTTATATTTTTAATAATATAATAATGGTGATATTTTACAATGAATGTGTGATATATGAGTATACGAGGAGAAAGAGTATTTTTTGTTGCAATAAATGTTAAAACATGTTAAACATGCTCGGTGGACCCCATTTTTGATCGAAATTTGATTATAGCACAACAGAAAATCGCTTGGTTATGGATTTCAGTCAATTTCTGTTTGGAATTTGGAAAACTTTCTTCTGAAAAGTTGTAGAGAATTGAAATTCCTATAAAAACTCGCGAGATTCGAATTTTCTGACAAAAGGGCTATTTATTGTGAATTATTGAAGTTCTGAAGCTCAGAAATAATTACTTTTTGAAGTTTTAAATATTTTTAATAAGAAAAACGTTTTTTTGAGTTAGGCAAGGTGAGTCACTCTTGGTGGCTGATGGTTTGAATCAGATTTTGAGTGCGTAGGAATTTAATAAATATATATTAATATTTTATTAAGCTTTGGTGTTCTAAGCATTTTCCTATAAATAGGGTCTTGGGTTAAATTGAAAATCACACCGTAAATTGAAGTTTTCTCTCTATATTATCGAGCGTATTCTTGTGAGTATTTTGAGTATACTTTGAGTATTGCTATACGGTGCAAGTTCAAGTTATAAACATATCCAAGATTCCAGTTAAATCTTTGCCTTTTCCGAGGTAAGGGATATTATTTTTTTGTTCAGTAATGATATTATTTCTTCAATATCATTATCTTTGAAATATTGATCTGAAGTTTTATCAAATTTGAAACTTTTGGTGTCGAGATTCTATTCACGTGATACGACCTTTTATTCACGATATCGACCTTTATTCACGAATACAACACTATTCATCTAAAAATGAAAATTTTCCCTTTTCGCCTAAAAATATCTATTGTGGATACTAGCTTTGATTGTATCCATGTTTTGATCATTCTTGAATTTTACACCACTATGATTATTTTTGAGGTATTTTTGGACATGGATAAAACAAAGTACGAATCTTAATCCTTATTCCTTGTCATTTTGTTTCACCGGATTCGTTTTTTAAAAATATTTTCATCATCCTCGGTCTTAAATGATGATATTGTTGAATATCTTTGGCTCAGTAGTGCAAAGATGAATTATTTCGATGAATATCTTTGGCCCGTAGTCTGAAAGATGAGCAGTGTTTAGATGAAATATGACAATCGATGAATATCTTTGGCTCAGTAGTGCAAAGATGAATATTTGATTCCGATATATATATTGATTGATGTTACAGGGATAAAAGATAGACGATGAACTTTTAAATTCATACATAGAAGATAGTAGTTTGCATTCTCTACTTAACTCTTCTAATGAATTATTATTTCCGCTGCGAATATTGATTTAAAACTTGTTGTCTATTGTATTCTATTAGATTTTTTTTCCCTGCTGAAGACTAATGATAATTTGTTGTATATTATCTTAGTCATAATATTCTTTACTGCGCTAGTTGAGCTCACCCTTTTCCTTTTTGTTCCATTTTTCTTCTCAGGAGGCGAGAATGTAGCGAGTATGAGTCGGGGTATGGAATAATGATTCTAGAAAGAGTTGTTTAGTAGTCCTCACCATTTTTGTAAAATAATGTATCAATAAATGTGATGAGGATTTATTTGAGTATAGATATTGTCTAGAAGATAATATTTGTATTCAAACTCACGCTTTCTTCACAAATAATAAAAAGTTGTAGTTGTTTACGTACCATGTATTGACAACTCAGAATGGGTGATGTATACCTATTTTGGGGGCGTCACACAAATATTATAATGTTACTGAGATTTATAATTGTTTCTTTTATATTGGTGGTTACTTGTTGACTAACATTGTGTACTAGTTAATTGGTTATCAGATATTTGGCATGCAACTCGTTAATCTGATCAGATACATTGGGTGTTGTTGGGTTGAGACATCAAACTTAGTGATTTGCACTATTTATGGTGTCTCTAAACAATATTTGTGGACATCGAACAAAAGACATGCATGCATGTCAGTAAATTTCAAGATTATGAGATGCCTTGCACCAAGACGCTTTCACAGTTGTTATAAGCAAGAGAAATTTGAGTCATTATGATTTTTACTCAAGAAATTACACTAAAGCAACTTTGGTCAAGACATATTCAGCTTCCATCATGCCATTAGATGACAAAGAAAACTGGGATGTATCAGAAGAAATAAAAAACATATGTATAAAACCACCCAACACAAGAAGACCAGCAGGAAGACCAAAAAAGGGAGGTACAAAACACGGATCTGGAATCAAAATTCAAAACAAATACAAAGAAAAGCGAAAAAAACACACAACAGGAAAACATGCAGTAATCCCCCGGTTTTAAGACCACTAAAAAGGGTCTGATATAGTGCAGTTAAATTAAGAGTGTAAAGACATGAATGTATTATTGTTTACTTTGAGTAACCATTGAACGATTGGTTTGTAAAATTTTTGATTGTGTATATAGTAAACAAAATTGTTATTCATTTATATATTGATTTCTGATTTCAATGAAACATTAACAATAACAGTAATCAAATAAATACATAACAGTAACCATAACAGTTTTTAATGGTAACCACATAATTACATAACAGTAACCATAATAGTTACCACCTAATAACATAACAGTAACCATACCAGATTTTAACCAAATAATTACATAACAGTAACCATAACAATGTTTAATGGTACCCAAATAATTACATAACAGTAACCATCACAGTAACCACCTAATTTCATAACAGTAACAATACCATTTTATAATGGTAACCACAACATAAAACAACTCAGATATCCAAAGAACATATAATTAAAAGGGTATTGAAGTTTATGAAACCCATGTATACTCACACATATACACTTAACATATGACGTATGTCCGGATACAATATTGTAACTCTCTCAGTTACTATCAAATCATTATCTGATTTACCTATTCATACATGATTGGTTACCAATCAGATATTACAAAATTATAATTGGTTACCATTTTATACATAATGATAACCATAATAAAGAAACCGTACCAGCTTTTAATGTAAACCAAATAATTACATAACAAAGAACCATAACAATGTTTAATGGTACCCAAATAATTACATAACAGTAACCATCACAATAATCACCTAATTTCATAACAGTAACCATACCAGTTTATAATGGTAGCCACAACATAAACAACCTGTATATCCAGCAACCTGTAATTAAAAGGGTATTGATGTTTATGAAACCCATGTATACATAACACATGTACATTTAACATATGATATATGTCCTGATACAATCTTGTAACTCTTTGGTTACTATCAAATCATTATCTTGTTACCCCTTTATACATGATTGGTTACCAACTGTATATTTCAAAAAAATTCAACAAACACAACTTAAAAAGAAACAAAATACCAACCAACAAACAATATCTCTTTCATTAATGCTAATATAATCAAATATGTAATCCCAACTACATGATCCAATGAACATCAAAAAATCATAAACCATACACAAATGTTGTGTATAACACCAAAACTTAAAAAAAATACACAACAAAATTAATAAAGACAAAACAACAAAATCCGAACTAATCAAAATCTGGAACAAATCTTCCTGGAAATTCTCTATCAGTATCATAGCCCTCTAACTGCTTGCTCCTTGCATGCATATATAGTTTCAGCGTAACTTTTTCCGATCTCACTTGAATGGAGAAAGGAATAGGAATCTGATCAAACTTCTGATGAATGACGTGCTCAGCAAAACAAATTGTGAACATCCCACAATCACTGTAATAACAAACAATGTGACGCCCCTAAAATAGGTCCATTCCATTCAACCCATTCTGAGTCGCTAAATACATGGTACAGAAACAACTACAACTTTATTAATACATTTGTTGTTAAAAAATACGACAACATATATACTGTGAGTTTAAATACAATTATTGTCTTCTAGACAATATCCATACCCAAATAAATCCTCATCACAATTATTGATACATTATTTTACAAAAATGGTGAGGACTACTAAACAACTCTTTCTAGAATCATTATTCCATACCCCGACTCATACTCGCTACATTCTCGCCTCCCCGAGAAGAAAAATGGAACAAAAAGGAAAAGGGTGAGCTCAACTAACAAGAAGAAAAGAATATTATGACTAAGATAATATACAACAAATTATCATTAGTCTTCAAAGGGGAAAAAAATCTAATAGAATACAATAGACAACAAGTTTTAAATCAATATTCGCAAAATGAAATAATAATTCATTAGAAGAGTTAAGTAGATAATGCAAACTACTATCTTACATGTATGAATTTAAAAGTTCATCGCCTATCTTTTATCCCCGTAACATCAATCAATATATATCTAGAATCAAATATTCATCTTTGCACTACGAAAAGCAAAGATATTCATCGATTAATCATGTTCATCTAAACACTGCTCATCTTTGCACTACGGGCCAAAGATATTCATCGAAATCATTCATCTTTGCACTACAGGTCAAAGATATTCAGTAACATCATTATTTAGGACTGAGGATGATGAAAAATATTTTTAAAGAAACGAATCCAGTGAAACAAATGACAAGGATTAAGGATTAAGGATTCGTAATTCGGTTTATCCATATCCAAAAATACCTCAATAACAATCATAGTGGAGTAAAATTCAAGAATGATCAAAACATGGATACAATCAAAGCTAGTATCCATAATAGATATTTTGGACAAAAACGAAAATTTAACTTTTACGTGAATAAAGTCTTAGTATTCGTGAATAATGTCGTATCGTGAATAGTCTTTCAGATCGTGAATAAGAACTCCAACACCAAAAGTTCTAAATTTGATAAAACTTGAGATCAATATTTCAAAGATAATGATATTGAAGAAATAATATCATTACTGAAAAAAATAATATCCCTTACCTCGTAAAGACAAAAGATTTACTAATTGAAACACCTGGATATCGACTATGACTTGAACTTGCACCGTATAGCAATACTCAAAGTATACTCAAAATACTCACAAGAATACGCCGATAATATAGAGAGAAAACTTGGGTTACGGTATAATTTTCAATTCTAACCCAAGCACCTATTTATAGGAAAATGCTTAGAACACCAAAGTAGAAAATTTAATAAATTAATATTATTTATTTTCCACATCTTCCTACGTATCCAAGCATCTGAATTCAGTCTCTAAAGCACATGTTAAAGATGCCACCAAACACAAAAAATGTTTTTCTTATTTAAATTATTTTAAACTTCCAAAAATCAATTATTTTAGACTTGAACTTCAATAATTCATAATAAATAGCCATTTTATCAGAAAATTCAAATCTTGCGAGTTTTTATAGGAAATTCAATTCTCTACAACTTTACAGAAGAAATTTTTTCCAAATTCCAAACAAAAATTGATCGAAATCCATAAACGGATGATTTTACAGGCTATAATCAAATTTCAGTCAAGAAATGGGGTCCACCGACACATAAAACATGCTTTAAATATTTTTGGTAACAAAAATACTCCTCCTCCACATATACTCATATATCCCACATTCATCGTAAAAATATCATCATTATTATATTATTAAAATATAATAATATATTTAAATGAATTATTTTATCAGAAAAAGATAAAATTTCAATTTTCAACAATTGTCACATTAAAAATTTTCTCCATCTATATCCACATAAAATCAATATTTTTCTCATCATATGAATCAATAATTAATTATTCACAAATAATATTACGTAATCACAATATTGACAACCGTGCGGTTCCTGGAAAGAGGGCCTTCCTAAGAAAGATTTCTCCTTACTTGGCCAAGATTAAATAACCTCTCCTTATGCGTAACTTTCTAGATATTGTCAATAATGTTATCTAATAATATTATTCAGATAATATAAATTATTGTCTGATAATGGAAAATACCGTGTAGTGACAATTATCAAACAACAAGTAATAATAAATATCAACACAAAGAATTATTGAATCAATAAAATAAAATATCGAATAAGAATTCTCAGTAACAATTATTGAGTAGTGCCTTCACGTAAGAATCAATAATTGGTGCAATACCGAGTGCTATCTTGTTTTTTAACCAATTTAGTATTTTAACAAATTAATGGTAACAACTACGCCCGTCATTTATAAAACACTTATATTTGTCGTTTTCTTCATCCAATCGCTTTCCGTTATAGGGCCCACACAAGGCTGCGCCGTCGTACGAATATTCCCCGACAGTAAGAATATTCCACAACCAAACGAATATTCCCCGTCAACAATGAATATTTTAAAACCACTTGCTTATTTGAAATAATTGCGCATTTTACCCATATCTTACCACATTAATCAAATTAACCCTTACTATTTTAAAATAATAAATAGAAGAAATTTTATTTTAATAATAAAAAGTCGGGGTCTTACAAACAACATATAACAAAAATCAAAAATAAAATCAACCTATATGTAATAATTAAAAAATGTACACAATTTAACCCTTACCCTCTACTTATTCAGAACCGCCTCAAAGAAATTCCAACTCAATTATATCGTCTTCGTCCCTTGTTGCGATATGGGTCATCAAAGTCAATGTCGACCTATCCTTCCAAAACCGGACTTGCGTAGTAGTATGGGAAGAATGAAGATGTACTACCACAAACATCGATATTTTAGTTTGCACTGGATTTCCTTTTTGGTTGTAGAGAAATCAGAAATGTTAGACACCTACGATGTACATCAAAAGTCAACAACAACCAATGGTCCAAAGATGACATATGAATTGGGAACAACACATAGTCAACGTTCCTCTATGGTGTGTTGACATCCATAAATGACCCGTGTATGTATTCAAAGAACATCACCCTCCCCGACGTAACAATTTTGTCACAATTTTTTTTCGTATACTCCTCGAAAAGAGCGGTGATCTTGCTGTGAAACCAATAATCCGTGGTCGTTACCCTTATAGTAACACTTTCGGAATGTCTTGCCATTTTACGGAAATAATACAACGCAACATTGATGTGCTGAGCCAAAAAAAAATTAATAGGATATTAACAGTTGTTGTAAAATGCAAGTATGTGATGAATGTAACTAAATAATGTAAACATAACTACAAAAACATATTTTTTTAAAAAATACTCACATCGTCGTCTAACCACTGCCCAGACGTCTTTAATTTATAGAACCACATCTTCGATGATATTGCAATGGATTCAAATACAAAAGAAGGCATGGTAATATCGTTTTTTCCAGGAAATTTGTCTGTCCTTCAATATAATAACATAATATTAGTATACACACTAACATTAACAATTACCGTATTAATATACACACTACTACAAATCAAACTTTCACGTTCTATAATTAACATACTAATCAACCAACTTAATTTTAAACAGTACCCTGCTAACCAACAAATATTAAAACATAAACATTTATTTAATAGTAACCAAACCATTTATTTAATATTAACATTTGTTTAATATTTAATATTATGCAAATAACCAAAACAAAGATTAGTCAAGAACCAATTAAGCATTATACAAAGAACCAATCTACAACATTCGATAGAACTAATACATCATTAGACAATAGAACCAAAATCAACTAAACTAATCAACAACTTAATTTTAAACATTAATCAGTAACCAAACCATAATCACATAAGTACCGAAATATAACTACTAGGTAACCAAAACATAATCTAATAGTAACTTGTAATATAAAATAATAGTAACCATAACATTTATTTAATATTAACCATATGTTACTACAATAATACAAACTTATTTGTTTCATAAAAAACTATAGCATTGTTAACAACAAAAAACAAACCTTTTTCTATTGTTTATTCCAATTTTGAACCATTCTTCAAACAATGTCTCTTCAAATTTTGAGGGCATCTCCATGCATGATTTGGGGAATGCACTTAAACATGCAAGTGTTTGACTAGTATACAGTAGATGATGAACTAGCCGATCCGAACGCTGATGTATATGGAGACCGTAAAATTGCACTCTTTGCAGGTTCACGTACAGGTCTACCACCGGCTTTGTGGACACTCTTCTCCAACTCATCACACTTAGCTATGTCCTATGTGGTGAGAACCATAAAATCAAGAGCATACCTGCTTCCTGTCTCACCTTTCTTCCCCTTTTTCAGTTGACATAAAAAGGTAATATATACGATTAGTAACCTGAATAACATAAACTAGTAACCAAATCATAATATAATAGTAGCCAAATCACAATATAATGGTAACCAAAACACAATATCATAGTAACCAATTCACTATATAATGGTAACCAAAACATAAATAACATTTAAATAAATGATGGCACATAATTATAACACTAACCTTATCAGCATCATACACAACAATCTCTTTCCCAGTACATTGGGTTAATATGTCAAAAGATGGCATGTCATTATTATTGTCAATTTGCGCAAAATAAAGAACCATTTAATAATTAAAACAAAAGACATATATCACATAACAAAACAAATAAATATGTCTAACCTTGACATCTTCTTTATCATCATTATTTTTTTTTCATCGGGTTCTTCAACCATAACAGCACGTTTAACTTCATTAGCAATCTTAATTACATTCACATCATTCTTCTCCATGAATATTGACACATCATCACCAACTTCATTACCCAATTCAATTTCATTCCGACCCTTCTTCTCAACTTCATCCAACGCATCATCACCATCATTATTCTTATTCACTTTTGAACCATAATCAACATGGACCTCCTCCACCATGACATCAGCATCCTCATCAGCAGCGTCATCAGCAGCTTCATCACCTTCACCACCTTCACCACCTTCATCACCTTCATCATCATCATCATCATCATCATCATCATCATCATCATCATCATCATCGTCGTCGTCGTCATCACCAAAGATTGTCGAATCATCATCATCGTAATCACCATCAAGCTTTTTGTCCCCACGTCTTTGATAAAGACGTAACTCATCTCTAATAATGGACCTAAGGTCCTGCAGATAATCGACATATAAAAAGCGCATTTCATCTTTAATATCGATTCATGACTTTCTAAATTCTTTCTTCAATTCGTAAACTTCTTTCTTCAATTCGGACACTTTTCTTCTCAACGGCTTAGACCAATGTACATCAATTGCCTCTTTCACAACAGATATATCAACACCAATGTTGTCACCTTCACTTTTTGTCTACTTTCTTGTCACCATCCTTCCCATTAAAAAAGTGAAAACCGCCCAAATCAAGCCGATCCTTCTCCTCGTAGTAGGAATCAAACTGCTTTATCCTCAAATTTGAAAAATAATAAGTATACTTTAGTATATCATCTAACAAACAATGTACAATTACATTGAAATAAACAAAAATAAAGAATCATAAAAACATAATCAAGAACCAAATACATATATACGGGTAACCAAATGTATAATAAGTAGTAACCAATTAAATGTATAAATATAACCAAATGTGTATATTCGGGTAACTAACAACAATGTTATTAGTAACTTTGAATATAATCTAATCAAGAACTCAGTATTTGAATATTCAAGTAACCAAAACATTGTTATTATTAACATGCATATAAAATAATCAAGAACAAACGTGTATATAAAGGTAACTAACTACTTTGTTGATAGTAAACTTCACATAATATTTTATTTATCAAGTATATAACTAAAGGTAAAACAACATACCCGTCTCTAACAAAAACTAATTCATTCAACTTGTCATTTGAAAGCGGCTTCATTAACTCCTTCCATCTCGAATAAACGGACATCCGATTTGGATGCTCGTCATTCAGATATACCCCGATTTTTTGAATGTCGAAATAGTTTCAAACATAAAAACTTGGAATACATACTAAGCCCATTCAACTTGTATAATTTGGTGTAATGATCCATGTAAAAATTGTATGTTGAAACACCATTCTTTCCTTTCCTATAACGCCCCTTCAAAGCATTAGACAAAGAGTACTTTGTCATCTCAAAAGCAACTTCCCCCCAAGGAAAACTACTAACATCGCCATAACACAAAAAATTAACCATTGCCCGATCAACGTAATTTTCAGAAAATGTGCACATAATGAAATTAAAGAGCAAAAATATCATAGACATCTTAATAGCCTCGTCATCATCATCAAAAACTGCCTTCCTATATATCCTACCTAAACTACTACGTGTCATGCCTTAAATCACCAAAAAACTTACCAATAAGCATATTCTCCATACCTTTATATGGAGTTATATCATCCTCACATTTCCATCTCAACTCAGATATCATACAAAACTCAGGCAAACCGAACCTGACCCTTTTCTCTCCGAACAAAAACCACATTTCACCGTCATCCCTCTGGTGAACCTCCCTTACAAGAGCATGGTGAATAATCTGGGAATACATTTGGTGCTCACCAAACTCAAGAAAATTCCCAAAACATGTTCCCTTAAATTTATCCAAATTGATTTTATTCAATTTATTTGCAATGATCTTTGGGGACTTCCATGTATAACTAATATATCACTTTTCCTGAATTTTCCATTGCATTCCTAGTAATAAAGATCCCATAACTGCAAGTAAACAAAATCAAATTTACAAAGTTAACCAACCAATCATATGATAAGAACTAAAACAACATGTACAAGTAACCAATATAGCTTTAGTCGAGAAACAAAACATCATTAATCAAGAACTAATCCAACATTGGGACAAGAACCATGTCAACTTTTATTAATGTTGTCTTGGTTACCTTCATGCAACATGCTGGTTATTATCTAATACATTAGTTACCAACCATGTGCTTACCAATCATTAGTCAGAAATATTATGCAAGAACTAAAAACAAAGATTAGTCAAGAACCCATTCAAAGATTATACAAGAACTAATACAATGTTGCACAGTAACCAATACATCTTTAGACAATAGATTGGTTAGACAGTAACCAAGACAATATATTGGTTAGCTGTATGATAGTAACCAATACAGCTTTAGACAATATATTGGTTAGACAGTAACCAGTATGTTGCATGAAGGTAACCAATATAAATTATTTATGATTTATCTTTGTTTTGGTTACCTTCATTTAACGTGGTGGTTCTTGTTTCAATGCATTGTTTACCAAGCATTTATCATTAATATTATGCAAAGAACCAAAACAATAATTAGTCAAGAACTAATTAAGCATTATACAAGAACTAATAAAATGTTACACAATAACCAATATAATCTTCGATAAGAACTAACACAAAGATTAGATTTGTTACTAAAAACATCATTAATCGAAATATTATGCAAAGAACTAAAACAAAGATTAATCAAGAACCCATTCAAAGATTATACAATAACTAATACAATGTTGCACAGTAACCAATACAGCTTTAGACAATATATTGGTTAGACAGTAACCAAGACAATATATTGATTAGCTGTATGATAGTAACCAATACAGCTTTAGACAATATATTGGTTAGACAGTAACTAGTATGTTGCATGAAGGTAACCAATATAAATTATTTACTAATTTATGCTGTTTTGGTTACCTTCATGCAACATGGTGGTTACTATCTAATGCATTGGTTACCAATCATATGGTTACCAAGCATTTATCATTAATATTATGCAGTAACCAAAACAATAATTAGTCAGTAACCAATTAAGCATTATACAGTAACCAATAAAATGTTAGACAGTAACCAATATAATCTTTAATAGTAACCAACACAGCATTAGACGGTTACTAAAACATCATTAGTCAGAAATATTATGCAAAGAACTAAAACAAAGATTAGTCGAAGAACCATTCAAAGATTATACAAGAACTAATACAATGTTTAGACAAGAACTAATACAAACTTTAGACAATATATTGGTTAGACAAAGAACAAAGACATCATTAGAGCAATAACCAAGACATCATAAAGACAAGAACTAAAACATCATTAGATAAGAACCAAGACATCATAAAGACAAGAACTCAATGATGTTTTCATGAAGGTAACCAATATAAATTATTTATCGATTTATCTTTGTTTTTGGTTACCTTTATGCAAATACGGTGGTTACTAATCATATGGTTACCAAGCATTAATCGTTAATATTATGCAAAGAACCAAAACAAGAATTAACAAGAACCAATTAAGCATTATACAGTAACTAATAAAATGTTACACAGTAACCAATATAATCTTCGACAGTAACCAACACAACATTAGACGGTTACCAAACCATCATTAGACAGTAACCAAAATAACATTAGACATAATAATGTTTCCCAATAACCAATATAACATACCAAAATCTAACACCAAACATTTATATGATCGTAACGATAACAACATTTAAATTAACACCCCTTTAAAATTCTTTGAGTTGTAATTATCTTCTGGATAAGCACTTGAGCTTCATTCTTAACAGGGACATTAAAATCCGAATCTAATTGCACTTCGGAATGTTTGATATCACTATGTATCACCAAAATACTCTCATTCTTACTCGATTTATTACCTACATCCTTCCCCTTTCGCTTCCCCTTTCGCTTCCCCTTGCTCTCCACAACAAAATTCTTCAAGTTCTTAACAGAGTCAACCTCAACGATCCTTTTCCTCTTTTCATCCTTCTTCCTTGTATCATTCCTTCTTATATCATTCCTTGTATCAACCATTTCTATACAAAACATAAAAACAACACAAACCAAAACAATGAATACTCCATTCTGTTAGTAAACTATTTTAATATATAATACATTAAACTATTAAGAAAATACTCACTTGAAGCAATAATAAACACGCAGATTCGATCAATGGAAGAATAACGAGTAACAACGACAATGAACTGTAGACCGCAATAGCGATAACGAGTAATAATGATAACGAGTAACAACGAAAAATCGAACCACAATTAACAATGAATGATAACGAGTAACAACGACAATGACGAACAACTAAACGAATAGAAACAATGAAGAACAACTAAACGAACAATGAAGAACGTACGAACAGAAATGAAGTCACCGGAAATAAGCTTTTTTAACTCCGATTACGAGATTAGTCGCGACAAATGAGAGAAACAAGGGTTTCAGCACGCACAAGGGTTTGGTAACTGTAGAGTCCCAGACAAATGATAGGCGGTTATCACGCGTTTCAAAAAAATCGTTTACCATGTCAGCTCATTAATATTTATCCCTTAAATTAAGGACTCCTAATTATCCTCACTATTGTAAATATATATGATTAAATGTCATATTTTTATAATTATTTTATGAGTGTATGATTTTTGTAATTACTTTTATAAATGTACTATAATATGTAATTGTTCCATAATAAAATTCACTATCAAGGGATCTTAAACGCAATTTTCGTAGGATGAAACTCTCGATGTTTTAAAGACCGAATTATACTTACAATGATCAAATTGTAAAATTACAACCGTTTAAGTATGTATATCATGAGAATATCCTTCAATTCTCATTAAAAACGATGTTTAAGGATCTTGAATTTATTCATAGACTCACATAATTCCTAATCATATTCATCAACACATCATGATCTATAAACAGAGTTTAGAAAAAAAAAATTATAAACTCTAAATCCATAGATCATACATCAAATCGATCATATCACAATTTATTATATCGTAGGAATCGAATATAAAATATATCCTAAATTAAGGAGATTTTATTTATGAAAATTCGTGGCTGGTTGAAAATGGACTATATAGAGTTTTTATTATATGAATAGTGTTATATTCTTGTTCCATTGCCACCGTAAAGAAAGCTCAATCTAATAATTTATAAAACGTCCAAATCTGCTTGATAAGGTTGTTTGGAATTGTTAATATAGATAGGGCCCCATTTTTATCGTCAAACATATATTAGTACTTTTTAAAAAATAATTACAAAAACAAAACACCCATAAAATAATTACAAAAATATTACACTTTTTTAATTTTATTTACAATATTACTATAATTATGAGTCCTTAATTTAAGGGATTAATGGTACTAATGGGGCATGTTTTTTAAAATGCTTGATAACCGCAAAGCATGTGTAAGATTTTTAGCTTTTTGTATATTACCCTTTATACGCTAAAACCCTCTTTTCTCTCTCCTTCTGTGTTTCAGCAATCTCCATCGTTCTCGTCAGCATCGTTCTCGTCACCATCGTTTCAGTATTCTCCATTGTTTGTTATCGAAGTTCATAGCCATTTCGTTTTGTTCGTCACCATCGTTGTACTCTGTTTTCGTGATTACACAGTGTTGCAGTTAGTTTATTATTCTTCGGTATCGATTCTGGTCGTGTATATTTTTAGGTTAGTTATTTTGAAATAATTTAACGTATTATATATATTAATGTTGTTTATCGATCGAATGTAGTATTGATTGTTGTGTGGGTTTGTGTTATTTTTATGTTTTGTATAGAATGGTTGATACAAAAAGAAGAAGGATGGTAAGAGGAAGAGAATATTGGGCGTGAGTCCATCGAGGAAGTGAAGAAGTTTCTTTGTGGATATGAAGGGAAAGGAAAAGGATGTATGTCGAAAATCGAGTAAGAATGAAAATAGAATTTGGTGATACACGTTGATATCAAGCATTCGAAGTCTTTCATAGATTCTCGAGCTTGACGTTCCTCGTAGTTAAGGCCAAAGGTCGTTGTTTATCCGAATATATAATTCTAACACGTAGAAATTTAAAGGTGTGTTATTTTTAATTTTCATATGGTTACCATTATATAATTATTTGGTTACTTATTAGTATGTATTTGGGTCTTCGTAAACTTTTAATGATTTGGTTACTTATTAGTATGTATTTGGTTCTTGTGATATTATATTATATTATTGTGTTACTTTTATGGGTTGGTTACTTATTAGTATGTAGTTGGTTCTTTATATATATCTGTTTTTATACTTCATCGTATAACCTGCTTTTATTCTTGTCATATAACTTT
This sequence comes from Panax ginseng, assembly GCA_020205605.1. Classification (NCBI taxonomy): domain Eukaryota; kingdom Viridiplantae; phylum Streptophyta; class Magnoliopsida; order Apiales; family Araliaceae; genus Panax; species Panax ginseng. Next base: position 104,905,046 of record CM035146.1, read on the forward strand.
TATTACTATCATATTACTTGTTTTGTTACTATGTTATACAACTGTTTAGTTACTATTATATAATTGTTTAGTTACTTATCATATATATATATATATATATATGTGTGTGTGTTAGTTAAAGATCATACATGTTTTATGTTTTTTTCTTCAAATTATGTTTTTATAATTATTGTTACATTATTTAGTTGTTTAAGTAACTAGCGTTAATGTTGTTGGTTACATTGATTACATAATGTTATTTTTCAACACTATTAATATATATATATATATATTTGTTCAAAGATATCAATGTTGCATTATATTACTTAGTAAATTGGCGGACATTCGACATCGTGCATATAAGGGCAACGACTACGGATTGTTGGTTCCATGCCAAGATGACCTCTCTTTTTGAAGAGTATACAAGAAAAATTCAGATAAGAGTGTATTGTCCGCAGGGAGGTGATGTTCTTTGAAGTACATTCATGGATCGTTTATGGATGTCAACACACCATGGAAAATATTGACTATGTTTTGTTCCCCATACATATGTCATCACCGGACCATTGGTTTTTGTTAACATTTGATGTGCATTGTAGACGTTTAACTGTTATAATTCTCTGCAGCCCAAAAGGAAATCCATGCAAACAAAAATCATGGTTGTTTGTGAACCGTATATATTTATTATTTCCACTTTATTGCGCAAGATTGGATTTTGGAGAGATAGGAGTGACATTGACTTTAGCAGCGAACCATATCGCAATAAGGAGGAAGATGACATAATTGAGTTAGAATTTGCAGTCGGTTCTGCCTCGCATGTGGAGGGGTAAGGGTTGCATTGTTTACAATTTTTGAATTATTATATTTAATTATTTTGCTTCTTGTCATCTAACCTGCTTTTGGTTACTATGTTGTAAAATGTTTGTTCTTGTATAAACCGATATGTGTTATATATAGGTTGATTCTAGTATTGATTTTGGTTATCTTTTGTGCATTTGTACACGGTGATTGTGGGTTGTTCACAATTTGTTTTACGCTGAAGCATGTCATTCATCGAAAGATTGATGAAATTCCTATTCCATTCCCCCGTCATGAATATCGAAAGAAGTTATGTACAAACCTATATATGCAATGCAAGGAACAAAAAATTGGAGGATATGAGACTGACAGAGAATTTCCGGAAGATTTGTTCCAGATTTTGATTAGTTTCGAGATATTGTTGTGTTGTCGGTATGAATTGTGTTATGTATTTTATATTTTTAATATACACAACAATTTTGTATGGTTCATTAAGGATGATTCTTGAATCTTATATAGATGGGATTTCATATGTTATTATAATATCGCTTTTGGAATTAATTTTGTTTGTTGTTGGTATTTGATTCGTTTTAGGTCAGGTTTTGCTACATTATTTTGAAATGTACATTGGTAACCAAATATATATAAAAGGGTAACTAAATAATGTTTTGATAAGTAAAAATGAGATGTACAATATTGTTTCGTGACATATAACTATTGTGAAATGTATCGTGGACATATAATATCTTTGTTTCGTGACATATAATGAGATGTACAATATTGTTTCGGACATATAACCGTTGTTAAATATATTTTTGAGAAGTGCAGTTAGTATCCAAATTGTTATATAAGAGTAACCATTTGACTTTATGTTAAGAACCAAATAATTTACAATTTATATTTGGAATATTTATCAAGTGAACAAATTGTACTTTTGTGGGTTCCCATTTGATTCGTTTTTAGGTCATGGTTTGCTACATTATTTTGAAATGTACAGTTGGTAACCAAATATATATATAAAAGGGTAACCAGTTAATGTTTTGATAGTAAACAGGGATGTACAATATTGTTTCAGGACATATAACTGTTGTGAAATGTATCAGGACATATAATATCTTTGTTTCGTGACATATAATGTAGATGTACAATATTGTTTCAGACATATAACTATTGTTAAATATATTTTTGAGATGTGCGATTAGAATTAAATTGTTATATAAGAGTAACCATTGGACTTTATGTTAGTAACCAAATAATTTATAATTTATATTTGGAATATTTGTCAAGTGAATAAATTAATACTTTTGTGGGTTCCCATTTGTATTAAAGAACTCATAATGAATTCAAAAATCAAATGTTTTAATCAATAAAATGTTGGTTATTGTACAAAATCAAAAATGCTACCATCTATGTGGTTTATGGTTAATGATAGTAAATAATTATATATACATGTATCTACACTCTTAATATAAATGCATTATATCGTGGTTTTTTTTAGGTCTTAAAATCGATTGGATTATTGCGGTTTTTCTGTTGTGTCCTTTCTCTTGCACTCTTTGCATTTATTTTGAATTTTGATTTTAGATCCGTGTGTTTGTACCTCCTACTTTTGGTCTTCCAAATTGGTCTTCTTGTGTTTGGTGGTTTTACAACCATGTTTCTTACTTCTTCTGGTACATCCCAATTTTCTTTGTCATCTAACGGCATGATTGAAGCTGAATATGTGTCGACCAAAGTTGTTTCATAGTATTTTTTTGAGCAAAAATCATAACAACTTCAAATTTTGCTTCTTTCATAACAACTTGAAGACGTCGCGACATGGCATCTCATGGTAATCGAAATTTTCCACGTGTGTATGTCCTTTTGTCGATGTCCACAATATATTGTTTGACGACATATCATAAATAAGAAAATCACTAAGTTTGATGTCTCAACCTACATCACAAATTAAGCATTGTTAGAATACAAGACAACCGGAATCATTTTCATTATCCTAAAAAGAATACATATTAAAGTAAACAACTCAATGTTATAATTACAAAACAAGTAACTAGCGTTAACTAACTTAGCAAAGAACATTATAATTATACAGAGTAACCAAATAAACATCGCTTTAGTAACAATATAATGATACTATCAATAACCAACTCAAAGAAGAACATTTTAATTATTAAGAGTAACCAAACAAGTATCACTTAAGTAACCAATATAATGATACACGATAACCAACTTAGCGAAGATCGGTAACCATTGTAATGATATGCATTAAGCAATTAAGTATTAATTGACAACCAATACATATAATATTTCATAAGAACCAAGTTACCATTAAATAAAGACACAAGTTATTATTAGTTAGTAAATATTATAAGTGTAGACAAGAACCAAATCGGCATTAGACAATTAAACAATTCAACACTAATTAGTAATATTATGCGAAGAAGAAAACAAGGTATTAATAAGTAACCAAAGATACAATGATACACAATAACAAACTCAAAGAAGTGTCGATTAACCATTATAATGTTTTGCAATAAGCAATTAGGTATTGGTTACGACCAATATAATATTACATAGTAACCAAGTTATTATTAATCAAGAAACAAGTCAAGATTAGTCAAGAAACATTATAGTTTAACACATAACTAAGTCGGTACCAGTAGTCGATAAATAATTCAACATTAATTAGTAATATTATGCGATAATCAAGACATCATTAATCAAGAATAAATACAATATAAAAATTAATGCAATAAATTATAATTTGTATTTGTTACCTTAAGTTTCCTTGATTTAATGATATTAGATTGCAATCTTTCTTCAACTTGTTGTGGAAAGTGTTGTGAATGTTGATAGGTCATTGTTTGTTTGTGAAATACCATCTTTGAACCGCATAACGTAGGCATTCAATCATTGATGCAACCGGAAGATCCTAATCATCTTAATTGCATTGTTAATAGATTCGCGTGTTTGAAGTCATTGTTGAGTATCTCGCTTACGGTCCATGGAGCTGGTGCACTTTTCCAACTTGACCTCTTCCTCCAAATATATCCTTATTCGAGGATCAATGGCATCAAGTTCAATGCCAGTATGTTTGTTGAATTGTTCAATGTTGTATGCTCTACATGCCCCGTTGTAAGGCCCATTTAAGTTCTTCTCCTCTCTTTTTGAATCTATTTTTTATATTTTTCAGTATATGGTATGTGCAGGAAGCATGCATGACATCTGGAAACACATAATTCAGTCCTTGTATTATGGCTTCATGTCTATCTGAAACAATGCATTGGCCTTCCCTTACTCCACAAGCAAGTTCTTAAATTCATGAAAACCATCTCCATGATAATTCATTTTCGCTGTCAACCACTGCAAAAGCAATCGGAACAATGTTTGGTTTGGCCAGACTTGTGTCTTCTTATCGATAGTGTCCCCGTAAAGTTGATTGTATGAATGTGCCATCGATTACAATAATTGGAAAGCAATGATGCCATGCTTGAATGGATGCTCCAATGGCAAAGAATAAATATTTGAAACTAGCATTTGTTTCCAACTCAAGAGCTGTGACCGAACCTGTTATGAAACATCAACATTATCAATAGAATTATAAGTAGTATAATCTACAAAGTAACCAAGACAACATTAGATAAGAACCAAATTATTGTCATACAATAACCAAGACAAACATTGGACAATATAATTTTATACATAAACAAGACAAGTGAGCGAGAACTAATGTACTTAATGTCAATTATCAAGACAACATTAATCAAGAACCAATTATCTAAACATTAAAGAGAACCAAAACATGAAGGAATATATTGTTATACAAGAACTAATCAATAACCAATATATTGTTACACAATCAAGAACAATATATTGTTACACAAGAACTAATACTGACATTAATCAAGAACTAATAAAACTTTAGACGGTATAATGTTACAAAGAAACCAAGATAGCATTAGCGACAAGAACAACATATTTGCTTACGATAACTAATACAACATTAGATAGTATAATGTTTCCGATAACACTAAGACAAACATTATACAAAGAAACAAAGATAATCTTATCAGATTACTAAGATATCATTTTGCAATAACCAACAATTACAGTGAGACGGTAACTAAGGTAGCATTAAACAAAGTAACCAACATATTGTTTTAAAGGAACCAAGACAGCATTATACAGTAAACAACATATTGATATACAGTAACAAAGATATCATTAGCAATTAATAAACAGTTGCATTACACAGTAACCAATGTATTTGCTGAGTAAACATTAATATAAAAAATCAGTAGAACTCATTTAAAATTATAAATATTAGGTAGGTAACCAATGCACATTATAGCAACCAAATCAGTTGAATTGAGTAATCAACTAATCATGAAAAATAATAATGTGTTTTAAATTGTTACCTGGATTTGTTTTCTGCAGCATGTGTAACCATGATGGGATCAATGAGTAGTCATGTGTATTTCCTCTTACCTTTTCTAACGCTTTCTCCTTCGATCTCTATGCTTTTTGGTAAGAGATAGACACATTATATTCTGTCATCATGTCCTCGACAATATCGGTTGGTGTGTATATTTTCTTCAAATTTGTTAATTTATGCATTATGCATTCGTTACCAACTCACTATTTGCTCTTGTCGTGGTCTCCCAGTGAATACGTTGATTGAATACGTGTAGAATGTCATTGAATTCCCTCACCTTGAGCAGTTGGTTTTTCAATACTTGATGCTCTCATCTTCCATTTGCAATTTTCATCATCTACGCACACTAAAGAAAAGTCTCTATGACTGCTTCGTTGAACTTTGTGTTGTGTCGCTTTTCTTGATTGAATCGCAAATTTCATTGATTGTGATAGGATTTTTTGTCTTTGTAGGTTTGATGTAATTTTACTTCACGTTCATTCGGATCTGTTATTACATCATCATATCGTCCTTCCGTGTGATGATTTGTCATGTTGTATGCATCTCGTTGTTGTTCCATAATTTCCATTGTAAGGTGATCGGTATATTGCGTTCCAATTTGGCAATCTTGTGTTCTTTAAGTGGAACTAGTGTTGAATTCCACTTGTGTTGATCGATTGGCGTTACATCTTGAACAATGATTCTTCTATATTTGTCAAGTTATGCAAGATTGTTGTCATGGTACCGCTTTTTTTCAATATCTATAATCGGTGGGAATTTTCCTTGCTCATCGATTTTTCTACTTGACTTCATAAAGAATCTCAAGGTTGCTTCATCCGATATCTGAGATCGGTGGAATGTTGAGTCTAATGTGAAATTTAATTGACAATGTTGTTTTGTTTGTGTACATCTCAGAATGCAATGCATATCATGTTTTGCATTTCTCTGAACGAACAAGTTGATGGAACTAATATCGCCAGTAACTTCAAAGTTGGTGTATTGGTTACTATCATCCATGTCTTAGATTGAAATAAAGCACAACAGAATCATCTCCATTGTCCGAAAGCGAGAATAAGTCTTGTAAAGTAACCAAATCAATGTTAACCAAAGAACCAAATTATATAATGTTAGTAATCGAGAGAATGAAACACATTAGTACATTCATTTTACAATGGAAACAATCAGTTTAATTTTATTTGTTAGCAATTAAATTATGATAGTTGTAAAAAGGTAACAATGTAGCCAATTAGTTTCCATCATAATAAAACAAACCAATATAAATTAATCAAATATTGCACAAGAATCATAACAACATTATACAAGAACAAAATTCAATGTGACGAGAACTTGACACATGTTTAGTTAGTAACCATAAGATAAAAACATCATCCATTTAATTGTTATAGTGAAAAACCACCAAAGATAGAGGGTTGTGGGCGCTTAAAAAATAATTGTTGTAACCAATGTAGTTAACAAGTAAACATTAATATAACCAATGTAGTTAACAAGTAACCATTAATATAAAAATATAAGTATAAGTATAATTAGATTAATGCAGCTTACTATTCAAAGATTAATGAGTATCCATTATATTTTTACATAGTATCCAAATCAATTATTCAAGAACTATATAATGTTAAACAATAACCAACTCAAAGATTTAGTCGAAACATATACATACATATACATATACGACAGTAACTATATACATTTAATTGTTCTATAACCATATATAACCATAGGAATTTGTAGTAACCATATGTAAATATATACATATAATTTTATACCGATACATCTCAATATTGAGACGATAACTAATACAATGTAGTCAATGAGTAACCTCAATTATAAAAGAATATAAATTTGTAATCTTACACAATGTCGTGTCAAGACTATCAAGTATCCGTTATAGTTTTATATAGTAACCAAATCGTAATTAGTTAAGAACCAATATATCAAAGTCAACATTAGTCAAGAATTAATTCATCATTTTTCATTAACCAATTCAAAGATTGTTCAAGAATATTATACAAGAAACATTATAATTTTAAACAACCTTAAATCAATGAATATCAAGAACCACAATAAAGTTACCCAATAATCAAATCATCATGAATCAAGAACTAATATATTGTTACATAGTAACTTTATGAAGCATTAGACGAAGAACTTAAACATTATTAGATATTATAATGTTATAAAGTAACCAAAACATTATTGAGACGATAACCAACATAGCTTCATACAAGAACTCAAGACAACATTAGACATTATAATGTTACAAAGTAACTAAGACAAAGATTAGACAAGAATCAAACATATTGTCATAATCAGAACTAAGATATCATTAGACAAGAACGAAGATAAGACCGAACAATATAATGTTATACAGTAACCAAAACAACAATAGACAGTAACTAACAGTTGCATAAGGGAGTAACCAATATTTATGATGAGTAACCATTAATATAAAAATTCAGTAAAACTCATTTAAAAATTATAAATTAATCAAATAAACAGTATGTGAACAGTTTATATTTAGTAACCATAATCTCAAACAGTCGAATGAATCAGCCAAACGCTATAGGAATTTGTAGTTACCATTTTAATTGTGAAAAACTTAATAAAGGTAACCAATATATATTCGAATACCGTAGTAACCATAGGTAACTATATGCATATGAACTTTAAACTCACATACCTCAGAGTTTAGATTTGTATCGAAGTTCTTTGTGATATTGTTTTTGGTTCTTGAACTTGAAGTAGATGTTGATTTTGTATACTAGTTAAGCCTTTCTCCGATCTTAGATGTTTGTCGCAGCGAGAGTTGAGTCGAAAGGCAATCGTCGACGGAAGATTTGGCTTTCTCCGATATCAAAGTTGTATGTTGATGTTCTTTGTGATTTTTTTTGGTTACTGAACTTGAAGTAGATGATGATTTTGTATACTATTTCGTCTTCTCCGATATTAGATGTTTGTCGCGATCTCAGAGGTGAGTTGAAAGGCAATCGTCGGCAAAAGATTTGGATTTATCAGATATCAAAGTTGAATGTTGTTCGGTTGCTTGAATTTAGGAGCGGTTAGTGTTAGATAGACATATTTGGTAACTGACGTGTGCGTGATGTTACCAACTTTATTGTTGTGTTGTTTTATTTTTGTAATTATGTTTTGTGTGTTTTATTTTTGTAATTATTTTCTAATTGTTGTATATTAGTGTTAAGGACCCTTTTATTATTATGAGGTGTAGACCTGGCAAAAATCGGCCCAAGCCCGTCAAAACGCGGGCTTTGTGCTTCATTTTTTCGTTTTGGACCGACCCGACCAGTTGGGCTCGGCCCATAAATGTGTCAAAATTTGATCATAAATCAGATAAAGCATGCGGGACCGCTTAACTCCGACCCAACACAGTCAAACGCAGTTTTGGACTTCACTTTTTCAAAGACACGAAAACTTGGGCGCTTTTAACTTGGGTCGTTTCTTTGGAGTTCAGCGAGGTGTTTGAAGTTGTTTAGATGGCTTACATGACCATGGATGACTCAAACCCTATTGTCGGTGCTTGATTTTATATTTTGACATACGTAAAAACGATTTTCGAACGAAATTGCAAGATCTTTTAAAATTAAATAAACTAGGTTATTAGATTAATTCTTGGCTAAAATTGGAAATAATAGAGAGTATCAATTCCTATTTGATGAATGGTTTGTAAAACAATGTTTTCCCTAAATAACACTTTAAAATTCTTGTCAAATGAAAGCCAAAACAAATTTTTATTCAAATCAAATCCTTCGTGCATAGGTTCAAAGTGGCTCACATTTTCTTTCACGGAAGTTAGGGGGTGCTTAACACATTTTCCTTGCTTAAACAAGCCCCTCAACTCTATGAATTTCAGTTGCGGACCAATTTTACGGAATCACATGATGAACCATCTCAATTATTAAAATTTAAAAATCTGAATGAGTTGGTACATTTATTTAAATATTTAACAATTGATGACTGTATAATTGGTCACTATTAAAATTAAATTTTCAAATCCTGTCGATATTTATCTCTGTTTTTTTCAAAATCACACTTAAATTCACAATTTGTAATAAAACCCATAATAAAAAAAATACTCACATCGTCGTCTAACCACTGCCCAGACGTCTTTAATTTATAGAACCACATCTTCGATGATATTGCAATGGATTCAAATACAAAAAGAAGTATGGTAATATCGTTTCTTTCCAGGAAATTTGTCCGTCCTTCAATATAATAACATAATATTAGTATACACACTAACATTAACAATTACCGTATTAATACACACACTACTACAAATCAAACTTTCACGTTCTATAATTAACATACTAATCAACCAACTTAATTTTAAACAGTACCCTGCTAACCAATAAATATTAAAACATAAACATTTATTTAATAGTAACCAAACCATTTATTTAATATTAACATTTATTTAATATTTAATATTATGCAGTAACCAAAACAGCATTAGTCAGTAACCAATTAAGCATTATACAGTAACCAATACAACATTCGACAAAGAACGAATACATCATTGGGCGAAGAACCAAAATCAACTAAACTAATCAACAACTTAATTTTAAACATTAATCCGGTAACGAAACCATAATAACATAATGAATCAAACATAACTACTAGGTAACCAAAACATAATCTAATAGTAACGAATATAAAATAATAGTAACCATAACATTTATTTAATATTAACCATATATTACTACAATAATACAAACTTATTTGCTTCATAAAAACTATAGCATTGTTAACAACAAAAAACAAACCTTTTTCTGTTGTTTATTCCAATTTTGAACCATTCTTCAAACAATGTCTCTTCAAATTTTGAGGGCATCTCCATGCATGATTTGGGGAATGCACTTAAACATGCAAGTGTTTGACTAGCATACAGTAGATGATGAACTAGCCGATCCAAACGCTGATGTATATGGAGACCGTAAAATGGCACTCTTTGCAGGTTCACGTACAGGTCTACCACCAGCTTTGTGGACACTCTTCTCCAACTCATCACACTTAGCTATGTCCTGTGTGGTGAGAACCATAAAATCAAGAGCATACCTGCTTCCTGCCTCACCTTTCTTCCCCTTTTTCAGTTGACATAAAAAGGTAATATATACGATTAGTAACCTGAATAACATAAACTAGTAACCAAATCATAATATAATAGTAGCCAAATCACAATATAATGGTAACCAAAACACAATATCATAGTAACCAATTCACTATATAATGGTAACCAAAACATAAATAACATTTAAATAAATGATGGCACATAATTATAACACTAACCTTATCAGCATCATACGCAACAATCTCTTTCCCAGTACATTGGGTTAATATGTCAAAAGATGGCTTGCCATTATTATTGTCAATTTGAGCAAAATAAAGAACCATTTAATAATTAAAACAAAAGACATATATCACATAACAAAACAAATAAATATGTCTAACCTTGACATCTTCTTTATCATCATTATTTTTTTTTCATCAGGTTCTTCAACCATAACAGCACGTTCAACTTCATTAGCAATCTTAATTACATTCACATCATTCTTCTCCATGAATATTGACACATCATCACCAACTTCAGTACCCAATTCAATTTCATTCCGACCCTTCTTCTCAACTTCATCCAACACATCATCACCATCATTATTCTTATTCACTTTGGAACCATAATCAACATGGACCTCCTCCACCATGACATCAGCATCCTCATCAGCAGCGTCATCAGCAGCTTCATCACCTTCACCACCTTCACCGCCTTCACCACCTTCATCACCTTCATCACCTTCATCTTCATCATCATCATCATCATCATCATCATCATCATCATCATCATCGTCGTCGTCGTCATCACCAGCATTGTCAGAATCATCATCATCAGAATCACCATTAAGCTTTTTGTCCCCCACGTCTTTGATAGCACGTAACTCATCTCTAATAATGGACCTAAGGTCCCTGCATGTATAATCGGACATGTAAAAGTCAGATTTCATCTTTAATATCGATTAAGTAACTTTCTAAATTCTTTCTTGAATTCGAAACTTCTTTCTTGATTCGGACACTTTTCTTCTCCAACTGGCTTATCCGCATACATCAATTGCCTCTTTCACAACGGATATATCAACACCAATGTTGTCGACCTTCACTTTTTGTCTACTTTCTTGTCACCATCCTTCCCATTAAAAAAGTGAAAACTTAGCAAATCAATAGATCCTTACTCTACCATGTAGGAATCAAACCTGCTTTATCCTCAAATTGAAAAATAATAAGTATACTTTAGTATATCATCTAACAAACAATGTACAATTACATTGAAATAAACAGCAAATAAAGAATCATAAAACATAATCAGTAACCAAATACATATATACAGGTAACCAAATGTATAATAAGTAGTAACCAATTAAATGTATAAATATAACCAAATGTGTATATTCGGGTAACCAACAACAATGTTATTAGTAACCTGAATATAATCTAATCAGTAACCGTATTTGAATATTCAAGTAACCAAAAACATTGTTATTATTAACATGCATATAAAATAATCAGTAACCAAACGTGTATATAAAGGTAACTAACTACTTTGTTGATAGTAAACTTCACATAATATTTTTATTTATCAAGTATATAACTAAAGGTAAAACAACATACACTCTAACAAAAACTAATTCATTCAACTTGTCATTTGAAAGCGGCTTCATTAACTCCTTCCATCTGAATAAACGGACATCCGACGGATGCTCGTCATTGCATATACCCCGATTTTTGAATGTCGAAATAGTTTCAAACATAAAAACTTGGAATACATACGGAAGCCCATTCAACTTGTATAATTTGGTGTAATGATCCATGTAAAAATTGTATGTTGAAACACCATTCTTTCCTTTCCTATAACGCCCCTTCAAAGCATTAGACAAAGAGTACTTTGTCATCTCAAAAGCAACTTCCCCCCAAGGAAAACTACTAACATCGCCATAACACAAAAAATTAACCATTGCCCGATCAACGTAATTTTCAGAAAATGTGCACATAATGAAATTAAAGAGCAAAAATATCATGAACATCTTAATAGCCTCGTCATCATCATCAAAAACGCCTTCACCTATATATCCTACCTAAACTACTACGTGTCACGGCTTAAATCACAAAAAACTTACCAATAAGCGTATTCTCCATACCTTTATATGGAGTTATATCATCCTCACATTTCCATCTCAACTCGGATATCATACAAAACTCGAAAAACCGAACACGACCCTTTTTCTATCCTAACAAAACCACATTTCACCGTCATCCCTCCGGTGAACCTCCTTACTGAGCGTGGTGAATAATGCAGGAATACATTTGGTGCTCACCAAACTCAAGAAAATTCCCAAAACATGTTGCCTTAAATTTATCCGGTGACTCTTATTCAATTTATTTGCAATGATAATCTTTGGGGACTTCCATTATCGCACTCAATATATCACTTTTCCTATGAATTTTCTCATTGCATTCCTAGTAATAAAGATCCCATAATCGCAAGTAAACAAAATCAAATTTACAAAGTTAACCAACCAATCATATGATAAGAACTAAAACAACATGAGACAAGTAACCAATATAGCTTTAGTCGATAAACAAAACATCATTAATCAAGAACGAATCCAAAGATTAGACGGTAACCATGTCAACTTTTATTAATGTTGTCTTGGTTACCTTCTGTATTGACATCTTTGTTACTATCTAATACATTAGTTACCAACCATGTGCTTACCAATCATTAGTCAGAAATATTATGCAGTAACCAAAACAGCATTAGTCAGTAACCCATTCAGCATTATACAGTAACCAATACAATGTTGCACAGTAACCAATACATCTTTAGACAATATATTGGTTAGACAGTAACCAAGACAATATATTGGTTAGCTGTATGATAGTAACCAATACAGCTTTAGACAATATATTGGTTAGACAAGAACCAAATATTTGTATGAAGGTAACCAATATAAATTATTTATTGATTTATCTTTGTTTTGGTTACCTTCATCGCAACGTGGTGATTCTTGTATCAATGCATTGGTTACCAAATCATATGGTTACCAAGCATTTATCATTAATATTATCAAAGAACCAAAACAATAATTAGTCAAGAACCAATTAAGCATTATACGAGAACCAATAAAATGTTACACAATAACCAATATAATCTTCGATAAAGAACTAACACAAAGATTAGGCGGTTTGCAAAAACATCATTAATCGAAAATATTATGCAAGAACTAAAACAAAGATTAATCAAGAACCCATTCAAGATTATACAAGAACCAATACAATGTTATTGCAATGGCTAATACAACTTTAGACAATATATTGGTTAAGCAAGAACCAAGACAATATATTGATTAGTCATATGATAAGAACTAATCTGACTTTAGACAATATATTGGTTAGACAGTAACTAGTATGTTGCATGAAGGTAACCAATATAAATTATTTACTAATTTATGCTGTTTTGGTTACCTTCATGCAACATGGTGGTTACTATCTAATGCATTGGTTACCAATCATATGGTTACCAAGCATTTATCATTAATATTATGTAGTAACCAAAACAATAATTAGTCAGTAACCAATTAAGCATTATACAGTAACCAATAAAATGTTAGACAGTAACCAATATAATCTTTAATAGTAACCAACACAGCATTAGACGGTTACTAAAACATCATTAGTCAGAAATATTATGCGAAGAACCAAAACAAAGAGTCGGTAAACCATTCAAAGATTATACAAGAACTAATACAATGTTATACAATAACTAATACTGACTTTAGACAATATATTGGTTAGACGAATCAAGACATCATTAGAGCGATAACCAAGACATCATAAGACGATAACGAAAACATCATTAGATAGTAACGAAGACATCATAAGACAAATAACCATGATGTTGCGTGAAAGGTAACCAATATAAATTATTTATTGATTTATCTTTGTTTTGGTTACTTTTATCTGTTACGGTGGTTACCAATCATATGGTTACCAAGCATTAATCGTTAATATTATGCAGTAACCAAAACAGTAATTAGTTAGTAACCAATTAAGCATTATACAGTAACCAATAAAATATTACACAGTAACCAATATAATCTTCGACGAGAACTAACACTGACATTGAGGCGGTTACTAAACCATCATTAGGCGATGAACAAAAACAAAGATTAGACATAATAATGTTTCCCAATAACCAATATAATATACCAAAATCTAACACCAAACATTTATATGATCGTAACGATAACAACATTTAAATTAACACCCCTTTAAAATTCTTTAAGTTGGAATTATCTTCTGGATAAGCACTGGAGCTTCATTCTTAACAGGGACATTAAAATCCGAATCTAATTGCACTTCGGAATGTTTGATATCACTATGTATCACCAAACTACTCTCATTCTTACTCGATTTATTACCTACATCCTTCCCCTTTCGCTTCCCCTTTCGCTTCCCCTTGCTCTCCACAACAAAATTCTTCAAGTTCTTAACAAAGTCAACCTCAACGATCCTTTTCCTCTTTCCATCCTTCTTCCTTGTATCAACCATTTCTATACAAAACATAAAAACAACACAAACCAAAACAATGAATACTCCATTCTCATTAAGAAACTACTTTAATATATAATACATTAAACTATTAAGAAAATACTCACTTGAAGCAATAATAAACACCAGATTCGATCAATGGAGAAGAATAACGAGTAACAACGACAATGAACCAGACTGCAACCGCAATAACGAGTAATAGCGATAACGAGTAACAACGAGTAACTGAACCACACTGCAACAGCGATAACGAGTAACAACGACAATGACGAACAACTAAGCGAATAAAACAATGAAGAAACAACTAAGCGAAACAATGAAGAACTTACGAACAGAAATGAAGTCACCGGAAACAAGCTTTTTTAACTCCGATTACGAGATTAGTCGCGACAAATGAGAGAAACAAGGGTTTCAGCATGCACAAGGGTTTGGTAACTGTAGAGTCCCAGGCAAATGATAGACGGTTATCACGTGTTTCAAAAAAATCGTTTACCATGTCAGCTCATTAATATTTATCCCTTAAATTAAGGACTCCTAATTATCCTCACTATTGTAAATATATATGATGAAATGTCATATTTTTATAATTATTTTATGAGTGTATGATTTTTGTAATTACTTTTATAAATGTACTATAATATGTAATTGTTCCATAATAAAATTCACTATCAAGGGATCTTAAACGCAATTTTCGTGGGATGAAACTCTCGATGTTTTAAAGACCAAATTATACTTACAATGATGAAAATTTGATGTTGTGAATGGCCAAATTCACCCTATTATGTTTATAATAGGTGGGTTTTTTTGGTTTTTTTTTTTGACATGCAGCTTAGAAGAGTTTAAAGTGGCACACACGTATAATCTCTGTTCAGAAAAAAATGTTGGTTGATAATTAATTTTTTTAAAATGTCTGAATAACAGTATTTTATCATGTTAATCTTCTGAACAGTTTAAGCAAAACATGTTTGATAATCAGAAAGGTCTGAATAATATTTTAAATACATATTTATAATATTTTGACTACAATTTGATGGAACAAAATGTATTATGTCCAATGAAAATATCAACATATCATAATAATTCAACCATACAAATTTAATGAACGTCAAACAGTTGTTAAGAGTTGAAGTGCAATTTGTTCACGTAGATTAACCATAAATTCTATGTCTTGATATCTCCATTGCGGTTCATCTTGTCCTTCTTCTTCATTCCCTTCATTTTGCTCCGCTTCATCGTCAAACATGTTATCTCGATCATATTGAGCAAACAATTCATCCTCAATGTTATACTTTCTTATGAAATTATGGACTGCGAAGCAAGCAATAACTATATCTCTTTGTATTGTAAAAGGGTAAGGAGCCATCCGTCTCAAAATTGAGAATCTTACTTTCAACATACCATAAACACGCTCAATAATATTTTTGAGTTGTGCATGAGCATGGTTAAATTTTTCCTCTTTATTCAAAGCGTGTCTGCATCAAAAATCAGCTAATCAATATTTTGTATTGCAATATAGAGATAAAAATCTTCGAATGTTTACAAACGTGTGAAGTATATATATATATATAATATTATACTTGATGAAAAACTCATTAAGAAGAGGTTCTGAGTGATTTAGAATTATTTTAAATCTTATCTATTAAGAGTTATTAAGAGGTTAAAATAAATTATCAAATAAATTTTACCTCTTCTCAAAGCAGAGGCATTACAATCAAACACTACCTAAAGTTTATTGTCCTATTGATAGCACTGAACAAATAAAGTTTATCGGGAATCTGAGGTTGATGGATGGATGGAGTCTCCTTGATCTTTATAGCTGACAGTCACGTGGCTCAGAGTGGTCCCCAGATTAAGTGTCGGTAAGAGTTGTGAACCGTCCACGTATGAGATGCTTCAGAATAAAGGAAATCTGAATTGTCCAAGTTAATAATAATAATAATAATTTAAGTCGATTTGGAAATATTCAAAGTCTTGGTAGGGTGATATAGTGGTAGTAAAGTACTGTCTCCATAGCTTAATATAAGTAGTTTAAAAAAAATATTTTTATCTTTTAATATAAGTTATTTGAGAATTTTAATTAATATTAATTATTTAATTTTATATTAAATATATTTTGATTTTTTTATTTAATAATAATTTTTTTTTAATATAAAGATAATATAAATATTTAATATTATATAATTATATTTTTAATATTTATACACAATTCCAAAACCACTTATATTAAAAGAGGAAAATAGTTAGGAAGGAAGTATTATAGTCTTATAGATAGGATAGCGACGTGATACGACTTTAATCCATCTTTGGACGCGGCGGCAACACGTATGTAGCGGAGGATAAGGTTGTTTAATCAACTCCAAGATTTATTTTCTCTCTCTCTTACCCTTCCTACTTTTAGTGCCTTATAAAATCCGTGACCTTCGTCCTCCATTTCTCACTCATTTACTCGCTCCATCAGATCCAGATTTATTTACAACAAAGAAGAGAGAGAGAGAAAATGGCGAATATAATCCACAAAATAGAGGAGACATTGGGCATGGGAGGTGACAAGCACAAGGAAGGTGAACAACACAAGAAGCCCGAAGGCCAGCACGCTGGAGATCACAAGGAAGGTGGCCATGGAGGTGGTGGAATCGTTGGCAAAGTCAAGGATCAGATCCAAGGCGGCCATGGCGGTAGCAGCGACGATCACCACGACGGCGACAAGAAGAGCCACGACAAGAAGAAGAAGAAGGACAAGAAGAAGCACGGCGAGCATGGCCATGACAAACACGGCGACAGCAGCAGCAGCGATAGCGACTAAATCCATCTTTATTAATTTCCTCTCTCCTATCTTACTAGTACTTTGTACGTACGTATTTAAGAAAATGATTTTGTTTCAAAACAAACGAAAAAAAAATGATTATGATTTTTTAAGTTTGTGAAATGAGATCTGATCTGATATATGTATGGCATTTGTTCCTCTATGGTTTGCAGGTTGGGGGAGAGGGAGACCGGAGCATTATTATTATTATTAAGACTTACTTTTTCCATTTAGGATGCTGATTGTTGCAAATCAAATAAAGGAGATAGTAGATGTTATGTGGTTAATTATGTAGTAGTAGCAGTAGTAGCAGTAGCAGCAGCAGCAGCAGCAGCAGCAGCGCTTCTTTAAGAAGTACTGAAAGTGAGCACACCCTGCTCTGCAATCACTCGTGTAATTTTATGATTAGGGATGCCTGGTTTGTACGTACTTATTAATGCTTTTGTATCATTCCTAATTATATAAATATGTTACCTACCCTACCTGCCTACTTTTTCTCTGTTTTTTGGGTTTGGTTAATTTATTTTATAATAATTGTATCAATTTTATGTGTTTAAATTAAATTAATCATCCATCTCAAACACACCACAACAATTCCATCCCTAAAACCCAAATACTAACTGCTAACGGATAGATTATATAAAATTTTAATATTAATTTTTAAAAATATATTGAAAAGATGAGAAAGAAATATAAATTAAAAGATAAATAAGTATTCCATAAAAGAACAAAAACTTTGTCTCTAACGTTCTGTTTCTGAATTTTAAAATGGACAGAAAAAAAAAATAAGTTTTTTTTTTCAATTCTTATGTTTATGAGTTTTTTAATAAATTGAAAACAAAAGAAATGTATAAAAAATTTGACCATTTTTCCTATTAAAGTTTTCCGTTCAAAATTGTCTTGATTTGGACAGAAAAAAAATTGGAATAAGTAATATTTTTATAATTCTCATATTATCTTTAATTTTTAATATAATAAATTTTAAATTATAACTCATGTCCTCAATTTTAAATTTTCTATTCTTTTATATTAAAAATTCAGAAACAACCCAAAGAAAAATTTTAATTTTTTTTTTCTTTTATGTTCTAATTTAAGTTTTTTATTTTATTTTTTTTCTGTACAGTCTGTACAGGCATATTTTTTACATGTATCCAAATGACATTCAAAACACTTTATTCTGTAAAAATTCCAATTCCAATAAATCTTATAAATTATTTGGAAGACATTTAAAAAAAAAAAAAAAAAAAAAAATTGGACGCAAACCACTCGCTAACTGACAAGTTTCCGAGTTTTGTGTGCTAATAAAAGAGGAAATTTAAAAGGAAACTTGAAAGACAAGGTGGGTAATGTTGTGCTGGCCTTGCCAACCTTGGGCTGGCTTCTTTAGCCCAGCCCAGCCATATCTAAGCCCGGTGATTGAACGGGTTCAAAATCTCAATTTAATCAGAGTAAATCTATAATTGGACCTTCAATCATATACTAAAATTCAGTGTTTTTCAAAGTTTTTAGTAGTTTAGAAATAGAATGACTCTAATGGGCAATGACAAATTCGCGTGGGTTTCCTAGCTCTAGTACTAGCAACCTGTGAGCCGATTAAATCCATTATTACTACTATAACCGACTTAAAACTCTCAATATACACAACACACACTACTCCCTCCCTTCTCAAGTTAGATTTATATTTGTGATTAGTTAATTTGCCAAAATTATAAAATTGACATTAATTTTATTTGATTTCAATATAAACAAATAATAGTATATAGGCTAACCAAAATAATTATTGCTATCCAAACTTAATTGAAATAATTATATCAATTGAATTTTTAAGATTTTGTAAATTGACAACCAAAGGAAGAAGAGTATTATTATATCTTAAGCAAATTAATCTTCCAAAAACTTTTATACATTGTTATTTTCTTGTTGCTGATTTCTTAGGTGGAGAGAGAGAGGCATTTGGATGCTTTTGGTTTATGCTTATAACAATGGTGGTGTCTTGCGCATAACTTGATATATACATCCATTAAAATGACAGAAAATATATATTTTATTACTTTGCATATTAAAGATAATAATACAAAAATGAAATGAACTTCTTCCATCAGCTTTAGTATATTAAACAAATTTGAAACGATGTTACTTGTTTCCACAAGAGTCATTCATTCTATAAGACGGACACTGAATAAGTCTAGCTTTGTTTTTTACACCACCATGTGGCACGCACACACTTGTTATAGCCGGCCACTCTTTTCCTCCCCTTATAATTCATGCCTTTTTCTCTTTGTTTTTTTAAAGCGTAAAAGAGCTAGCTCATGATCAAAACAGAAAAGCAAGATGGATAGGCTCATAAGCTTAGAGCCATCAAATCTTGTGTTAATCAGGATTGAACAAGGGCAAAAATGTTTTGGGGAGCTCACTTTACGCAATGTTATGCACACCATGCCCGTGGCATTTCTGCTTCAACCCATGAACAAAACTCGTTACACACTCGGTCCACAATCAGGAATCATATCTCCACTCACCGCACTTACAATTGAGATCATTTATGAATCCCCTCCAAATTCACTTCTTCCGGAATCATTCCCACATTGCGATGATTCCTTCTTATTGCATAGCGTAGTTGTTCCTGGTGCTGCGATTAAACCACACCCCTCCTCCACATTTGATACTACGTCTAATGATTGGTTCACCGCAAAGAGAAAACAGGTGTTTATTGACAGTGGTATAAAGATCATGTTTGTTGGCTCTCTTATCTTGGCTCAACTTGTTAGAAAGGGGGCAATGGACGAAATTCGAGATGTATTAGAGAAATGTGACCCATCTTGGAAGGCCGCCGACTCAATTGATGCTGAGGGTCAAACGTTACTTCATTTGACCATCAGACAGAGTAGGCCTGATCTTGTGCAGCTGCTTCTCGAGTTCCAGCCGGACATTGAGGGTCATAACAGTTCCGGCTCGACTCCACTTGAGACTGCAGTTGCTTCGGGAGAAGCTCTAATTGTAGAGCTCTTGTTGGCTCGTGGAGCCAACGTGGAAAGCTCAGAATCTTCCGGTTGGGGCCCGGTTCATCTCGCGTCAGGAAGCGGCCATGTAGAGGTTTTGAAACTTCTTTTACTCAAAAATGCAAATGTTGACACGCTTACCAAGGATGGTAACACGGCCTTACACATAGCAGTCGAGGAGAGAAGAAGAGACTGCGCGAGACTATTGTTAACTAGTGGCGCAAGACCCGATATTCGTAACACTGTTGGCGGCGATACTCCGTTACATATCGCGACAGCCTTAGGGGATGAACACATGGTTAAGCTCTTACTTCAAAGAGGAAGAGGAGCTAACAAAGATATCCGCAACCGAGTTGGGAAAACTGCCTATGATATTGCGTTGGAGCACGGCCACACAAGCCTCTTTGATGCGCTCGGTCTCGGGGAGAGCTTGAGTATAGCTGCGCGAAAGGGGGAAATGAGGTCTATTCAGAGGCTTCTTGAAAATGGAGCCTCGATAAATGGGCGTGATCAGCGCGGCTGGACCGCGCTGCATCGGGCTTCATTCAAGGGACGGCTAGAGTCCGTCCGAGCTCTAATCGAAAAGGGTATTGAAATTAATGGTAAAGATGAGGATGGTTATAGTGCATTACATTGCGCGGTGGAGTCGGGTGATGCTGAAGTGGTTGAATTGCTGATGAAGAAAGGGGCGGATGTGGAGGGGAGGACTAGTAAGGGTGTTAGTGCGGTTCAAATTGCGGAGTCTTTGCATTATTCGGGGATTACGAGGATTTTAATTCACGGAGGTACAATAAAAGATGGATTAATTACCGATGTAATTAGCAGTGTTGGACCTATTTCAGTGTCATTTGGGAAGGAAAGAGGGGCAAAAGAAATGGGGGTTGGGGTAGGGGCAAATAAAAAGAAGGGGGTTCGTGGAAGAGGTATGAAGAGTAGATTTGATCGGTCTATGCAACTGAGTGTGATATAATAGCTAATTATTATGGTAGCAGTAGCAGTAGCAGGATAGAGATGAGTTTATTTTGGCTTATTTTAGTTTTGCAAAGGTTTTCATAGCAAAAGTCCATACAGCCAATCTATAACTATATATAATAAGTTAAATATGAGTCAATTTAGGTGATCATCGAGTTAATATTAAGTTATTTTGGAGTTCATCATCTCTCAAATTATTCCAATGTACATATATTTATATATATACAACAATTTAATATCATCCACACTAATATTATTTATACTCAAATCATAATACAACATAATACACAACACAATTTTAAATTATATTATCACCAACTGATAAAAATACAAATACATAAAAGTGCTCTTTTAAGTTTTGTTTGTAAACTCTGAATAGTAGTGCTACTATGGTCTATGTTTGGATTGGTCAGCTAATTAATATGGAGTAATAAATACCGGCAGCAATAAACAACTCTTTCCGGTGTTGTTGCTTTCTTTAATTTAATTTGGCGTTTGCGAGTGGAGTAGTAAAGTATAAGACCGACACGATCGTGGCACGCTGTGTGCACTCCCTCCTCTGAATCTGAATCTGGCCGGCTTCGTTGGAGTGTTTCCCACCAACCTTACCGTCGATTTAATGAGTAATGTTAGAGACACAAATTATTTTATAAATATTTTATAAACTGTTTATATGACATATTTCATTTCAATAAATTATTTGTGGTCCTACACAATATACTGAAGTAGAATATATTATATTAAGAGTTTATAAAATATTTATATAATAAATTGTGTGTCTAGCATTATTCCTCCTATTTAATATCATCACTACAACACACGTTTGTTAGTATTGGAGATATTGACATGGTTTATTAAACGGATAGTATCAATATTGACCTACTGCATGGCGCCGAAGCAACTCTACCCTAGTGCATGCATGTGTATAGAACAGACATTATTATTATTATTAAGTTCTTATTTCTTTTGCTAATAGAGCCGCTAGCAAACTTCAAATACACGAAACCTGGACGCTTGGGCATCACACACACATACACACACACACACACACACATATATATATATATATATATATATATATATATATATATCTGATCCGGATCGATTGGATATCTTTATTTTATTAATTACGTTACTTTCCTTTAGGCTATTTTGGTTTTTAAATATAATGATCAAATACATACTTTTAAGCGACGCTTATATGTTGTCGTCGCTAAAAATATGTATACAATTGTTGTATGACCAAAACCGCCGCTTAGGGGTGATAGACGTATAGAAGAAAGAGGATGATTGATCCTCGTATATATATATATATATATATATATATATATATATATATATATATATATATATATATTTAAAAATAAACCACAAGAATAATAATGAATGTGTTATAAAATTAAAGAAATAACAAAAATTGCAATAAGTATCAGGAAATTTTTTCCGTTTGTGTGTTCTTTCGTTAGAGAAGCTTGCCTTTTATAGGCAAAGAAAAAAGAGAACATACCCAACCAAAATCCACAAAACAAACACTAGATCAATAGTCTAGGTAGTACGTAACTTATGAGTTTTTGGGAAATCATAATACTATAACAGAATGCATGAAAAAGAGAGAGGGTTAATTTGGTGAATTCAGCCTACCTACATTGTTGAATCGTTGACCTTACCAATAATTTTCACCCCTATCTATCAATCATTTTCTTCTTAATTTCTGGAGAGATCTCATGATGATTCAATATTCTTTGAGCAATTGACCTACCTTTTTATGCATGCATTTGTAAGGCACCAAATTAATGGGGGCCGGAAAGTTTTACATATAAGATTAGTCGTGAATATAATTAATGAAGGCACCATCAAATCAACTAATTTTCTTTTAAAAAAGAAGCCAGCCAGCCAGCCAGCCTCCATGATCGAATTTTATTTTGGTATATATACTTTAATATGTTCATTCTTCATGTGAAGTGTATTATATATGTTTCATTTTTCTATATCTCTTCTATATCTTTATAGTTTTGACCATTTTTCTATAAACTCTACAAAAACCAAATAATAGATATGAGGGAAACAGAGAAAAAGGATCCTCCAATCCAAAATCTGAAATTTTAGAGGTCAGAATTTCTTACCAGAGAGATAAAAACCCAATTAATTATATTTTCATTTAAAACTTAATAGTATCAATTCTCACACTTAAATGCAAAGGGGTACTAAGACGTATTGCAATATTTTAAACCAAATACACCACGTTGTCTAACGGCCAAAACTAAGATAATGATTCTTAACAACTTTCTTCTTAATGCCATATAATTTAACATTGACTAATAAAAAATTAATACTATTGTTTTCACAACAAAATCTTATTTATAAACATTAATTAAGATTATTATTTATATTTATTCTTAAAAATAATAAGCGGTTAATTTAGTAATGAAAGCTTGATAACAATTAATGTATATAGTTAGAATGATAAATTCGATTCAGTACTGTATTATTGTTATACTATTATTAATAAATAATTTTATTTGAAAAAATAAATAACAAATGAAACACTTTTTTCTTAAACCCAGAGATTATAATCTAATATGTGTTGTTTGGTCTATATTTTCTCTTTTCAATACGTCAGCTACGCTTTAGTATTTAGATTTGTTTACTGAAATCTGCACGGCTGCACATTATGTTCTTCAATAATGGAGTATTTATTAAAAATATAAAATAACTGCGAAAATATTAATACACTTTTTTAGCATGGCTGCATGGTTGGTCTCATCTCACCAAATCTCCCAACAAACTCCTACACATATATATGGGTACTCCATCGTCTATATATATATATATATATCAAGTTGATTTCTTAAGCTCACTCTTATTGAGCTCACCCCGAGTTCATTCTGTCTTCTTTTTTTTTTATAAAAAAAAACATAACTAATAAAAAATATATAATAATTTTTGGAATTGAAAGTTTTTTTAAAAAAATATAACTGTTTTGTTATATGTACCCAAATCACACCCAAAACATTTTTTTTTAAAAAAACTTTCAATTCCAAAAATTATTATACATTTTTTATTAGTTATGTTTTTTTTATAAAAAAAAAAGGCAGGGTGAGCTCGGGGTGAGCTCAATAAGGGTGAGCTTAAGATCCTTGCTCTCTCTCTATATATATAGAACAAGGTATAGAAGAGAGGATTAGTGCATCTACTTATTTTACTCACTGTCTTCACAGCATTTTTAGCGATGGTTTCGCCATACAACCGTCGCTATATTTTTTAATGACGCTATATGTTGTGGTCATTAAAAAGTATAGACGACATTTGTATGGCAAAAAACCGTCACTAAAAAAGTGAGTCGGTGAGTAAATAAGGGTATGCTGCTGATCCTGATCCTAATATATATATATATAGAGCAGATCAAGTCACATCTTATTTTTTTCTATTTTACTTTCTTCGTGTTCACTTCTTTTTGGCGGCGGTTTGATTAACCATACAACCGTCGCCTATACTTTTAATGACGAGACAACATATAAGCGTCATTAAAAAATATGTAACGACGATTGTATGATCGAAACCGTCTGCTTCAAAAGGTGAAGATGAATAAATAAAGAAGAAGGAGATGATGACTCGATCCGAACCGTATATATATTTATATATGTATAATTAGTAGAACAATTTGGTCGTAATGGGAGTATTAATACAAATTAGATACACCTTACAAATACTACAACTTAAAAATGTAGCCACTCCAATGAGAGTGCAAACTAAACAAGTGGGGCTTCGAGTCACAAGTACAAATTAATTCTCCACCAACCTCAGCCACCAACTATTTTTTTTTTAATTTTTTTTTTGTATTTTCTTTTGTTTTTGTGTGTAAAATATATTCATAATTCAACACTAATTCATAAATCATACTCTCTATTTATGAGACTTCTGATCTTCCCATTTTTTCTTTAATTTTCTTTTATAGGTAATTTTTGGAAAGTGATAAATATTAAAAGTGATAAGTATATAGTATTTGAGAAAATTATGTGCCAATTTCAAGCGTATATGATGCGCGTAACTTGGTTTGAACTTAAAAATGTTGGTTAGTAATTGAGTGAGAGGTCAAGGGTCAGAAGATTGAGCTTTAAGATTCATACCAAGTTGAGTGACATGTAAAAGATTCATGACTTGTGTGAATTATTATAGGGATAACCCATGTAACTTATAATTTTATATTTTACTATTAAAGAACTAAATTTTAAACAATTATTTATTATAAAATATTATACTTAATTGTGAAAAATTTGATCAAATATAAGTTGAAATACTACTTTGTCTTATTACAAGGAAGACATGCAGACTGCAGTGGGGAAACCTTGATCAAAAATTAATTTCATTTCAACTAATTCATTAAAAAATTAATTTATTTATTTATACTTTTATATTAAGAGATTCATTTTAATCAGTAATTAAAGACGCTGAGTTGATAATGGAGCGTGTTTAGATAGATTTTTATGAAGGATAAGATAAATATGAATTTCATTTTTGGCGAGGTAATATTGTTAGTAATTACTTAAGAAGAAAAGGCCAAAGGGTGGGTAAAAATTTAAAAAATAAAGAGAAAATGGTGGGCCCACATATATCTATAGTCAGCATCATTGGGTTGGTGGTGACCAACTCATTCACGGCGGCCTAACCATCCCCCAACTTGGAATTTTGAGCTGTTTATATATTTTTGAATTTTATTTATCTGTAGTAAATTACTATTCCATTTCAGATCTACTAAAGCCCACCCACTCCCACCTCACCTCACCTCTCCTCTCAGGCTCTCACTTCTGTTCTATAAATAACCCCATTCATCTCCCTCCCCAATTCGTGTCTCTCCCTTCTCTCTCTACTCTCCGGATCAGTAAGAACCACTATTCCCCGCTTCTTCCTCTTCCTAAAGGTACGCCCTGTCTCTCACTATCCCCCATGTTGCTTGTATTAATACCCTCGTAATGATGAAATATCTCCACTCTCTCTGTTCGTCCTCATTCTATTCTTTTAGTTTGTGAAAATGTTGAGTTAATAATTAGCTTCAATACCCATTTCTCTCCTCCAATTTTGATTATTTCCACTTAGATCTGCTGGTAATTCTCTTAATTTTGTTTGTTGTACATCTGCTCTGATGTTTCTCTGTTAACGTACTATGCAATTGTATCACTATGTTCGTTAATCTCATTGTTCTGTGACTTCATGTATGTATACGAATATGGTGATGCGATATGACAAGTTAGTATTTTTTTTTTTATATTTACATGTTGGTATGATGTATTCGTGTGCAAGTATGAATCTTTTTTTGGTAGATCTGGTCTTTTAAGGCGTTGGAACTTGTAGATCTAGACTGGGGTCTTTGCTCTCTTTTAGATCTGATCTACACTGGCAATCAATTTTTTCCTACACACAAAACATTTAATTATTTGAGATTTGGTTTTTATCACTAGGAAAAATTTAGTACTAGTAAAATCAAATCACTAGGACAAAAGTTGTTTTGCTTCTAGTTGAATTTGTCGGCATTGTGTCTATGATGGGTATATTATTATTGTTAGTAGTTTGTTTATAATCCCCACTCCTGCTGCACTGTGGTTAGTTGATCTAATTCATTGTTAATTTATTGGAATAAGTGGTTCTTCATTAAAAATACTATCTTTCTCGATATTTGTTAAATAAAATTAATATTTTGACATTGATCTCAATTCAAAATTACTTGAATCCTGTTTCATCATTCTTCATTGTCCTATGCATGATCACAAGGGATCCACTAAAATGTTAAGCATGTGTTACTGAATTATCATATTGATTCATTGATGTCTTAGCAACAATTTTTGAAGTTGTTAGGATGACACTGATTGAAATTTGAAGTGATGGAAAATTATGACAATCTTGATTTATGAAGCATTTACACCAATTATATAATTAATATGTGGTGTGTTATAACATGCATTATAAATTAATTTTTGAGTTAAGGAAATTGATCTATTGCTGATGTGTTTGATTTTACCAGAACAATGGCATCCCATATTGTTGGTTACCCACGCATGGGCCCAAAAAGAGAGCTCAAATTTGCTCTTGAATCTTTCTGGGATGGGAAGAGCACTGCTGAGGACTTGCAAAAGGTGGCTTCTGATCTCAGGTCATCCATCTGGAAGCAGATGAATGATGCTGGCATCAAGTACATTCCCAGCAACACATTCTCATACTATGACCAAGTTCTTGATACAACTGCAACTCTCGGGGCTGTTCCCGCTAGGTACAACTGGAATGGTGGTGAGATTGGATTTGACACTTACTTCTCCATGGCTAGAGGAAATGCCTCTGTTCCTGCTATGGAAATGACCAAGTGGTTTGACACCAACTAGTAAGTTCTCTTTCCTATCAAATATTCCCGTTAAAAGGATATTAGTATTATTTATACTGATGGATCATCGTGATCTGATGATGCAGCCATTACATAGTTCCTGAATTGGGACCTGAGGTGAAGTTTTCTTATGCATCACACAAAGCCGTGACTGAATACAAGGAGGCTAAGGCGGTAGGTTGTCGAGATTCGTTCTCCTTTTAATGTATTTATTTTTTTATGCTTATGTATTATAAAATTAATTTAATATGTCTTTTAATGAATTCAAGTGAAATGCATGTATTGGAAAACTTAAGATCTGCTAAAAATAATGCATGTGAGATATCTTATTTTAAATCTTATTTTAAAATTAGATACATGTTATGTCCATAAAAGCAAATTTTCATATCTTCATATTCATAGTTGAGTATGTGGGTTAAAAGTTGCGGGAGTGGGGATATTAAATTGTCCATTAATTGATGTTTAAAATGCATTCACATAGTCGTATCAGATCTTAATACTTTGTTATATACAGCTTGGTGTAGATACCGTCCCCGTCCTCGTTGGCCCTGTCAGCTACTTGTTGCTATCTAAGCCTGCAAAGGGTGTTGAGAAAACATTCAATCTTCTCTCCCTTCTTGACAGCATCCTTCCAATTTACAAGTACGAAAATGAACTTCACTCTTTTTTTTATTGGTTTAGTTCTGCAAAATATGGTATAACTTGGAAAAATTCACAGGGAAGTAGTGGCCGAGTTGAAGGCTGCTGGTGCTTCATGGATTCAGTTTGACGAACCCACACTTGTGAAGGATCTTGAAGCACACCAATTGGAAGCATTCACTGAGGCCTACTCTGAGCTAGAGTCATCTCTATCCGGCCTTAATGTTCTCATTGAGACATACTTTGCTGATGTTCCTGCTGAGGCATTCAAAACCCTCACTGCTCTAAAGGGTGTTACAGCCTTTGGTTTTGATTTGGTTCGTGGAGAAAAGACTCTTCATTTGATCAAGAGCGCATTCCCTTCAGGCAAATATCTCTTTGCTGGTGTTGTTGATGGAAGGAACATATGGGCCAATGACCTTTCGGCATCTCTCAGTGTCCTTGAGTCCCTTGAGGGAATTGTGGGAAAAGGTATAATTTGTTCATTTGATTTCTAGCACGGTTATTATGAAGTATCTCCTTTCACAAATAATTTCAATTTGGAATTCTTTTATTCAGACAAGCTTGTCGTTTCTACATCTTGCTCACTTCTCCACACTGCTGTCGATCTTGTTAATGAGCCCAAGCTGGACACTGAAATCAAATCATGGCTTGCATTTGCTGCTCAAAAAGTTGTTGAAGTGGATGCCTTGGCCAAGGCACTGTCTGGCAACAAGGATGAGGTAGATGCTAACTTGGTTGTTTACCTATCCATTGCTTTGACTTCTAGAGGTGTTGGGTTGAGCCAGGCAGTTATTGCTGCTACTCAGTATTCAATTAATAGTTGGCTTCAATTTTACTCTTGTCAGCTGTTATCGTTAATAGACACTGCATCACTGACTCTTATGGGTTTGTTCTCAGGCATTCTTCTCTGCTAATGGTTCAGCTCAGGCTTCAAGGAAGTCCTCTCCAAGGGTGAACAATGAAGCTGTCCAGAAGGCGGTAAGTGATAGACTCAATTATGTTCTTTAAGCTCCTCAAGTTACTGCAGTGTGCAAATTAGTTTGTACTTGACTATTACTTGCATTCTTCTTAGGCTGCTGATTTGAAGGGTTCTGATCACCGCCGTGCTACCAATGTTAGTGCCAGACTTGACGCACAGCAAAAGAAGCTTAACCTCCCAATTCTCCCCACCACAACCATTGGGTCTTTCCCTCAGACAATTGAGCTCAGAAGAGTTCGCCGTGAATACAAGGCTAAGAAGTGAGTGGTTTCTGTCAATCTGTTTAGCTCTCTCTCTCTCTCTCTCTCTCTCTCTATCTATCTATCTCTTATATATGTATATATACATATGTAATTTACTGATTTTTTTTTGCTCTCTCTAGGATTTCTGAGGAAGAATATGTTAAATCCATAACAGAGGAAATCAGCAAAGTTGTCAAACTTCAGGAGGATCTTGATATTGATGTCCTGGTTCATGGAGAGCCAGAGGTTAGTCATTTTATATGCTAGTCTGTGCAACCAAGCAGTGCGTCATGCTTCTCTAGTTTCAAAGCAGCCAGTACTTTATTGTAACTATGAGTCTGAGTATTGTACTTGCAAAGCAGTGAAGGAGTCTGATTTAATTTTCTTTTGTTCTGTATTCTAGAGGAACGATATGGTTGAGTACTTCGGAGAGCAGTTGTCTGGTTTTGCCTTCACTGCTAATGGATGGGTTCAGTCTTATGGATCTCGCTGTGTGAAGCCACCAATCATCTATGGTGATGTGAGCCGCCCCAAGCCAATGACTGTCTTCTGGTCTTCTAAAGCTCAAAGCTTGACCAAGCGACCAATGAAGGGAATGCTTACAGGCCCTGTTACCATTCTCAATTGGTCCTTCGTCCGCAATGACCAACCCAGGTATTAATGAGTGTACGCTCCTTTTAAAAACATAATTCATATTAAATCATGGACAGGAAAGAGGCATTGATGAGTCATTCTGATAATCAATCTATGTTAATATGATGCTATCTGTTTTGCCAGATTTGAGACTTGCTACCAGATTGCTTTGGCCATTAAGGATGAAGTTGAAGATCTTGAGAAAGCCGGCATCACTGTCATCCAAATCGATGAGGCTGCTTTGAGAGAGGGATTGCCTCTTAGGAAGTCTGAGCATGCTTTCTACTTGGACTGGGCTGTTCACTCCTTCAGGATCACTAATGTTGGGGTTCAAGACACCACTCAGGTTTTCCTCTTTTCCCTTCACTTAACATTCTGACCTATGTAGTCATATGATGTTTTTTCCTTTATAATTGCAATCCGCTTACGTTTAAACTACGGACAGGTTCACACCCACATGTGCTACTCCAACTTTAACGACATTATACACTCTATCATTGATATGGATGCCGATGTGATCACCATTGAGAACTCCCGATCTGATGAGAAGCTTTTGTCAGTCTTCCGTGAGGGAGTTAAGTATGGTGCTGGTATTGGCCCTGGTGTTTATGATATCCACTCTCCTAGAATACCATCTACCGAGGAGATTGCTGACAGAATTAACAAGATGCTTGCAGTACTTGAAACCAACATCTTGTGGGTCAACCCCGACTGTGGGCTCAAGACTCGCAAGTATGCTGAAGTGAATCCAGCCCTCAAGGCAATGGTTGATGCTGCCAAGCTACTCCGCACCCAGCTTGCCAGTGCCAAGTGAGAGTATTTCTAAAGGGAAAGAGGAATTCAAATGCCTCGAAAGTTCATTGTTTCTTACTCCGGCTGAACCAAGGAAATTATGTTAACCGAATCAATAACTGTATTTGGTGATGAAATATCAAGTAGGTGTTAGGTTGCCCTCTGGGCCTTTTGTGTTTTTTTGTACGATTGTTTTCTTGTTTTGGGATTTCTTATGTTTTCTTGTTTTGGGGTTTCTTTTAAAAATATATTCTGTATTCTTTTGGGGGGGGGGGGGGGGGTTTCTCAATGGATCAAACAAATTAAAGAGATGGTGTATCATTGAGTTCATCTCAGTTGCTTCTTATTTTATCCCCATCTGGAAACTGTATTAAGAATTAAAGCATATTTATGTTTCATTATTATAAGAGAGAATGTTAAATTTCTGTCTAATATAGCAAAAAAAAAACCTAAATTCTAATAATAACAATAAAAAGCAAACTAATCGGCTTCCCTCTGACATAACTGTAGGTCTATCAAATTGTTATTTGAAAACAAAAGGAGGCTGCCTCACGTAAGTTCAGAAATCTAAAATAATGATATGCTTTGCAAGTATTCTGCTGAAAAATATTCCATTCAAAAGAATACTTCTGAGTAGAATAATGTTTAAAAAATTAATTCTCATTCTAACCTACTACCTACCATTTCCCACTACTTTTTGGGAAAGAAGTGACATCCTCACTCTATGAAACAAATAAAAAAAAAGGAAAGCACTATTTCTACATGTATGGTGAAATATGCTCATCTGAGAGAGGATAGATCATATAAAAATATCAAAAATACATGTAAAAATATCGATTCCCATAAAATAATCACAAACTGCCACAACATTGTGCATATGGAGCCCTGCTCCTGCTCCTCTCTGAGAGCAGCCTCAAACAAATAAAGCTTCAAGCTCTAACCCATACATCTATTATCACACAGATGATCATTTTCCAGAATGATCTCACACTTCTTCCTCCCAATAAACTTTTTACAAAAATTTCACAATTTAAAAACATAATCTGAACTATAAAAAGAAAAACTAAAAATTCATGTAAACCTTAACTTGAGTCTTCCTCATAATAAACTTTAATTTCATTGTATCAGCAATATTGCCACACAGAACAATTCCACAGTTTTTAAACATAAAATACAATCTGAACTATTAAATAAAGATCAAACATCATGCAAAACATCTCTTTGCGTTCAGCAAAGGGCAGTCAGATATAACAACAACCAAAAATTTAATTACTGTTTCTGATTTTCATACAATCTCAAGGACCCATTCATCATCACTGAAGCCTGAAGGACAATACAATGGCGCCATCAGGGACTGACATGTTCGGCTAGCGTTCACAAACCAATATTCTTTTCTTAGAAGAGGTACTATCGTTGGTTAGAGAAGAGGTAGAAGAAATTAGATCCTGCAGCGGAGCATCAACGTTCTCGGATGAAACCACATTCTCGGATGAAACCGGGCATCTCCTTTTCGCACCGATATTAGTCTCTGAAAACAAAAACAAGGGATTAGAGTGTTCACTTGAACATTTATTCTTGAATTTCAAAGAGACTACATTAAATTTATGACTAGAAATGATGTCATGAATGTAATTATAACCTTAAAATCTGAAAGATATGAATCAATGTTATCGTGGGTGTAATAAAGTGTGTATAACCGAACATAGCAAAGCAATTTTCAGAAGTACAGGAATTTCAATACATGTCATCTATACATATAAATAAAACTGCAAAAAAGTAGAGTCCCAATCCGAGGGTAATTTTCTAGGTTCTTCAATAATGCAGTTAATAACTAGGGAGGATGATGTTTAAAACTACTCTATAAATGTACTAGTTGATGCATACTTTTCAAATTACAAGATAGCACCAAATAAACCAAACATTAGAGACAAGTTTAAAGCTCAATACTAACCTCATTTCAGCAAGTTATTTTCAGAGAGTCAAACCACTTAAATAAATTTGTTTCTAGTCATTTCTCTGTAGAAAGTTTTACAAATTTAATCAACCAATGGCTATGTTCAGAGAGTTGTGAATTTCCAATACCTCATACAGCATTTTAACAAATCTATCATACAATCTGGAGTTTAGCCAGACAGTTCATATATGGAAGTCCAGCTAATGGCAATTTGCAAAAACTTTTTGTACATGAGAATAACAAGGGAAATCCCAGTTAAGTACTTCAGGAGCTGTATAGAATCAACTATTACCAGTCTCCTGGGAACTCATTTCAAAAGTAAATAAGGAGCTTTGAGATTTCACCTTTAACTTCCTCACCAGGGGAGGAAACTGTAGAGTGCTGTTTTTCTTGACTTGAAGCTAACTGTATTGCTCCACCTGAAGCGAAATGTTTACAAAAATACACTCAGATAAAATTTATGAATCTCTATATTCTGTAGATTTCTTAAAAGAACAGTTAGTACACTATAAGAAGAGAAACTGCAATTTCATTGAGTCTGAGAAACAACTTAATACACATAATCACGAATTAGTTACTCACGCTCTATAAGACTAGTGTAAGCAACCTTCGCAGCATCCACCTCTGCCAGCCTTTTGGTTTTAGCTTCGTGTCCTTGGAACCTCTCACCTCTAATTTCCACAATCGATATAAATGTTGGCATGTGAGGTGGACCAGATTTCTTTGTTTCATAAGCTGGCAAGCGGAGACCCCCTTTTTGAGTGAGTTCTTGTAATAGATTTTTATACAATACTTCGTCCTGAATAACAACATATACATAGAAGATGGCACAAAATCAAGAACTTATGAATAGAATCATGTAGAAAACAAACTAAAATCAAATGAGATCACTCAGGAAATTAACCTCTTGAGTTCTGTGAAGTGAGATTGACTCAACCGCAACTTTTGCTGCTGCATTTTCTGCGTGCTTTAGTGTAGCAAAAAATTCTGATGTCTCAAAAGTTTTTCCATCGACTGTCACCTTTGCCTTGAAGAGACGGGAATGAGGAAGCCCAATAATCTCAGATGAATACTCTGGTAGAGCAAGATTTCTCTTTTGAGCATAGTTTTGCAATCTGTTCTTGTACAAATGTAGCATATCTGTAAACAAAGAATATGTTAAACAAGTGATATTTTTTAATGAAAAAATATATAATTCTCTGTTTCAAGATTACGATATGGGATGCACATAAGAAAAGAAATTGACAAAATGTATAATGCTAGTAAGTTTAAGGAAGCCGCTATGCATGAAATAGTGCTAGTAGTGCTTCTGTACCTAGTCTTATTGCCTAAGGATATACCCATCAGGCCATCACCTCAACCTGGAACAACCAGTAATACAAGCTGTTCCCAAACCACAAGCAATCGGATCCTTAGACAATCAATATTAAGATTTAGAGATAATGACCTTGTAACTAGTGCAAGTATTGTATCAGATGGAGGAACCAATTCAGGAAACTGTCCAAAGGACTAGAAACAATCAAAATCTCAAGGAAGGAATCCCCAATACCACGCACATATGTAGAAAAATACACGGCACCAAAGAGGGTATAACAAATAAGTATAAAACAAATGTAAACACATTTACAGAGATAGATATTCGGATTGAGTGCATACGAAAAGCAGATGAATAGGTTTAGGGGCAGTGAAATTATCGAAACCCATCTAACCTGCTTCGTTCTGAGCTTATTTTGATTGATTGACGGCGTGGGATGTCGGAATAATGGTGCTAGACGATTGTTGTGATCAGGCCGGTGAATCTTTCACTGTTAGCTCCAGGAATACTTGTGGCATAGGAGCTTAAATTTGTAAATTTTGCAGATAAATAAAGGGAGAGAAAGTGACGAAGTTAGGGGTAAAGGTGTAAATGAAATTATCTTTAATCGAGAATAATTTTTTTACCGAGGGGACCACCATCTCCAATCGATCTATAATAATTTGAATTTTCGAACTAATATGAAATTATCTATAGAGGAATTTACAAAAGTTCATTTTTAATTTCAAAGTATCAATTTTCTCAAGTGACCTATCAAATTTAATTTTTTTACTAAATTGTTTCATTTTAACATATTAGTAAAATTATAGGTCAAAATTCATATTTTATATAATTAAATATACATTTGACTCATTCCAAACTTAACCTATGAATGCAACAATATAAAACGTAAATAACTTAATTATCAATAATGCACTTATTGGGCTAGGAATAGTAGTTTGAGGCCTTATTCGATGGATTTGATTCGATTCGGACTTTGAACATGTATATGGAAGGAATACAATTGAAAAGGTTGATACTTTGACCTGAAAATGAAATTTTAGAAAACTTTGAAGAACACTTTTGCGATTAAGCCCAATCAATTGTTGTTTAATCTTACTTTAGGGTGTTTGTTTCGACTTACAATTGAAAAAGTTGATACTTACTAAAATTGAAATTTTAGAAAACTCCAAAGAACACTTTTGCAGTTAAATCTTACTTTGTGTGGTTGAACTGAACTGGACTGGTTTCTCATCATTACTAAAATAAATAAAAGGGAAGTATTCTCATTTACGTAGAATGCTTTTTAGGTATATTTTAATTAGGAATTTTCATGAATAATTCTTAGAAACAAGAATATACGGAATGGAAGTCCAGCTGTAAAAACTTTAGGAGCTGTATAGAATCAACTATTACCAGTCTCCTATTCAAAAGTTCCTCACCAGAGGAGGAAACTGTTTGTCTTTGAATATTACATTTCCTACAAAATAATCCAAGAAAGGAAGAACACCTCTCGGATAAGAATTAATATGAACTTAAAAATCTAATTCTGTGTGGAAGATCAGTTGTTGGAACAGTAGCATTTGGTTGGGCAGAATGGTCATTCAACAATCATTCTTTTGGACATTGAGAAAGTTGATACCTTTGAGGATGCAATAATTGGACAGTAGTAACAATTAACGAGTTTGTCAAGGAGAATGATATATGTATATTAAAAATAATATAAATTTATGACACGACCGCCCACATACATAAACAGAAATAGATTAAAACCATGAATTTAAATATATAAATCCTTCCCAAAAAGAAATACTGAGCCATAAATTTAAACCTGAGTATTGATTAAGATGTATACTGGCTTCTCAAATCCAAGCTCTGTTACCAAAATAAAAATAACTTGGTGGTATAATTTACAAAGACCAAAATTTTTGGCTCTAGAAAACACTGCACACAAGTCACATTACCTACCCGATATAATTGTCAATAGCAGTAGCCTTATACCCAATTTAGCACCTTCCACAGGAACTTTACATTGACCAGCTCCACACGCAACAACAACCACGCATGAACCATTAAGTTGCAAAATTAATGACTGAGAACCTACAGGTCTATCACCATCTGTCACTCCAATGAATGACTCCATCAATCTGTAAAAAAAAAAAAAACGAATCAGTTTTAAGGACAAGGACTACACAATTTTTTTCTATGGCTATATCTCTGTAATAAAAACGAATCAGAAGGACAAAGATAAGAGATAATAAATACACAACTTCTTTAAAACTTTATCCTACTAGCTATATCTCTGTAAAAAACGAAGGAGTAGTTTTTCAGGACCACGACAAGAGATAATAAATACACAATTTCTTGGAAACGAAAATGTGTTTATACCATCTATTAATAACCAAATCCAAACTAAGATATTATTACTACGCCCTCATGCAAATGTGTAATCTCACACCACAGAAAAACCAATCATTAACAAGCTATTGCATGAAGATGTTTGGAAAATGGGATATGAAATAAGGTAGATACAGATAATCCCTTCTTCAGATGCTACAATCGTACAAGGACAGAGCCGTGGAGAACTAAATTGAATGTTTTACACTTTCAGACTATCAGGGAGGAGGATCAGAGATGGTTAGAGAGGCCTTCTCAAAAGAAAAGGTTTTGGAGGGTATTATTGAGTGCTGCAGGGGCAAAATCCCCATATCCAGAAGACTTTACTTTTTCATTTTTTTACGAGTTCTTGGATTGTGGTGATGTAGGTTTCCAGAGGAGCCTCAATGCTATTGTTAAATATTCAAGACTTAAAAGGCAATTAGAGTCATCGAGAATGTTTCCTCCCTATTAGGCAGTGGGTGATCGGTCTGGTGGTTTCAGAATGCTTTTGTTGAGGGCAGACAAATTTTGATGCTTCTTTTTGTTTTTCTTTTTTTTTTTTGTGGCCGGGCAGGGGGATTTCCATGTTAATGCACTTCAAGGACCTTTTTGTAAAAAAAGAACAGTCAGTATATAAACAAGTAGCTCTAGTATAAATCATAAAATGCAAATGATAAGGATAGATTAGAAAAATCCCAGACTAAAGATATATCACAATGTTCGCAATCATTAAGGATCCTAATAAAAATGGTTCAATCCTACTCAAGTTGGAAAATAAGAGGTGCCCCAACAGATCAGTAACAGGAACCTCAAGAGTTCTCCAAATAAAATTTTGGGGTGGTGGTTTTTGGTGGTTTTTTTTTTTTTGGGGGGGGGGGGGGGGGGGAATTTCAATGTTAGTGTTTTAGTAAACTGATGCAAAACAAAAGATACCAAATAAGAGAAAAACGAAAGGGTAGTTGCGATGCCCAAAAAACACACTGGTCTTAATATTATTGCCAACACAAAAGGATATAAATATAAAGCATTTTTTAAATACAATTGATGATGACGACTACAGCACCAAGAAAAAGTAACAGCTACATTAATTTCATGTATGAGCAAGTGTAGTGTATAGGCACCAGGGATATTATTTGAAAAACAGTATACATTATAATATTTAAGGAAACTAATGCAAATCAAAGAATCCAAGTAAGCAAGAAAGAATAAGGGTGGTTCAGTCTGAAACCAAATGCTCCCGATATTATTGCTAACAGAGCACATACAAACTCTAAAACATAGATAAGATGGAAGGGTGATATGGCAAATTTGAGCATGTGTGCAGGACCACAGTCAATTAATTCAGATAATAAGTTAAAAATGGCTGGTTGAATGTGAGAAATGCTTCAAAAGCTGGACAACTTAAGATAACAATCAGTCAACTGTGAATACATGACAGTAAAAGAATAAATTCACTTACATCTACGGTGTATACCACTACTTCCATGGTAGGGGGCTCTATCTCTTGGCTGCAATTCAAAATTAAACAAACTGATTAAGAACTGCATTTTAATATGTTCTTTTGATAATCATAATTGCATTTTAAAACATAAATCAAAGAACAAAATCTCTGATCAACAGTGTTTAAGTTCTAGTTTCTAGGAGAATCTTAGTTTTAATTGTACAGAGATCTTCATATATTTGAAGAGGGAAATGATTTATGTGTCATCAAATCTATGACGAAGTTGAATTGCGACTAATGTGGAACTCTAAGGATAATAAGATAGAATAAACTGGCGGGGACATTTTAATTCCTACCTACAGGTCGCTATTTATTGTCGATATAAATTTTCCGTCATATATAACAAGACTCATTTGAACATGTAAAAATTGAAAATGAAACGAAAAATAGTTAAAAGATATGTTTCTTGAACTTTGAACAGGTCCCATCATCTAAAATTGAGATTCAAAATCTGTCGAATATAAATAGTTTCCCGAAAACGAGGCTGATATTTAATATCACTATGGAATCTAGTTATAATAATTTATAAATAATGTCTCTTCATTAGAACTAACATCATTTACATTCTCTTATCACTCATAAATTTAGAGAGTAATATATCGTGAAATGCATTCAGTGCCTTGGTACAAGAGGATTAAAAGTTTATAAATAATTATAAAATATCCACAAATATGTCAGGGAATAAAATAACAGTTTCAGGAAGCTACTGTGAGGTGCGTGAATATATCTTTCCTTTTGATCTTTTGGTACAAAGAGATTGATATTCTCTCTTTTAATAAATCAAAGAGATTCATTTTGTTTTTTAACAAATCAAAGAGAAATATTGTTACATAAGCCATAAGGTACTAATTTTCTAAATCCTAAAGTGTCTTGTGTGATAGTTTTCCAAAGAGCTCGACAATGTGTTGTATGTGCAAATTGTCAAATACGCCAAATTCAGGTAAGCAGATTAAAAAGGAGATAAGGTACTAATTTTTTGAATCGTAAAGTGCCTTGTGTGATAGTTTTTCAAAGAGCTCGACAATGTGTTGTATGTGCAAATTGTCAAATACGCCAAATTCAGGTAAGCATATTAAAAAGGAGAAAAGGAAAAAGAATGTCAGAATAAACATAAGCCATACTGTTTCGTACCTGGACATAATTAGGATAGTCTTCAACCCTATAAAATGATTCTGCCAAGGAATAAAAATCATCAGACATGAAAATCTAATGTTTTCTTAAAGCCCAATTAACATGATAATTAGCTTACCAGATGTATAACCAGTAATTTGTTGATGGTGATGGGGTAGAGATGTCATACCAACACCGCGGGTAAACGCACTGTAATGAGTGAAAGGGATGTGGATAATTATTTCTCAACTAAGCAAAATACATTGGAAGGTGATTACATTCAAATATGACATGAAAGAGAAATCAACTAATTTGACTAAAAAGGAGTAATAAACAAGCTTAAAGTACAAAGACCTTGGGTGTGCAATTGGATAAGAACCTTCTACACGTGCTCGAGGATGCCCTCGGGGATCTGACAAATGTGAATCATCTCCCTGCATGTTTCAAATTGATGGCATTGTAAAAAGGAAACATAATAAATAGGAACATAGGCAAACAATATATGACATACCAGTAGAGGAAATGGTCTCTTCCTTCCAGGTGAAGGGTAAGAATATTCCAGGTTAACAGAGCCTGCCCATGGAAGAATATGAAAGGGTGAAAATAAAAACATATCCTTCAATTTTTTCTTCTTTTTATTTGGGCAAGGGAAAAATCATATGCTCCCACATACTCCTACCAATTAAATAGTGGATATACTCAAGAAGAAAACAGAAGCCTTCAAATAAACAGTTTGTCGGATATAAAGTAGAAGAATATATTAGATGTAAATACATTCTTCTACAGCAGAGGGGCACCTAGGCACTGTCCAAGGCAAGTTATATTTATTTATCTTATATATGTATATAACATATAAAGCACATATTAGATGTAAATATTATAGAACTTTAAATGAAAAATTACGAGAAAAACTCAAATGTTCCTTACTAATAACTTTTCTTTTATTCGTTTAAACATCAGAGAAAGGAAAAACTTAAAAAGGGCAAGGCTAGGATCCTGCAACAATTTTATAGCGATTACTGATTAGGGCCAAATCGAGGTGGTGGAAGGCTGATTCTGCCTAGCACCTGCCTAGACTGATTTAGAACACTGCAATACTCTTAGACGACTAGAACCAGACTGTGTGGTTTCTCTCCGAAAGGATGTTGAAATCTTTTGTGCCTCGTCCGCTGAGACTTGATTCTTTACGCACATAACAACAAAAAATGAATGCATAAATGATATATCTTAAAAAACAGACCCTAGAGATCAGTAATAAGAGTTTAACATAAGAATTTTCTTAAATTAATGTCCATCATTTCCCTCCATGTAGTTTTTTTATCTATGCAATCACAATTGGTAACAGTATGATATCCTTACTTATAGAAATATAAATACAGTTTGAACACAAATGAAAAGGTGAAGCAACATTTAGAAGAAATGGAATGCCCAATTTACATGAAGCAAAACAAATATTATCATACATAAAATAAATATAACAATTCATAAGATAGAAGAAATAAATTCAATATTTGGAACTTATAACCTGTTTGTTATGCTTTCAAAGCATAATCAGAGAAGTATTACCTATGCCTAAACCAGGTCGTGTCGGCCTCGATGATGCTTGTTCTCTCAATAGTTGTACAAGTTCAGAAGTTGTAGAAGACCTTTGATCAACTCTAATATCTTCATAACAACTGCTGGTAGCTATCCTCATATTTCTAACTTCGTGTTGCTTTATGACAGCTAAAGCAAATGATAAAATTTTGGAACAATCAGATAAAACAGAATATTCTAATGAAGTCTATTTTAAATTGGAGTAATTTTTTACTTTTGCCAAATGCATTCATAAAGGACCGTGATATAATTTTTGCTGATGGAGGCCAAATAAAACAAATTAATACAAATATGAAGTCCTCGTCATTTACTCAGATAAGGGAGGAGTAACCTTGCGGTGAGTTCTTTACATCAAGAAGAACTTGGGTACATAGTTTTAACTGCCAAACTCTTAACTTTATCTTCTCATAAATCAAATAGGCCAAGACACCTACCCCAACTATTTTGGAATAAAAGGCCTGTTAAGTTGAGAAATCACTTGTGCTAAGACAACAAATGTAGTATTACTTGAACATTCTATGCACTTACTTTCTTGAACCACTTTATTTCCTTGT
This sequence comes from Panax ginseng, assembly GCA_020205605.1. Classification (NCBI taxonomy): domain Eukaryota; kingdom Viridiplantae; phylum Streptophyta; class Magnoliopsida; order Apiales; family Araliaceae; genus Panax; species Panax ginseng. The sequence goes on from CM035146.1 coordinate 104,946,693, forward strand.
AATTTGAAAAGTAAAAATATTATTTGGTAGCCTTTTCCAGATCATTTTTTTCTAGTTAGCTGTTAGTTTTAAATTTAAATACTCAAATAAAATGAAACAATAAAATTAGAAAATGTGGCGTTACGTGAATGGCATATATTAAACAAGCATGAGTAAAAATGTGAGCACTCACGTTGGGTTCCCTTGTGCTTCTCTTTAGAGAGTTCCTTACTTGGAGGAGTACGAGAGTGTTTCATTTGCTGGCCTTTTGGAATGGGTTTAGCAAGAGAAACTTTCACCTTTACCTAAAAATTTATATTTTGTAGAAATTTATTTAAGGAACTCATTGAACTAAATAAATTTGACAATACAATGTGCTAAATAATGCATAACCTTGGAACCTTCGTCGTCAATTTGTTCACGATTGAATGCCTCAATACATGCAAGAGCAGCCTCACGAGTTGTATAGTTAACAAATGCGAAGTCTTTTCTCCTAGACGAGGGCATATCTTTGGCAAGAACTACATTTTCAATTTCACCAAATTTGCAGAAACAGTCTTTTACTTTTTCTTCATCCCATGAGTAAGGCAAGTATTCAGTATAAACTGATTTCACCTACACATAGGAGAGGCAAGGTGAGTGGGCTGTAAATTGAAAAGATAGTTACAGGATACCAGTGGTAGAACTGATTTTTACAGAGGGAACATAATAAAAAAGAATGAATTAGAAATTATGGGTCGTGTTGTGTGTTTATGACATTATTTACAAATATATTTATCTATATGAGGAGAAAGAGGAGAGTTCTATTCAAGATTTAAGTCAAATAATTTTTTACATAAAACAGTGCCAATTTCTTTAAATAATCATAAGTAAATGCAGACAATTAGTCCAAGTAAACTTACCTTAAGCATTTCATTTTCATCTGGCTCAATCAAGGGTTCGGCCCATGCAACTTTTATATGCAAGTTCTTCCCAAAGACACCCTTGTTTTGAAGTTTTTTGTAAGCATATTGAGCATCTTTATTCGTCTCAAGTTCAAGAAATGCAAACCCACGGTTAAGCTCAATCTTGTTAGGATCAGCTACAACTGTAACGTGATCTATTTTCTCAATACCAATTGACTGCAGCAGTTTAACTACCTGCAGAAATGCAATACTTCTTCAGATATGTCATTTACTGTAAAAGAGTTACTGGAATATCAAATTATACAGAAAAGCTTACGTCGTCACTCTTCCACCTTTTGTCAATATTACCAAGAAATAATGTGTCATTACCCTCAACAGGCGATGTCGCACACTGCCTTCCGCAAATCTAATATATGATTTCAAAGACAACAATCAGAAACTATGATTTGCAAATCATAATGTCCCTACCTCCTTCCTCATAACTTTCATATAAAAAATTTACTTTGAAGGTCACGCAAACAAATTGAGATTATTCAATTAAAAGAACAAAGATATAAAAGAAAATAAAAAACACACACATAGGAGAGAGTTACCTCAACTTTTTGGTATTTTGCCAAAGCGTTCTTGGCATCAGTTGCTAGAGCATACCGCACAAACGCGTACCCTCTGTTCTTCCTTGTTTTACCACTCATCGCCAACCTCACTTCTACAACTTCTCCTACTTTCCCAAAAACTTTCCTAATGTCTTCCTCCTTTGTTTCCTTGTCCAAACCACCAATAAATATCTCAGTTTTTCGCCTCCTACGCCGCTCCAATGCTTCCATTTCCCCACTTAGTACTCCATCACCCGATAAAGCTTCCACCTTCAAACCACTAATGTCGATGTTTTCCGCCTTTTCCTTCATTTCTTCCTCGCACTTACCGTCACCACTTTCCATTTCCCCACTTAGTACTCCATCACCCAATAAAGCTTTCGCCTTCAAACCCCCAGTGTCATTGTTTTCCACCTTTTCCTTCATTTCCTCCTCGCACTTACCGTCACCACTTTTTAAATCCAAATTGTTTTCACTTGTACATTCATGATTTTGATGTCTAAGTGGATTCACATTCTGATCTTTCAACTGAGTTTCAGTTACAGATACAGTCTTCTTAGCTTCATCAAATTCCAAACCTGGAACTTCAGATAAATTTTCAATTAATGAACCATCATCCTTCTCTCCCTCAGAAACCTCAGACTCTTTTTGTATTAAAACATCAAGACTAGGTTTTTCAACTTCCAAAACCTCAGACTTCTTTTGTTTTCCAACATCAAGACTAGGCTTTTCAACTTCCATAACCTCCGACTCCTTTTGTGTTTCAACATCAAGACTAGGCCTTTCAACATCCAATGAGACAACAAATGTTGGATTAGCCTCACAATCAACAGCAGCATCCGAAACAATAACACCAGATTTAGAATTTTCAGTTTCCATAACTACAGTATTAGAATTAGTTTCAACTTCCATTGAAAAAGAATCAACAGGTTTAAGTTTTTCAACTTCCATATTAACAGACTCAATAAAATTAGGGTTTTCAACTTCCATATTAACAGACTCAGCAAAATTAGGATTTAAAACTTGGACCTCACCAAGAACATGAGGGCTAGGCGTTTCAGCATTAGTTGCGGATGATCCCAACATCTCTGGCACCTCATTCAACAAATCACGCTGCTCTTTCTTAATCTTTTTGGGTACTTTCTTCCTCACCATTTTCTTCACAATTCGAATCGTCTTCTTCACCGTAGTTTTTGTCTTTGCTCCACCAGTTTTTTCAGCTTCAATCAAGGCATTTTCAGGTGGCGCAGATGACTTCCCAACTAGGGTTTGTTCTACTCGGTCTGTAATTTTCGATTCCACATTTAGGGATTTTGCGTCGGATGCATCCACCGATTGAAGCTCTTCTTTAGGACTAATTGTAGTCTTTTCCGCATGCGTTTCCAGACAAACTTGTTCACCTTCAATCACTGATTTTTCAGAACGCGGAGAGACCTTCTCAACTAGGGTTTGCTCTACACCAATTTGGGATGTAATTTCTGAATCAATGTTAGAAGGGGTTGCTTCGGATTGAACAGGTAAGGTGTGAGGCTCTTCACCTACATCTTTAGGATTAGTTTTAGGGGAAACTGACTTAGGGGACGTTTCAGATGACGCTGTAGGGGCTGTTGCATGAGAAGATTTTGGTGCGGTTTTATGTTTGCGGGAGGTTGTAGAAGGGGGAGACGATTCTTTGGTGGTGGTGCGGATTTCCGGAGAATTGTCGACGGCAGTGGAAGATTTAGCGGAGGCAGAATTAGGAGATAGATTAGAGGGACTTACGGATTTGCGGGCGGTGGCTCGAGTGGTGCGCCTAAGCGGAGCGGTGATGTTGGAGTATTTCTTGGGAGGCATGTTTTGTTTTGATCGACGCTTCCTCTGTGTCTCGCTCCCAGTCTAAAAGTACTTGTACTAAAGATTGCTCCGACGTTCCAACTAACACAAATCCATGTCTATTAGGTTAAGGAGAAGTATTCAATAAATATTTTTAAATATTTTTTTTAAGTGATAGATTTTGGTAGAGTATATGAATTTTAAAGATTTTAAAAAAATTAAAATTATTATAAAAGACACTGTAAAATAAGTGACATGTTTTTATAGAATTTGTATCAAGATTTTTATAAACTTTTGTATACTTTTAATATATCTTGCAGTTTATATTAATTGGTAAAAAATCAACAAAAATCTTATATTTTAGATAAAATTAGTACGATATTAAATAATATTAAAATATTTTGACCATATTACAACCTAATTTGAAATAAAAGGCATCGTTGAAGTTGAATTATTAAATCATACTTAGTCTATTACAAGAAAATGTCCTATTTTATAATTTTTATATTTCATAAAAAAATTATTTTCTACTAAATAAAATAAAATAACAATTTCGATTTTAAAATTATTTTTCTTATCAAGTCATTATTACTAAACTAACAATTTATAATTTTTAACAAATAACAAAATTAACAAATTTATTACTTTTAAAAATAAACATAAAACAAAATACCTCCTTAATACTTACAAATATAATAAATGAGATTTTTTTTAGGATAGAAGAGCCAGAGCCATTGCAACATTTATTGCCACTTTTGCAAACTTTCTAGACCTTGTAACTGAACTTTCTTGTTCAAACTCGCCATTTGTTGCAGTTTTCCCAATAACGGCTGCATTTTGATTTTTGAGAAGGTAAGTTCCTTTCATCATCTTGGCTGGTTCTTCCGTTTGGATAAGCTAAGATATAGTACTAAAGTACCTGGGAGATGGAGCACAAGAATGTCATGGCGTTCCTCGCGCCGCCAATTGCAAAAAGGTTCACATTCATCATATGAGGGTGCTCGAGTAGAACTAATGAGCTTCGCTTCCATTTTAGGCATACTGGATTTCTTCTTGATTCAGGAGATTGTGCAGAAGAGGTTTCTTTGGGTTTTATATATATAACTTTGCAGGTTATCACAAATCAAATAATGGATATGCAATAAGATTATAACTGCAGGTAAAATACAGCCAAGCTATTTATTCAGTAAACCCAAGAAAAGTCATGACCAGAGTATCTTTCGTACAAAGATCTAAAGTTCCACGAAGAAAAGAAATTGAAACTATTGATTTGAAGTAAATTACTACTTCGAAAAGGATACCCAAAACTTGTTTCTGCTGCTTATTTCTTATCAAAAGTTCTTTTGAAAAATTGTCCCCCTGCCCCAACAGCTTCTCAGTACTCAAATTACTTGTGTTGTCTTTTAAAAGCATAAATGATACTACTATTGTTTTTCTGTTCTACAAGGTACATTGTCATGTCCATATTGCTAGAAAACTAAATTAAAGTAAACAAAAAGAACGAAACCATTCCCAAATAATATCGTATGTTCCAAAAGAAATGAATTATAACTTTGCTTCACATTCTTAGAATAGACATCATACCAGTGTGTGTTGGCAATTAAAAGATTACAAAAAAAAAATAGATCAACAACTTTTTGCTACAAAATTTGTTTGTCATGGAGTGTTATCTTTTGCCATGGCCAAGGCCACAAGAAAATCTTTATGATCCCTTGATAGAGTGCTCTGGCTTATGGCATTCCTCAGTTTAATCCCATATTTCTTCTTGAAAACACTTTGAATCTCATCCATGTCAACTTCAGCCCTGCTCACCATCACCCGTGCCAAAGCCCCCTTATCCACACTTGTGCCTTGTATGCTTGCATACAATATCTGAGACCAATCAATTGACCAAACATATTATGATTTGAAACAGTAGCTGTTTGTTAATTGATAAAGGAAACAAAGACAAAAAGGGGGTATGAAATGGAAATGTAGAAGAAGAATGAAATAAATTTCTGAGAGAGTTTATTTCCTTATTCTCACAAGTTCTTCCAATGTTCACAGCTATGAAGTCTGTGACTTTAAAGTTCCAAAGTTCACCGAGTTTATTTTCAAATTGGTAATTTCATGGCACTTTCCCAACACAACCAAACAAGGGGAAATGGAATTTCTTTATGAAAAGTTGCTGAAAAAAGAGCACTCCACTCTTACCCCAAGCCCAAACTTTAATTAGAGTAGTGGATAGTCTTTTTAAAACCATGTTTAAAGCCACTTTTTCTTGTCAGAAAGTAAACCCAGATTTTTATTTAACAGAATGAATAGTTCAAGAGAGATGATAATACCTTTGCGTAGTATTTGGGTGGATTGCATATGTACCTTACTACTTCTTTCAAAGCATCTTCAAATCCCCCATAGTTTTCATTCTTGAGTGCCTGCAAAATATATCAATTTCTTTAAGAAAAAATCAGAACCAATTTCATACAAGTATACAACCATGGAACAAGAAATGTAATTTTCTATTACCTTGGTATAATCATGCCCATAAATATGGTTATAGCTAGAAAATGTCAACTTGAATTGAGGAATACTTCTTTTACTAAGCATCTCTAGCACAACAGATTCATTCATTGCCCCTAATCTTCCTTCCCCTGTTTGATAAAGCCTTTGCGCGTCGCACTTGGCAATGTGTTGACTGACATCTGCATGGTGTGATTTGTGCGATGCAGCCAATGCCATCAATATCTGTCAAAAACACCCAATCAAACCAAATTACACTTTCTTGATTTATGCCACGCATTTTCTTGATTTGTTGGGATTCTTAAATTGGGGGAAAAGAAGAATAAATATGTAGTCGTGTGTTTCAGGAAGATGGAGAATACCCAATTCTTGATTTGTTTGGTTATGAATCGAAAATTAGACTAGAATGAATATATATCAGAGAAAAGCTTACCCTTTGGTACGGATTAGATGGCTCAATACTGATAATGTCTTGGTCCAACTGCCTCTTGAATTTTGTCTGATAAGCCTGTTGAATAAGAAGAAAATGACTTGATTTTCTACCCACAAAAACTTCAACCAGAGCCTTGTAGTTGATCCCACTTAGCCGATCATGTAATTGTGAAAAAAAATATTAAATAATACTAATAAATAAAATAATTAAATAATATTTAAAGTTGATACATTTAATTTTTACTCTATGAATTGGATAATTTAGTATTTAATCTAGCCGCGTCCGCGTCGCGCCCATGTGGGTTAAGCATCAACATGGACAACCCTGCACAAGTCTCGGGTGAAATTCTTGGCTTATTTCTTTGGCTGCTGTTATTGAGGAGACCATGTATCAGGTCTTCTCCATACATTTCTTTGTATTTCTCTCTGATTTTACGGCATTCAAGTTGCGTTCGACTACTTAAAGCTTGAACCAAATGATTTGATTCTCCCCAAGAATCATGAATCTCCTTGCAAACAATCTCACAACTGTGGCCTGACATACTTGGTCTAATTCTTTTTTATAAAATGTGCCCAAAATAAATGAATAAGAGTCCCCTGCCTATTTTATACTGGGAGGAATGACTTGGATGCCAAGGAAAGCGAGATTTTTTTTGACTTCTTTCAGGCCCGAAGTATAGAAGGGTGTTTGTGGTTTGCTTTGGGAAAAAGCTGAAACTTCTGTGCACTTGTTGGAAAGTACTGAAAAGTGGAAAAAACAAATTGTACCATAATCAAAAGTGTGGAGTGGTCTAGTGGAAAATTGTTGGTTTTCTGAGTAGACCATGAGTCTGAATGAATCGAGCCCTTTTTCTCACTAAACTTTTTATGTGCTCATTTTCAATTGGCCACTCTTTTCCTCTCTCTGCCCCCTATATATATATTTATATATATATACTAGTACGGGTTGCGTGTTACAATCGCTATAAGAATCTTATTAAATTTAGAAGAGTAATTAAAAGATATTCCATAAAAATTAAATGAACAAGGATCAAATTATTATATAACCAAACTTGTGGGCTGTTGGTGTGTGGTTTAATGGGGGTCGGGAGATTCACGTCATGCTACATAATGTTACAATGAAAGTGAAGAGTTTGATATTTTAGAGGGATTACCGTTGAAATTGACATCTAATTTTTTGAATTTAGTTAGTATGAAATTTATTTTTTAATAAGTTGGTCAATTGACGAATAAAATATTAACACATATAGAGTCTCGTATGTGTGTCAGTACTCTATTGACCAATTGACTAACTTACTTAAAAATAAATTTCATGTTAACCACTTTATAATTCCTTTGTCTAATTCAATTCCCTATTTCTCAGTAAGTTAAATCATATTCAATTACTAGACTTACAATTATGAAACTTTTACGTAGGACTTCTATTAGATTTGGGGGTTTGAAGTTGTATGATCAAGCTATAAATACACTATATAATCCATATTTCAGGTACTTATACAACATCTACTTTTACGCACTAAAGCAATTTCAAACTTACGTTTTTTTTTGTCTGTACTTGTTATCACATCAAAGCTATCTCATGTCGACCTCGGCCATCAAACTTTTTGGTATGATCATTTTTTCACTCAGTAAGTTAAATTCGTTGTTCGGTGATTCGACATATTTTGTCATTAACACGCGCCAAAAAGAAGGAAAAAATTTGTGACACCAATTTCACACGACTTTAATGTTGTGACAACTCGTCATTTATGTATAATTTTATTGGTCTCAATTTCTCAAATGATGTGTTATTATTATATTAGTTGAGTCATATATTTATGATTGACTGTATCATAAAATATATTTTGTATTATTCATTTGAGAGAGACTTTAAGCATTACCTAGAATACATAATTGTTTCTGAAAAGAAAATGAATCACCTATGGTTGAGTTCATAGAGGGAAATATTTGTTATTAATGGCAAATGGAATCATAGATGTAGTTTGTATACATTGAGCTAAAGTAACAACTTAGACAGTTGTCCATGGAGAGAAGAAAGCCAGGCTGGCCTAAAAAACTTTTATGCAGCCTGGCCGGGGCGGATCCGGAGTCCCACCGGTCCAATACTCACCTAAGTGCCCCACTATTGTCGAATTTTTATTTTTATTATAAATTAGTTATATATTATTATTTTTTATTTAATTTATAAATATTATCGTACATAATATTAATCTGTTATTACTATAATCAATATATAAGTATAGTAATACAAAAAAATGCAAAGTAATATATTAATTTTATAATAAAATTTGTGTTTGGCACGAACTATTATAAAATAAAAATAATAAATTACCTTCTGATATCTTACTGGGCTGGGTCTAGTATTTGAGATGAATTGGGCTGGGCTGGGTCTGGTATTTGAGATGAATTGAAACTTTCCTTATAGGGGCAGGTAATAATTTGGAAAACAATTTAAGATATTCAGGGTCAAATGTTTAACCTATAACATGAAAGAGTTACACCATACATATCTGACCAATGAAACCATCTTTCTGAGGCAGATCTTTTTATGAATTATAATGCATGAGAATTTCTTATATAATGGAGTACTGATTTAAACTATAAACATTTTTTTATTCAATTCTTTAATTAATCATGAAAAAAATAAACATAATATAAAATTATGTGATTAAGACTATTTAATCATAAAATTAATAGTCTTTGATTATAATAATACTCCCTCCGTCCCGAGATAAAAATCCTGATAAACTTTTTACGCATATTAAGAGTAGGAATAAAATGATAAAATTGTCCATAATAATATGTCATTAAATATGGAGAGAGAATTATAATAAGAAAAGTATGAGATATTTAATGCTACGGACATAATAAGAAAAAATGTGTAAAAGTTTGCTTATTAAAGGAAAGTAGACATTTAACATAGGACTACCCAAAATAGTAATAAGGACTTTTATTCTGGGACGTAGGAAGTAACTTTTTTTATTCAATCCTTTAATTAATCATGAAAAAAACAAATATAATATAAGATTATGTGATTAAGACTATTTAATCATAAAATTAATAGTCTTTGATTATAATCTCATTGATTATAATAATAACTTTTACCCTAATGAAAGTCAAAAAGCAACCTTTAGTCAAATAATAGCCCTACTTTTCTCTTTGCAACTTTATCACTTAAATTTGATCCGGTTAGCATGAATTTTATTTTTTAGTAAGTTGGTCAATTGACCAATAAAATACTGACACATATAAAGCATCGCTTGTGTGTCAAAGACTCTATCATCCAACTTATCGAAAAATAAACTTTACGCTAACTACTTCCACTTAAAAAACTCATCCAAAAACCGAGCGCATAAAATATTTCAATTGAGATGTTTATTATTATTATATTTAATAATACACATATATTTCTAATATTGTTTAGTAAAAGGCAAAATAATAATTCAAGTTGTGTTCAATACATGGTTGGTACATAAGACTGTAAAATGAGCAAACAGCTCGATTTTAATTCGTACAACTAAAAGTTCGATTCAATCTCAATTGAAATATAAATAATTTAAATATAAACAAATTTTCAAAGTTCGATAAACTACTCGAATCTCTTTAAATTGTTATTTTCTATTGATTAACTTAAATCAAACCTTATTTTATAGTTAATAAATTTTATGAACCAAATTTAAATAATTCAATACTCGATTCGATTTGCTTCATTTAAACTCTTATCGATACATATATGTCTAATTGTTTCTAAGAATAAAATTTATACTTTAAATTACAATTTTAAACTAAAGTAAACGTGTACATTGCTCATTTGTCTAGAAGCACGTGTTTTTCCTATTAATTAAGAATTTAAAATTTCTAGGGTTGCATAGAGCCATAGAGGGATTCTGGTCATTATCGCCTAACTTTGTCGTATTTTCATAAACAACCACTATTGACAGCCTTAAATTGTAATTTTATTCTCAAAAAGGGCATGTCTTTTGATGAAAAATTGAAAATGAATGAAAAGAATCTAAAAAAAATTTGAATGCGTTAAATAAAATAATTTGTGATTTATTTGATAATTATTTATCTAAAATATTGAAATATATGTATTATTCTATTTTAATCTTATGATCTGTTATGAATAAATTTATTATATAACATTAATTATAAATAAATAATATAAATTTTAGATGAAGTATATTATTAAAATATAATTTTAGTAAAGAAAATACTAAAAATATTAATAACATTATATATTACATAAAATCAAAACAAAACACTTAAATAACATTCATTAAATTGGTTATCCAATTTGTTAAACAAAAAAAAAAAAAAAAATTGTACATGACAAAATTTGTTTACAATAGTAAACAATATGAGTATTGAATGTAAATTTTAATTGTCTATGAGAATGTAAGTAAAAATATAATTCAACACTACCTCTTACTTATTCAGCCACAAATTTTTAAATGAATCGTTCAAACATATTTACGCATTTAGAGTTTTAAAATTGTTAAACAAATTGTCTAAATGACTTATTCGGTTAGAATCAAATTTATTCAGACCTATTCAAAAATAAACAAACATCCTCTTAGTTGGGGTACTTTATTTAAATTATAAGCATAGAAGGAATTTGAAACTAAGGAGATATAAATTTATTATAGTATTACATATACATAAACGAAGTTGAATTACGACCAATGTGAAAGTGTATGTGATAAAATATAATAAATTAAAATGATATCCTTCTTAAATTCTATTTATCTCATATATACACAGATCGTAATCATAATTCGATTAAATTTTTTGACAATATATATAGCAAAGATTTTTTTTTTTGAAAAAAAGGTTAAGCGCATACATGATAATTTTAAATATTTCTAAATTTTATAATTATAATTTTATTTTATTTGTGAAAGTTAAGAAAATTTGACAAGAAAATGCGATTGCGACGGCTGGTGGGACAGAGAATGAGAGACAGAGCATCCCCAAAGTCCAAGTAGAGGTCATTGTAGTGTCGGCATCTTGACCATAAAACGAGTCAAGCGGATGACAAGAAGATTGTCATTGGCTTGCTGCCCTTTTGCTTGAGGACTCACTCGATTATAAGTCTTGCTTGTCGACTCTGGACTCTTTTTAAAACGAGTCTTTTTGATATTATAAACTTTTGTTTTTTAAATTTATCAATCTTAATTTTTGGATGTCTTTTTAAAATGAAATTTATTTTTAAATAAATTTAATTATTTAATAAATAAAATATTGATATATATATAATCTTGTCAATACTACTATTTATTAATTGATCAATTTATCCAAAAATAAACTTTATACTAACTACTTTCTTAATTTTTATATTTTTTTAATAACTATTCTTTTGTCAATATAATATTAAATAATTACACGAATAATATATAACAACTTAAACACATAGATTTAAAAGATAATTAAGAATATGTTTAAATGATAAATTAGATATAAAATCTATATATTATGTTTCAAAAATTCATTGAAAAGATTAAAGATAAATTTATTACTAGTACTTCATTTAAGGGTTATGTTCAAAACTAAAAGTTGTTAATACTTTCTTAAAATATACAAATAATAAATAAAAAGCAATAATTTTAATTTGATATTATATCTCTACTCAACCCAATTACTATACCAAAATCCTTGCTTTTGTTTTTGCAACTTGAGTCGCAATTTATACATCCATTATTCCATATATATGGAGTATTCCAAATTACAAACAGACCACTACTAGGTTACCCGCCCTCTGCCATTATAAGGGGTTAAACCGTCATTACATGGGACCACAAGAAACTTCTTCATCGTCTCCAAATACTGTTTTTGGTTCAAATAAAAATCCAAGTTGATAGATAAATAGATATAGATCAAGATCATGGAGAATTAGATATAGATAAAATCGAAATTACAGGGAAAAGTAGGGATCAAATTTTATCAACAGTTACACATTCTCCTGCTCATATTCTTTTCTTCTTCACAACTTTCAAAGCCGTCCCCTTCATTTATTATACTTTTCTTCACCTGCTGCAATCCAATTCCTATTCTTTTCAACTGCAAGTTGCAAACATATATTTATATAGACAGAGGAAAAGAGCTCAAAGGGAATCATAATTTCTGGGTTTCGCAATGCAGGTGTGTTCGTTTTTCAAGATCTGTTGTGGCTTTATTACTTTTGTAGTTTTATTCTATGTTTTTTTTTGATTTCATTGGGTTAATGTGATTCGAATATCTTCTTTTACTGGGTCAGATAAGAACAGTGCAAGTAGGTCATGTTTCAGATCTAGCTACTGAAAGAGAAATTCACGAGTTTTTCTCATTCTCTGGAGATATTGACCATATTGAGATCCGCCAGTACGCTATTTATTCGTCTCTTGCTTTTCTATTATTAAAGTTTAAGTCTTTTTGTTTGGAATTTTGGTGTGAATTGGATTTGTTTGTGTTAATTGTTTTGTTGCAGGGATTCAGGGCCAAAGACTGCATTTGTCACATTTAAAGATCCACAAGCCCTTGAAATCGCCTTGTTATTATCGGTAGATTGGCAAATTTGCTTAATTTAGATGTTCATGTTTTTCTTTCTTGTTAAGTGTTGAATTTGCTAAATATTTATTCTTTGTTTCTTCATATCATATTTGTTTCCATGTGAAGAACTATCTCAACTCTATTAACTGAAAAATAAAGTTTTACTTATTACTTATATGGTCCACAATTACTTGTAACCGGATCATATGTTTAAAAACATTCCTTAAATTAAATGAATTTATGGGATTTCTTATAATTAAGTAAAGGTTATGCACTTACCTTACTGTGATTTTTTTTAAAGTAGTAATTTTATCTTACCATTTTTTTTGATTAATTAAGAATTTAACCTTGTCAGGATTTCCTTGCATCTTCTCAGTTTCTCGCTAATAAAGTTAACATCTTGAACATTATCATCCTAAAGGACATCATTCTTAGGGGTGGTTCTTGAGCATGGTTTTTGTAATTGTTGTGTTATTTACATAAGCAGATTTGTGGAACCTTCTTATTCTTGAGACTGAAAGTCTGAATCACATGCACATTCTTTTGCATTTTTGCAGGGAGCAACCATAGTAGATCAAATTGTCAGTATAACTCCTGCTGAAAACTATGTTCCACAACCTGTGATACGGGTAACTATATTTGCACATCAGCTATCCTCTTTCCATGTACTGTAGTTGAGTTTTATACTTTATTTTCAATGTATGCAGGGTGCAAGTATGGTAGACAACAACATGAGCATGGTTTCAAATAATACTTCACCTCATGCTGAGGTAATAAATACACTTTAGATTCCACTATTCTCTTAGAAGTTAAGATCTTTTTTTTGTTTACATATATATTAATTTTCCACATTTTCATGAGTGACTCCACATTTTGTTTTATTTATTTATTTTAAAATTTTATTTTGGAACTTGAGGTAATCTGTGTATGCTAGCAGGCTCAAAATATTTCTCCAAGCAGTGGAAGAGTGTATGTTAGTAAAGCTCAAGATGTTGTCTCAACTATGCTGGCAAAAGGTTCAGCTATTAGGCAGGATGCTGTGAATAAGGCTAGAGCATTTGATGAAAAGCATCAGCTGAGAGCCAATGCATCTGCCAGAGTCAATTCCTTTGACAAGAGAGTTGGACTTACAGAGAAATTAAATGTTGGGATTTCAGTGGTGAATGAGAAAGTGAAGTCTGTAGATCAAAGGCTTCAAGTGTCGGATAAAACAATGGCAGCACTGATGGCAGCAGAGAGGAAATTAAACGACACAGGATCAGCTGTCAAATCAAGCAGGTTTGAAAATCTCCACGCCATCATTTTCTTTTTAATTGTCAGTTTCATACTTGTAGTAACGTAGTTTATTGCATACACTTGCTGAAGCAATTGCTGAGTGCTGATCATATCAAAGATGGGATATTGCCAGTAAAAAATGACCAATGTATAATAATCATCACTCGGCACTTTCTTATAGTAGGAACAAGCTATCTTTCATAATTTGGCAGTGTTACTTTTGGTGAACTTATCCATCTGCTTATCATGGATATCCCATTAAAGATTTGCTATTGAATCTATCTAAAGGTATATCAGTGGATTGTTACAATATCATACCCTAGTGCAGTAGTTCTAGCTGATTGGTTCTCTCTTGGTGACCTGTGGCTGGACTATTTATAGAGGAATCTCTTAGTCTTATACTTGTTTAATAAAGTTTTAAGCGAAGTCGGGTATGTTTATGGGCTTTAATAGTTTTAGGACTTCAAAATTTTAGGTTGGAAAAGAAAAACCTAGGCATCACACCATGGGCTTAGGTTTTAACCAAACAAACAAAATCCAACTTTCCAAAAAAATTAAAAAGTAAAAGCCTTCCAGAAAGTTCTGTGTTGATTTCTGTTAAATGAGATGATTACGTACAATATATGGACTCTTATATACCCACAATTATAGTAGGACTTGGAATCCTTTTCTGGAAAATCAGACTTTTTACTACACGAATTTTAGAAAGTAGTTAAATCTTAATTTCAACATTTCTTTCTTTTGTAAGTTTCATTTTTCTCGTTTCTGGTGGACTGCACTGAAAGATGAGGGTGGTTTCAAGCGATCTGAAGACATTTATGAGCTTTCTGTCTTCAGATTTTTGCACATACTGTACTTGTATATGACATTTGTGAGCTGTATCATTTGCCTTTGTATCTTCTCTTCACTGCTCCTTTGAATAAACTAATGGATGATGATATCCTAAAAAATTATGTTCTACTATAAAGGGATAAACAAATGAGATTTAGTTGTTTGACTTCATTGACTTGAAGCCAAAAGGTTTTGTCTTAGCAACCGTGCTTTGATGTCTTTCCACATAAGTGGTTGGTTCATTTTTAAAGCACTGATTAGCCACCTGAAATTGTTGTTATCTAGTTTTGTTTCCGTGTTTATGGCAGTTTGTGTTATATAAACAGAACAGTTATGCTGTTCTTTCCCCTGCTAAAAGGCATATGATTAATTTGGGGATGAACAGGTATGTGACAGCTGGAGCAGCTTGGCTGAATGGCGCTTTTGGTAAAGTGGCAAAGGCTGGGCAAGTTGCTGGTTCAAAAACTAGAGAGAAATGGAGTATGGCTGTGTCAAATTTGACTGCCAAGGTTAGGGTTTTTTATTTGTTTCTTTGTTATATATTTTATTGCTTCAATTGTTGTTATTTTCAAGATCCCTATAATGAAAAGTAAAAGTGAAAATAAAACAAACCATAAGAAGAAAGCTCCACAGTCCACTCACACATGGGGTTGGGTTAGGATTCCTATAGGACCTTATTTGAGGGCATAACGGACCTTATAGGTTGAAATTCACTTGTTATATAGAGAAGAATATGCCCAAGTGGATTCAATTTCTCTTAACTCTTTACATTCTAAATGTTTGATATAACCCCCCAAAAAAAAAAAAAAAAAAAAAAAAAAAAAACAAAAACCTCACCCCTGAAAACTAAGAAAACCCCCCATAAATAATAATAAAAACAATTCTTAAAAAAATACGCAAACTTGAAGGGGGGGTGGGGGGGAGAAAGAGGAAAAGAAAAAGTAAAAACTAATTCCTATACCTAGATTATTGTTTATTTATGCTTGTTCCCTTGTCTTGAACCTTGAAAAGTTAAAGTTACGTTAATTCTTCTTTTCCCTTCAATTCTTTTTAATATAAATATGAAAAAGAAAAGGAGAAAGAGCAAACATGTACTCAAAGTCAAAACCACATCTTTGGCACGTTTCTTCTTTCCCTACTACATTTGTTTGTCCTTGTTAGATTTGTAGTTAAATTTCAGAATATACAATTGCCATCCTGATGTTACTGCCCTTTTTAAACTATTGTTGTGCGTGCAACAAAGGGAAAATCACACACAAACACTCGGTTATTTCAGGCACTAATTATTAGGGCCATCTAACTTGAGGTCAATAATTTACTTGTGTACTCCCTCTCCCTTTCTCTCTCATGCTTCAGAGTTGGTCTATAAATTTCAGGCTCGACTCCTGTTTAATCACTGATGCCACCTTTTCATGAATGCAGGATCCTCCAATTGCTGCGTAAGCTACAATGTATAGTAACCAGGAAGTTAATTTTCTCGCAAGGAACCAGTTGGATGATTTTATCTACTCTTCAAAATGATATGTTGGCTTGAACTCTAGGTCTAGGGTTGCAGAAATTGGGTTTGTGAGTAAAGAAATTAGTGCTTTATCCCGATATACCTCTTTTTGACTTGCATTTGTTTTTGTGTTCAGCTATGTAATTCATTTCATTAGTTTATTATATTCTTCCTGTCTGAAGGAGTTGTGCCTTTGGGTGTGTAATATTGTTTTCATATTAAGAAAGAAGGTAAATTTTCTGTAAGCATATTATCAATCAACTTGGTAGAGTAGGACAGGAGTTTATGCTTTATGTGGTCATGATCAATTTATCTCCCTTGCTTCTAACTCCATGGAAGGGTAAAGTGGAAAATACATGACAAAGTGCATTTTATGTTTTATTGATATTTGATCTTTTCTTAAATGAGTGATAAATTGGATTGTTCCGACTGGTTTGAAATTGTTTTTATCGGTGGAGGTAAAGGATAATGCTATGAATGAAGTCTAAGAAATCCCTCTAATCCTTATTCTTTGGCTAGAAAAGTTCCTCTCAAAAACTACCTAGCCACTAATTTTTGGTCTTAATCCCTATATCCCACTGGGTTTATAAAGAATAACAACGATGTGCAAATTTCCTTGCACCCTGCCAAAGTGAATCAAGTTTTCCGTAGATTTGGCAACTTTTTTGCAAATCTAAGCATTGTTCCTTTTAAAAGGCACTGTTAAGTAGCATGAGATACAGCAAATAATTTATAGGTTGATTTAACAAGCGCCTTGCATCACAAAGCCAAATTAGATTACTTGGTCCGGGCCTGTTCGGGAATGACTTATAAGTTATAATATAAGTTGATTTAAGATCAACTTATAAGTAAAAACATTCGGTATCAATTTGACTTATAAGTCAGAAATTAAGTTAAAACAAGTTAAGAAAGTATTCAACTCATAATGACTTATAAGTTAAATAAATGTAAAGAACATTAATAAAAAGAGGAACAAAATAGAAGTGGGGCAAAATAGACATTACATTAAATAAGTCACAATTAATTGCTTATTGTTTTTGACTTAAAATCCAACTTATAAGTCAAAAAATAAGTAGTTGCCAAACAAGTGAAAAAGAACTTAAAAGTTGGTTTGAGTTTGACAAACTTATAAGTTGTTCCCAAAACAGGTTGAACCTCTGTATTCCCCTGGAACATTCTTTTTTATAGTTTCTTGCTCTACAGGAGATAAAAGAAAGTGTCTTCTTGTATACATACATATAAACGCCTAATTATGCAATCAACTTAAAAGCCCTTGTGTTAGAAAATTTACAAAAACTGAGCCTATGACTGGATTAACATACCACACATATTAGTCAAAGAAACCATTATATATACATATTAATACTCGAGACTGATTCATTTGTTCAATTTTTGTTCATTCTAAAACTGAACATGAGTTTACTGACTGGTATACTGCACCACAGTGTCTCCAATTATAACAGCCAACAGTATAGAAAGGTTTGGCTTTTTCAGAATAACAGATAAACAAGTTTGAGAGAATGCTTTATTGGTGTTCTGCTGCACAATGCATAAATTGCCAGTTTGCTAGTGCTCACGGAATGCAGAATTAAGAGTTGATCCATCGTTTAACAAATTCATAAATCACTATACACAAGGCTTGTACATGGGAGCAAAGAAATTATGACTTTTTGTGAGTTATACAAGAATTAATATCAAGAAGCATAATGAAACAACACTGGTCATTTTGACTAATAAAGTTGTAACATCTAACTGTCGATAATGAAATGGATATATTAACTAATGTATGTTCTTGTGGGTTTTACCAACTACAACATACAGATATCATCACCTTCTTAAGTTCTTATCAACACTGCCTGAACAACAGTTCCTCCTCGGTACTACATAAAGTTTAATCTGTAACTAATTCGCAAAAATCATCGACATGTCAGCCCAAACAATATTTTGATGTTGACTACTTTTCAAGCCATAAAATTTCATTGTCATATAAGATTAATAACTTCTATTCATTAGTAAATCCATCCATCAACCTACGGTAATTAGCAATATACAGTATAAACCCCACTCAAACATCTCATCCACTAGAATTTGCCTTGTTCATTTTACCTACCCAACTACATCCAGAAAATCAGAATGTTATCGATCATCCCATCTGGATTGGAACCCTTGCTGGAAGTCAGTGAACTCATGTTATTAGCTTTCACCATTCTACCCGCATCTTGCAGACCCCGGAGTAGATTTATAAGCCATATTATCCAGAACAACACTCCTTTAGCAGTCATTACATTTGTTAAAATGCCCATAAATTTCTTGACAAATCTGCATCTTTACACATAAATATCAGTTATTGTCATCAGACGGCACTTCTATTAGCTAGTCCAGCCATCAATCTATTATAAGTTGCAATGTTGGGGATAAACTCTCTGTCCAACATCTCATCCACCAGAGCTTCCCCTTCCTTCCTTTTGCCTTCCCTTGCATACCCAGAAACCAAAATGTTATAAGTCATGCCGTCTGATTTTAGACCTTTGCTTGCAGCCAATAACCTCAGTTTATTTGCTTGTACAGTTCTCCCTTCATCACACATATCTTGGAGTAGGCCATTATAAGTCACACTGTCAGGAACAATTTCTTCTTTTAGCATCCTTTCCAATAATTGAAATGCCTCTTCAGTCCTTCCCAGTGACCGCAAACCTTCAATCAACGTTGTACAAGCAATTGAGCTCGGTGCATTCCCCTTTGCCCAAAGCTCATCAACCACCTCCACTGCTCTGCTCACATTCCCTACTCCACAAAGCCTGTCAATGAGATCAAAATAATCAAATCCATTAGGTAAAACCCCTTTCATCAAGAAATCAATCAAGAGATCACATTCCTCCAACAACCTCCCTTCTCTGCATAGCCCATCAACCAAAATCTCACAAGTCACAGTCGAAAACTCACACCCCAACTCAATCATCTCATAAGCCATCCCAATCCCTTCCTCAAATTTCCTCTCCCTGAAAAACCCCTTGATCAAAGTATTAAAACTAACCACATTTGGAACACATCCCTTGACCTTCATCTCCTTGAACATTTCCAAAGCTAACCCAAATTGCATATTGCGACAATGCCCACTAATCAGCACATTAAATGTAACCACGTCAGGCTTAACCCGATCCTTAACCATTCTGTCATAAAATCGCAAAGCTTTCTCATACTCCCTATACTTAACAAACCCATGAATCATAATATTATACATAGCAACATTAGGCCTCCCATCAATTAGTTTACGCATATTATCAAACGCATTAAGTGCATCATCAAATTTACCAACTTTGCAATACGAATTGATGGCGAAGCGAAAAACGAATTCAGTTCTAGGACAAGAGAAGATACCGTCGGAGCATGGGCAAGGATTAGAGATCATAAATTCGAGAACGGAGGAGAGAGAATCGAAACGGTGAGTTATAGCGAGGGTGCGGATAATCCATTCGAAGGTGGAGTGATCGTGGCGGAAGGAATCTAGGGAGGCGGCGTAACGGAAGACGTGGAAGTCGAGGTGGGTGAATTTTGGGTGGTAATGGAGTTTGTTTTTGAGGAAATGGAGGAGGTCGTGTGGGGTGAATGAGGGTTTAAGATGGGTATTGAGAAAGTGGGTGAGTTCAATTTGGGTTGTCGAGGAGGAGAGAGAGAGAGTTGGGAGAGGAGTGAGAGCGGTTTCAGATGGTGGTGGCGGCGGCGGTGGGATGACGGCGGAGTTAGGGAGTTGGATTGGAGAAGGCGGAGCTGGAAGGTGGCGGTGTGGTGGTTTGGGAATTGTTCTTGGGAGTTTCTTGAATGTCATTTTTGTGAACACAGAAAAGAATGGCAATTTTTGGTACTATTACAGTACTAATAATTATTCAGGTGGCTAAAACGCAAGTTTTTTTTTTTAAACTCTCTAGTTACTGAATTTTTAAATGAACACAAATAAAAAAATAGACAGGAAATTAATTATTTTATTTAAAGTTTTCTGTTTAAATGAAACAAATTTATTAGACAAAAAATTAAATAACATATATAATTTTTACTACTCATTATAAATTAAACAAGATTAATATAAGGATAAAATAATAATATTTTTAACTTTTCCATCTTTTTCTTTTAAATAACAATTTCAAAAAACTTCAACTTTATATTCAATTATTTTCTATCCTAATTTAAGTTTTTACGGTTTTTTTCAAAAACCTAAAAAAAAAAAGAAGCAATGTTATGGTGCCCAAAAAATTTATTCCCAAATTACTCAAAAATACTTTGAATTGTTATACTATAAAATCACAGTATAATAATTCAAAAGAACTTTAAAATTTTCGGACAAAATTTCAAGCACTCCATATTTTTACATAGAAACACTATTTTTATATGTGTTTTATATTTTTAATATTTTTATATAATTTTTAAGTCACTGTATTACATGTAAGTTAATTTTTACAAATTAATTTGAGTTATGCTTATATCACAAGTATTGGTCAAAAAATGACAAGTAGGAAGAATCAAGAATGTGCAAAATTTCTTAAAAGAGGGAATAATTAAAGGCCCAATGGTCAACAAAACACAAGACTAATTTCAAAAGGTGTAAAGTTAGTAAAGAAAAGCCTCAGACCCACAATCCCTCGTGCATGTAAGTTGGGCACAAATATTCATTTATTTTCCAATTATTTGGCCCGGCTACGAATAGAGACCAAACAGACTTGGTCAAGTTTCCGAATTCCGATAATCCTAATCCTTTTTACCACTTGTTTTCTCTTTAAATATGATTGGAAATTTAGTTGGGCCCGGCCCATATGAGGATGGCTGAGAAAAGTAAAAGGTGTTTGTATATATATCTTTATATTATATGAAGTATACTGTATTATATATATCTACTTTGATATGAAAATTCTTTCCCATGAGGAACAAGATTAATTTTTATGTGGAATCATAATTCTAGATTTGTTTATCATCGGTCAATTGATCAATACATTTTTGACAAATATAATTTTGACACGTAGACAGACAGAGATCATCTTTCGGCTTGCGTAGGCAAATAATTTGATTTTCTTACACGACCGTCAAAAAGATGGAAGATTATATTAAGAGGGTTTAGAGGGGGGACTGGATGGAAATTTTCCTTACTGGTATAGTCAATTTTCCTAATTCTTCATACTGATTTATTGGTTAGTTAAAATATTGGGCCTCCTATATCATTAAATGATTGTATTTTACAAAAAAAATTTAAAAGTATTTTGTTAGCAATATTGTTGTAAAAATAAAATTCAAAATTAGAGATATTTTTTTTATTTTAAGACTATAAAATAACGTGATATTTTTAATTTGTCATCACTTTTTTTTATCAATTGAAGAATATAAAATTATCATTAAAAATTATTGTTTTATAAATATATCTCTAATTCTAATTTTAGAAGGGAGAAAATATCATTTTCGAACGGAGTTGTGTTGTGCCTTAAGTTTATGGATCTCAGATCTCTATATATCACGCGCGAGCGAGCTAGTACCCCACACAAACAAAAGAAAAGTTGGTAAAATCATGCTTTAGTATGGGATGTGACATTTTATTTATTAAAAAAAAATATGATGGAGATATTATTATTATTTTCCTGGCTAGCTAGTTGTTGGAATAAATGTGCTAGGAGTATGTTATCTTTTTCTCCTCTCTCTCTCTCTCTCTCTGATCTCTCCAATATTTTATGTATATATGTGTGGAAGAAAGCAGGAAGATTGAGAGTTGAGTAGGTTATGATTGTTGAATCATGATTCATGGGAGAGATATATCAAGATTTCTTAAAGAAGGGCTGTTTGGAATGAAGTTTGATCCAAGATCCATCCGTCCATTATTTATTTTGCTAATTCATATATATATATATATATATATATATATATATATATATATATATATACACACACACGGATCATATCGATTTCGGATCAGGCTTCATTCCTCACAGCAACCTTTCTTTTCTGTGGTCGTACTTCAAATTATCGGAGGAGTTGTATATAATCAAAGAAACGTACAGGTATTAATTATTTCAGTTTATTATATATTTATCTTCATCAAGTTTTTATATATAGATTTTGTTTTGTATATCGTGTTTGATTTTCTCTATTTAATTAGTTATTACTCTTTATCCACTAATGATATATATATATATTATATATATATATATATATATATGGAGAATGTTCCATAATTTTATAGGAATATACTATTTATATCATTAAAAACACTATGATTAAAAATTAAAATCAACCTCCACTATTATTAGTAGGATTTAAAATTTATTAAACAGGGTTTAAAATTTATAAATTAAGGTTTGTAGTTATTTAACTAAGATTTAAAGTTTATTAACTCATTTTTTAACTGATTTAATATTGACTGTTCTGATTCTATCCTAGCTAGCAACGCTAATGGATCTTAGTCTAAAAATAAATTCAGTCAAGTAAGACATAAGGACCTTTAGTTCTCAAATTTGATTCTCATTGATTAGTTTCGTGCGAGTTTTTTAATTATTTGTGTAACGTTTATTTTTATTTTTATTTTATATATTTTATTTTTTTTCTTTGAGCGAGTTTAGTAATTATTGTAATTTTTTACTGTTAGTATAAGGTTTATTTATATTGTAATTATTATGAACTAGATACTTAATGTTGATAATGAAATTCATTGTATTATAATGATATCCTAATCTTTTGAGGCTTAAAATTAAACCAGAGCTAGCAACATGCATATATATTGATATGAATCATTGACGTGAAATCTAAAATTTAGAATTTGCGTGAATTCATTTGATTTAACTATTATTCATTTTAAAAAAATATAATTTTCAAAATAAATGAATTTACATCAATTTTAGTTAAATAAGAGTTCGAAATTGGATTTTGAAAGGATAAAGTGAGGCAATTTTTTTTTAATTTTTTTTTATCAAACTAAGGTAATATTTGTTTGTAAGTATTACATTTGAGAAGACTATTAATCACAAGTGTCTTGTTTGTTTTTCAATTTGAACTTAGAACTATTAGTCATGGGATTATAAAATAACTTAAGATGTGGAATTATTTAATACCATGTTCTACCTGGTATTATATATAATCCCTCTGTGACGCCCCAAAAAAGGTTCACACAACCCATTTTGGGTCGCCAAATACACACTACAGAATCTAAATACAAATATTCCAATTTACAACTATTAAACTGTCATGCAAAATCTCAGTACTCTTACTCCAAACCAATGATACTTTACATAAAGGTACAGTCGATAACTGTTTTAGGAATTAAAATATTTAAAAAATGCTAAAGTAAACCTTCATACATAGGAGGCCATGCATCTAAGTTATAATAGATATCATAGGACTTGAGAATTAACCTTGGTTGATCCAATAGACCCCAAAGAAGAACAAAAAGATTATTATTCTGTTTATTCTAATGGTGTGTATTTTTTTGCCATATAATTATCTCTATTATCTCAAACTGAGGATTATATTTCTACCATACTGTAAGATTATATAAATAATGCTCATAGATATAGTCAGCAAGTGGATGCACACAACCATATCTTACAATAACACGAATTTGTATATATATGATTAGACATCGTGTATGATAGTAGCAACACACCATTTAAGCTCTCAATACAATTTTGCCCTCCTCATTCTAATGAGGTGTATTTTTTACGCTTTCAAAGTCGGGTTCTCATCACCTCACTGTTGTTCACCAAAATTAACTATTAAAGGACGTATAAAACACGACACATATTTTAAGTCTTCAATACAATTATATATTGTCATGCTGTTTTATAATATATTGAAAAATTTCAACAGTCACAGACTATCACTCTATTTCCTTGTTATCCCCGCTCGACTCAGCTAGACTTTTATTACCTGAAAAAAATTATGAAGCAAAAGGGTAAGCACAAATATCCTAATAAAGATTATTATGACTACAGATAATTAAATTATCAATAGTCTTCATCAGTAATAAATTAGATATTTAGAACATATGGTAAATGATAAAAAATTTCAATCATAATTACAGCGGAATCAACAATCCATTAGAAGAATCAAGTAGAACATAATGTCTACTATCTCCTCCAAATTAAAAGTCTATCATTAATATTTCATTTATGTAATACCCATCAACAAAGCTTCTTTATTTAAATTTCCTTTTAAGACAAAGAAAGAGAACTTTCATCATCCGCTTTCACCGAACCACAAAAAATTATAGTTAAATTCACAATTTATGTTTATAATAATGTAAATTAACAATTTCTCCTTGCCACAAAGGCCAAATAGAACTTTTACTCAATGTACTTACCACAAAGGCTAAAAACGTACTCAATAATCATATCGTCTTTACACCTTACACCAAAGACATTCAAATGTAACAACAATGTTCATGATCATACCAATTAATTGTCTATCTTTGCACTACGGGCCAAAGATATTCAATTGTAATATCAATGGTCATTATCATACCAATCAATTGTTTATCTTTGTACTACGGGCCAAAGATGTTCAATTGTAAAAACCAATGAGCATGCCAAACAATAATCTATCTTTGCACCACGGGCCAAAGATATTCATTTGTATCATCAGTGATCATGATCATGTCAAACACATGTCCATCTTTGCACTACGGACCAAAGATATCAATATTCAACAATTCTTCTTTGCACTACGGGTCAACGAGAACTTTTAAAGGTCATGATTATAACAATACATAGTTCTTGATCATAATCATACCAATCAATAATTTATCTTTACACTATGGACCAAAGATAATTTTAATCACAATTTAAATCTGAAAATTATAACAATGATATAAAGGTGGAAAAAATAGCTTACGTTATATACGGACAAAGAGTCTACTTTTCCAAAATAGTGCTTTCATTAACAGTAATGTTAAGGACACTAACTATACACAAAAAAGTTGTGTACACGTGTTTTATCTATTTTCATCGATATGTAATACATAGAACGTCATATTATTGGTATATAATTTTTTGTGATCAATTAGTGCACATGATATTATCCTTTTTAGTAATTATGTATTTCTCATTTTTAGTATATTGGGGGTTGGATTGAAGATTATGATGGGGGTAAAACAAATATATGAAAGGAAGTTAATTTCTAATATTTTTGTGCATGGTTGATTCACAATCCACCGTCTTGATTCACTTGGTTTCATCCACCTTTTACTATTCTTTATCTCATGTTTCAAAATATTACATTTTTACCATTCATCATTATTTCTTTTTATCTTTCTTATTTTCAAAATAAAAATATTAAGTAAGTAAAAAATCTTAACATTTTTATCTTTTCTTTTAAAAAAATACCTCCCAAAAGTTTGGGAACAAGTAACTAAATTCTAGATTAATTAATGATTAATATGAACCACCCGATAAAAATAATTAAGGTCTACAATTATAAACTAAATTAGAAAGGAAAAATGATCAAATGAAGTGGTCACTAATAAAGACAATTGCTTCTTCTCATGTACACTCCCAATGTTGGTTTGGGAGTGGTGTCTACCATTTTCAAAGGCACCGTTGTTGGTTAATGAATTAATTAATCCCGTAGACAATGCTTTTAAACATTTGGTTGGTTCAAGTGAGTCTTAAATGACAATTCCGATTCTAGCCGGAAAAAGAGAGAAAATCTTTGATCAAGTATATATATACCTTGGAAGGAGGAGCTAGCTGGGTATGATTTCAATTGAATGCAGTGTATCTATGCTGCTATGCAGAAGTGGAAAAAAGTCCAAACAGATATAGCTGATGATGATGAAGATTCATGGCCGAAATGCGGGAAAGGGGGTGGTGATTGATGATTGATGATTGATTATTTTTGAATATTTCTTGAATATTGTCCAAAGATGATATGGTAGCAAAAAGATTGATATCTTTGAAAACGTCCTCAGTGTCGATGACACAAAATATATTGATATCTTTGTCAAATCGGGTACGGACTCTGATTTTTTTAAAAAGTCTGACCTTTTTTAAAAAACAACTAATTTTTTTTTTATATTTTATAGAATGAACACACACACACACACACACACATAACATATATATATATATATATATATATATATATATATATATATATATATATATAAATATGTGTGTGTGTGTGTGTTTTCTAGTTGTTTTAAAAAAAAACTAAATTTTTTTTTTTTCGCATTTTAACAAAATACGAGGCAGTACTATTCCAAATAACATATATTGATTAATTGAGAGATGACATTAATTTTGTTAACTATCGATACTAGGCCTAATAACAGATCTGCGGTTGTTCCTCCTTAATTGAGTTAGGTTGGGCGAGTGCAACTCCTTACGGAGTATACTAAATTTGATATTTTTATATCAAAAATTGAGTTTGATATTTTTTTTTCTTAAACCAATTTTTTTTTTTTAAGTTCGATATTTTTTTCAAACTTAAAAATGTTTGATATCGAAATATCAAATTTAGTTTACTCCAATATTTGTTAATTTGATATTTTTTTTATTATTATAATGTTGAGATATTGGACTATATTAAATATATTACTCATTTGTTCCAACTTTAGTGTAATAGTCAATATTTTAGTTTTTAAAATTGATTAAAAAATCATACTACTAGTCATTATTGAGAAGAAGTTTCACTAGCCTTATTTGTGGAATAGAACCATATATATACTTTGCAATCTCTCTCCCCCTTGGTCCATACAAAAGTATGGTCAGTTTGAAAAGGTAGAAGAGAATCTACATCAGCTAAAGGAAGGGATTAATATTATCAATATGGTAATGATTTAAAATCATATATAGGGGGAATCAAATGTTAACAATTAATATGGTACCTATTTTTGTTCAAATTCTATCACTTATATATGTTAGTAACTATTTTTGGTTTTTGAATTATGACTCGTCTTATATTTTACATATTTTGCGCCTATAAGTTTTACGATGTATAGTACTATGACTATAAGTTTGAATATCACTGCAATTTAATTTATACTTATAATGCGCGTCTCTTTCTTCTTAGCAATACAAAGACAAGCACGTATACATACTGTAAAAGCAGTTTGAAAGAAAACGAAAAAAGTGAAAAAGTAGAATCTAAATGCTGGAAAAGGAAAATATTATCTTAAGAAGCAATAAGTAGAACAATATTATTAATTAATATATAAGAAAAAGAAGGATTTGGATAAGTTGTATTACTGGCCTAAGGCTAAGGCTGCTTGCTTGCACATGAAGTTAAGTACCTTTCTTATCTCCTGCCCCCTCCCCCTTTATTTTCCACCTAAGAACTCCATTATACTCTTTCTATGTTGTACTTATAAAACTACCCTTAATTTCCCCCAACCCAAAAACCCTCTTTCTTCAATTTCATCCCATAAAATTCCCAAACTCCCACACCGTACGTACTACTAGCTACTACACAAAATGTGACTATATATAATTAAACTTGATCTCCTCTAAAACTTTAAAGAATTAGCTAGCTAGCTGGGGAGTCGCTAAATCAATATTAATTAATTGTTTCGCCCATTTCTGTCCAATCGATCCATCGTGTCATGGCGGTAGGTAGTATTCGAAAGTTAGTGGTGGAGGTGGTGGATGCCCGTAATCTTTTGCCGAAAGATGGGCATGGAACGTCGAGTCCTTACGTGATTCTTGATTTCTATGGTCAAAGAAGAAAGACAAGAAGCATTATGTGTGACCTAAATCCGGTATGGAATGAGACCGTTTCTTATAATGTTGGGAAGCCATCTAGTGTTTTCGGTGACATGCTAGAGGTGGATGTTTATCACGATAAAAACATCGGTCCTACTACTAGAAATAATTTCCTCGGTAGAGTTCGCTTGAATTCCCGCCAGTTTGTTAGGAGAGGCGAGGAGGCTTTGATTTATTATACTCTGGAGAAGAAGAATTTGTTTTCTTGGATTCAAGGTGAGATCGGTTTAAAGATTTATTTTACGGATCATGAGCCTACTCCGCCACCAGCTCCACCCCCCCCCCTCCCCTCAGCCGGAAACTAAGTCTGATCCACCACCATCCCCATCTGATCCACCACCACCAAGTGCAGAGGGAGCACCAGAAGCTGCAAATTCAGATCCGCCACAACCGGATGGTGGCAATCCCAGTGAACCTGCGCCTCCACCGCCGCCTGCTGACGCCGTACCGCCACCTCCACCGCTGTCTGCTGACGCCGTAGCTTCACCTCCAGCTGAAAACGGGCCGGCGCCGGCACCTGCTAATGCTGGGGCACCAACAACACCGCCACTTGCTGAAGCTGCACCATCGCCGCCGGCGAATGTCACTCCTGAAGCTGAGCCCGTAGTCCAAGGAGCTAACAATCCAGTGGAAGCTGCTTCAACACAAGAAGCACAATTGGATCCTGATCAAATGAAGGCATCTATAGCATCAGGATCAATACCAGAAGTCAAAGTCGGTGGTACCTACGGTCCACGACCAATCTCACGCGCTGCATCAGTCAGTAGCTTCATATCAGACGCATCAGACAACATTTCAATCGAACGTCCCTCATTCGACCTTGTGGAGAAAATGCATTACCTCTTCATCCGAGTTGTCAAAGCTCGATCTCTCCCTACTCCCGGCAATCCGGTGGTCAAGATTATTGTATCAGGTTCCCAAGTCACATCCAAACCCGCTCGTATAACCATGTTCTTCGAGTGGGATCAAACTTTTGCATTCAGCCGCGACGCACCAGATTCCTCTTCCATCCTAGAAGTGTCAGTGTGGGACTCGCTAATTTCCAGCTCGACGTCCGACGTGGCAGGTCATAGCTTCTTAGGTGGCATATGCTTCGATGTGACTGAGATCCCACTGCGGGACCCACCGGATAGCCCGCTGGCTCCGCAATGGTACAGACTTGAAGGAGGTGGCGCCCATAAAGGCGATCTCATGCTTGCCACGTGGGTTGGGACACAAGCTGACGAGTCATTCCCAGAAGCATGGAAGACCGACACAGCCGGTAATCCCAGTTCACGATCTAAAGTCTACCAATCACCTAAATTGTGGTATTTGAGATCAACCGTGATTGAGGCCCAAGACATATCCGGATTAACGCCGTCAAGAGATTCATCCTTCCAAGTTAAAGCTCAGTTGGGATTTCAAGTACAGAGGACTAAACTATCTCCCACACGTAACGGATCTCCGTCATGGAATGAAGACTTGATGTTTGTAGCTGCTGAGCCATTTAGTGACAGCCAACTAGTATTCTTTCTTGTGGAATACCGGGAACCTAAAGAACAGGTTATCCTAGGGGTTGCTAGCATACCACTCATGTCCATAGAGCGCCGTGTTGACGACCGGAATGTGGTATCAAGATGGTTCACCTTTGAAGATCCAAATCAAGACAAGAGAGTATATAAAGGTAGGGTCCACCTAAGGGTATGTTTCGACGGTGGATATCACGTGATGGATGAAGCTGCCCACGTGTGTAGCGATTATCGTCCGACCGCGAAGCAGCTTTGGAAACCCCCTGTTGGGATAGTTGAGCTGGGGATCATTGGATGCAAGAATTTATTACCTATGAAGACCATCAACAGCAAGGGTTCTACTGACGCATATGCAGTGGCGAAGTATGGTAACAAATGGGTACGCACTCGCACAGTGTCTGATACCCTGGACCCGAAATGGAATGAGCAGTACACGTGGAGGGTTTACGATCCGTCCACAGTGTTGACTATTGGTGTTTTTGACAGTTGGGAAGTATTCGAATCGGACGGCCAGAGAGTGTCCACGCGCCCTGATTTTCGGATTGGAAAGGTACGCATACGAATCTCAACCCTAGAGACTGGTAAGGTGTACAAAAATATGTTTCCATTGCTTTTGTTATCTCCTGCTGGATTAAAGAAAATGGGTGAAATAGAGGTGGCCGTACGATTCGCACGTGCGACTCCCACCCTAGATATTTTGCAGTTGTACTCGATGCCTCTATTGCCCATAATGCACCACATCAAGCCTATTGGTGTGATGCAACAAGAGATGTTGAGATCCACGGCTGTTAAGATCGTGTGCGCACACTTGTCACGATCTGAGCCACCCCTTCCACGCGAGGTCATAACGTATATGCTGGATGCCGATTCGCACGCGTTCAGCATGCGTAAAGTGCGTGCCAATTGGTTCCGAATCATCAACGTGATTGCAGGGGTGATTGATATAATAAAATGGATGGAGGACACGCGTTGTTGGAGGAATCCGACGGCTACGGTCTTGGTACATGCATTGTTGGTGATGCTGGTGTGGTTCCCTGATTTAATTATCCCCACCTTGGCATTTTACATGTTTGTAGTTGGGGTGTGGAATTATAGGTTAAGGTCACGGGACCCACTGCCGCACTTTGATCCCAAGATCTCATTGGCGGATACGATTGATCGGGATGAGCTGGATGAAGAGTTTGATGTAATGCCATGCAATAGATCGAATGAGATGGTACGCGCCAGGTATGATAAGCTACGGATGCTAGGGGCACGTGTCCAGACGGTATTGGGGGATTTTGCCACGCAAGGGGAACGCGTACAAGCACTGGTGACGTGGAGGGACCCACGTGCCACGGGGATATTTGTCGGTCTGTGTTTTGTGGTGGCAATTATGTTGTACTTGGTACCATCAAAGATGGTGGGTATGGCTTTGGGTTTCTATTATTTACGGCATCCAATATTTAGGGACAGAATGCCGTCACCAGCTCTCAACTTCTTCCGTAGGCTGCCTTCACTTTCGGATCGAATCCTTTAATTAGCTTCATTTAAAAGTATAGTATTATATATAGGTGGGTCAATATATTCCATGCTGGATGTATGGAATATATGTCATAATTAATATTTGGGCCGGTAAACTATATTAATGCTGGATATATAAGTATATAAAAAATATTTTTATTCCTAAATATATATATATATAAATTTTTCATTAATCAAAATTAATTTCCAATATTACCCCAACTATTAAATGTAACTTTGGTTCTCCACTATTTTTTCTCACATCAATAATAAATAACATTCTCTTCTTCCAATACAAGGCAAAATAGACAATTGATATTATAGTTAATGCTATACAATCATTTCCTTAATACTTGTGCACAACTCTACAAAATTGTTAAATATTTTCTATCACTTAACTTGAAACTATATTTTAAAAAGAAATATATTTAAATATAAGTCAAAATGTTGAGAGGAGATCTATTTTCTATCACTTAATATTTTGACACACATGTCCTTTTATTTAATTTTAAAATTTGAAAAGTAAAAGATTATATTATAAGTGAAAAGACATAGAAAAGAATTGGGAAAAGAGGATGTGCTCTCCAAAATGTTTACAATTTTTCAACTCTTACATTAACTATATCATAACCATATGGGCCATATTTGTACAACCCAAAACAAAGGTACGTAAGCATTAAAAACTACTATAAAGATTCGCTTCAAAACAAATGGATAGTTAAAGATCAACCAAATGCCATACCCACTCAACTGTAAGATTAAAATCTCAAAACAAGTTGGTTAATTTAGAAGTACGTCACTCCTCCATCATAATTAAAAACATAAATCCTAATATAGTTCTATGGTGTATTCGAGATCGAGAAACCATTTGACGGGATGATTTTTACAGCATGACTAGTTAATATCTTCTCCACATATTTCAACTGTAATTGGAACAAAACACATAATTCGAATTTTACCATCGCCTAAGTTTGGCTAGTTGTGTTTTTGTGTGCCTTGCTAGAAACCTGTCACTCCCTCCGCTTTAAATTAAAAGTCAATTTTTGAAAATTTTAAAATTGAGATGACTCATTAAAAATTATAAAATAATAAGTAATACTTTTAAAATAATTTATAATATTTATCATTGTATTAATTAAAAGTAAATGAATGTATGACAATTTTAAATTTAAAAATATCTTAAGTTGATTTCCAAATAATATGGAACGGAGGGATTATAATCTAAAGAAAAATACGTACCCAACGTTTACTTTGCGAAACCACATTATCTTTACTCTCTCTAGACAAGAAGTCCAAAGTATGCTATCCACACACGCCACCAAATGCACTGGTGATAAACTTATTACTTCCAAATGCTTCAGCCCGTAGAGTGGCGGAAATGAGGATTCTCTAACTTCATATGGAAAGACTACATCCTACATGTATAAAAATGTCAGACTAAATATTAAATAACGTTCTATATAAATACAAGACTCACATACAAACTTACGGCAAAAAAAATAATTAAAAAAATAAAACACTTGAAAATTCTCAGTACAAAGCATACCTAATCTGAGTTATAACCCCATGTCAACAATTTGCTATGCTTGAAATTAGCAAGAAATTGACTCACTTTGTGGAACCACAAGGCATCAAGGACATCAGGATCATTTAACACAACGATAAATTACTTTTACCAGATGCAGATAATTACTTGTTTCTAAAGACACAAAATTGCCTTCACTATACATAAAATGCTCTAGATTTGGAGTATCAATCTTAATCTCGACCAACTTATGGCATTGAAACAGATTAAGTTTCTCGAGTGTTTGACTCAAGATATTTATATACTCCAACTTATCACCCCCAACCAGCATCAAACATTCAAGAACTCAAAATTGTGAAATATAGTCTTGAAGCACGTTGCGGGTTAGGTGCATCCAAAATAATTCTAACTGCTTCAGATTTTTTGAGACAGGCAATTCAATCTCGCATGGCATATCCATTAAACTAAAAGTTTTAAGATTTGGAGCAAAAATCTCCACCATCTCAAGCCCTTGGCACTCAAACAACTTTACTGTATTCAAGTTATAGCTTGAGAGCCATACTTTTTTCAAGCCAATACATTCCTTGACACCGTTAAAGTTGGTATCCCGAATGTTCTGAACTACTTGATCATCTAACCTCGCCTTTGATAGGGATAGTGTTTGCAGGGATAGACACCAAACTCGCCTCCATTTCCTGGACAGGACACACAAATATGTGGGGGTGTTGATTATAATTTTGAATTTTTATCTTCTACCAGTACTTTCAATTAGCTAAGCATTGCACAATAAATTCATGTCCCAACTTCAAGCAGAACGTACAATTATCCCATCCTCCCAGGAAAAAGCCCTGAAAATAAGTAAAGAGGGGCCAAATGTCATGCAAGTGTATATGAACTAGTATTTGGTATCGTTTTTAGTTCTTACTTTTCAAATACACTAACGGAGTGTTTGATAAAATTGAATGAAATAGTTCTGAATATTTAAGTAATCTGAATGAGCTGAATGAAGCAAAATTGTGAATCCTGAATGAAAAAAGTTGTTTGATAATTGACATCTGAATAATAGATTTTTATTATTATATCCCTTTGAAAAAATTCAAAATTGTTGTAAATTTATTTAATAT
This sequence comes from Panax ginseng, assembly GCA_020205605.1. Classification (NCBI taxonomy): domain Eukaryota; kingdom Viridiplantae; phylum Streptophyta; class Magnoliopsida; order Apiales; family Araliaceae; genus Panax; species Panax ginseng. The sequence continues at coordinate 104,980,431 of CM035146.1, forward strand.
TACTTAATATAATAGTTAATATTGTAAAAAAAATTAAATATAAAATACTTCATTCAGCAATCATTCAACCCATTCAACAAAAAAAATTACACTTGATCATTCAGCCCAAAAATCTAACCGATTCAGCCATTCAGACGATTTTTATTCAAAACAAACGCACTGAATGATACGGCCGATTCAATCATTTCACTCTAAACAAATACCCCTTAAAGGTGCTTAATTTTCAAATAGATCAAGCATCTGATCTGTGAAACAGATATGACACAAAATCTTAAGATCTAGTTCCCAAATAATGATAAATGTATACTTAGTTGAAGAAGGGAAATGAACAATTTTGCTCAGTCATATATTTTTATTTTTATGGTGGATATAAAGTGTTTAGAAGCCCAAAAAGATTGTCTCACAACAAGGTATATATCGATTGGGCCAATGGACATCGAAATGTGTTGACCATGTGAAATCTTATATTAGTTGTCTAAGAGGGACGATGCCTTTGGTTATGATAAAAAAGAATGGCCATCATATTACATGTTATTTTTTAAAACTTGTTAATAATACTTATTTACGCAGCTGATAATATAAAAAAAATGAAAGACAAATTTAAATATATTTTTATTTTTCTAACCGTGTCTACTTAAATAGCCTTTTCTGGTGAAACAAATTATTAAGGTGTTGCATTTTCTGTAGAATTTAGTTATTATATTTATAGTACTTGGAGAATTAGGCTACCACTGTAAATGTAAAGGAATAAGTGAGCTCCAAAACTAGCTTGGATGGGCCAAATATTATGTATGACCTTCCATAGGTTTACCAATTTTCTCCAACATAATGGAACCCGATCCTAACGAAAAAGGTGTAAGGTAAAAATATAACATTCTAGCGCGGTATTTAGACACACCGATTAAATATTAAATATATATATATATATATATATATATATATATATATATATATATAATACTTTGCTCCTTGAATTTTCAATTGTTCACACAACACCAAGTAAGCATCAAAAAAGTTGAGGAAATACGAAACAATAATTAAATATTATATTGACTTTAACATTTTGTTAGCCTACAAATCTTAGTTTAGAATTAAACTAATACATAATTCAATTAAAATTCATGGAAAAAAAGTCAATATATTGGGTGGGGAATATAAATGACAATTTAAACTAAAATTGAACTTAAACCAGTCAAACTGAATCGTATCAGCCGATTTTTAGCCAAACTAAAGACTTGGCCGGTGAGATTTTGGTGCAAAAATAAATAAATCGAAAGTGGTGTGGTGCTGGTTTTGCTCTTGAAACAGTGGTGCACCACCCCGCACTGCAATGGATATATGAATCAGTGGTGCACTGATTTTGATCCAACGTATTATACATATATTAAAATATAAAATAAGTGTTAGTGAGTTTGGAATCCCTAAACTCTACCTTAAAAAAATGCAATACCACTAGTACATAATAATGCTTGTTCTAGTTTTCTTATATGAAACTATAGTTAAGTTATGAAAATTCTTAATCTATAATGTTGTTTTACTTCTTAAAATATTTATAAAATTTTTTTTATAATTATTTGTTGTTGTGGTGTGGTGTAGTGCGATGCAGTGTTGTTCAGGAGAATGAACCGCTTGGTGCGATTTTGGTAAAGCAATTTTATGAACTGGGACCGGTGTTGTGCGTTTTGGTGCAAATTTTTTAAGATCGGTGCGATACCAAATCACTTGATAACCACTAACCCACCGCACCAATGTCATCCCTAGTAAGGAGTAAACAGTGTCAACAAATTGGGGCGGGTCCAGAACAGAAAAGTGCAGGGCATGAGCAATAAAGTTTCTAAAGCAGGCATAATTTGATGAGGGGTCCCCCTAATCATACCCACACCGTCACCATTCCTAACCTTGAGGCATTTTCTAAGTTGATTTCCATCATCACTGGTAAAGCTGTAAACTAGCTAAATAGGCCTCGATTTGGGCTCGATTCGAAAAAATACGAGCGACACTCAGATTCGTTAATTATATGATCCAAGAATAAAAAATAGTTCGGATAAAAATATGAGTATAATACTAGAATCTGAGCAAGGTCATGCTCGACTCGTTTAAGATTCAAATTGCACGAATTCTCAAATTGTGATTCGATACATACTTGATTGATACAGATTCAATTAGATACTCGATACATTCTCTTATAATATATACAAAATTAAATCAAATTAGGTTAATTAATTATTATTATTTTGTTTAATTTTTAATTGTAATTGTGATTTTATATTTGTAAAGTGTAATAGTAAATATATTTTCTCATTTCTAAGTAAAATAAAAAATTCAATTTATACTTTTATTTATTATAAAGTTAATTGTTATGTGGAGAATTCGAGCTTGAATTTGAAGCTCACGAGTAGTTTAAACTTGAAGGATCGAATTCGAGTCTAGTCGAATCTGAGTAAAAAAATTTAAATACAATTCGAATTCGAGTATGAATTTAACGTTTTGAGTCAAATTCGAGTAACTCTTTGTTTACTTCGGTTCGACTCATTTACACCCTTAATCAAAGGCTAGGAGCACACATCTTTATCTTAGATTTGTTTCTTTTACTTGTAAATTTATTCCAGTTGTGTAGTTCAATTTTATGAATTAAAAGAAATATCAGAGGCAAAGTTGAGTATCTAATAACCATATTAATGATTTGGAACAAAATTCACTTCTATTAAGATTGGGGAGATTTATGGATAGATAGACAGGACTACACTGTAGCTCGTATCAATCATACAAAAATAAATTAGTACAAAATAAGGAAGGAGTTTGGATTTCGAACATATGGGGGTGTAGTCAGAAGAAGCATACCATATGGGGGAGTAGTAATATTCCAGTTTGGATTTTGAACAAACCAATTCATCTTCAAAGCGCAGAATACCTCCCTAAAGTCGATAATATCAGTAAACTCACACTGACCTATAACGATTTCGCACAATTTCATACTAATCTAGTAGTTAATGAAGAAAATTTTCACTCACAGCTAATTTCGCCCAATTTCTCCCTCTATCAGTCGACACTAGCAGTTTTATTTCTGAAAATTAGGTTTGAATTGAAGCCCTTGGGTTGTCAGTCGTTAGATTACTCTTTTCCCTCTCATGGGCCCACTTGCATCTTATATTATGCCATCTGTTAATAAAAAAATAATGACCGTCACTTTTTATGGATGAAAATTGTGGTCGGGTGATTTTTTTTAATAGAGTAAAATACACTCATATTTTCTGTAGATAATTATAATAATATTTATCATTTTTTTAGTTTTTCAAGAAACGATCAAGACTTCTACTTCTACAATATGTAATATTTAGTACCCCTAATGTGGTTGACCAACTAATATTTAAAAATATTTTTAATATAATGTGTCTAATACACCCTTCAAGTTATAATGTTTAATTTCTCCACTAAATATAAATTTGTATATCATAATTTTTACTTTACTTGATCTAATTAATTAAATTATGAAATTGTACAATAAATAACATAAAAGTCAAAAAATAATAAATATTCATTTTATAAGGAAAATAAAGTCATACAATTTTTACTAATTAAATTTCTCAAATATTAAAATTTACGTGATATATATTCAAATATTTTTTTTGTAATTAAAAAGTATAATGTTAATACCCATAAAAATTATAAATTAACGCAAAAAAATAATAATTATTTTTTTTTAAATATTAAAATTTACGTAAAACAAACTTATTATTACAATTTAAACGAATCTTATTACTCATATAAAAAATGATTAAAAATTATATTAATTATTTTTCTCATATATTAAACTAAACATAAGTAACACTTAAACATAATTATTTACAGTAAAAATAACAAATGTTGTTACTCAAAAAAATGAAAAATATATTAAAAGAATTTCTTTTTACAAGATAGAGGTAGTAATAAATATAATTATATTTTTTTATTTAACATTACATAAAAAAACAACGTCAATCAGATACTAAAAAAATGTAATCAAAATCATAAACATCCCAATTTTTTATATATACTAATAAAAAATTTAACATATAAAAATTATAATATGAAACTAAAATTCAAATAATATTTTTTGTTGTTAAGTACCAAAAAACTAAACTATCAATATACTCAATCACTCTAATTAGAATAGCTTCATTAATAATTTAATTTTTTTTTTTAATATTTGTATCACTTATCCAAAAATATGTGTTAATTAAACTAAATTAGTTTTTTATAAGTTACCAATAATTTAAATGAGATAGTTTTAATTACAAATAAAACTATAATTAAAATATATTGTATTAAAAAAAGGATAATTAAACACGCACACACACACATATATATATATATATATATGTGTGTGTGTGTGTGTATTATTTAGTAATTAAAATTTGATAAAATATAAGGGTAAATATGTAATTTTATCTATTTAGTCAACCCTAAAAATTTGTAGGGGTACTAACTGTTACTTAAGAAATTAGAGGAAAGGTGTGTGTTATTATGATTATCTAGATGGGGTGTCGCTGTATTTTACTTTTTTTTAATACTAACAAGCTCTCAATCCCGTGCTTTTTAAGATAATCAATTAAAAATAGAATAAAATTTTAATTACAATTTTAAGAAGATAATTATAATTATTATATTGCTAAATATTTATTTAAATTATTAAATTATATATTGTAAGTTCCCCAATCAATCTTAAACTAAATATTTAGATGGAATGTAAATTCAAAAATATCATAAATTAATTTGAAAAAACTAACATTTATTAGTATAGTCTTAGTGGATAAAAACTAAAACCTAAGAAAATAATCAAAAGATTTACATAGAAATATAGAATTATGTCTTACATAAATTTTAATATTTGAAATAAAATCTAACAAAAGATGTAATTTTATTAACTTTATTGCAACTTGTAATAATGTTTTAAGAATTAGACCGATAGTACCGGTTAAATTGGGAATTAGTCAAAAAAATGATTCCATCAATTCAAAAAATTGAAAGTATGAACAAATCGATGACCCAGTTGTTAGATTGCCCGACCCAGCGTCAACCGATTTTCAACTAACCTAAAAAACACGCATCTACTTTGTACGAGATTTCATGTTATCTATTTTTTTGATTTATTCATATTTAAATTTTGAGTAAATAATGAGGGTATCAATACTTATACTTGTAGATTAATATTAACATATATCAAATAAACTTTATAATACTTATTAATGTATTTAATTAATAAAATTGAATATAATTTATAAGACATCAGTAATATTTAATGATTTTTAATCCCTCTATCTTTAATATATGATTATTATTAAAATTTAAAGTCAATTTAAGATATATTTAATTTTAAAATTGATAAGTATTAATTTAATTTTAATTATCACAACGATGAATTGTGTAAACTATCTAAATGAATATTACTTTTTTATAAAATTAATTATTTTATAATTTTTAATAAATTATATTTTTTTAAATTTTCTTATTTTAATTTGTAAAATGAATAATGATATTTAATTTGAAGTGAATATAGTATAATTTATAATAATAAATTATAATGTTTAATATATAATTATGATGATGTTGATTTAATAACAATTTTAAATGACCGGTTGAATTAGTTAGCTATTTACCCGGTTACTGTCCATCGGGTGATTATTTCGATTTAATGATCGATCCAAGTACGAAACTTGAAGTAATGAAAAAGTCAACGGTGACAGGAATTGGCGGGTCCAAAATCTTGGTTGACATTGAAGGTAAAATATTACATTAAATTAATGCATCGCCTACTCACCAAAGAAGAATGATAACGAGGTATATAATCGTTCATATTTAAATTATTATTAAATTATATAATTTTTATGCATAATTAATAATATTTTATAAATATATATTGAGAATATAAGCATGACAATTAATATTAAAAATATTATAGATAAATTATTATAAAAATAAATTTATTTAAAATAAATAAATATTTAATTTAAAAATACTTAAAATAATAATAAAGCAAATTTTTATATGAGATGAATAAAGTAATACCCAATATAAATCAAAGCTCTTACTTACTTGGACACTCGGACTACAACATAACACCCTTATTAATTCAAACTATTAATTATTCATTGAAGAATTTGGTATTATTAATTCCTCTTTAATTCTGTATATTTTAAATTTTAAATTAAACTCCATCCTTTTTATTATGCATTAAGTTTTAGAAGAATTTGTTCTATAATAAGTCCTTTTAAGTCATTTTACCCCTATAAATTTAGAAAAAGAGAGAGGAAAAGAAGTATTTTACTTAATATCAAAATATTAATTAGATTTATTAACATGTGATTTATTATTATTATATTTTAAGCATCATATATAATGGATGTGACATTAATTTTATATACTTAATATTCCATAATTAATTTATAAAAATTTAAATTGATTTTTTTTTGGTATAACAAAAAGAGTATATATACTAAAAAAAATTCCTGGTGAATTTGGGAGCCTGTCTTCACGGACTGTCACCGGATCTCTTTCTTTCTCCCCTCTGTCTCTCTCCTCGTAGTGTGCAACAGAAAAAGGAGATGCACACACTCTGTCTCTTCATTGTCTATCGGGTTTCCATATCTCCCTTCCTCTCTTACAAGGAAACCCGTAGACCTCATTAAACCCAAAAACCAGGTCCATTTCCCCCAGAAGTTAAACACAAATACTCCCTTCAAAACATCTCCATTCTTTTTTCCCATCTGATTCTTCACCATTTTTAACCATGAACGACCTCTTGACGGTAAGTGTTATTTCTTCTGGGGGAAAAAACCTATTTATGGAAAAAAATCAAATCTTTTTCGTTTCGAAAAATTAATGGAGAATGTAGCTTAAATAGCTGAAACTAGCTAATTTGAGAATGTGTTTTCCCTTATTCATTTATATTGTTACTAGAATAATAAATGCATATAAAAATTATCATGTATTTATGTTGTTGGTTAGATTTTTATTTGATGCATGTATTAGATCTTAAATAGGAATTTTTTTATTATGTTAGATCTTGTTGAATAAAATCAAGTGTTGGTTCCTTTTTGTAAAATTAATTTGAAACATTATGCTGGTTATGTTTTGTTTGAATTAATTTGAATATTTGCTATCTTAATTCCATAGCTGCAAACTAAAAGAACAAGAGAAACAACAGAGAATTTGTTTTCACTATAACATATCCTTTTGGTTGTAAATTTTTCATCAGATTAGTCTTCATTTTGACTCCAAATTAGAGAGAGAAATTATCTCTTCAGCCAAGGGTTTATTTTGCCATCTTTACGAATTCACAGTTTACACCTGTAGGATGGATTGTGTTTTTCAATTCCTTAGGTTAAAGTAGTAAATGGCTAAAAGCCTGAAATTATATACTCCATCCATTCCATGAAAAGAGTATCGTTTAACTTTGATCCTAGTTAATTTTGAAATCCTTAAATTTGAATTCTGATGTGAATTTGTTGTTATTTTTGAAACAATATTTTTGTACTTAGTAACACTTTTTAAGTAGTTTACAATATTAAGTATTGCTTTAATCAATTTTATGATTTTGCAAATTTACTTAGAATTTTTTTTCTTCAAATGGTAACCTTTTTGTGGAATGAATGGAGTATTATGCATCCCTCTTCTGTAGTCTGTTGCAACCTGTTCAATATTTCTTGGCAGAGCAGGAATCCTCAAAATTTTGTCTTTTATTGGTTCTCAGCTCTAGACAAATGTGTGGACATATATTTTGTTAAGAAAATGAACTAGTACTACAACATATATTGGCCTTTCTATCGTCTAATCAGTGAGAAAATTTCATTGGTTAGGCGAAGGGGATGCAAAGCATGTTGGCATGAAAAATGCAAGACATCCCTATTAACAAAGCTAGAATGAATGTGACGTACAAAACCTGAGACCAACTTTATAAAGAATGAGCATTCCCCATGGACCAAATACTGAATTTATTTAGGCTTGTTTCAACTTTTGTGTCAATCACCCATTCTTGCATTAAGTCTAAAACTCCTCTTCTTCCTAATGCACCTTGAGAAACAAGATTGTCATTGTCCCCACCAATTAATGGTCTTTTTCTTGTTCAATATTCCTCTTCTTTGCAAAACCAGCAAAGACCAGCTTCCCTCTAGTCCATGATAAATGAAAGATCAAAGATGGTTCATTGTTTCTACTCTCTCTTTGCAATTTACATATGTAGCAAAACTTTGCATGAAGTTTCTGATCTGTCTTTGTCATTAGTTATATTACTTTTCTTGTTTATATTTGACTATATACTCATTGGATTCCATTTGCAGGCATTGTTTGTGATCCCACGTGGTCAAAGTAATAGAAGTGCAGATATTGAAATGGGAACTCAACACTCAGGAGAATTAGGCTTGGAATTTTTCTTTAAGCAGGTGTCTGAGAAATATATTTTGGATTTTATTGGCTAAAATTTTCTTGCTTTCATTTCCACGTTTCCTTTTATCATTTTCTTTTAGTATTAGCTTGTTGAATTTTTAAACCATTCATTACCTAAAGCTGTGTTATTTGCTAGGTTCAAGAGATTTATAAACAATATGATAAGCTGAATATGCTACTCCAAAAACTACAGGTATTTCTTTCTGCTACTTTCTTGATTTCCCCTGTCATCATTGCCTACTTAAATTTTTTCATATCTGGGAAAAGGATTCTGCTAATTATTTTTATACGAATAATACGCCCATCTCTTCAAGTTATTGTCCCTGGTTTTTTGATTTAGTACCTGTCAAAGAGTACCGCATCCCAGATATTTCACACTTTCATGGCTGGAGCATTTTGGACAAATGACCTAATTTTTATCTTCTTTATAGCCTTTGCTTGTAATAGTTATTTTTTCCAATTCTGTGTTATGTTAATTCTCTATTTTGGTATGCTCTTTGTCGGTTATAGAGCTTCAAACTTGTGCTCTACACCATAAAAGTGGTGGTTTCTTGGACCAGGAAAAAATTTGGTTCGATACTTGTGCATCGATCACGTGATGGATTAACAGTTGAGAAATGTTCAGCACCCCAGTCTCCTCCATTCGGGCCGTTTATCCATTTATTTTTTCTTCTTTTAATAGTTAGCAGCTTACTCTCAGTCAGATTATTGTGTACACCAAAGATTTTCAGGAAAAAAAGTGAAAACTTAGATGGTTGGATAATTAGTTTTTAAAGTTGCAAGTGTTTTTATGATATATTTCAAAATGGATGTCATAGTTAGGATTTCAAGAAAATGAATTATATGGATCCTGTTTTAACTCTCCCAAATGAAGAAAAAGTTTTATGAACCCCTCATTTTTTGGTTTGCTGTTAAAAGAAGGGGTAAATTTGGGCTAAAGTCAATAACTTTTATATTTCTTAAACTCTTTTGTCATATAATCTCTGACGTCCAGATTAGGACATAGGGAGTAGTTTTTTTATTGTCCCATCCGACTTATAAAATTAAAATATTTTTGTTATTATTGAGAATATATATGCCTCACAGTGTACAAAAATCTTGCTACTCCAATTATAATCCAGTGAGCTACTCTACTCAATATTGCTTTTGGTTTGGATGCTTTAACATGATATCAAAACAGGCACTGTCATGCATGTAGGTACAAAAAACAAAAGTTGCATGTGCTCCACATCACACAAGATACATCTCTATGTTTTTGAGTCAATCAAAAATCATGCTACATGTGAGGGTTTGTGTGGATGAATATAAATGTCCCATATCAGACAAGTCAGGCCTTGAATTGCACCCAAAAAAAAAGCTGAGGCTTGACACTCGATAAAATTCTACTGTACTCGTTGCCAATTGGTTTTTTATTTGGATGTTTCAGCAATTATAATATGTAATACGCATGAATATAAGAACTTATCTCCTCTATTGTGTGTTTCAGAATATAAGCATCACGATAGATCAGTATAATAACAACAATAATTAAACCTTGAAGTACAATAACTAAAAGTGATGGTTCCATTGACCTTGAATTTGATTATATTTTATTTTGTTTTAATTTCCGTGTAAATCATTTTATGAAGGATGCCCATGAGGAATCAAGGGCTGTGACAAAAGCTGCTGCTATGAAAGGTGATCTGCTTCCTGTGCACTCAGTTTAAGTGGTACATAAAAAAGATATTTTTTATTTACATTTATCTTTATTTGCTGGTAAAATGGATATACACATACCCGATAATGTGGCACACTACATCCCTTAGAATTGGCTAGGTGTAGGCTTCAAAAGATTGTGCTCTTTAAGATGTGTCGAGACATTTACAGATACATCAGCATTTTTCTTCTAAAAGTAGATATGGTATGGAATATAATAAAGGTTCCCTTTCTACTTGTTAATTCGAAATTAACATGTCAAGATATAGGATATAAGTGGCTGTTATATAGAACTGAAAATTACGCACTGAAATGTTTGTTGTTGAATAACTACTTTAACTAGTTCTGAATTGCTTAGATGATGATATAACACTTGAGGTTCTATTAATCTATTTAAGTTCAAATGAAGTAAAATATTCCTGTAAGCCCGTCTAGTGAAACTGGATAAGTCAGCTCATCTTGGGAACTGACAAAATCTTCAATGATTTCAAAAGCCTTTCTAGAATGATTTTTTGTTTTTCGTTTATTAACGTATGATACCTATTTGGCTATTTCTAAGTTACACTTGTTCATATAAAACCTATTGTTTGTCATCAAATACAGCCATTCTCAAGTACTTACAAATTACAAGGGCTTTTGAATTTAGCTAAAAGTCCAAGATCAAGTCTATGCTGTATTCACTAGCCTAAACCAGTTATACTTGTCAAAAAAAGTAGGAGTTGCACTTCATAAGAAATTATGGAGAACTGTGAACTTCAGTTGCTAAGTCGAATATTTACTGTCCAACAATCCTGCCGCCAGACCAACTTTTTGCAGAATTTTCGTAATATCTATGCACCAAAATCTGAATGCCGTTTTGGAGTAGAATATATAAAAGCATATTTTGTTATGAGTCAAAACTGAGTATTCATGTCTTGATCTGTAGCTATCAAGCAGAGAATGGAGAAAGATGTTGATGAAGTTGGAAAGATTGCTCGTTTTATTAAGTCAAAAATTGAGGCAGTTGATCGAGATGTGAGATCAGAAACTTCTTCTTGCTAATCATGGTCCATGCTCTGGAATTATTATCACTGAATTCTTTCATTTCACCATCTTTCCTTTATACTTGATATTCAGAATTTAGCCAATAGGCAGAAGCCTGGATGTGGAAACGGAACAGCTGTAGACCGATCAAGAATAGCGACAACACTGTAATTTGGATATTATATTTCAATCTTTATCTTTTTTTTATGACCGCCATAATTTGCATCATATTTTTACACACAATGACATCAGTTTCCTGGCTTTCTCATTGTATTTTAGACTTTAGTATTTGCACGACAGCAAGTTGCTGCTACCCTGCCATATAAGGTTTACATGCAGGAGGTGGCTTGCCTATATTGTTTGTACACAGATTTGGGGATCCCCCAAGTGTTGTGGCGCACACACAGCCCTCAGGGTACCTGTGATAGTTTTGAATTTCGAACATGAAACCTCTTCCACAAATCAATCTAGTGCTGGACATGCTTATCCTTAAATTCTAGATTAATAATATGATATGCATTAATGACCTGTATTGATGAAGCCTGCAGTAAACAACTTTCCATCATAGCAACTATGAAGTTTCTATTAGGGAGGAGTAGTATCATGTATATCTCCAGCTAGAAAATATTTTAAAGCATTGTCATAGATTTAGTAGTTACTCCTTCAGCCCAATTTAAGTGACCATGTTTGACAGGCACATAGTTTGAGGGGAAGTGTAATGAGTGGTTTGCTTATTCTTACAACCATTGGACAGCATTCAATAGAAAGATGAATGGTTAGGATTAACATCTTAGGACATGCAATCTTGCCAGGTTACATAAGATTTGATAAAAGCACAACAGTAAATTGACCAACACTTTCTAAGCCATTTTTGAAATATTTTTTTGTTGCAGTGCCATGAAAAAAAAGTTTAAAGATAAGATGTCTGAATTTCAGGTGGGTCTGTTATGTAAATACCGGTATTTCTCTCCTTTCATCTTTTTATGCATTTTTTTATTTTTAAGTATTTAAAACGTTTGCAGATTCTTAGGCAAAGCATCCATCAGGAGTATCGGGAGGTTGTTGAGAGACGTGTTTTTACAGGTCTGTTATTTCTCTAACTCACTTTACATCAATTTATTCTGTAATTTGAGGCTCTAAATCCTAAATCACTAATTGTTTTCTGGCTTTTGCAACCGTCAGTGACGGGTACTAGAGCCGATGAAGAGGTGAACAAACATTCTTTGATCTTTAAATATTCACTGAATGTGTCTACAGAAGTTTATATGCTGATATTCATTATATTCTGATCAGACAATTGATCGACTGATAGAGACTGGGGATAGCGAACAGATTTTCCAGAAAGCAATTCAGGAACAAGGACGAGGCCAGGTTTAACTATTTCTTTGTTTTCGATTCTGAAAATCTCTTCATGCGGATAGTAGATACAACCAGAGAAGTTTGATTGTAGATAGAATTAAAAAGATAAATCTCTCGGAATCAACCCTTTTCTGGACTGGCCCTTGATGTGAACAGCTGCTTGTCACCACCAGGTGACAAGACCAGTTTATACCTTAAGCTAATTTAGGCTATGTGACTCATGGCTTATTTTATGATTTGTGTTTGCAGATAATGGGAACTCTTGCTGAAATTCAAGAACGCCATGATGCAGTTATAGAAGTAGAGAGAAAACTTCTCGAGTTGCAACAGGTATTATTATGATGTTACCCCTTAGGAGGAGCATTACTGGTAGAATCAGATGATTAAATGATGATTTTTCTCCTGTTTTATGCAATTTATCCAATGACATTTGATAGGGATCGATCCATGAGATGTCGTCGTGGATGATTCACTATTTTAGTTATTTATTTTTCAGTTTCTATATATTTATTTAGTTCATGAACTTGTTATTTATTGGTTTATTTAAGTATTGGGTTATTTATTTAGATGCCCAATTGCTAATGGGCTTAGGATTATTAGAGTTTCTTTTTATTATAAATATGCAAGTCATGACAGATTATTGGACACACTTTGATATTAAAATTATTCTAATTATTGGTTGCGATCTATATTTTTCATCCTTACTGCGGTTAGGAAACCCTTGGGGTAGTGGTTCTCCTGCGGTTGGATCACCCTAGTTCTTTTAATTTTCCTTATTGATTTGCCACTTCCAATTAATTATTTATTCATCAATTTCCGTCCTACATCATATTGGTATCAAAGCTTAAGGTTTCTCTATCAATTTCTTAATTTTTGGGAGATCTTAGGGTTTAAAAAAAAATGTATCGTCAGAGTGACTTTTCATCGGAGTACTGTTCATCATCGGAGTTAATGTTCATCGCGATTCATTGTTAAAAAAAAACCTACTGCTGCTGTGTTGTTTTGGAAATAAGGAGGTAACTCTAACTTTCCTAATTTAAATTAAAAAGTCTTGTAAATTACCTTTTAGTACCCCAAACTTTCGTTTTCCATTTAAATATTGCCCCACAATTTATTAGTTTACATTTTTTTCATCCCATAAAAACCCCTACACTTTTAACCTTAGTACTTTTCACCCCAATCTCATACTTTATGATCAGTTAGGTCCATTAAAAAAAATATAAAAGTAAATATTTCATTTTGAATATTCGGATTTTCAATATTTAATCACTTATATTTCTGTCGTTCATTAGTTTTAAAATTTTTGAAAGCTTGTTTTGGATTTGTTCTTTTAAAATCGCATATTATTCCATCTTGTTGCATATTATTCGGTTATTATCAATAGCTTTTGAGATTGCGATTGTATAAGCTTAGACTAGTCATTTTAATTTGCTTTAATTAAATTTCTGACTTTTGTATTGTCTCAACTTTGCACTTGCATTTGCATTATGACTATACATATCCAAGCTATTTTAGAAGAAATGCAGGACCAATTAGTGGTCATAGTTGCACAACTAGGTCAAATGAATGATAGAATCTCACACATTGAATAAAGCCAACATGTAGTGGAACCTCAGGGGAATAATGGAATTGGACATGTTGAAAACCCGCACCATGGTATGCATGATCCTTATGATGATTACTATAGGAAAACTAAGGTAGATGCACCCGAGTTTGACGATAGTTTTGATCCCAATGCATTCCTTGATTGGTTGCCTAGTATAGAGAAATATTTTGACTAGTATGAGATGTCTGAGGATAAGAAGGTGAAATTCGGCAAAATGAAATTGGTCTGTTTATTCTGGTCAGGGGTTGAGAGAAGGTGAAATTCGGCAAAATGAAATTGGTCTGTTTATTCTGGTCAGGGATTGAGAGAGACTTAGAGCGTTCGTCACCTATTAGGCATTGGGTGGAGATGAAAACTCGCTTAAAGCAATATTATTTACCCGTAGGACATACCGATAGATTAATGGAGCAGTATGCTAACTTTGGTCAGGGTAGTAATGTGTGTTACCGATTACATCTGCAGATTTAAGGAGTTGACTCAAAGACGTAGGATCAGTGAGAATGATAGATTAACCATTATGAAGTTCAAGAATGGGTTATGATTTGAACTTCAATCACACATCCTGGCCAGTGGCATCACTACCCTAGGATCCTAGATGACTTTTTCCAGTCAACTCTAGATAATGAGTATAGAGTCTGAGTGGTATCGCTAAGATAGCCCTTCTTACTCAAAGTCGACTTAATGATCAAATTTCTCAGAAAGTAAGTAGACTATTCACCACTTCTCAGGTGTCCTCTAGGGATTATAATACTGCAGCTGGGCCATTCGTGACAAAGGGAAGGGTGTAGTTGCTCCCAATTCTTAGTCTACTACCTAGGAGAAGTGCTTTACGTGTCAGGTTTAAGGCACACGTCTTTTGAGTGCCCCAGTCATAATCGCCAATGGGTAATAATAGTAAAGGGAACTTCAAAAAAGGAGGGGATATTGTCGGGGGATGAAGTCGAGGGTGAGTATGACTCGCAGGATGAGAAGGGTAATAAGCACTTAAAAGAGATATATAATCAAGTAGGTGTCATGATATGCGTTTTCATGAGTCCTAGGAGAGAGGATGATTAGAGGAAAACCACCATATTTCAAACCTACGGCAAAGTAGGTGGTGTCTCATCATTGATGGAGGTAGTTGCTTAAATGTGGTTGCTGAGTTTGCCTTACCACGGATGAAGCTGAAGGCAAAACCACATCCCCAGCCTTTTAGCGTCGCGTGGGTCAACAAGACATCCATTCTTATATCAAAGAGATGTCTAGTGTCGATCCACCTTCAGGGATACGAGCAGAGTATTTGGTGTGATGTCATTCCTATGGATGTTGCACATATTCTATTAGGGCGACCTTGGCTATATGACCGTGATGCGACTCATTATGGGAGGACGAACATATATGTGTTTACACACAAGGCAAAAAATATCATTAGCATCTATGAGACCCCGAGTGTCGTCTAAGAGTCAACCAAAGGAGACTAGCTTACCTACTCAACAAACCAAATCACTCCATATTCTTAATAGAAAAAAGAGTTTTGAGCGGAGTGTGTTGGAGGAGAAGGTTGTGTATGCAGTGGAAACTAGAGAGGTGAGAGATGTTCGTGAGGAGAGTAGTAGAGAAATTCCTTGTGATGTTAGGTAGATTTTACATGAGTTTGTCGATGTTATACTTAGTGAGTTGTCCGATGGGTTACCACATCTTACGGACATCTAACATGCCATTGACCTTGTTCCAGTGTCTTCTTTACTTAACCTGCCACATTATAGGATGCATCACACAGAGCAAAATGATAAGATGATAGGTAGGTGAATTGTTGAGAAATGGTTTGTTAGAGAGAGTCTTAGCCCTTGTGCCGTTCTAGCCTTATTTATCCTTAAGGCTGATGGGAGTTTGAGGATGTGTTGCGATTGCCAAGCCATAAATAAAATCACCATCAAATATAGGTTTTCCATACCTAGGATTGATGACATGCTAGATATGATAATTGTGACTTGTGTTTTCACTAAAATAGACATGCGGAATGGATACCACCAAATCCACGTTCGAGGGGGAGATGCGTGGAAAACTGCTTTTAAGATAGGGGACAAACTTTATGAGTGGTTAGTCTTACCTTTTGGCTTAACCAATGCACCCAACACATTAATAAGAGTTATAAATCAGGTGCTACGTTCTTTTATAGGCAAGTTTGTAGTGGTCTATTTTGATAACATCCTCATTTATAGTAAAACTGAAGATGAGCACTTACTTCACTTGCGAGGAGATTCTAGCAGTTCTTCGTGAGAAACTCTATGTTAATTTGAAGAAAGTGTTCTTTTGTTCAGGAGTCGGTCATTTTTCTCGGGTTTGTGATCTCTAAAGAGGGGGTTTTGCCGACCCCAAGAAAGTAAAAACTATTAATGAGTGGGCTGAACCTTCTAATATTCACGTAGCTCGAAGCTTCCATAGGCTAGTGATGTTTTATAGGAGGTTCATTAGAGGATTTAGTACCATTATGACCCCCATTACTAATAGTTTGAAAAAGGGATAGTCGCCTTTGTGGAAATCAAGAATAGGTTGACACAAGCACTTGTTCTCGTGCTACCAAATTTTAGTAAAGTGTTTGAGGTAGCATGCGACGCTTTAGTCGTAAGGATAGGGGGAGTGCTTAGTTAGAAAGGTCATCCTTTAACGTTCTTTAGTGAGAAATTGAACGAGGCCCAACAAAAATACTCTACCTATGATAGGGAGTTTTATGCTAAAGTCCAGACACTTAGGTATTGACGACATTATTTATTGCATATGGAATTTGTTATTTACTCCGATCATCAAGCACTCCAGTACCTTAGCTCCCAAAAGAAGCCAAGTCATCGTCACGTTAGGTGGGTAAAGTTTATCTAGTAGTATTTTTTGTCCTTAAGCATTGCAATGGGACACAGAATGTGGTTGTCGATGTGTTAAGTATGGTGTCCATCCTGGTTAACTCTTTAAGAGTAAGAGTACCCTACTTGTCGAGATGTTGCCCTACAAAATCCTAGTTCCCCACCCTCTAGTGATTTTTGTATCCATGATGGGTATCTTTTTAAGGGCACCCACTAGTGTATTCCTAGTGCATCGATGGGTGAGTATTTATTATGGGAGTTACACGCAGGAGGTTTAGCTAGACACTTTGGTCGAGATAAGACCATTGCCATTGTTGAGGATATGTTCTTTTGGCTTAGCTTAAGAGGGATGCAGCTTGTGTTGTTTTTGAGTGCCGCACATGTCAGACTGCTAAGGGTAGGAAGAAAATCACGGGTTTGTACACTCCATTTTCGGTTCCTCATACACATTGTGAGGATCTTAACATGGATTTTGTTGGGGGGTTACCGAGGACCCAAAGGGGTCATGCTTCAGTTTTTGTTGTGGTGACCGTTTCACTAAGATGACACATTTTATTTCTTGCAACAAAACTGATAATTCCTCACATATTGCCATGATTTTCTTTATTGAGGTAGTGAGATTGTGTGGGTTACCATTAACTATAGTTTCCGATAGATATGTTAACTTTATGAGTTATTTTTGAAAAACTCTCTGGAAGAAACTTAACACCACGCTTAAGTTTTCCATTACTTATCATCCACAGACGATGGTCAGACTGAGGTTGTTAATAGAAGTATAAGTGATTTGATACGTTTTCTTGTGGGTGATCATGTATCTACATGGGATAAGGTTTTTACCTATGACTAAGTTTGAATATAATAGCTTAGTTTGTCGTTCGACTGGAGTGAGTCCTTTTCAAGTTTACACTGGTTATCAACCTAGGAAACATGTTGATTTAGCTCCTCTTCCCACTGCATATAGGGATAGTGAGTCTGCAGAGTCTTTTGCGCATCACATTCAAATGATTTACATACTAAGATAAGAAAGAAAATTAATTTTAACAATGAAAATTATAAGTCTGCTGCAGATGTTCATCGCAAGTATCAAGAGTTTAATGAGAATAATTTGCGACACCATGCTGATAGATTATCTTTTGGCATAAGAAAGAAAGTGCATGCCAAGAGAATGGGTCCATTTCGTGTTTGAAAGAAGGTTAGCGCTAATGCATACGAGTTGGATCTTCCGAGTGATATGAGTATTTGTCCTCTATTCAATGTAGAAGACCTTACTCCTTATCATGGGTCTTTTAATAATTACGCCTCCTTCACTTCTTCTCCTATTTCTTCATTCACTTCTCCTACACTTGCTAACCCTGATGAGCCTATCTTGTTCCTCCTTTACTTGTTCCACATACACCTCCTATTGTTCATACACAACGTACAACATAGGTTAGTTAATCGTTCGACTGGAGTGAGTCCTTTTCAGGCTTACAGTAATTATCATATTAGAAAGCATTTTGATTTAGCTCATCTTCCCACTGCATATAGGGCTAGTGAGTATGCAGAGTATTTTGCGCATCCCATTCATGATTTTCATGATGAGATAAAAAAGAAAATTAGTTTGAGCAATGAAAATTATTTCATTACAAGTCTGCTGCAGATGTTTCGTTGTAGGTATCAAGAGTTTAATGAGAATAATCGAGTGATGTTACGACATTATGCTAAGATATTACCTCCTGACACATGGTAGAAAGTGCATGCTAAGAGAATGGGTCCATTTCGAATTCAAAAGAAGGTTAGCACTAATGTGTACGAGATGGATCTTCCGAATGATATGGGTATTTGTGTTGTATTCAATGTGGAAGACCTTACTCTTTATCATGGACCTTTTGATGATCCCGCCTCCTCTTCCACTTCTTCTCCTATTTCTTCACCCACTTCGCTTACACTTGTTAACCTTGATGAGTCTATACTTGTTCCTCATTTACCTATTCCACGTGAACCTCTTGTTGTTCCTAGGTTATTGAGGATGTGTTTGATGAGTGAGTTATGTTGACCAAGCAAGGTGGTTACCGTCAGTTTTTGGTGAAGTGATGTAGCAGGCCCCCGGATGATTGTACATGGTTTAGTGCTGAGAAGTTTCGTCGACTTGATCCAAACTTTTTTGAGAGATACGAGGCTTTCACTTCGTTAGAGACTTCATTTTCGCAGTCGGGGAGAGTTGATAGTGATCGATCCATGAGACGTCGTCGTCATGGATGATTGCTATTTAGTTATTTATTTATCAGTGTCTATTTTGTTATTTATTAATTTATTTTAGTATTGGGTTATTTATTTAGAGGCCCAATTGTTAATGGACTTAGAATTATTAAAGTTTCTTTTTATTATAAATATGTAAGTCATGACAGATTATTGGACACACTTTGATAGTGAAATTATTTTGATTATTGGTTGCGATCAATATTTTTTCTACTTACCGGAAATCCTAGGAGTAGTGGTTTTCCTGCGGTTGGATCAACTCTAGTTCTTTTAATTTTTCTTATTGATTTACCACTTTCAATTAATTATTTGTTCATCAATTTTTGTCCAACATCATCATTGGTGTTACTTTAACTAGAAAACAGAGAATGAATTATATCAGGATCTTATCTATACTCCTATATTGCATGCAGGTATTTCTTGACATGGCAGTGTTGGTGGATGCTCAAGGAGACATGCTTGATAACATTGAAACACATGTAAGTGCAACTGCATTCTGCATGGAACCTTATAGGTAATAGTTTATATTACTGCAGGCTGCAGCTGCCTGTGTAATCTTATCTTTGAACCTTTCATTTACCTGTAGCCTCCATGTCCAATTATTTCAGGTTTCAAGTGCAGTAGATCATGTGCGGTCTGGGAATAAAGCCCTACAGAAGGCAAAAAGTTTACGAAAAAGTACAAGGAAATGGATGTGCTTAGCAATCTTGATCCTCCTTGTAGTTATCATAATTGTTGTTGTGGGAGTGCTCAAGCCACGGACGAGTAACAATGGCGCCTAGCTTCTTCCCCAATTCCTACTGCATTCTGAAGCTTCCTCGTCTGTCCCCTCATAATTTGGCTATGAAATCTCTGTTGATTATAACAGTATATATGTAATACATATTCTCAATCTTTTCTAACAAATTAGAGTCGATTCTTACTCTAGTAACTAAAAGGATTTATTCTTTAGAACGATTTTAAACAGCGGGAACATAGTCCTCTTACTGTAGCTTCCCATGTTTCCTGAAGGGAGTCAAATGGAGAAGCGAGCAAATAAGTAGACAGCAAGAAGGCCTGTAGAGGAAAGTTCCTTTCTTCCCTTTAATTTCAAAAATAATGAAAATCTATAAAGCCTGAGCCCATTTCAAAGTTTGGATGAATTAGGTGTAAAAGTTGCCTAATATCATATTCCTTTAGCTGCACAGACAAGAAATTTAAAATGAGGGAAAGCCTTGACATATGCTTCAAGTAGTCTTATTGATGCTAAAGTAATTGTGGCTATTAATTTAGATTTAACAAATTAGGAACTTAATCGAACCCTCACAGAACTTCTTCGGAGCCATAACTCATACATAACCATGAAAAAAGCATCAAAATCTACAGGGGAAGTATGCCACCGGAAATGTTTTCTAACCTTCAATACATTGCTTTGTAATGTTAAATATTCATCAAAGCTTATACCTTGAAGGACTTCCTTTAGTAATGGGATATCTAGTGTGGCAACAATAACTGAGAAGCTCTTCCAATTTAATATGTCTGCAAATGGAAGATCATAGTGGTTGGCAATGATTACAGGGACACAGCCATAACATAGTGCATCCCCAATACGAGCTGTGTTTACTTCAAAGCCTTTGACGTGGAGGCAGAACTTGCTCCCCAGAAGCGCGTCAGCATAAGGTGTCTTCAGGCGACCCGAGTGAACAGAGATCTCAGAATCATTCCCCCATACTTCAACAAGCTTTTCACGTACTGGGGAGTTGATTGATCCAGCAAAGAATACTAGCTTTTTCCTGAAATTATTAGACATTTCTAGATTATGACTCCGGTTAAATGTTATAGATATATCTCACCTGGTGGATTTGTAAATCAAGAAATTTCTCTTAATAAAATTCACGCAGAAACTTCCATCCTCAAATTTATTTTTCCATTCCAACTTTTAAGTGAGTTAGTTTAAGTATAAGCAGATCTGAACTTATTTTGTAGAACTAATATGAACACAGGTGGGTATGATAATTGATAAATTGAGGTTTCTTCTCTTTCAGGTTCTACCACAGTTATATATCCAGGTATCAATTTTTCAGGAAATTTTGCCTTAGGACAGATTGGTAGAAACCCCAACCACATATGGAAGCAAGTAGAATTTGTTTTTTCAAAGAAAGAAAAATTATATCAAATTATACTTCACAAGAATAAGATATATTTACCTTTCAAATATATAGGAAGAAGGATGATGGAGTGAGTACTATACAAGAATTCATTGCATGACAGCAATCTAAATGGACCCTAACAACACCTAATAAACCATATGCATTTTTTACCATGCCAAGTATATTGGTAACACGTGACAATTTACTAATGTTGTAAATTATATTGTTTCCAATTGTAAGCATTTTCCTTACAATTGAAAATAATAAGGCTTTTCAGAATCCCAGGAAGCTTCTAACAGGGCCAGAGATGGTAAACGCATCTGAAGATGTATAAAACTTATCATGTTCTGGAATTGCTCGTCTGTTGTCCATAATATAGGACATTCTGTAGTCAGAACAAAGCTCTAACGAACCTATATAGTATATAGTGACAGTGTGAAAAAATAAAGTAATTAACTAGTAACTACATGGACATCTCTCACCTTTTTGATGGTGCAACACTCGAGGGTACATCTTGTCTTGGCCAAATTTGAGGCAAGGACACATCTTTATGAGCAACATACCCAGATAGGAAATAGCTTGACGAGCATACAACCTGAATGGCATTGAATTTTACCTCATCTGCTTTTTCTATAGCAGATCTTCCGATGGAATGGCATGCAACATAGAAATGGTCTGCCCCACCAGTCCGATTCCAATAGGGGTAGTTATGACTAATATTAAAGATGTAATCTTTGATAAAATCTTGGATACCATCAATTCCCACTCTTCGATCGTGCCGCAACCTTGCTATTGAAAAAGGTAGATAGAATAGATCTGCTTCTGATGGATCCTCTGTGATGAAATGACTCTTCAAAAGAACCTTCTTAAAGTAACTTTCACTGGCATAGTTACCTCCAGGTTCAAAATCCACTGGCAAGAG
The DNA here is from genome assembly GCA_020205605.1 of Panax ginseng. NCBI lineage: Eukaryota > Viridiplantae > Streptophyta > Magnoliopsida > Apiales > Araliaceae > Panax > Panax ginseng. Next base: position 105,002,661 of record CM035146.1, read on the forward strand.
CACGTTAGCAAAGGGATCATCTCGGCAATGAGGATAGACATGTATCTTCAAGCTCCTGTTCATTTCTTTGTAGTTTTCCATAAAGATATCTATGTCATGGAACACCTCGTTATTCACATTGTTTCCTGGCATAAAAATCGGTACATTTCCAGACCAAGGGGTTAAGAAACAAAATGTATATAGTAAAAAAAAAACAGAATACCATACATTCTCAAACCCCCACCCCCCACCCCCTCCTGCCCCATGCACCAGGCTCTATAGTCAGTCCTTGACCCCCACACTCAAACAATTACAACAAAAGGGAAAAAAATAGAACCAAGTTTGATGGCCCTACATTGAGTGTCTAGATGCAGTACCACATAAGGATGAGCATTTTAATCTTTTTCTAATGAAGTATCTAAATTAGTTAAAAACTGTCCATTTCAGCATAAGTAATTCGGGTATCTGCAACAAATGGCTGTTTACTTCAAAGATGACCTTATGTCAAATCAAATGTGTAGAAATAAGCAATAATTCATAACTGCATAAATTAATGAATGAAACTGAAAGAAAATGTGTTATAGAAGCAGGTCATATTGAATAATATAATTTTACATGTATGACAGATGCAATAATGAGACTGCAAGGTTCATCCCAATATGCCCCGGTTAACCACCATGCAAATTGTTTGAGATGGAGACCATGAAGGGCTTCACACGCCACAGAGTTGTACTTAAAATAATCATGAACACAGCTACGCCCAAAATGGATTGATTAAGGGACTAAGGTACTTGGTGTTATCAAACTGAAAGGAATATATATATATATATATATATATATATATATATATATATATATATATATATTAACTTATCTCAAAGAAACCAAAACTGTAGAAAAAGATTTGTCAAGACTAGTACTTGGTAGTTGGTACTATGTCCTTAAGACAATTATGTCCTCCGTATGGTGCTCATAATTGATAACACTTGTCTCCCAGGATACAATGACACCGTATACTTTAGCAGCACTGCAGCACAACAAAAAGTATACTCTACGAACCAAAAATAAATGCTCTAACTTTCTCTCTCAAAATAAAATGCTCTAACTCTCTCTCTCTCTCTCTCTCAAAATAACTATAAAACTGATAAAAAAAGAGAGACATAAAACGACGTGACATAAAACGACGTAGTTTAAGCATTAGTAGAACCAAAACACCAAAATTACGCAGTAGTTTTCGGCGGCAGCGCGCATGTAGGTTCAAACCAAGCCTTGGGTAGGTCCTCTCCCTTCCACAAAAGTGGGGTACCCCTTGAGACCCAAACCCAAGAACAATTTTCTTGTATATAAACACATTAAAAGTTTAATTCTTAACCTATGTGGGACTTGGCTTTTTCGCACATGTATTTATTATTATTTATCATGTGATCTTTGGGAATTAATATCTCATTCATTACTCCATGGATTTGAGCTTCCAAACACTTAATTTAATCTACTCATGGAGTAGAACACATTAATATATGGAATCATTAAAAATAATTAATGACAACCACATTAATTTAGGCTCAAATTCTAACACTTGGGAGTTAAAATCAATATATGTAATTTTTCGAATTAGGATGGCTTATTTAGTAGAATTTAGATTTCTTTATTTAGGTTGGTTTGGATTTTTATTATTACAGTACAAAGGTTTTGATCTCTGCAAAGCTTGAGCTATTAATGAATGGAACGTAATTACTAAATTTCCTACATCCTCAATTTTCTGTGTTGTCTCTCTTCCCTTTTGTTCTTCTTCTTCCCCCTTCTATCTTCTAAGCTTTCCAATTCTTCAAATTTTCTCACCTCATTCTCTGAATCATTTCCTCTATATCAATATTCTTTCCCCATCTTCACTAAGTGCTACATCAGTCAAACATGCAGTTTGCAAGAGTCATAATTACGTCGGCACGTCATATTTATAATTTACTCTCGTCATTTTGACCAACTAAGATAAACCACTCATTCATGAAAATATTAATACTGAGATAGATCATGTTCGCCAGATTTGGCATGCAAAATGATGCATCAATTATCAAGCTCTTTCAAACATACAACAGATACAAAGCAATACTTTTCAAATATTACCTTGCAAAAATTCCAGAATCAAGCAAACATAATAGGCATAAAAGTCAACAAAAAAAGAAAACACTGTACCAATTGAGCCCAATTTCCATTGTGCGACGGCATCAACAGGGGTTTCTTGGAATTTATCCGAATTTCTAAACGAACTCTTAAGGGGATCCTGAGGTGGGACTCTGATTAATGAAGACCCAATTGAATGCTTGAAGTGGAGAGGGGATTGGTTGAAGAGATTTGAGGTTGAAGATATATAGAAGAGGATGAAGAGAGATGTTATTAAAGCTAAGCCTGTTGGTATAAAGAAGAAGCTTCTCAGTGAATCAGATAATCTCCGGCGAGAGAAAGAGTATAGGAGCAGTATTGAACGAGCCATTCTGGGCTGAAAATAAGGGTCTTGCTGTCTGTAAAAGACAGACTGGCAAATTGGCAATACCAAATTATTTCCTAATGTATTTTAAAACAACTTATAAGTTAATATTTAAAATAATTTATAAATTATTGGTTTAAATATACATTAATATCCTAAATTATATGACATATTCTATTTCGGTGATTCATATTTCAATTTTGTTAATTAAATGATTAAACTATTAAATTTTTTCAATTACAAAAAATTTAAGCGTCGCCACGTCGTAAATCACGACGACGACAACTAATAATGCCTTATAAGTTAATGTGGCAAAAAAAATTTATAAATTAAATTAAAATTTATAAATAATGATAATTAACATCATTTTAATTTATAAATTAAAAAATAAATTATAAAGTGTTTGATTAAATTGACTTATAAGCTCAAATAAATTATAAAAATTAATAAAATAAGGGTAAAATTATAAATAGTCTCTACATTTTTCGAACTTACTTGTTTAAAAATAAGTCATTTTCTTGTGAAATAAAAAATTATTACTTTTCAAAAACTAAATATAAGATATAAATTAATTTATAAGTTAAAAAATAAATCACGTATAAAAATTCAAAGAATAAAAAAATTTACGAACCATAAATTATTTAATTTATTGTTAAGTAACTTACCCTGAAAAAACACATATATTGCTAAAGTAAATTTAATTATTTACATTTTGTGATTGGTTGGTAAATCTATACTTCTATATACTGTATAATCAACTATATAATTAAAGGAATAAGTTTAATTTTGAATAATTCAGTTAATTCTTTCTAAAATCTCTTTACACAATAAAAGTAAAATATATAAAATAAAATAAAAGATATAATCCCTTTATGAGGCTCCCCACTACATTCTAATATCGAAATGTATTTTTAAATTTATTACATTATAATACTATAAGTTCTCAAAACAAAAAAAATGAAAAAAATACAAAAACAAAACATATGAAGTCATTTAATGTTAATGAATTTTAAATATCAAATCTTATTAATAACAAAAGTTAAAACTTCATTTTTATACAAAGTAAATTAAGATTTAATATTTAAATAAACTCATCAAACAGTGTTTCTTTATTTATACTTTTACTTATGAAAGCATAAATATGTAACAACATAAAATTAAAATTAAAGACAAATAATGAACCCTAAAATAATCAACAACAAAAATAAAATAATTTATTTTTGGTCTATTTTAAAACTCCGAGAGAGTTAGGAGTAGGGTTTGTTTATTTTAAAATAATTTATAAGTTAAATTTTAAATTTAATTTATAAATTATTTTAAATTGTAATTTAAAAAAACGTTTAACATCATTTTTATTATAAGTTAAAAATTAAATTAAAATGAAGTGAGGAGTTTGACTAAAATTACTTATAATTTAAAATAATTTGTAAAATTATTAAAATAAATATAAAACAGACTTTATATTTGGTTAAACTTATTTATTTTAAAAATAACTTGTAAATTATTTTATAAATTAAAAATAAGTTCCGCACAAACACTTAAACATATTATACGAGTAATATTAAAATTTTAAATCAAATATTAATTACTTAATATTAAAATTAATGAGATTTCTTATGTCTTAATATGACATGTTCGAGAATGACTTATTTTAAATAATTTATAAGTTAAAATATAAGTTGATTTAAGTTATGAGTAAAAGTATTCGATATCAATTTAATTTATAAGTCAAAAATTAAGTTAAAATAAGTTATGAAAGTGTTTGACTCATAATAATTTATAAGTTAAAATAAATATAAAATTACTAAAAATGACATTAATAAAAAGAAGGATAAAATAGATATTACATTTTATCAATATAATTTATTTTTAAACGAAATCGTTTTACTTATTTTTTTTTACTTTAAACTCAATTTATGTTATAATTGTTGGACCCACGAATACAGAGTGACCACTTGTGAGGCTTGCAAAAACGGTACAGTTTCACCATTTTAACGAGAAGGTTTACACATTATTGGCGCACCACCGCCTTCCGGGCAAAGAGGGAAGTGTGACTGTGTGAGAATTGAGAAAAAATGGAGTCAGTGAAAGACGACAGAGAAGACCCTCTCAGTCACGAAGAAGAAGAAGAAGAAGATGATGATCCTCCAATGCTAAGCTCGCAAGCTCTCGAAGCTCTTAAAGAGTTATTAGCCGAACAGAACCGAACGCTACTCTCCGATAGTGGAACCTCCGTTGGCGACGAAGCTTCGGAGGACGCGGTGGCTTTAGTGACGGAGGACTGGAGGCTGAGCCAGTTCTGGTACGACCGAGAAACGGCCGAAACCGTTGCGAAAGAAGTTCACGCCGTTTGCACTTCCATCGATTCTCCTTCTGTCGCTTGCATAGCTTGTCCCACTCTCTACGCCTATCTCAAGGTATTTATAAGTATGGATGTGTATTGACTTAATGCATCTATTGATTTTTCATGTTTGCGTAAGACTTTCTTAGGCAATATGTAATTGTTCCTTCTAATTCTAAATTTCTTATTTGAGTTCAAATTGGCTGATTAGATATTTGATTATTGTAATTGATGCAAATAAGTGAAATGGTTTGTTTCACAGAAGCTTTAGCTCAACATAAATTTTATTTTATTTTTAAGTATGTCACAGTTAGGATCAGCTTTATTTAATTTATTTTTATTCTATCAGGTTTAGGATCAATTTTAGTTATTTATTTATTTTTGATACTTTAATACTTTGATGTGTTGCCTTTGGTGTAAATGAGTGCCATGAAGAGATAAAAGAACACATTTTTTTTAGTTTCATGTTGGTTGCTTTAAAATTAAAAAGAACTAATACTCATTAGTTGGAGGATATATAACTAATTTTATATATATGCAAAGTGATAAAATAGTTGGAAGCCATAATAAATTAGTACAAATAGTCTTATCCCACCCATCATTTTTGTAAACAAACTTAGCCTAAGAGTCTGCATCATTACTATACCTGTATTCCACTTTTGCATCAAAGAAATGCATCTTCTATCAAAATATTCTACAAATATAGAGAAACAGTTGTGGCCCTGCCCTTTCAAGGTGATAAAACTTGCTTCTGATGGTAACATGACTCCCTATGATACTATCTTCATTTGTTTGCGAACATTGAAACAGTTTCATCTTTCCATTTGATACCTTGAAAATGTTGTGTGCGCATGGTGTACGCTAACTGATATACAAGCAGAATCATGTCTTACCTAGTTATTTTTATTTAACATCTGCATCTGAGGACTTAATGCTTTTGTGGGTATTTTACAGAAACTTGACCGTAGTATACCTGTGCAACTTCTGGAGTATGACAGACGTTTTGAGCAGTATGGAACTGAGTTCACATTCTACGACTACAGCCAACCTGAGGAGCTCCCATCTTCACTAAAGCATGCATATCGAATTGTGGTTGCAGATCCTCCTTACTTGGTGAGAACATAGTTCGTATTGATGGGCATCACTTCTTTTTCCTATAGGTTCTTTTTTACTTGCAAATGAGTCTTTGGTTGTGTTTGATAAAATTGAATATTAAAATCTGAATAACTTAGACATCTGAATAATGTAGAGCATCTATTTAGAATTATATTTGAATGAAGAAATGTTGTTTGATAATTAATTTTTTTTAAATGTCTGAATAGTAGTATTTTATCATTTTAACCCTTAAACAAAACCTCACTTTCCCAACAGTCCCCCCTTCTTCCCCATCTTCTGTCTCTCATATCTCTCTTCATTTTCCCCCCTTCTCTCATGTCTAACAGAAAAGAGAAAGCAAAAAAGGGAAAAATGTTCTTCTTCTTCTGATTTTTTTCTTCTTCTCTCTTTTTTTCTTCTCTTAATATTTTCTTCTTCTTCTTCTCTTCTTAATCTGGTTGGATGACGAGGTAGATCAGAGACATGAATTTGTGTTTGGTTAATTTTTTTTAAAAAAATTTATTCATGGTGGAATTGTAGATCTGGTTTGTTATTCTATATATATATATATATATATATATATATATATATATGAATGTTTTTTTTTATTTCTAGATCAGATGGTGTGCTTCGTGGCTAACACTGATTCTAATATTTTGGCATGGTTTCAATCGGCAGGGATTGTAGAATTTGGGGATTTTAATGGAGGATTAATGGCAGATTAGTGGTCAGATTATGGCAGATTATTGGCGGATTAATGGAGAATTTGTGGGTTTTTTAATGGAAGAAGGAATTTAGGGATAAATGAGGAAATTTATAATATTGAAGAGGTTAGTTCTATCCAAAAAAAAAAATTGTTCAGACATACCTCTAGTTGGTTTAGAATTAATTTTGTGTCTAACCGATTAAGAGGCATTAAGAGCCAAAAAAAATTTACCAAACAAGTTTTGCCTCTGACCGAATCAGAGGCACACTAGTTAAGAGGTGTTAAGAGCTACTCAAACACAACATCAAACACAACCTTAGTTACTTTATTAGCGCTTTGAGAAGTCTGATCTTCTCAAAATCTAAATTATTTTTCTTTCCTTCCGCTGATTTGTGGTTGCATATACTTCCTCATAGTCAATTATTATTTACGAAGCCCCCACTAGGGAAATTGGAAAATGAATTATATTGAGTATTCCCAAATAGCAAGTCATTGATAATTATTGAAGGAATTTCTCGGTATATTATCTGAATGAGGATTTCCGTGGGTTGATGAAGTGTTGTTATATCATCTTTTCAAATTTCTCAGCAGTTTACTGTTACTTACTGTAGTCTGTATTTACTGCGTGGAAAATACTCCAACAGCATTGCAAACCCCCCCTGAACATGAATAACATGCATTGGTCACAGTTTGATGTTATCTATTCTTTGGTGTGGTGTGTCCTGAACCTGTGATCTTTTTTTCTTTTTGTCTTTTCTCTTTTTGGGGCAATCTGGCGACTCCAGGTTATGTCAATGGAACATTCATAGACATATGTTGATGGTACTCATGCATTGCTTTTCATATATGCTAATTGAAAGAAATTCATAACAAACCAGAACAGCGACTTCATGGTAACCTTGCTCCATATTGTGGCTCCAAGATTTCCCATACCTCTGTTCCACATTTAGTAGTATGTGTATCCTGTGTTATTATTTTGTCATATCATAACTTTTGAAACCTTCCTTTGTCCTCTTTCTTATCTGTTTAGCTTCTCGTTTGGTACTTGAATGTGTAAACACTTGAATGGTTTTGTTGAACATTCTAAGAATGTATATCTAGGATTAATTATCATTATAATTAAGGAAGGAGGTGTTCTAGGGCTGCATTTTTATTGTTCTATGTATTTTTCTTAGAATATTGCTTCTTATCTTATTAAGCTGTGTTTTGCAGCCTTGCATGTAATACTTGTGTAATGACCGAGTTATCTTATTCTCTTGATTTTTTCAGAGTAAAGAGTGCTTGGATAAGTTTGCTCAAACTATTTCTTTTCTTGTGCAACCTGGAGAGCCATACTTGCTTCTACTCACTGGTAGACATTTTTGTCATAACTTTTGAAATTTATAGTACTAATGTGTTTAGCTAAGCTTGATAGATCTTCAAGTGTAAGAAAGTAACAAACAGACTGCAAAAATATCACATACCTGATACCACAGAACAATTGTACTTGATTATCCCGATGTTGTTACTACTTTGTAGTTGGATCTATGAACCAGAATAAAGATTAGATAAAAAGTAAATCAAGAACAATCTCAAATCTAAATTTTAATTATAATTTATAAAATTAAAAAAGTACAGCTTTTGGATTCCCCCCAGGTAATGAAAAGGTTCATATCTTCTTATTGGTCATTATACTATCAGGGACTAAAGAATTTATTATTCTAATGTACAGGTGAGGTCCAGAAAGATAGGGCCGCGGAGCTCCTAGGATTGCATCCTTGTGGATTTCGGCCTCAGCACTCCAACAAACTTGGCAATGAGTTTAGGCTATTTACAAATTATAACCCTGGGATGAGGCTAGGAGGATGGGAGCAAGGGCATTAGGTGTCTTATCCCTATCCGCCTGCTCTATTACTGTAACAATAATCTGTTCAGTATACAATGTTGGGAATATATTTTCAGGCGAGTCCTTGTTTTTCTGGTAGATGGCTTGTTTTCTATGGTCTTTTTGTTTTTTTTGTTTGTTTCTCTCTTGTAAAGGTATGTGTTACTACTGTGACGAGTTGTATGCTGCTGCCAGCTGCATGTCTGGAGTCTCTGCAAGTGTAACCTACTTTTGGTAACCAACTTTGTTGAGTTCACTGAGTTGTGAGGAATAAAATATTCTCCGGGTTACATAAAGAAAAAGTCTCATTTGTCAAAAAAACAATCACCAAAAAGTCCTCTTTTTATTAATAGTTGCTCATTGTTATCATGCTAAATATTGAATGAAAATACATCATATGTTGATCCATTTTATAAATGTTGATTTTTTGTCCGGTAAAGGATGGAGTAATATATTGATGATTCTAACGTCGGATGAAGTTTAACTTTATGATTTTTTATTATTTATTTTTAACCACGATTAATTAATCAAGTTTGAACAAAAATTGTAAAAAAAATACATTTTTATTGAAAAAAAACACTGTGTAGAAAAAAAAAAAGAAAAGATCGACATTCGTTTTAGTGTACCCTTACCCCTCCAATTGATGATAAATTGTATTGATAAAAGATTATTTCTATTGCGTAGACGTATTATGTTAACTTCACTAACCATTCCTAATATATTGGCTGCACAAAATAATATTAGAATGACAAAAATATGAATACAAAACAATGTGTCTATTATGAACATTGTCCCTGTTATTATCATTTTTACCTTAATTTAGATTATATCGTAAACTTGTCTCCTATTCCAACCATAATAAAAATGGTTCCATTTGGTAGGAACCTTCCTCTCCTCTATACTCCTCTCTGTTTTCCTTCCTTAATTATTTTATTTTCTAAATATTATAAAAATTAATGTTTATAATTTAATAAAATTTGAGTTATTAATAAATGCTAAAACTGAAAGGTAAAAGCACTTGTATTCATTAAAATATTTTTGTATAAACCAGTATATTATTATAATTTATTTCATCATTTTATTTAGCTCAGTTTATAAAATTTGTGAGTACTATAAACAGTTTAATCCCGTTTGAAAAAGAAAAGAAAAGAAATGAAAAGCCGTACATGAATTGGGCCGTAATCGGGCGGGGCAGTTTGGATCCAAAAGCTGGATGCTTTTGGGTTAGCAATCATCGGGTAATGCTCATTGCCTATAAATATTCAGGCCCGAATGTAGTCCAATTCAGAATAAGATCCAGAAGAGTCTTGAACGGCAGGAAAGAAATGGAAGTGACGGTGTAGTAAATATTTCTGCTTCAAGCTAGACGTTCTAGTAATAAATACGACTACAAATTTATTCAAATAAAGAATATTTCGATCAAGCAGACGATTTTGGAAAATGAGATCGAATATTGTTTCTGAGGTAATATTTTACATAAATGATACGGTCATTTCTCACTTTTTTCTTCGTTGTTAAGCTATATCCATCGATTAATGTATACATCAGTGTCTATATGATTTTACAGCAATTATGGAGGATATGGAATTTTGTTTTAGTTGAAGAAACTGTTATACTCTTCAAATTCTATGCTATGCATTCAAATTAGGGTCAGTATAATGAATATGTTTGCGTCATAATTTTGTGGTTTTGATGGAGTGAGAAGCCCTAGTTCTCACTTTTGGTCGTATGAATACTTAGACTTACTGTAACAGGTTAAGGGTTGCGGTATCGTTTAGTTTCACACTGAACAAATTGAGGAGATGAAGATATGTATTGAGTTCTACTTGGACTAATATTTTCTAGGAAAAATACAGTTAGGGTTCCACTCTAAACTAAATTAGGTGGATTTCTATGTAAGCACATACTAATGGGCATGATAGCAAACGGCATTATTTTCGGTGTTTGCTTTAATCTAATTCTCTTTTCTTTTGGCTTGACCTGTTATGGGTTGCACAGGCAGGATTGCCTACTAGGGTAGGGCAATGGTGGGAAGGCATTCCATTCCTTACTTCTGCTGTTGTCGTTGTTTGTGGGGCTATTTACTTGTCTTGTCTTTTGGCTGGATATGACTCCTTTGAGGAAGTATGCTTTTTGCCCTCTGCAGTTATAACGCGGTTTCAAGGTATGTACCTCTTTCCAAAGCGATTACTTTTCCTTGAGGTATCGAGAAAAAGGTTCATTTATTTTCCCCCTTGGTTTTAAGTCAGAATCTGCTTTTATCTAGTCACCGAATGTAATCTTGTGATTTTGCAGTTTACAGGATTTACACTTCAGTAATTTTTCATGGTTCTCTACTACATGTTCTATTCAATATGTTGGCATTGGTTCCTTTAGGCTCTGAGCTGGAGAGGGTTATGGGGTCCATCCGCTTGTCGTACATAACAATTCTGTTGGCTACAAGCAATGCTATATTGCATCTTTTTATTGCCTTATTGGCAGCCAATAATCCTTTTTACCTTGTTCAGTATCTTATGAACGAGTGCGCAATAGGTTTCTCAGGAATCTTATTTTCTATGATTGTTATAGAGACAAGTTTAAGTGGAGCTCAACATAGAAGGTTTGTAACATGCTTATACATTTATTATATCGATTATACGTATATACTATACTCATTTTAATTTGTGAGTATTTTATACTGACCGTAGTCTTCTATTTTTGCAGTGTATTTGGACTCTTTAATGTGCCTGCTCAATGGTAAATGAAATAACTTACTTGTTGATCTTATCATCCTATTTCATTCACTTTTTTGGTAACGTTTTAATTTGTGCAAATGCTCAGGTATGCATGGATCTTACTGGTAGTGTTCCAGCTTCTTATGTCCAATGTCTCATTACTTGGACACTTATGTGGCATTTTGTCTGGATTTGCATGTATGCTTTTTCATTCCTTATCAGATTATAACCAACTTTCAACATCTACTTCCCCCCTTTAGTTTCATGTTATGAGTTACTAATCTACTCAACACATTCTTCCTTGTGTCAGATACTTACGGCTTATTCACCTTTCTAATTCCTGGAACATCCTTCTATTCAGCCATTGAATCTTCCTCCTGGCTTGTAAGTACCTTCAGATAATTGGTTTTTGCTTAAAAGGATAGTAATATTATATTATGTGTAATGAATGAAAATGACGATAATCTTCGATTTTATCTCAAAAAACAACTTGCTTAGGGTGATCTATTCCCGTTCATTTTTTCATATACACTTGGACGGATTATCATACTCCTTGTTTAGAGGAGTTGATTTATTCCATATCCCATATTATTTTTCCGAGTTTAGCACTGAAATGTAGTGTATATGAGTTCTCACCAAAGCAGTCAGTAGGGTTTTATTCTGCTGCATTGATTTCAATCGATTCTTAATCGACAGACTACATCAGAATAAAGTACTCCGTCCATCCATATTATTAGACTCAGTTTCCTTTTTTAGGATGTTTAAAAAGATGACAGACAGACAGAGTTACAAAATAAATGTTTAGTGGGGAATGTAAAATATTTTTGCTAACCACCTCTTAAATATACTTTACACAAAAAAATAACGGGTCGCCCACTTAGTTTTCCGAAAATGATTAGGATGTTCATATTTTATTTGACTTGCACATATCCCGGTACATACACTCCACTCCCCATTTAAAATTGGAATATAGTACTCTACATTAATTAATTAAATAAGGGAAAAGTTGGAAAGTTAATTATGTTTCATTACTTAAAATGTCATTTATGAAACTTGGTGCCATTCTAAGTATATCTTATAAAATGAGACGGAGAATTCAATATAGAAACATTTGTAACACTTTTTAACTATGATAAGATTTTCAAACTTCTCTAAGAAGTCTGTCAGGGTTGCTTTGATTTCATTTGTACATGGGTTCTATGGGTTGATGTAGGAGTACAACGGACCCAAGTGAACAATTCGCGATGTGGGTGCGAAGTGATAGTAAGTGAGCCTAAATTACATTCCTATCTTGGGTGTTAAATTGTTAATTTTACCCGGAGTTCCTTGGTGATTAACAGATTACCTTTGACCTACTCTTCGTTAATCATAGTTGTTAAAGCGCTAAGTCGAGGCAAGTTGGTGGTCAACCGCTTAGTCGACTAGGCGCCCGATTATTTATGATGTGCATTTTATGCATTATATATATATGCATATATATTATTTCAATTCACAAGTACACTAAATATAAAATATCACTCACAAACAAGTATATACAATTAATAATACATTACAATTCATTGTTTCTAACATATATTAAAACAAAAATACCAAATAGATGGATAGACAAATTTAACTTCAATAGTAAAGCAAAAACTTACGAATTAAATTACTTATAAAAATATTAAAAATCAAAAGTTAAAATTATTATTTTTTATATTAAATATTTAATTTTCATGAATAATAAATATATTATAATACAAGTAAAAAATAAATATTATATCAAAATTTTTATTCATTAGTTATATTTTATTCTTTTTTTTGAAAGAAAATAGGAAAACTCAACAAATTTTTAATCTATCAATTGTACAGATTATTTTAGCCAATTGGAAGTTGGTATAAAAAAAATAACAAGTACATAAACTAAATTTAAGCAGCAAATAAATTTGGAAAGTTAAAGTTGGGTTTGAGCTTATTATGTTTTTTCAGACAAGGCCAAAATAAAAATATCATCCAATAGTGATCATAACAAGAGACGAAGATGTTTTAGGATTTCAATTTGAAATCAAATAGCGGTTGCACCAAGGAGAGAACAGCCCGCATGGGGGAGGATGAGGAGGGAACGAGAAAAAGAAGAGAGCTTTAAAGTGTCGACAATGGCGTAGAAAACATAGAAACCCAAGTTTGCTCAAGTAAACCCTAATATTTTCATTTCCATCTTATCAGTTCCTCCCTCTAGCGTACGACTTGAAAGGAACTCATCCAAGGTGTCGCCTAGGCGACCCAATGCGACTTTAGAGGCTGAAGCGCTCGCCTTTGAGTCTTTCACCAAGTCGTGCCCTTGCCTTGACCTTGGCCAACCACTTGGACGCCTAGTCGTCGACTTGATAACCCTAATTAATTTACCTTAAAAAAAGTTGTTGGTCTACAGTCTTTTACTCTGAAACATAATTTAATCTTTGCTTCTTGCTGGCTTTAGTTCATGAATGATGTAAATATTGTATGTATCTTGTGTTGAATTTTAGTGTGTAGCAAATATTTTTATTTGTTTTTGCTGTCATATCAAAAGCACACTAGTTTATTTTCATCCTTTCCCTCTACACTAAAGTATTAATTTACAAATCACATATACGTTTTAATGTTTTCTGTACAGTCAACTTGTGTGAGAAGACCAAAATTTATAGTGTGCACTGGAGGGAACACTTCAGGATACATTCCCACACATTCAAATCAAAATACGTCTAGGTAGTTACTACTTTTTTGCATTTCAATTTTTTTCCAAAGCCAAGTCTAAATATATTTTTTCTTCTCTTTTTTGGTACTGAAAGTGAATTGCTTTCTGGTAATGTGTGGAGGCACCTTTCTTCATGGATGCCACAAAGAGAAACTTCTGCTCAGGTATTAATGTAAATCATCTTTAAAGACCATCATGACAATGTGCTATATTTCTGTTCTGAACATGTGTGTCTGTGCAAATTGCTACATGTAAACCAAGGTGAAAGTTTTGCTGCATTCTTCATCTATTATATTACTCCAAGACTATGTTTGTTTGCAAAAATTAAGGTGTGGGATATGACTGTTTGTACTTATTATCACTCAAGACTATTTCATTTAGTACCATGATTCATGGGATTAGTTTCTAAGGCGTTATTTTTGATTCATGGGATATGTTTTATACAAATAGTCTAATAATCATGAGATACTCCAAGTGGTAATAAATTTAGTACAAATAGTCTTACTCCACTAATTTTTTTGCAAACAAAACGTAGACCAAGTATGCTCTTCTTTGGTCAAAGGGGGTGAACCTCAGGTCTTTTGAAAAATTGTTTCATAAACTATTTTGTATACAGCTTTTTAACATATATGTATATATAGGTTGTGCTCTTTTCTTCTCCTTTAAATTTCAATATACTTTAAAAAAAATAACAGTCTCAAGTATTACTTGTTATAAATGCACAAGCATTAAATATTTGTTTTGAAAGAGAATTCAAGTACAAGAGAAATGTATTTAATTAATTTTATGACCCTTGAATTGATTGATTAAATTCCATCAAAGATAACTAACTTTCAATCAAAAAAGATCAGATAAAAGAAGAGCTAATTACAACATGAAATACCAAAAAACTGCACTATAAATTACAATGGCATTGCACAGAGGAATAAGGAAATATGGTTCACGGTCCACTATAGCATATTAGCATTGAATGCCTATATCTCCTGCCTTCACATTCACCAACTTCTGGTTGGACACATTTTACTGGGTACTTGTCAGCAATAGATATATTCTAACTTATAAAAAGCATAAATGCAACTTATCTGTGCACACTTGGAATTAAAGAAGGATAACTTAAAAAACTTTTAAGAAATACTAAACTGTTGTTGTAATGACCGGACAATCTAATATATCGAATAAAGATAATGTTCTGCAAATAAAACATTCTAAAAATCTTAGAAGACGAGAGAAAAAAATATTAAAATAAATGTTTTTTGTATATATTTAAATTCCCCTGATCTAACATTTGCATAAAATTAAACTCTTAAAATCTAAGGAATATATCATAGTTTAGAAGTGTTGTGTTCACTCGGATCTCTTTCATTTCGTCGATGTTTTCGCCAATGTTGGGTCCCTTCTGCTTCTTTTTATTCTCCTTTTTTTGAGAAGCTGTTTCTATTTCTCTATCTGTTTCTTCCTCACTTTCCCCATTCTTGCTTTTTGGGGTTCTTTATGTTTCTTATTAAGAATGGCTGGTGGTGGCATTCTGCCTAAATAGTGGACAGGTAGTAAATTAAGAGAAAACTAAGGAGTTGATCAACAAAACTTCTCAAAACTGACACTAGGTACTTATTAGATCGAATAAAATCAAGTATACAATTTGAGATCGCGTCTTATGTAATCTATACCTTGTGGAGGCAGGTGCACCCACACCCTATGTTATTAACTTGGTTATTTAGAATATAAGATTGTGTACATACTCAGGCATGCCCCATATATTTAATGGAATTAATTCGATTTGAGATTTGGTTACCTTTATGAGCTTGTAATTTTATTTATAATATGCAGTCAGCAGACGACAGTAACAGGTTTCCTGGGACGGCAAGGACTCTTGGTTCTGGTAGGAATTTGAATGCTTCTACTGTAAATTCTGACTCGAGCCTACAAACTAGACTCTTGGATAGTAGTAACAGCCCAAACCATCCATCAGATGCAGCAGTAACTGGTACAGGACAGCAGATAATAGATGGAAGGTACTAGGAAAAATTATTTTGTGCATATAAATTAAGCATTTCAATGAATTCCTATTGTTGTATACTTCTATTTTCATGATATTCTTGCTCTAGTTTGATTTTACTGTCTTTATGAGTTGATGCCTGCTTGAGAACTTATACCATGCTTCTGAAAAAAATGAAGGAAAAAAAGAGAGTACGACTTTTATCTCAAGTTGGTCAAGTTTCAAGTGAATAATTGCTTGAATGTTATCAAACATTTGTTTCTATCATAAACGAAATACATCTTATGATTGTCATCAAACAAATGATTATTAAGTCTGCTTATTTGTAATTAAAAGGTATTCTTGACCTTTTTAGGCGATCAGTGGTAGACAGCGCTGCAGCAGCTACAAGAGTTCAAGATCGCCAGGTATATCTTTTTAAAGAGTTGGAGCATTGCATGTAACTTGTCATTCAATCCACCTGGTTTTTGACAGATTTTTGTTTACTTGTCTCTTGATTTCAGGGTCCAGTTGTGTCTGATCAAGAAATTCAGAAACTTGTGGCAATGGGTTTTGAAAGGGTAAAAACTTTATTTCTCTAGGTTCATCTTTTTTGGCAAGTTTGAGACACTATTATTAAGATTCTGGCTTTGTATGGGTATGGATTGTTTCAGACACAGGTAGAAGTTGCATTGGCTGCTGCCGATGGGGATCTTAATGTAGCTGTTGAAATTCTAATGAGCCAAGAGGTTAGTAGTATATGAGAGCTATGATTATACAGTATTTCTCACCTATTTGTGACTTGTGATTTTGTCTGACATAAACAGGGATAAATGGTAGCAAATGCTCATCCGTAAGTAAATATTTGCAAGGGCTTCCTATTAGAGCTAAAAGCTTCTTCTAGTTTTGCTGCTATCAAATCATCTATATGGCCGAAGTTTTCTGCTCATGCGTGTTGTATATCTTCAGTCCGGTCTAACATAGCCGCCACATTTCTTTCTTTCTTTGTGTTTTCTTTCTTTGTGTGTACGTATGTGGATGAACAAGAAAAGAAAAAAACAGTTAGAAACTTGTATTGAGCTGAAAGCATCCAATTTGGATTGATTTTGACTAATTCGTTGTCTTCCATTGAAGAGGCAACCCATAATTATATTGAACTTCATCTTTAAGAGCTGTTAGGAAAAGAACAATTATTACTCTAAAATGGTATCATGTTGTTATACTACCTAGGAAATACTTATATTTGCCCTTCATTTTTTATTGCAAATATTAAAGTTTGCTTAGGATGTATGTACAGTAGGAAATAACTTTTCTCAGTTGTAAATTTTAGTAATTAAAGTTTACTACTCTGTTCTGAAATGTAATATAAATATTGATTTTTTTAAAATTAATTCAAAATTATATTGTAAAATTTTCTAAAGGTAATGCTAATACTCCCTCCGTTCTACTAAGATATAACCTTTTGAATATAACTTTTAGAATTTTCAGACTTCAAATTAATAATGATTCATTTAATTTAGTTAATAAAGATTTTATTATTTAAAAGATATAATGATTTATAATTTTGAAAATATTCAACATTGACTAAAGTCAATAATAATAATATAGTAATTTGGAACTGAGGGAGTATTATTTATTACTTTTAAATTAAGATAAATCATATATTAAATGTCATAAAAAAATTTTTTGAGACTTTTAACATTACTCAAAAAATAAACAACTAGATTTAAAATTAGAATAATGCTAGATGTCTCAACTTTTTGGTATCAAATGGGTTTCAAATGACTTGACATGGAATATTTTAATGATAATTTATGACATAATCAATCACATGAGATTTACCTAACGAATTTTATGGTGAATTAGAGACGCATGAGATATTTTTTTTATATTAAAAATTTAAGACCCTAACATCACTCTTAAAATTATTATAGACTAATATTCTATTCACTTAATTTTGTAAATGTATATAATAAAAATATATAATTGTGCTTATGTTGATTAGGGGGGTGTATTCAATTAAGATTTTAAAAGTTTAGTTGTATTCAATCAAGATATTTAAAAAGTTTATAAAAGTTTAGTGATATTCAATTACAACTTTTTTAATGTCTTTAAAAGTTAGGTGGTATTGAATTAAGATTTTTACAAAGTCTATAAAAGTATTTTGTGACGCCCCAAAATAGGTATACAACACCCATTCCGAAATCGCCAAAAATACATGGTATAGAAAAGCAAACTACAACTTTGATAATACAGATGTCGTGTAGAATCGACAATAATACAACTGTGAGTTTGAATACAAATATTGTCTTTCTGATAATATACACACCCAAATAAGTCCTCATTAATTATTCATACATTATTTTACGTAAATAAAGGAGGACAACTAAAACATCTTCCTAGAACCATCACTCCATACCCCGACTCGATCCTTCGATCCTCGCTATGTTCTCACCTCCCGAGAAGAAAAATGGAACAAAAAGGAAAAGGGTGAGCTCAACTAGCCCAAGAAGAATATTATTACGACTAAGATAATATACAACAAATTATCGTTAGTCTTCAACGGGAAAAATCTAATAGAATACAATAGACAACAAGTTTTAGATCAACACACGCAATGGAAATAAAGAATCCATTGTAAGAAAGTCGCAGAGAAAATAATTCTACCGTCTTCTAAGGTTTAAAAGTCCATCATCAATAGTTTATCCTCGTAATAACAATTAATATACATCTTTAATCAACTTTGCACTACATGTGCCAAAGATATTCATTTGTATCACCAATTGGGTCATGTTCATCTCAACACCTATTCATCTTTTTTGACTACGCGCCAAAGATATTCATCGCTTAATCGCTCATCTTTGCACTACAGCCAAAGATATTCATTTATATCACCATTTAGACTCGAGGATGATGAAAAATATTTTAAAAGAAACGAATCCAAAGAAACAAAATGACAAGGATTAAGGATTAAGGATTCGTATTTTGTTTTACCCATGTCCAAAAATACTTCAAAATAATCATATTGGTGTAAAATTCAAGAATGATCAAAACATGGATACAATCAAAGCTAGTATCCGTAATAGATATTTTGGACAAAAAAAAAAATTTTATTTTTCTATGAATAAAGGCCAGTATTCGTGAATAAAGGTCGATACGTGAATAAAGGCCAGATACGTGAATAAGAACCCCGACACAACAAGTTCCAAATTTGATAAAAAGTTCACTAATACTTCCTAAGATAATGATATCAAGAAAAATATCATTTAAGAAGAAAATAATACCCCTTACCTCAAAATAACCGTATTTCGATCGAATTTTCAGATAATAGTCGTGTAAACTCAAGACCAGATAAAGAACACTCAAAGTATACTCACAAGAATACGCTCGATAATTTAGAGAGAAAGAGAGAAAACTTTGTTTCGTGTGATTTTCAATTCTAACTTAACCTCTATTTATAGAAAATGCTGTAACGCCAAAAAGAGACTAAAATAATAAAATAATATTATAATTTATATCTTATACGCATGCCTTTGAACCAAATCACCACCACCAACCTTGACCCAATTTTCAAAGAAATTTCACATGTTCAAACAAGAGTGGGTCCCACCCATTATTTAATAAAATTATTTTATCTTCCTAAACTTCAATAATTGTGAGAAAATAGCTCGCTTATCGTAAAAATTCGAAACTCGCAATTTTCCATGGAAATTCCATTCTCTACAACTTTGCGTAAGAAAATTTTTCCAAATTCCAAATGTAAATTGACCAAATCCACAAACAAGCGATTTTACGCCTATAATCAATTTTCTATCAAGAATCAGGTCCACCGACACACAAAACATATGTTAAACATTTAATGCCACAAAATACTCTACCTCCAAATATACTCATATATCCCACATTCATTATAAAATATCACCGTTAATATATTATTAAAATAATATATTTAAATTAATTATTTTATCGTAAAAAGATAAAATATTAATTTTCAACAATTGTCACATTAAAATTTTCTCCATCTATATCCACATAAAATAAATATTTTCTTTATCATAATAATCAATAATTACTTATTTAAAATAATATTACGGAAATGACAAGATCGACAACCGTGCCGCTCCTGTGAGTAGGGGTTTTCCAATAAGGATTTCTCCTTACCTACAAGCAATTGATTAGGTGACCAAACCTCTCCTTAGATGTAACTTTCTAGACATTGCCAATAATGTTATCTCGATAATATTATTCAAATAATATGAATTATTGATTTGATAATGGAAAATATCATAGTAATGACAATTATCAAACAACAAAGAATACAAAATATCAACGCAAAGAATTATTGAATCAATAAAATATAATATCAATAAGAATTCATCAGAATAATTATTGAGTAGTGCCTTCTTACGTAAGGATCAATAATTCAATAATACTGCAGTAATACCACGTGCTTCTCGCCAAGAAACCACGCCAGACATCAGATTTTTAACCACCAGGTAACCCAACAAAGTGTTAATTCAGAATAATTTACGCCGTTATTTATAAAACTCAATCTTTGTCGCTTTTCTTTCATCCAACCGTTTTTCCGTTATGGGGCCCACCAATGACTGCGCCGTCGTACGGAGATTCCCGACAAAAAAAATATTCCAAGACCAAACGAATATTCCCCGACAATAATGAATATTTTATAACCACTTGTTTATTTTGTAAACTTTGCACATTTCACCCATAACCAAAGAATTATATCAAATTAACCCTTATTAATTTAAAATAATGAATAAAGGAAAATTCAATTTTATTTATAATAAGTTGGGGTCTTACAACCTCCCCTCCTTATGAAATTTCATCCTCGAAATTGACGTACGTACCTGGTATATCGAAAAAGTGAGGGTACCTCGCTTTCATCTCCGATTCCAACTCCCATGTCATTTCCTCAATTGCATGGTTTCTCCACAAAACCTTAACTTGTGGTATAACCTTCGTGAATAAGACATGCTCTTTCCTATCCAAAATCTCAACAAGTATCTCTTCGTAGGTTAAATCTTCAGCTATCTCGTCTGGTTCTAATGCAATAATGTGGTTCGGGTCTTTCACATATTTACGAAGCATAGATATGTGGAATACATTGTGAACACGAGACATACTTGGAGGTAACGCGAGTCTATAGGCTACATTTCCTATTCCTAGAATCTCAAATGGACCAACAAACCTCGATCGAGCTTTCCTCTTTTCCAAATCTTGTAACTCCTTTCCACGGAGCAATACGTAATAATACATGATCTCCAATATTAAACTCCACGTCCTTTCTACATGAAGATCAAAGATAACTCTTTTGTCGATCTTGTGAAGCTTGAATACGCTTGTCAATCATTTGGATCTTTTCTCGTAGTCATGCGTTTAATTCGTCCCAACAATGTTGCTTTCTCCCACCTCGTCCCAAAGATAATTGAGAATCGACATTTTCGCCCATACAACGCCTCAAATGGAGCCATGCCTATACTTTGCTTGATAATCTGTTGTTGTAGGAGAATTCCACCAAATGGTAGTACTTATCCCAACTTCCTTTTGAAATCTAGGACACGTAGTCTTAATAGATCTTCAAGGGTTTGAATAGTCCTCTCGATTGTCCGTCTGCTTTGAGGATGGTATCTTTGAATCAATCAGAAATCCGCTCCCATAGCTTTCTGCAAGCTAACCCAAAATCTTGAAGTGAATCTCGGTCACGATCCAAAACTATGGAATCTCTAGTGGTTGCAGCAGTGGACCTTTTGGCACTTGATGCTCCGCCTTTACACGCCGACAAAGTTAAACATCTTGAGATAAACTCCGCAATCTCTCTCTTCATATTGTTCCACCAAAATGTATGTCGAATATCACGATACATTTTGGTACTCCTGTGATGGATTGCAAAACGGGTGTTGTGTGCCTCCATCATGATTTTATGCTTCAGTCGAATCATTAGGAACGCAAAGTCTAGAATTGACTCAAGTATTCCTTCCTCATCAATTCTTGCTTCCTAATAGCTCCTTCTTGCACTTTCTTCTTCATACGCATCGCACCCCTGCATCCGTAGCTTGAGCAGATTTAACTTTATCGATTAAAGTCGGCTTACTACTTGTATATTCGCCATCATTATGTGGGTCCTCGAGTCTTTAATTCTACCTCCATCCTTTGCAAGTCATACAAAATGGGCCTTTGCGTTGACAATATCGCACTCGTATTTGCATATGATCTTCTACTTAATGCGCCACTACTACGCTCGCTTTTCCGGATGATATCAATATAGTGTGATCGTAATCTTTTCTTGACTCCAACCAACGTCGTTCTTGCGATGTTGAGTTCTTTTTGGGTGAAGAAATATTTGAGGCTTTTATGATCCGTATAAATCTCTACTTTCTCCCCGCATAAGTAGGTTCCATATCTTCAACGCAAAAACACGATCGCGCTAACTCCGCATCATGAGTAGGATAATTCCTCTCATATTCTTTGAGTTGTCGTGAGGCATAAAGCTATGACTTTCCCATGTTGCATGAGAACACATCCTAACCCTCGCCGTAAGCATCGTCAGAGATAACAAATCCATCCGAACCGGATGGTATTGTTAGAATAGTGCCAAATGAGTCTCCTCTTGAGCTCTTGGAAGCTCTTCTCGTATTCCTCGCCCATAAGAATTTTGCATCCTTCCGAGTCACCGAGTTAATCTGAGTAGCGATTCGAGAAAATCCTTCCACAAATCTCCGATAATAACCAAATAAGCCTGTAAAGTCACAGATTTTTGGCCACCGACTTTTGCTGTTCCCAACTTTGTATTGCTTCAATCTTCACCGTCAACAGATACTCCTTGTTTTGACACCACGCGCCCAAGGAATGCTACTTCTCGCCGTAACTCGCGATTTCTTCAAATTTTGGCATAAAGCTTGTGTTCACGAAGTCTTTGTAGTACCAAATTTCAAATGGTGCTCATGATCTTCACTTTTGGAATAGATGAGGATGTCATCAATAAAGACAACAACGAATCGATCCAAATATTCCTTAAATACACTGCTTCATCATATCCATGAAAGCAAAGCAGGAGCATTAGTCAATCCAAAAGACATAACCAAGAATTCATAATGCCCAGACGAGTCCCGAATGCCGCCTTTGGAATATCCTCGCTTTTAATCTTCACCGATGATATCCGAATCGAAGATCGATCTTTGAAAAGAATCAAGGCCTCAGAATCGGGTCGAATGTGTCATCAATGCGAGGTAATGGATACCTATTCTCGATGGTGACATGGTTCAATTCTCGATAGTCAATACAAAGTCGCATACTCCCGCCTTTCTTCTTTACTAATAAAACAGAGCACCCCAAGGAGACGTCTTGGACGAATGAAAAACGATGTCTAATAACTCCCTGTAATTGGACTTTTAACTCCTCAAGTTCAATAGAGCCATTCGATATGGGGTTTTAGAAATGGGCTTTGTACTTGCCCAAGGTCAATAAAGAATTCAACATCACGCTCGGGGTAGACCGAAAGCTCTTCAGAAATACATCGTGGAATTCTCTAACCACGTAAATATTATTCAAATCGACTTGTCTTTATTCAAATCCATAACATGGGCTAAGAAAGCTTTGACATCCGCTTTTTCAATAAGTCGAATAGCTTTTGTGGCTTGATATGATGTGGATCGATTTTAGTGGTTTAGTGGTTTGAATTGTATGACAGTGTTGGTTAGAATATGAAAACTAACAACCTTACAAAAACAATCAATTTTGGCATGATGAGTGGTTAACCAATCAATTCCTAAAATCACATCAAAAGCAAGTATCTTTAAAGAGATAAGATCAACAGTAAATGTGATAGTGCTAACTTGATCATGCAAGATTTATAAACCGTAGATGTAACGAAGGTTTCACCCAACGGAGTTTCAACAGATAAATCAAAATCTAATTTCTCCTGAGTCAAGTTTAAACGCTGAGCACAAGCAGGATAGATAAAAGAATGGGGTAGAACCCAGATTCAAGAAGGTATAAACTTCGCAAGAATTCAAGATTAGCTTACCCGTGATCACCTCGTTTGGGTTCCTCACGCTTTTGTCCAACACGACAAACGCTTCTTCCAGAACCGATTTTCGACTTATCCGGATGTACCTTGAATCACCACTCCTGCCGAACTTGGTTTCGCGATAAGATAATCTCGAGCGATGTGGCCTTCCTTTCCACAACTTGTAACATACCTTGGATTGTTGTGACAATTTAATGATATATCCCCTCCTTCCCGCATTTGTAACATCTAACCAAGGCGGTGCGTTCTCTCCCCAAGCATTTGTTGTTGGTGCCGTCGCCATGAATTAATATCTTCCCGCCATTGTTGAATCTTCTTTTCTAAATTTCCACTTGAGTCACCTCTCCTATTATCATGTCCACGATTACCACCGAGTGGTTACCGCCTTTGTCCGTATTCTTTCCTCCTCACCGGTTATCATTGTTCGATGACTACCCCGATTGTGGGTCCCCTCGGTTGAGTATACTCACTATCTCGCCTAATAACCGAGCCCCGCTGACAACATCCAATACGTAGAAAATTTATGAGAGATAAGGTATTGGACGAATCTCGGTTTTAGACCTCTCGTAAACATACGCTGTCATTCGCTCCTCATTCTCCACCAAATGAGGTGCAAACTCGATAATTCTCGCGAACCTTGCCTCGTCTTCGAGACACCGCCATGTTGTTCTCGTCGAGTCTAATAAACTCTACCTCCTTCATATACGACGAATACTTTCTCGGAAAGTACTTGTCATCGAATGATTCTTCAAATCTTTCCCAAGACATGTTAAGCAGCATCCGTCAGTACGCTTCTACGATTCCCACCAAAGAATCGCTTCACCACGAAACATAAAAGGTGGCGAATGGAACCTTCGTTCTCCGCAAACCCAAGACATCGAATATCTTGGTAATTTGCTTGACCCACGTTTACGCTTTCGATCGGATCCGCTTTCCATGGAAATCTGTGGTCCCAACTCTTTGAATTATTTGGTAGTGTGACAAACCGCACGCTACTATCATTTCCTCCCGTATTTTGTACACGAGTCTCCTCGTCCGATTTTGCATGAATCGCAAAAAGCTTCTAAACATCCCGCTGCTCATCATTTGCTCAAAGGTATTGTTCACATGAGAACATTGACACTTGCTGTCACGCTTCTCCTCGTTGGTGAGTCTGCTGCTGCCTCCACTGGCCTCATAAACTCCATTGTTAACGCTTCTCAAAAACCATTCTTAAATATCGCCATAAAACAAGGGTTAATTAAACAAATTAACATATCACATAATATCCTATATTATGACCGACCAACAAATAAGCTTAGTAGTGACACACTAAATGTAAGGATTTACTCGCCTCTCCTCCTAGTTCTATTCCCCATCTCCGCTTGAGATCATATCCCAAAGCTCGATATTAATCATGACGCCCCAAAAT
This sequence comes from Panax ginseng, assembly GCA_020205605.1. Taxonomy (NCBI): domain Eukaryota; kingdom Viridiplantae; phylum Streptophyta; class Magnoliopsida; order Apiales; family Araliaceae; genus Panax; species Panax ginseng. The sequence goes on from CM035146.1 coordinate 105,027,988, forward strand.
AGGTATACAACACCCATTCTGAGTCGCCAAAATACATGGTATGTAAAGCAAACTACAACTTTGATAATACAGATGTCGTGTAGAATACGACAATACAACTCTGTGAGTTTGAATACAAATATTGTCTTCTGTATAATATACACACCCAAATAAGTCCTCATTAATTATTCATACACTATTTTACGTAAATAGTGAGGATGTACCTAAAACATCTTCCTGTAACCATCACTCCATACCCCGACTCGATCCTCGCTATGTTCTCACCTCCCGAGAAGAAAAATGGAACAAAAAGGAAAAGGGTGAGCTCAACTAGCCCAAAGAAAGAATATTATGACTAAGATAATATACAACAAATTATCGCTGGTCTTCAACAGGAAAAATCTAATAGAATACAATAGATAACAAGTGTTAGATCAACACACGCAATGGAAATAAAGAATCCATTGTAAGAGTCACGTAGAGAAAGAATTCTACCGCCTTCTAAGGTTTAAAAGTCCATCATCAATAGTTTATCCTCGTAATAACAATCAATATACATCTTTAATCATCTTTGCACTACAGGCCAAAGATATTCATTTGTATCACCAGTTGGTCCTGTTCATCTTTGCACTACGGGCCAAAGATATTCATCAGTTAATCGTTCATCTTTGCACTACACAGCCAAAGATATTCATTTATATCACCATTTAGACCGAGGATGATGAAAAATATTTTTAAAAAAAAACGAATCTAAAGAAACAAAATGACAAGGATTAAGGATTAAGGATTCGTACTTTGTTTTATCCATGTCCAAAAATACTTTGAAAATAATCATATTGGTGTAAAATTCAAGAATGATCAAAACATGGATACAATCAAAGCTAGTATCCGTAATAGATATTTTGGACAAAAAAAATTTTATTTTTCTATTGAATAAAGTCAGATTCGTGAATAAGTGTCGATATCGTGAATAAAGGTCGTATACGTGAATAAGAACTCCCCGACACAACAAGTTCCAAATTTGATAAAAAGTTCACCAATACTTCCTAAGATAATGATATCAAGAAAAAATATCATTTAAGAAGAAAATAATACCCTTACCTCAAAATAACCGCATTTCGATCGAATTTTCTAGATAAGGTCGATGTAAACTCGCATGACCGTGATAAAGAACACTCAAAGTATACTCACAAGAATACGCTTCGATAATTTAGAGAGAGAAAGAGAGAAAACTTTGTTTCGGTGTGATTTTCAATTCTAACTTAACCTCTATTTATAGAAAATGCTAGAACGCCAAAAATAGAGACTAAAATAATAAAATAATATTATAATTTATATCTTCTACGCATGCCTTTGAACCAAATCACCACCAAACCAACCTTGACCCAATTTCCAAAGAATTTCACATGTTCAAAACAAGAGTGGGTCCCACCCATTATTTAATAAAAATTATTTTATCTTCCTAAACTTCAATAATTCGTAGAAATAGCTCGCTTATCGTAAAAAATTCAAACTCGCAATTTTCCATGGGAAATTCCATTCTCTACAACTTTGCGTAAGAAAATTTTTCCAAATTCCAAATGTAAATTGACCAAATCCACAAACTAGACGATTTTACGCCTATAATCAATTTTCTATTAAGAATTGTGTCCAATTTACACACAAAACATATGTTAAACATTTAATGCCACAAAATACTCTACCTCCAAATATACTCATATATCCCACATTCATTATAAAATATCACCATTAATATATTATTAAAATAATATATTTAAATGAATTATTTTATCGTAAAAAGATAAAATATTAATTTTCAACAATTGTCACATTAAAAATTTCTCCATCTATATCCACATAAAATAAATATTTTCTTTATCATAATAATCAATAATTACTTATTTAAAATAATATTACGTAATCACAAGATCGATAACCGTGCCGCTCCTCAGAAAGAGGGGGCTTTCCAATAAGGATTTCTCCTTTCTCGACGCCATAATTAGTGACCAAACCTCTCCTTAGATGTAACTTTCTAGACATTGCCAATAATATTATCTCGATAATATTATTCAAATAATATGAATTATTGATTTGATAATGGAAAATACCGTGTAATGACAATTATCAAAACAACAAAGAATACAAAATATCAACGCAACAATTATTGGATCAATAAAATATAATATCAACAAGAATTCATCGTAATAATTATTGAGTAGTACCTTCTTACGTAAGGATCAATAATTCAATAATACTCAGTAATACCGCTACCATCGCTTTATGCAACCACGCCAGACATCAGATTTTAACCACCAGTAACCCAACAAAGTTAATTGGTAAATAATTTACGCCGTTATTTATAAAACTCAATCTTTGTCGCTTTTCTTTCATCCAACCGCTTTTCAGATTATGGGCCCACTAATGATCTGCTACCGTCAGCATTTGGAGATTCCCGACAAAAAAAGAATATTCCACGCATCAAACGAATATTCCCCGATAATAATGAATATTTTATAACCACTTGCTTATTTTGTAAACTTTGCACATTTCACCCATAACCAAAGAATTATATCAAATTAACCCTTATTAATTTAAAATAATGAATAAAGGAAAATTCAATTTTATTTATAATAAGTTGGGGTCTTACAACCTCCCCTCCTTATGAAATTTCGTCCTCGAAATTGACGTAAGTACCTGGTATATCGAAAAGGTGAGGGTACCTCGCTTTCATTTCCGATTCCAACTCCCATGTCATTTCCTCAATCGCATGATTTCTCCACAAAACTTAACTTGTGGTATAACCTTCGTGTGTAAGACATGCTCTTTTCATCCAAAATCTCAACAAGTATCTCCTCGTAGGTTAAATCTTCATTATCTCGTTCGGTTCTAATGCAATAATGTGGTTCGGTCTTTCACATATTTACGAAGCATAGATATGTGGAATACATTGTGAACACGAGACATACTTGGAGGTAACGCGAGTCTATAGGCTCGCTTCCTATTCCCAAGAATCTCAAATGGACCAACAAACCTTGATCGAGCTTTCATCTTTTCCCAAATCTTGTAACTCCTTTCCATGGAGCAATACGTAATAATACATGATCTCCAATATTAAACTCCACGCCCTTTCTATGAAGATCGCCAGAACTCTTTTGTCGATCTTGTGAAGCTTGAATACGCTTGTCGAATCATTTGGATCTTTTCTCAGAGTCATGCGCATTAATTCTCGTCCCAACAATGTTGCTTTCTCCCACCTCATCCCAAAGATACTTTGAGAACGACATTTTCGTCCATACAACGCCTCAAATAGAGCCATGCCTATACTTGCTTGATAACTGTTTGTTGTAGGAGAATTCCACCAAAGCAGGTAGTACTTATCCCAACTTCCTTTGAAATCTAGGACACAGAGTCTTAATAGATCTTCAAGGGTTTGAATAGTCCTCTCTCATTGTCCGTCTGCTTGAGGATGGTATCTTCCGAATCAATCAGAAATGCGTGCTCATAGCTTTCTCGCAAAGCTAACCCAAAATCTTGAAGTGAATCTCGGGTCACGATCCGAAACTATGGATACTGGCATGCCATGTAATCGCATAATCTCATTCACGTCATATACGAAGCAAGACGCGTTCAAGGGATAAGTCTCACAGACGGTAAGAAATGGGCGGACTTGGTTAATCTATCAACAATAACCCAAATTGCATCTACGCCTTGAGAAACTTTGGGAAGGCTCAGAACAAAATCCATAGTAATGTGTTCCCATTTCCATTCCTAATCTCAAGTGGTTGCAATGGACCTTTTGGCACTTGATGCTCCGCCTTTACACGCCGACAAAGTTAAACATCTTGAGATAAACTCCGCAATCTCTCTCTTCATATTGTTCCACCAAAATGTACGTCGAATATCACGATACATTTTGGTACTCCTGTGATGGATTGCAAACGGGGTGTCAGTGTGCCTCCATCATGATTTTATGCTTCAAGTCGAATCGTTAATGTAACGCAAAGTCTAGAATTGACTCAAGTATTCCTTCTCATCAATTCTTGCTTCCTAATAGCTCCTTCGTGACTTTCTTTCTTCATACGCATCACTTCTGATCCGTAGAAATGAAGCAAACTTTAACTTTATCGATTAAAGTCGGCCTACTTGTATATTCACCGGTCATTATGTGGGTCCCCGAGTCTTTAATTCTACCTCCATCCTTTGCAAGTCATACAAAATGGGCCTTTGCGCGACAATATCGCACTCAGATTGCATATATCTTCACTTAATGCGTCACCACATTACTACGCTCGCTTTTCCAGGATGATAATATATAAATTCTTCAAGATTTTTATCATAATTTTATTATATGTTACATTACTAAACTAAAAAATTATTAAAAGGATATAAATAAATAATATTTTTTTATTTAAAAAATAACTTGCTATTTTAAAATATACATGAAACAAGTATATATTATTTTATTTGCAAATTTTGATACTTTAAGACGGTAATATTCAAATATTTGAATGGAAATCGATATATATATTGCAAATGTTTATATTAATTTTTTAATTGCTAGTTATGTAAATAAGTATTGATGACAACTTTTGTAAACTGGAATGAAAAACAATAATTTGAAATAAGCGATGACGCATATGCATAAAAGAATATATAAATTTCAATGAAAAGTGAACTTAATTTTGTATTAAGGTCATAGTTTCTAAAGTTTTATTGGTATCCGAGTATCCAAATGTATTATAAAATGAGTAGAATAATATGAACGCTTTCAACATATATAAAATCTCATGCCACAATAATATAATGAGATTTACTCTAGTTCATAAAAAAAGAGGTAGATGTTGTACACATGGGCTAATTAACAATTAATATAAGTTGCAAGATATATTAGAAGTATACAAAAGTCTATCACAGTCTTGATAAAAAGTTTATAAAAGTCTGTTACTTATTTCATAGAGTCTATAAAAGTCATTTTAAAAAAATCTTTAAAGTCTTTGAAAATCATTAAAATCCCATAAATTCTACAAAAGTAGATCACTTAAAAAAAACCTTTAAAAATCTTAATTGAATACATGCCCTAGAAATACACATACACTTATGTAACTTCAACAAATGAACTGCTAAATGGCAAATTAATTAATAATTTTATGAAATCATAAATTATCATTAATAAAATTCTTAAAATTAAACCATTAACAACAAATTTGTCATTTGACATTTTAATCTCATTGTATATACTTCATCCATTTTAACTAAGATCAATATTAAATTTTGAAAATTAATTTAAAATATTTTAAAACTCAAGATTGATAAAATTTATTAAAAATTAAAATTAAAAATAATAAATTATAAATTAATAATATATTTAAATAATTTGTAATATTTTTCATTGTATTGACTAAAATTAATTATGTTTAAATTAATTTTAAGTTTAAAAATATGTTAAATTAATTTTAAAAAGTCTTAAACAAAAGAGTTTAAGAAGTAATTTTAAATTCAAATAATATTAAAATGAGGCATAGTAGACCGGTTTAACGTACGTGGGTGGGGCCAATTTGTTCAACAATTATCCCCCGACTGATGGAAATAAAATTGATAAACCCTTGCACGGTTGCACCTCAGTACTGAATCAGTACCTCACTACCTCACTACTTCTCAGTTCAGTCGGTCCGTCTAGCCCCAAGAGTTAACCCTACAAAGCAACGGCCGGTGGTAAGTACTGAATTCGCCCCCCCCTCTCATAATTATTCATAAATTCAATTGTAGTAGTTTTTTGTTGTTGTAGGGGAGGGAGTGGATTCAAAGTTATCTGGTAATCTAATTAGGTTTCGTCGTTTGATTGAATTATTTACATTTTTTAGGCCTTCACGTTGTATACCGTAAGCCTAATGATTGAGCAACTGATTTTGTTTTTGTTTAATTCGATCAAGTCGGTCTCACAATTTTATTTGATTAAAGCATTTTATTTTCTATGCTGGTTGCTGAATTTGGCTCTCAGTTCAGCAGTTGAAGTGTATAATAATCAAGTGTTTCAGTAATGGAACGCTGATGACATGATCAGTTTATGTTTTTTCTCTTGGCCGTTTTCCTTCCATCTGGGATGCTAGGTTACAATATGTGCATTGTTGTTATTTTGTTTGTATAGATATCTTTCAAATAGTGTTTTAAATGGTTTTAGGATTTTTTGGAATCTTTAATGAATTATTACTTTATATTTGGTTGTCTTTTTTATTTTTTAGGTTTGGATATGGCTTTGTCCTCATTTTCCACGGGTGCACTAGGGGATTCATGAGTTTTACTTTTATTATTGACTAACTTACACAAATGTCGCCTCACTGTTCAAATCTGATGCACTTGCAAGTTGTTGGGTTTGAAATCATTACGTAGACAATATTACTGTGATTTTTGTAAAACCTTAACTTTCGATGAATGTTCTCTTTTTTCCAATGATTAGGTTGTGCAGCGAGCTGTTATAACATTCTAGTCATATTCATAACCCCTAAGGAGACAGAAGTGAACAGCCTTTTAAGAGTAAGCTTGGAACATACATACAATATGAAACCATTGATAGGGATGGTGGTGTCGAACAAGATGCAGAAGTCTGTTGTGGTGGCTGTTGACAGGCTCTTCCTCCACAAGGTCTACAATCGCTATGTCAAACGCACTTCTAAGTTCATGGCTCATGACGAACAGAACCTGTGCAACATTGGTGACCGTGTCAGTTAACAATTTTTATCTCTATATATTTTTCTCTTTCCACACACACATATATATGTAGATTTTTATGTATGGATGTATGATTTCTAAGATATTATGATTACTGAGAACTAGCTATAACATGATGTTTCTCAAATTGATAGCTCTCTTGAGCATGCCTAAGACACCCAACTGTAAACCTCACTCGAGATATGTTGATTTTGAAAAATTCTTCGTCCATAACTCTGTTGTAATTCGGCACACATGATTCCCTGCTTATTTCATTTTTTATTGGGTGTTTGTGTTTTACTTCTTTTCACTCTCTGAATAATGAGCTTTCTTTGTTTATCTATATAATGAAATTTCTAAACTGTCGTTGACTCGATTTATTCACGATATTTATCATCGTTTGTCTGTTCATCTTTAGTGGTTATAGTAACATGTTCCTTTTAGTTACAATTTCCTTCTGTTTTTTTTAATCCTGGTTACACAGAATTTTATTATTATTTTTATTTCCAATCTCTAATTATGTATAATGTACTTTTCCCAAGTAATTTGCTTCTTGCTCTGGCATCTTATCTTTTTTCCACTGAATTTTTAAAAACTTATTATGCTTTTTAAAGTTTTTGCTTCACTTTTCAGATTGAATTTTTACTCCCACAGACTAAATGTATATGTTTATGATTTTTTTCATACATGGTTACCATCATTATCTTTTTTGGGCATCAACTAACTTATTCGAGTTTGTATGGTAATCAGTTATGATATTTTCCTTTGTTTTATGGATAATCCCATACTAAACTATGTGTGGGTTTCCCCAAGGAAATCATTTCCTTTGTACTTTGTAGAGTACTAAACCCATGACATATGCCTTGAAAGACACTTTTACTAGGTTCACTAACACCCTTGGGGGTTATCATATTTTTGTTTTTGAGGAGAGAAGAAAGAAACTTGTTAATTCACTGACCTCCCATTCATCAAGAAGAACACTAAGAAAAATGAGAAATAAGTTGCTTTTTCCTAGCATTTTCTTATTTCATGATTTGCAATTGTATGATTATCCTTGATTACATGTCCTATTTGTAACTACGGACTAATTCTCGATTTACAGTCTGCAGAGTGAGGACTATAAATTATTCATATGTGTATGCACCCATTTATATAATAACTATCATAAATGAGTTGGGTGATTGTTTGAAACTGTTATTGCAGGTTAGATTGGATCCCTCTAGGCCATTGAGCAAGCACAAGCGCTGGATTGTTGCTGAGATTCTGAAGAAAGCACGAATCTATGTCCCGCCATCAGCAAAACCTACTACAGATTTAACCGCCCAAACGGAAGTTTCAGCTTCATCTTCCACTTAAGGTTAGTGTACAACTCATTGGGTATCTTTGCTGAACTACATGCAACTTGTAAATTTCATCCAAAATTATTTTTGAAATAGGCTTTACCAAATGTGATTTATCTTCCTAAAAGCATGTCTTGAAGACTCATTTTATTCCCTATAGCAAAAGTTCTCTATTTCATTAAAATATAGAGAGTAAAATATTTCTGAATATTGAGGTGGAAAATTAACCTGACTTCTGATGACTAGGATTAGGATTAGCACGGGAAAATATAATTGGAATGTAAATGGTTCAAATTTCAATTTATAGGCTATGTATATTTAGAAGAGAGTAGCAGAAGAAAACCATATTTACCCTCCTCCAAGTAAAAAAAATTGCAAACATTTCCTACAAAGCTCAACTGCTTTAAGTTCTCTGCGATTCTGTTTCATTTTTATGCTTGTGTTACTGATTGACAGCTTACCCTACCCTACTATCAGGTCATTGAATGCAAATAATGATGTTTTGTACGATTTTAAGAACTAACTCGACTAATTGCATTTTGAATAAGATACTTCAAACTTTATATTTTATAAAAAACAAATGGCTTTCCTACGAGATTTCCATATACAGTTTTCAGATACTAAGGTATGTCGTCCGTTTGGCCTCATTTATTGTTGTTGGTGCATTTCTGCTGCAAATCAAACCCAATGCTTTCAGCTCATTCAAGATCTGACTTTAGCCTTATGTTTTCTTCTTACCTTTTTGGTAAGGGTTAATTGGAATGAATTCAATTTTAGAAAGCCTTATAATCCTAGTAGCAAGGATACTCTAATAGAGCAGAACTTCCATATGGGATACATATCTGAACGATTTGTACTAGACTTGTGTGCCTTCATTTCCCCCCTTATTATTTCATATTGATCTTATTTGATATGTTTCACTAGTCCCCTAAAAGAACTTCTTTGGTTCACAGGAAAATGTGAGGAAAAACAGAAGTACATTTTTTCTTTGAATAGCAAAAGCAAATGCAGTAACATGCGCCACATTGTTTTTTAATCCTTCTATTTGCTCCATAGATGTACCGATATTCATGTATCATCTATTGTAGGCACCTTGTGGCTTATTCATGTATCGAGTTGTTTTTTTGTTTTATTCGTATTACATTTAAGCATAAATGAATTTTGCACAATCTTCTGGTTTCTGGACATTACCTTTGAAATTTTTGTTCATTTTAAAGTCACAGTTGGGGCAAGAATAGATACATGGTTCAAGCTGCATCTGCAAATTGGTGTAGTGTTATATTACATCCTTTTTGTCTCTATTAATTTTAGTGCAAAGCTTACAGTCTAAACATTTGCTTCAAGAAGTTTGAGCCTTCTATCATACATATGATTGAATGTTATTGAGTATTCCCTGAGCTTATTAAATCATAGCTAATATCTATTAGACTTGATGTGTTCAGGTGTTCAAGGCAGCATAAAGATTTGGTACCTAAAGCTGGGTTGTGGAGTTTGGTCCTCCTCGTCTTCTTCTTCTTCTGTTGAAGATTATAAGAATACTGAAGGGAATGTAGATGAACCTAGTGGAGTACTTGTTACTAAAGAGCAAGAACACTCTGAATGTTTTAGCCAAATACATGTGTATGATTTTTCATATCGCATTTCTTCTGCAGCAGAAAAGTTGGAATTCTGTTACGTTTTATGTGATTGAAACATTGAGGATATTGACATTCTTCATATTATAACATTAATATGCTGCTGTTTGTTTGCTTGGTTGGATGGATGGATGGATGGATGGATGGGTTCAGTACACAAGGTATTCACTTTTCTTTTTCAAGTACTATTATAAGAGAGCTAGACCTGACAAAATATGGTTATGAGTTGGTTTTGGTTTTCAAAATATGGTTAACCAACCACCATTTAAGAACTAAAACCATATTAACCATTTTAATATGGATAATGTGGTTGGAACCATATGGTTATGGTTAAAAATCATATTAACCATTTTAAGATGATTCTAGACATGCGTAGAAGATTATATATATATATATATATATATAATATTTTAATAAATTTTCTACTTTCTTTGGTGTTCTAAGCAATTTCCTATAATTAGGGTGCTTGGGTTATAATTGAAAATCACATCGAAATCAAGTTTTCTCTCTCTATATTATCGCGTGTATTCTTGTGAGTATTTTGAGTATACTTTGAGTATTGTTATACGATGGTGCAAGTTAGTTCAAATAAGTTATTCCAAATGTAAGAAATCTTTTTTCTTTTGGTAAAGGATAGTAAAGAGATTTTAAGGGTTATTATTTCAAATTCTTCCGAACCTTCAAAAATTCGGAAAAATTTGAAATGATATTTTGATGAGTTTTTAGAGATTGTGTCCAAAATAATAATTTTGGATGTATATATGAGGAGTTTTTATGAGAAAAGACTATTTTAAAAGACTTTTAAAACAAAATTTTTTTAAAAATATAAATAAAAATATACATAATCACATAATATTTTTAAAAATTCTCGAGAAAATATATATTCAATATGGGACTATATTCTTCTAAATCTCAGAAAAGAAATATTTTGGAACCGATTTGATATTTTTCATGAAAATGTTCTAGTTATGAGTAAATGAATTAAATATGTTTTGTGAAGTAAGAAAATTAGAAAATATGATTTTATGGCTTGAAAATCATATATGAAAGAGCAAGAACACTCTGAATGTTTTAGCCAAATACATGTGTATGATTTTTCATATCGCATTTCTTCTGCAGCAGAAAAGTTGGAATTCTGTTACGTTTTATGTGATTGAAACATTGAGGATATTGACATTCTTCATATTAACATTAGTATGCTGATGTTTGTTTGCGACTTCATATGATTTCTTGTATAGTTTAGTTTAATTCACTTTTCTTTTTCAAGTACTATTATAATGATGTTATTATCAAAATTCTAACATAAATAATTATATTATATTTAGTTTAAATTTAAAGAGAATTTTTCATTATCAATGCATTGATCGCTATTTTTATATTATTAATTAAATAAATAAATTTTTACCCTGAATGACATTTGCAATGTGATCTTTATTAATTTACTATCCATCAATGTCTACATCATAATTGTCCAACGTATAATTTTCTATCCACTTTTTGAAAGACACTACTTATATTTGTAATTGTAATATTAAATTTGCATCAAATTATTTAAATATAGCAATTTTTTTTATTAAATTATAAAAGTAAAATTATTATTAAAGTAAATAAGGTGATAAATAAACTATAAAGTGAATTTCACTTTATGCTAATCACCCCCTATTGAATAATTCTAGGGAGATATTTTTTGCCATTAACATTTGCTATGTAAAAATAATAAATATAGGAGGTAGAATAGGAGATTAAAATAAAATATTTTAAATCTGACATAGGCTAATCCATAAATTAGTCTAAGTAGTATAAATATTGGTTTTCCTTTATGTATTCAAATTACATCTAAAATCACTCTGCTTTAGGCTATCTGGAAAACATTTTCATATTGGAATAAATCACGAGCCAAAATCTAAACATTTTTCTCTCAGAGTGTACTACAAAAAATATAAAAATAAAATAAAATAAAAAATAAATGTCTACTAGAATGTCATCATCAGAAAAAAATGAACTCCCCCATTTTATACTAACTCCTCCTATTATAGTTATTTAAGATATTTAGTTTAACTTGCTATAAAGAATTTATTAATCTCTACGCTGTTCTCTTTAATTAAAAACAAAAAAGACATTAAAAGTCAAAAAACAACTTCGTTATTAATTATGTTTGTAACTAAGTTTTACGATTGTTCTAATCTCACTGTAACAAAAAATTAGGTAAAATTAAAACTTAATTTTATGATGAAGTAAACGAAACGTCGAATCATCACCCTTTTCTCAAATATGTTAATAGTTTTTATATATACTTGTAACGAAGTTATATTTTGAAATTTAATTTCTTTTCGTGGTCATTAATATATTATCTAAATAGGAATTTTGGAGTTAAACACTTACGATTTTAAAGTCGATGAACTGCAAATTTTATTGTTGTCGATATTAACATATAGAACGAGATTCTACTTTATTCTATTAAATTTGACAAAAAAGAGAAAATCCAAAATCACAGATCTAGGTAAATAAGTAATTAACCTATAAACTATTAATGTACTTGTAGATTGTATGAAAATTTGTGATTTTTTAACATAAGCATTTCTTTCATGTCAATATGTGATTTTATGAGTCCCATTGTAGAGAACTTTAAGCTGCCTTGGCACGGAAGAGTACTAGAAAAGGTTCCTATTAACTCACCTCAATTTAACGACAACCGACTCTCTTCGTTCGCCACGTCCATTATAAATACCCCACTCTTCACTTGATCGGGAACTCCTGATTCGTCGTTCACCAACCATTCGTCCACCGAAGTGGAAACAAACCTAACCCCTACTCCTGTATTGCATTCCTAAAATACCCCATTGTTGCGATCAAATACCAACCATATCCCTTCCATCGAAAACCAAAACTCAGAACAGAGTGCCTTCGCTCTCCTACTCAGTTTTGGAGAGTGTTTCTCCTTCCCATTCTATCTTTCTCTCTCTTCACCCTTTAGAATTGACACTGTTTTCTCTCTCTATATCGATTAGACTTTATTTTCCCAGATTCAATTGATCGTACGGACCTCCGTTCTCCAACGATGACTATGATGACTCATCAACCGTTGGATGTAAGTTCTCCCCCCTTCTCTCTCCACGCCAAAACTCTGAATTTTGCATTCTGTTTCTATTTCTGTATCTGATTGTATGTATACGTTTGTGTTGGTGGTTGGATGCTTCTTGCATGTATCTGTTTAAGTTATTTCGGTTTTTATGATCCTCTAGGGTTTTGTTTTGGTACGGAGGTTTTTGAATTGAATTCAATTATAGATGTTTGATTGATTCGCTGTTAGAAATTTAGGGTTTTGATTTTTAGGATATGGTTAGGGTTTACTGGATCAGATGTCTGATTGGTTGATATGTTATCTCATGCGTGTCTTGTACAGCAAGACGATGAGGAGATGCTAATGCCGCATCCGGAACTTGTTGAAGGCCCTCAGCCCTTGGAAGGTCCTCAGCTCTTGGAAGGTCCTCAGCCCATGGAAGGTTTTCTTCTGTTCATCTTGATGTTAATGTGAATTGAAATCAGTGTTGCTGGGAATTACTATGATTTTGTAATTGATCTGATGTAATGTGGGTCTTTGGTTGATTTTTTCTGTGTTGTGAATTTGTTTTGTTAATGTATTAGTAGTAGCGCAAACGGAAAGTGCAAACACAGTGGAGAATCAAGCAGTTGATGAGCCGCAGGCATCTAGGTTCACGTGGATTATTGAGAACTTTTCTAGGCTGAACACCAAGAAGCTTTATTCAGATATTTTTGTTGTTGGTGGTTATAAATGGTATTTAATTCTTACTCACTTGGTTTAACTTATGTGCGAGCCACTTACTCTTTTTATTATGCCAACTGCGTGATGAGTTTTTGGGTGGAGCAGGCGTGTGCTTATTTTTCCAAAGGGAAACAACGTGGACCACTTGTCAATGTATTTAGATGTGGCAGATTCTTCTACTTTGCCATATGGGTGGTGTAGATATGCACAGTTCAGTTTAGCCGTGGTAAATCAAATTCAACCCAAGTACACACTAAAGAAAGGTATGTTCTATAAAGCTCTTATGTGTTGCTTATGTACAAGATTCAAGCTTGTCATTATTCAATCAGATATATAGTTCATAACTATATATATTTATTTTCCTTTCCTTTATGAATTTTACTGTTTTAAACAGAAGGCCATGTATATTGAACCAATGGTTTCCTAGATGATTGTCTGCGAAGATCATTTCCTCACTGCTGTAGTAGGATCTCTGTTGTAGCTTAATTTAATTCTTTGTAGAGGTGGATAGATTTTTTAACGGTGATAGGATGAGAAGAGAAACAAAAAAGGTAGAGAAGAATTTGCAGATATGTATATTTAGAGATAGGAGATCCCGAGTTCCCCGATTGTTTTATAATTTTCTTGCTTATGTTGAACATAAAGCAGTTTCGGTATAACAATTTTTCCTTCTGTGATTTATGAAATGACACATGCAAGATGGGTAGACACTAAATGCACATAGAAAGTCAAAGATTGATTGGGGTGGCTCACTGCACTTTAAATCATATTGCTGTGCAATGTTTGGGATTCAGTCTCAGAGAAACCCATTTATCTGTGTCATTCAAAATATCAATAGGTTAGCTACTTAATATCATTGGTGCAATCCAAAAAATTCATATTCTTTTAATGTGACTTATTGGCTGACTCAAAATTGAAGCTGTTTTCTTGGAAATGCACAAAATACATGAACGGAACTGTGAAGAAATCTGGTGATGTAATTAAATTTTTTGAAGCTAAGTTATGTCTGTATATGAGTAGAAACAAATAAATTATTATTGGGTTTTATTTTATTTTATTTATTATTTTTTAAATTTATTTGATGTATTTACATTGATTTATTTGATGTATTTAGAATTTCTCCCCATTTGAAGCGAATGTTGAAACAGATCAATACGTCAAGACTTTATTATTTGCCATATAGAGAGGACAGATGTTAAATCCAAATGCCAATAAGATCCTGGTGATCAAATAAAATATAGATTTTACTTCCACATTATCAAGGTGAAAGGTATATCATATATGGGCAATGAAAGGTTTCTGCAAATAAGTAGATACCATAACAGGATTTTCTAATATGATGGGGGGCCACATAGATAAGGAAGCTGAAAATTTCTATTTGTATTTGGCAAATAATTATATTATACTATTAGGATATTTATTTTTAGTGTTTTGTTTATTCCAGCTGGACTACACTTTATTCAGATGCTAGTCGTTATGCTGTTGATTGCAATCAATTCTTAGAACTCCTTTCTTACCCCTTCTGATCAGTGGCTTGCCATAGGAGTCAAAACCAGATCTGAAGGGGTTCTAACCAGATATGCTAGACTTGAGTTGAAGAAAAAATTGCTTAGTCTGGAGTTGTAGTGACGGATTTTCTGGTGGTAGTTTCCAGTTAGGGACAGCGGCGGTTGTTGATGATGGGATGTGTCGATGAGGATCACGATTTGGCTGTGGAAGGGTGATGAATGTAGCTTGTGACAGCGATGTGATTAAGGAGGCACTAGCAGTAGTTTGGAAGAAGATGAACGTTGATTGTGTTTCGGCTACTGTGGCGAAGTCGTGTTGGAATTAGGGTTCGAGCTTGTATGTTAATATTGATATTGAGAAATTTCTTCAGTTGATTGCGGTCAATTCTAATCTCTTTTGTGGTCGAGAATTCTGTAGTCGAGTGATCCTAGGTAGTGATTTTTCCATTTATTCAAGCTAATTCTTCATATTCATCGTCTTCAGAATCCTTGCCTTCATGATAAATAAAGGTTAAGAAAAAATTGAGTTGATTAGACAGTGGGAAGTAAAATACAAATAATGAAATCTTAAATCGCACTTAATCTTTGTTAGGTAAATCTGGAATCAACTAATTGAATAGTATTTCTATAGTTCCTCTTTTTCTAATCTAAAATAAGACAATTTCCTATTAAAAAGAGGGAGATGATTTTCTATACCCTTTTCCATGGCGTGTATGCGTGTTTTAGAATTTATCATCTGGGGATTGGGGGCATGGGTTAGAACTTATGTCGTATGTTTTTGTGAGTGTCGGAAATTCTTGTTAGATAGTGTTCTAGATTCCTTTAGTTTTAGTGTCTTTTGGTGTTTTGCCTTGTACTCCTATGAAAACTCAGTTCCCAACTTGAACTTAATGCCTTGATAATAGCATTCCAGGAAATGGCAATGTTTAGTCGATTGAAATGAAATGTAATATTTGTTGTAACAATTTGTTATAATAAGTTTTTGATTACTTTCTATTAGAGCAATAGTATGATCATTTTTGTTCAAGGCCCCCCGGTAAAAGAGGTCATTACCACGCACTGGTTGCATCAATGTCTGTTTGCAGAGGATGGCTAGATATAGTTTGACGATAATTGATCAATAGTTGTTGTTTGGACTGTAGCAACAACAAATGAATGTTAGATCTGTTTTGATCTCAACCATAATGCTATTACTTATTCAAAAAGAAATTGTGGATTTTGCAGATACACAGCACCAATTTCATGCAAGGGAAAGTGATTGGGGCTTCACATCATTCATGTCGCTTAGTGAGCTTTATGACCCCAATAAAGGTTTTCTTATGAATGATACATGCATTATTGAAGCTGATGTTGCTGTACGTAAGGTCATTGACTACTGGTCGTATGACTCAAAGAAGGAGACTGGTTATGTTGGACTGAAAAACCAAGGAGCAACTTGTTATATGAATTCTCTCCTTCAAACGTTGTATCATATACCTTACTTCAGAAAGGTTAGGATGTGTTAGCAGTTTTTTTTATCACATTCATAATTTTCCTGTGTTGGGATGGATTAACCTCATTCATTATTATCTGTATCAGGCTGTGTATCATATGCCGACAACTGAGAATGATATGCCCTCAGGAAGCATTCCTCTAGCTCTACAGAGTTTGTTTTATAAGCTTCAGTACAATGACACTAGTGTTGCAACAAAAGAATTAACCAAGTCTTTTGGCTGGGACACATATGATTCTTTCATGCAGCATGATGTTCAAGAACTTAATAGAGTCTTGAGTGAAAAGCTTGAAGATAAGATGAAGGTACTGTTTGTTTTACAATTGCAGAGACTTTAATGTTCATATTTTGTTCTGATATTTTTATTAGTATTCTGCTGGATCAGGGAACGGTTGTGGAAGGGACAATACAGAAGTTATTTGAAGGCCACCATATGAATTATATTGAATGCATCAACGTGGACTTCAAATCTACAAGAAAAGAATCATTTTACGGTATTTATTAGTGACAGAGGTTAAATGTCTAGACTTGCCCTTTCGTAATCTCAGCACTTGGAACTGGATTACTTTTTCTTTTTTTGCAGATCTTCAACTTGATGTCAAAGGCTGTCGGGATGTTTATGCTTCTTTTGACAAGTATGTGGAGGTTGAACGACTGGAGGGTGATAACAAGTATCACGCTGAAGAACACGGTTTACAGGTTAGCTTCTGTGTTTAGTGTGATAAATCATCTTGATTCTTTTAATGACCACGACAACACTTCTCCATTTGAATTCTGCATAAAGTTTGCTACTCTGCATAGATTATATATTGAGGGAATTGCAAATGATCAAAGCTTCCTTATATTCAAGTTTTAACTAGGAAATCCTAACTAGGGTCTGATTTGATGTTTCAGTTTGAGAATTAAATTAGTGTCTGATTTGAAGGATTTTTTTTTGAAATGCAGTCACACTATTCTCAGAATCTTGATTTGAGCTAATGAATTATTATAAAGCAATCCCTGATCTTGTCAATTTGATTTGGTTTCTCAGAATGAACAACTGGATTGAAATGACTAATATATTTATCATTATAGTTAGGTATCATATATCTACAATTTTTTTTTCATTCTATGGCTAAGCACCTATTACATTTGATTAGTAGAATTTTTTATCTCTTTTCTGCATGTCTGTCTTTGCCCATTTCGGTATTTCTTCGTAAGTTGTTGGCCTTGCATATTTTCTTTATAATCTTTTGAATATATTCTCAAGATAAATGACGGAAATGTTAATTGCAGGATGCTAAGAAGGGTGTCTTATTCATTGACTTCCCTCCTGTTCTTCAACTTCAGTTAAAGCGGTTTGAATATGATTTCATGCGAGACACCATGGTGAAGGTACATGTTGGAAGTTTGGAAAGGTTTTTCTGCGTTGTTAATTTTTCTCGTTGATGTTTATGTTTCACTTACCTTTGGCTTTCCAGTATTACTGTACTTTGTATATGTAATTTTATATAGATGTCAATGTGTAGTTACCCAAAGATAATTTATTGATGGTGCTAAGATTGTTCATTGTTATTCTAGCTATTTTCTCATTATGAACTTGATTCTGGAAGGGCTAGTAGTTCAATGCAATTTGTACTGAAATGAGTTGAGAACTTGGGATCTATAATAAATACTATGAGAAGGAAAGATGGTGGAAATTTAGCTCTTAGGCCCAGTACTATCAATGAGAAAATAGTTTATTTTTACTGTGTTTAGTTATATGTACAGCAGTTAGTTAAATATTGCTAAAGTAGTGATATCTACAAGTTTATGTTGTTTGAATTTTTATGGAAAAAACTCTTTAGTTTATACATTAAATGTCCCCTTTTTTGAGATAGTTAACATTTTTATATTTATTTAGCTTAGTTAATGCTAAAATTTACTCCCTCTGGCCCAAATTGATGTTTCGCTAAAAGAGTTCAGTTTTGTAATTAATGTGTCATATTCAATCATGTTAAAATTCATTTTGATCTTGGGCAAAGATTATGTTGAAGTCAAACAGAGGTACTTTATCTTGATTAATTGTCTGCAAATGCGTTGTAGTTTTGAATTTTTCCTTGCTAGGATTCACTATTCTTGATGTTTCCTCTGTATAATGTTTTTCTTGATTTTATTATGCACAGATAAATGACCGTTATGAATTTCCTTTAGAGCTTGACCTTGATAGGGAGGATGGAAAATATTTATCACCTGATGCAGATAGGAGCATTCGCAATCTTTACACTCTTCATAGGTATTTAATTGATATACTACTTACCTCTGTGTATGTGTTTATATTCTTATATGGTTTGGTGAGAGCATCAACTTGTCTGTATTAAAAAATACATTAGAAAAAATGCTACATGTAGTCTATACCATGTAATCAAAGAATCTCTTCCATTGTTTTGCTGAGGGTTCTAAATAATTCTCAAATGAAATAAGTAACTCGAAGAAGTTGATGTTGTCACAAGGTTCCTTAGAATTGGTTTTCTTCAATTTGTTAACTTGCCGAACTAATTTGCTCGTGATTACCAATACTTATATGTAATACACTCCCATTGTCCTATTTAAGCTGCTTTCATTTTCTCTCTTGTTTTTTGGCTGTTGCAAAATTAAGCTTTTAAAGTTTGTCTTACGTAAATTTACTCGACTGATCTATAGCATAGAAAAAGTTACTATTGATAGTGACTAATTTTTGGCTTCACTTTTTTGTTTCCTCGATAAGTGAACTTTCGTTAGTATTGCCAACTGTTGTTTTGCACTTTAAATTTTTTACTTATAAAGGACTATTGCTGTGAATTTTGTAAAGCCGTTGTTTGATTTTCTTATTTTTGCACTCCTCTGTTTTGCCTTCTTTTTCAATACTCTCTCGAACTTCTTTTTCCTGGCTACCTAATATTTTGCACAAGTTTAGCCTCTGAACTATCAAGATTCAAGTACAACACTCTCTTGAATCACTCCACTCTATGTACTGTTCTGCTCTTATAGAAAATTTTCTTTTCTGTTGAATATCTTCATGACACTCCATATGGTTGGTTGAATTTTCGTGATTGATAATGGTTAGGAATTCTCCCCAAGGGAAGGGAGAAATGACAAAGGTGCTAGGAATAGCCTTAAGGGCGCAATTTCCAATCTCCATACTTGGGGCTAAATTATTTACCTATAAAAAAGTACTCCCTCTGTCCCCAAAAGATGACTAAAGGTATAATTTTTTTGTCCACAAAAGGATCTTAAATGCACTTTTGATCCTGTAAGTTTACCCCATTTTGCACATTGCATCTTATACTTTAAAACGTGACACTTTGCACTCCATACTTTTAGCGGATCTACACATAACACCTTCCAACTCAAAATCCGTCGCTAAAAGTGACGGGATTAGTGTTTGAAAGTGACAAATGTTGCACTTTGAGCCACAAATTTTTGGTCGGAGGGTGTTATGTGCCGATTTGCTAAATGTGCGGGATGCAAAGTGTCATATTTTGAAGTATAGGATGCAATGTGCAAAATGGGGTAAACTTGGGGATGCAAAGTGCATTTAACTCGATAAAACACCTAAAATGAAGGGAAAATATGTCATTTAGTGGGGTTTATTAGCGTAAAAAATAAAAGTATTCATCACTTTATATAATCTTATGAGGTTATGAGGCTCTTAAGAATAAATTTCAAACTTTTTTACTCTCTTGCCTATACTTTTTTTCTTAATATGTGTGCAAATTATACTTTGCTAAAAGGATGAAGGGAGTAAAAAACAAAAATGGTTGAGTTC
Source organism: Panax ginseng (assembly GCA_020205605.1). Classification (NCBI taxonomy): domain Eukaryota; kingdom Viridiplantae; phylum Streptophyta; class Magnoliopsida; order Apiales; family Araliaceae; genus Panax; species Panax ginseng. The sequence goes on from CM035146.1 coordinate 105,048,196, forward strand.
TTATACAACATTGGAATGTGCATATTTTACACTACTACTAATATGTGTGGTGATCTAAGCAAGCTTTCTTTTGTCTCTTGACCAGTTAAAGAGCTATATCTTACTTTCTAGGTTTAAGTTTTAATGGGGGTGGATATAATATTTAAAATTTGGTATTTATGAAATAATATTAAAGAAAAGAAAAGGAAACTGCATAGTTGATTGGCTATTTCTCAAGCTTTTGGTTGATAGGACATTTCTTTATGTAAATATGAATAGTTTTTGATTAACTTTCCCAACACATTTTTAGTATAAAAGATTCTGATGTTAGGTTTTCCTGTGTAAGAGATTATTTAAATCTGATGTGATCTGTCATGAGTTGGTTGTAACATGCTAGTAAGACAAAGGAATTTCTTACTGTCAAAATAGTTTGTTGCATTGGGCCTCTTTCTAAACCGGCTCTATCTTATATTTCTCTGCTCACTCCTGTTTCCTTTTTTTCCACAACAGTGTTTTGGTTCATAGTGGTGGGGTGCATGGAGGACATTATTATGCGTTTATCAGGCCAACCCTCTCTGATCAATGGTAGGTACAAATCATATGCCTAATTGATATAAAAATTTCAACTTTGAATTGCTTGTATTCTGAGAATGCTAAAACATACGATGTTTTATTAATTGGTTGCTCTAAGTATCGATTGCAAGTGTTGTTCATGATCAGGCTTGTGCTTGCATGTGCGTATTTGTTTTGATATCGGAAATTCCCCTGTACTTTGAATGTCTGTGGTCTAGTAGCATTCTGGTTACTGTGATTCGTCATCTCTTTTAGGTTCAAGTTTGATGATGAACGGGTTACGAAAGAAGATATGAAGAGAGCCTTGGAGGAGCAATATGGTGGTGAGGAAGAGGTACTGCAGCGTATCTTTCCAGAGTTTTATTTTGTGTCCTCACTTTTATGTATTCTGGTTTACTCACCATTGCATTTGTCAAACAGTTGCCCCAGACCAATCCTGGTTTCAATAATGCTCCATTTAAATTTACAAAGTACTCAAATGCATACATGCTTGTTTATATACGTGAAAGTGACAAGGAGAAGATAATTTGTGATGTGGACGAGAAAGACATTGCAGAACACCTCAGGGTAACATTTGTGCTTAAATATGAATATATTTTGTTGTCTCAATTTTCTTTGTTACAAAGTGTATGGGTTTAGTTTACACGTTAAATCATCTTCTTCCAGATTAGGTTGAAGAAAGAACAAGAAGAGAAAGAAGATAAAAGAAGATATAAAGCACAAGCACACCTTTATACTATTATCAAGGTGATGATGTTTTAACTGTTTTTTTGTGTGATATTATCCTAGTGGATCCTATCTATATGCTTTTGTGGAACTGATTACTGAATCATTGAGAAACATCTAGGTTGCTCGTGATGAGGACCTATTGGAACAGATTGGAAAGGATATCTATTTTGATCTTGTTGATCATGATAAAGTTCGCAGTTTCCGTATTCAAAAGCAGATGCCTTTTGTCCTATTCAAGGTATTGTTTTATTTTCCACATTGCATCTGTTAGTCTGATATGTGCTTTAATCAAGTTAACATATTCTAAACTGAAATTGTAGGTATTAGAAGTTGAGTGCTGGTATATAATAGTTTCCTTTTTTCATTTTTTATCCCGGGGGTGGTAGAATTTGATTTATGTAATTATGTGGACACCATTTACAAACCAAAACTAAAATTGTTATTTAATATTTTTCTTCTCTCATGTTGCCTCTGAAATTTTCTGTTGGGGCTTCGGGGACTGGGTGAGGTAGCGCAGGGGCTACATCGGAGTTTCAGCTGAAATCCAATTTGCTTGATTAGGTTTTACAGATTAAGGGTAGTGTGTGCTATTTCATTTCAGGTTTAGTAAGCTGCTGGATAGATTTATTTTGTCTTACCATCTATTCTTCAGTGAATGGTACTTAGGTAATTGCAACATTTGTTAACGAAGGGTGCCATTGTTTTACCAGGGGTCGTGTTTCTGGTATGGTTATGTTGTGGGGCCATAGAATGTTTGCTACTTTATTCTGCATACAGACTTGTTAGAGATTGTACAATGCTTCCTTTTGGATTATAGTCCTAGCAAAATGATGACAAGTTGGGCAGCCTGTAAATATCTATATAGACTAGATTTATTTGTTGAGAGTAAGATGTCTTTTTGAGAATTTGTGTGAAGCTTCTGAAGATTGAACTTTTAAATTTATACATGTGCCTTTATATTATTGTACCACAAGGACGACAAAAAGTCTTTTTATAGCATCCTTTTAAATACTTTGTGCCTTTCAAGTTTTATTTTCCCTTTTCTTTGGTTCTTGTCTTCCCCCCTTTCCTTTCCACTTGGCTTCTGCAACCTCTGTTTTAGCCTTGTATTATACAATTGGCCTTCTCATGTGTTTTTCACTTATAATTCAATTATCTTATACTTTCCTTCTTTAATTAATTTTTATTTTTTGAAAAGCACTAGATTTTCATGATATCTTTTGATTGGAGTAAATAAAAGTATCAGTGAGCTTCATGGAAGCGAAAAGCAATTTGACATTGGCTTTTAACTTCTGGTGTGTTTGTAAGATTCAATTCTATACATATATTCGGATCAATGTGATTTGTAGTCTCTATATTTGATAACTTTGTGTTCCATCTGCCGAGTGTCCTTTACCTCAAGTTATTGGTCGCTTGTAGAAAACTAAATGTAGTTCATATGCAGGAGGAGGTTGCCAAAGAATTTGGTATACCAGTTCAGTTTCAGCGTTTCTGGATTTGGGCAAAGAGGCAAAATCATACTTACCGCCCAAATCGACCTTTGACACCACAGGAGGAAGCACAATCGGTACATACCAAGCATTTGCTTGTGCTATAATTTTTGCATAACCTGGTTTCATGACATTCTTGGTTCTCAAATTTGATAGTAGAAAAAAATTGAATGCCATTGACAAACATATAATTGAATCTCTTAATGTGGTGAAATCTTCTAAATTGTTTTTCAAAAAAACCTATGATGAAAGCTCCAAATAGTAGGGTCTTTTTATTTATCAACAATTATTTGCACCTGCATTATCCTTTTCATTTGTGTTATTCACAAGGATCACCAGGACACTATCCCCACAAATAGCCATTAGCTAAAATTCTCATCTTGGACTAGCTATTGCATCTGCCCTCTGCTCTGACCGTATTTAAATAATCTCTTACATGTGATGGAGGAACTACAAGTTTGGAAATGTGGGTAGCTATGAACTTGCCCCAATAACTGTAATGGGGTCTAGTATGGTTGGTTTAGGAAATCAGGATGTTAGGTTGATGATTGCAAGAGGAGAAGTGATTAGGCTTGTCATCATAGGGGGAAGCTCTTGTATTTTGTTTTGGTTTTCCTGTTGTTTCTTGCTTATTTTCCCCGCCTTTGTTTTCTCTTTCCATCCGTAGTAGACGCATAATACTAGGTTCTTTTTGTTTAATGGATGGGACTGTGGGACATGTGGTCACCAAAAGTATAGTCTTGGTTTCGTTATATCTGCACTTGCTGCTTGTTATTTCCTCCTGGTACAACTGGCTATCTGTGCTGCTTTCGTAGTACATCTCACTTCTTGGGGGTTTGTCATCTTTTTACTATACTGCAGACCCAAGCTTTGACGTGATCTAGGTTAAGTGCAGGTATCACACGAGCCATCAAAAAAATACACTATTTTAGCTAATGAGTTATGTTTGCAAATGCAGGTTGGACAGTTGAGGGAGGTTTCTAATAAGACACACAATGCAGAGCTGAAGTTGTTCTTGGAAATCGAGCCTGGTCTGGTAATGTTGCCTTACCAATTTTTGCAGCCTATTACATTACTGATTGACCTTTGTATAGAACAGGCTTTTGTTAATCTTGCTTTCCTGTACTCTTTCTGATTCTCAAATTTTTTTGCAGGACCTACATCCTATCCCACCACCAGATAAAACTAAAGAAGATATACTTCTTTTCTTCAAGCTTTATGATCCTAAGAAAGAAGAGCTTCGGTAATTCGCAACTGCTTTATTTTATTTTCTGTTAAAGCTAAAGCCAATTTGTTCTTCACACACTCCCATTATTAGTGCACGTTTCTCTTCCTATATACATTGTGTATAATTTCCTTCCATCCTTTAAAGATGAGTCATTTTTTGGCACAGATTTCAAGTGTGCTGAAAATATTTACGTACTTTTATATTTTTAGGATATTTTCATATTTTCATATTTTCAATAAATTTGATATTATATATTTTAAAATATATTTGGTGTCATTTTAAGATAGATTAAACATGTCTTGAACATAAATTGTATGCATATGTTTATGGCACGTCCTATAATTCATGCCAAAGGAACCCCAAGCAAAGGGCATGTCTCTGTGGTGCATAAGTAATACTTGTTATTAGTTTATGGAGAGATATTTGCTGGCCATTAGTGAAAATATTAAACCATGCAGGGTTGTGTTATTAAAATGTAAAAATGTAAATGTGGGTGGAAGAGTAAATTACCTTCTGTTTTCTTTTTGTTACTATTTTTTATTGTGCTAAATGTTCTGCATTTTGATCTGTTTCATATGTCCAGATATGTTGGTAGGCTTTTTGTAAAGAATTCTGGAAAGCCAGTTGAGATCTTAACAAAATTAAATGAAATGGCGGGATTTGATTCTAATGAAGAAATTGAACTCTATGAGGTTTGTTTTCTCTTCTGATTTCTACCGTAACTATGTGATTGGAATTTTTATTTTGGCAGATTTTGTTTTATGCATGGTGAGACACATCACGATTGCATATGACTTTTGATTATAAATTTGAGCAAAATGATGTTGCTCATTGTGGATCGAGTAAATTAAAATATATGATTTTTGTCATTTCTTTTATTCCTTGATTGCCTCTATTCTATATGAATTATGTTTGCGAAACATTTACCGTATGTTACTCATTAAAATATTTTGTGTATTTGTTCAGGAAGTTAAATTCGAGCCTTGCGTCATGTGTGAACGCCTTGACAAAAGAGCTTCTTTTCGATTGAGCCAGGTATATCTAATTTTGTTTCAGTATCTGGTTTTAAAATTATAGTAGAGTGGTGTCCACTGTGTTAATGATAAACTATTTTCATTGTTTGCAGATTGAAGATGGAGACATAATATGCTTTCAGAAATGCTCTCCACCTCAAAGTGAAGTGGAATACCGATATCCTGATGTTCCATCATTTTTAGAATATGTGAAAAATCGCCAGGTACAAACTGCTAAAAATTTTCATACACGAGTGCTAACTTTTTTTTTTGTAGGTTACTGATTTGAATATAATTGTATATATTTATTGTCTATCAGTTGGTAATAGATGTTTTTAAATTTAGTAACTTTAGTTCTATCAAATGCTTGTTTGTTTTATCAAGTAGTGAAAATTCATATGCTTGTTTCCCTTTCTTTTCATTTTTCTTTCACAAATCTTGAGTATACATTTATATTTATTGAAGAAATATCAAATGTGTGGCTGGTTATTGTACTTCTTTATTCTAATAATTAATAACTTGTCTAAGTCCCCGCCTCCTGGTTGCATTGCCTCACAAAGAGAGCAACAATCACTCTGAATATGTTGATCTATTTTTTTCAGCTTAGTGACACTGATCCCTTACTCTAGCCCATGTTACTAAGTAGTTTTTTTATATATTTTTATTTAATTAATTTTGTGCTAGCAATTAAGAAGGCGTTTTCGCTTACTTTCTGCATCAAAAACCAAATCAGAACCTACTGATAAAGTACCGGTAGTTAGCATTACCTTTACGCTTTGTAGAGATTCAAGGACCACTTTTGGGATTCCATTTCCTGCTCTTATGAGTTGAAATGGAAAATCTCTAGTGACATAAATATATATATATATATATATATATATATATATATACACACACACATGTATGTATTTGTTTGATAGCTTTATGTTATTGGAGCATTAAGCATTTTGTGCTGAAAGGATAATGAGTGGGAATATTGCTTCAAAAAATTTTCTTAGGCAATTTATCCGTGATTTTTGATTTTCCTTAATTGAGACCATCTACATATTTTTCTTGTTTATTTTATTATTATCTTCTTTTTAAATTGTACCTTCTATTTTCTGTTTGAACGTACATCTCCTCGAGGAAGAATTTCTTCCTGAAGGGTGTTCGTTGATCATATGTAGTACCAACATTTAAAGTTTATCATATTTAAAGTGAAATCATGTAATACAATTTACTATTTATTCTTTTTGTTTTTTCTAAGGTGGATTTAGGTAGGCATATGTAAGAATTTTTTCGTTGCCCCAATTGTTATTTTTTTTGGTTTCAAGTTTTTCCTCACTCCATACTGTTTAATTCTTTTTGTAGATTGTTCATTTTCGATCCCTCGAGAGACCTAAGGAGGATGATTTTTGTCTAGAATTGTGAGTACATTAATATTTTGTCATTTGTTTACAGTTTTAAGTGAATCATTTCTGCTACCACTGCTATACTGACAATTTTTTTGTTAAATTTTAAGGTCAAAGTTGCATACATATGATGATGTGGTCGAAAGAGTGGCTCAAAAACTTGGTCTGGAAGATCCTTCGAAAATCAGGCTTACTCCACACAACTGCTACTCTCAGCAACCTAAACCCCATCCTATTAAATATAGAGCAGCAGAGCATTTATTAGACATGCTGGTTCACTATAATCAGGTTGCTGTCACATAAACTCTGCTTTATTGGATTCATGAAGCTGGGATATGTTCTATTTTTCTGTTCGATCAAATACTAAGCGTTAGATAGAGATGAAAAAGTAAAGAGAAGGGGGAGAGATTAAGATTTCAATTAATTACAAGTTAACTTTTATTTGTTTCCTTCTGGGCAGATCTCTGATATTTTGTATTATGAAGTGCTGGATATTCCTCTTCCAGAATTGCAGTGCCTGAAAACTCTGAAAGTGGCTTTCCATAATTCAACTAAGGATGAGGTGTGCTTGAGGCTGCAAATACCTTCTCCATTCCACTGTGCTCGAGTAGTTTAAAATTCTTTATGTTTCTTATAATGTATATTACACTTTTTTCAGGTGGTTATCCACAACATTCGACTGCCTAAACAGAGCACTGTAGGAGATGTGCTTAGTGAAATTAAGACAAAGGTAAATATTTGCACGGTGTCCGTAGACAATCTAAACAAATAGAATTAACAACTATTCAGCTTATCAATCCCTTGTTAATCCTACTTCCATAACAAGCAGCTTGATTTATTGTTTCCATTGAATGCTTTATATATCTATCCAGAATGCAATTAGCTTGTAGAATGGTGAAGACCAAAGATTACAACAAGCTTTTAACAATGCTATTTATTGTTTCCATTGAAGCATCAATACACTTTGCCATATTTGGATCCATAAAGAACTGGTTTTTGTTTGAAGATAATTAGCTTGTAGAATGGGGGCCCTGAAGAATTTTAGTGGGCCTAGTTTAGCCCAGGGGCAGTTTGCATTTTTACATTGTACAACTTTTCCTTAATCTAAGACTGCAATAGCAAGTCTTTCACTGCCTTAGAATAGTTTATATTTTTTACCGTATTTGCTTCCTGTTTCAGGTGGAATTGTCTCATCCCAATGCGGAGCTTAGACTTCTTGAAGTGTTCTATCACAAGATTTACAAGGTATAATATAATGTGGAGTGTGAACATGAATTAGTTTTGGCCTTATGGAACTTTTATTAAAAATTGCAAGGAAAGGCAAACTCTACATTAATTTATCATTTTTCGAAACTTGGTCAGCGATAAGGATCTCATAGTTTTCCTTGCGGTGTTCTTCTTGCCTTTTTGTTCTTCGTTGCCATCCACCTTTGGTCTTGTAGGAACTAAAACCCACTGGGGCTGAAGCTGTCTGGCGTCGAACCTTTCGGAATGATTTTCTCTTATTTTGATTTGCAGTATTATTCTTTACATTTTGTTGGTATCTGTAATTCTGCTTCTCTTTTTTAGCCAGATCTTTCCTCTACATGAGAAAATTGAGAATATAAATGACCAGTACTGGACACTCACGAGCAGAGGAGGCAAGTTCTTTCTCGTCCTTGATATTAACTGGTTGTTGAATATTGTCTTGAGGTTTATAAATATGGTCAGAGAACCAGTTGTTCCTGCATTTATTTTTTTTCCCCCCTTCCGCAATATACTTGTAATAGTCGGCAAATTTAAATAGTTTAAAGGGAATTTATACTGTATTTTCTTGCAAAATTTGAATTTATCTCCCTTTCTGAGTGTTTTAATCATTGTCAATTTCTTTACTGTGGTTCAACCCTTTAAGTTTATTCATTTTTCTTCTATTTTCCAAAGAGGTAATAGTATTTTTCCGAAGATCGGCCTTCTTGATTTTGAGAATTGTTTCTTCGCTTATAAGCCATGGAACGTGCTATGCAATGTCTTGAAAAGTTGTTTTACATGATAAATAATTTTTTTTTGTTTTCGTAACTCAGATTCCAGAAGAAGAGAAGAACCTTGGGCCCCATGATCGCTTGATACATGTTTACCACTTCACAAAAGAGACTGCACAGAACCAAATGGTAAGATTAAAAAAGCAGCAGATAAGAAGTTTATTGTGTGAAATGACATTCTCTCAGCCATATTGAGCTAGAATTCGATTAGTCGATGAACTTACAGATTTAAATGTAATTTTCCAATGTGTGGTTTAACAGCAAGTACAAAATTTTGGGGAGCCCTTTTTCTTGATTATTCATGAAGGTGAAACTTTGGCAGAAGTTAAGATACGCGTCCAAAAGAAATTGCAGGTTCCAGATGAGGAGTTTTCAAAGGTATATCTGATTTCTTTCCAACTCTGATCTGCTCGATAGTTGATTTTAAGAACATATATCTATTTTTTTCCTAAAATGGTTGTTACTGCATCGTTATGATATCATTGTCAGATCTCCCAGATACGTTCTTTTTCTCATTTGTATTTGAAAACTTTTCTTGGGTAACCAGTGGAAGTTTGCATTTTTATCCCTGGGAAGGCCAGAGTATCTGCTGGACACAGATGTTGTATCCAGCCGTTTCCAGGTGTGCAAATATTTCTATTTTCCAATCTTTATATTATACTTTGATACTTTTTTATATAGTTATACACTTTTGATGGACATCTGCTTAAGCTTTCGGTCACATTCTTTATAGAGAAGGGATGTTTATGGTGCTTGGGAGCAATATCTTGGCTTGGAGCACTCTGATACTACTCCTAAAAGGGCTTTCACTGCGAATCAGGTAAAGATTTTGTGCCGTGTCAGCTTATAGCTGACATTGAATTACCTTAAAGAACCACCAATACGGAGGGTTGGTTTAGGATGTTGTGAAAACTAATAGAAGGATAAGAGAGATGGTGCAGGCAAATTAATATTTCTCAATTTCTCAATTGTTTCCCATGATGATGGGTCATTTTTGCTGGAGTCAATTTGTGATTTTAAAATTTTGCAGAATCGGCACACATATGAGAAGCCTGTCAAAATATACAACTAAGAAAGAGCTCTGAACCACCAACAGAGCATGGGATGAATCCACATCCTCTTGGAGCCACAAGGGCAATGTAAAAAAAAAGGGAGAGGAAGAAAAAGCAACTGGAGAACTTAACAGGGAGGTCTTGTGTTCCTTTTTTTGTTTCCTAAGTAGTTTCTGTGGGTTTGATTGTTTGTTTTGTAGTTAATTATTCTTTTTTGACTTGGGTGGGGGGAAGGGGAGGGTTTCTCTCAAATGTATCCCGCTCTTTATTGTTGATGCAGGCCCACTTGAGCTCTTCTACTTCTTTTTGAGCTTTTGGTCCTTCGATATTAAGACAGTTAAGTTTCCTTGAGAGGACTGGGGCCTTTTGATATCTGATTCCTGTTGTAGTTTTAGCCAGTACATAAGAAGATTTTGATTGAAGGTAGTGTAAACTGGGTATAGGTGGGTGCCCCCTCTTTTTTGCATTTGACCTGTCATTAGGGGATGGTTTTTGTATAATGGTTGGCTGTACTGGTACATGTTGAGCTATCTCGTGATTGTGTAAAGAGACAACGATACTGCTCCTGCAGTCAAAGGATCTATCTTATAGTTCCTTAATATCCATCTTATTTTGTAAAAAGAATTTTGGTGGTGCGTACTGCAAATTGCAAGTCTGGTCGTTTCATGTGCTTATTATTTTTTAGCTTCTCTTTGCACTACCACCCAAATATTTACCTTTTGAATTTTCGAGTCTTCTGACTATTCCTTATATTTGGCAGCTGAGACCCTCCGGTATGAGATTTGCATCAATAGTGTTGAAATTTAAATGCTTAATATCATTTGCAAATACTAGAGCTGGCAAAAAAGATGGGTGTAAACGATGACCCATATCCACCACATTAAATGGGTTTGGGTTGACAACTATGAAATGGGCACCCACATAATAAGTGGATGTGGATGTGGGTTGCCCACTGGACTCTAATTATATACTTGTCTTAAAATGTTTTTTCAAAATTTATTTATTGTACTGTTAAACTATTCTTTTAAAATTTATATATTTTCTTTTTCTAAAGTATTTACTCTCTCTTACAAATATTTACGTTCTCTCTAAAGTATTTACTCTTTAAAATAAAACTTTTAATGTATTGATGCAAGAGTTTTCTGCATTATTAATCATCATTGGTTCTCTACTAGATTTATTGATGTTACAGATCAACTTAACAAGCCTGATTTATTTGTTATGTTAATCTTTCAACTAGTTATTGTGTATGTTATTTCTACTTTAGTTTATATATATATATATACTCTAGGGTTTATGGTTTATTAACTTTTGGTTAATAAAACCTTTAAACTTGGTTAATAAAACTTTAACCCTAGTTTATAAACTTTAAATCTTAGTTAATAAATTTAAACTCTAGTTAATAAAGTTACTCTTATTCTGGTTTGCTATTATTGTTTTGACTTTTTTTATTTTGTCCATTGATTTAAAAAGGATGATGGAGATGGTATATGTCCTATAAGAAATATGTAGTAAATATGATGTTATCTTTGAGACCACACTTTGTTTTAGCATCACCAATTCACCATATTAGGATGATATTCTAAACCCTTAAATTTACTTTAAAGAAAGGTGGTGATCAGTGATGCCTAAAACGAGGATTGTTTTGAAACTTTTGATTCGTGGAAACTGATTGGAAACATGGTGCTACTGGTATTTTAGGGAGAGAAACTAGAAGAAGAATTTTTTGTTCAAGAGAATATGGGAAATCTATATATAAATATATATGCTCAAATTTGATATATGGGTAATGGGTTAGTCCATATCCATATATGATCGCCCAATGTTTGGTTCATTTAAATTCAATTTACTTGCGTCTCCATCCATTTGCCGGGTCCGCTGGATACCATAGACACCAGGCTGTCCTACCGGTGGGAGATTAACTTTGATGCTCAAGGGCTATTTTCAAGTTCACTTGATAAAAATATTCAAAACACAATACTTGCTAAAATATTAATATGAATACATTTTGTTACACTTGTAGTTTAGAAATTATAATTAGATTTGGTTATAACAAAGACTTATTTCATAATCACGACTAATACAAAGCAAGTAATGTATAACCAAATAAAACAAGTCAGCCTTCTTCTTTTTTCTCACAATTCATTCCAATAGAAGAGAATATGCAGTCGCTCATCCTTAGATTGGTTCAATCCGGAAACGCAAGTGTCAAAAATAAATCAATGAAAATCTATTTCCACTCGTGACATTATAAATCAATCTACAATACTCTGTAAGAGATAGAACCATCAATGGTCTCAACAACTAATCGGTTCATACGCACTAGCAGCAGGAGATAAGATCTCCCTTTAGGCCCTGCAACATCAAACCACCTTCAGCAATCAAGTTGTGGACAACATAATTCATAAACGTCTTTTAAGTTTTAGATTAACAGTGATAACAGCATTTTGTATAAGCAGATCGACCAAATCATACTGTTAGCAGGACTCTTAACACAACCTCCATGGCAGTTGTCCACCAGTCGAGGATAAAAAATCTCAAACGCATTAAGCATTGCCTATGTAACAGTGACCAATCCACCAGTGTCAAGTTCCCACTTCCCAGTTCAGATACACTGGTTAATTAAGCACAGGAGTACCAATGACAGTGATTTGATTTTATAATTTTATACTATAGGAAAAACATTTAAATAAGTGTATAGAAATGATCTTTAGATTATGTACCTAATCCTAGAGATGCAATTTCGTCTTGGTGGAAGAAATTGTCTCCCTTTGAAGTCAAGCTTGAGTTCATTTTCTCAACCGCAGCAGCCAAATCCTGCGTTAAGTGATTTATAAACTTGCATCCATAATACGCATACAGACAAACGTTTGAACATCAAACGTGAGATGCTAAAAATAAAGTTCCAACATTTACCATTTTTGTTCGTAATTTATTTTCAGTACTAAATAGGGGGGTCACCAATTGATCGCAAAACCGGCTTTAAATAATTATACATTCAAGAACTAATCCATATAAATGTTCAATGATTTAATGAAAAAACAGATTGCCTAAACAATTGCAACCAGCTTTAACCAAGTCTTAAATAATTGAGACTACACTACAATTACTAGCATTATATAATCACAGACAAGTAGAGAAAGCCATGTTGTTAGGATTTTAAAAGCAAGATTGCACAATTATATGCCAATTGATTATGGTTCAGCCTATTGACTCTTAAGATTTCTGATAGATTGAAGTCTTCTCATTTGAAACACAAGGAAGCTTCTCAGTTAGAACCAACAGATCTTGCCTATGAACTTCTTTTGTCTCAGTTTCTTGAAACAATAAATCTTTTAACTACAAGTTTGGATAACCAAGTCCCTCATTCTCAAAGCTGGCTTTTGAAATGGCTTGGTGATTAAAAAAAAAAAAAAGGAATTATTCCTGATAAATTAATCAAAAAATTTATTGATAGGTAAATATTTTCAAAGTGGCTTTGGAGTATTGTTTTCACTCTTCTTTCTATTAAATTTCTATATTCATGGACTTTTTGTGCCACTCAAAGCTCATGAGCTAAACCTACACTTCTTCAGGCTCCAACCCTAGTGATCTCCCCAATATTTTTTTATATCTTCCCAGCACTCAATTAAGGATCAATATATATCAATAACAGGGGGATAGGAAAATAAATAAGAAAGTGTTAGGCAGAGTTGATGCAGTTACAGAACCGAAACAGGGTCATATTATCACCAAATTATTGTTATCTATAACTCCCATCTTTGTCTTTCACGTTGAATTATGGTGAAGTTAAATAATGGGATGAGAATGCTAATTTACAGTCCAATATTATCTACACTAGCTGTACACAGTGTATGGAGAAAAGGAAACACTGTATGCCATGTGATGTAAAATAAGGTCTGGGTAGAGAAAGCTTTATATATGTAACATGGTTTAAGGGCAAAGGTCCAAAAATGCCCCAGACGTTTTCTCCGTAGTCCCACTTCTACCCTGAACTTTTTTTTCCCAAAAGTACACTAAACGTTCTAAATTTTGGGTCAACTATGCCCCTGCCGTTAACAAACATGCCAAATAGACAAACATGGTTGACATTTGGACATATTTTGCTGACGTGTCAAATAATTAAAACAAAAATTGCTAATTTAACATCTAATGTGTATAAAAATAATATTTTATGTATATTTTATAATTTATTTATTATGTGTATTTTATTAACAAGTTTTAGTTATTAAAAATTTTATTAAGTAAAAATAATTATGTAAAGAGGCTGGTTTAGGTGTTTGCGAAGTGACACTTTGAATACCTCGGTATGCGAAGGAGGGATGATTCGGATGCATCCGGACAAGATTATGATGTCGAATGGAGGAGAGATTTAGAAGAGCGTCATCGAAAGACCAGAGGAAAAGGAATTGCCGGGAGCTTTTGATATCGAGGTTCCTGAGACATCGAGGAATGGATAGAAGCTTGTGAATCGACAATTGCAAAGCATGGTGATTGTTGGGTCTTCTTCTTCCTTTCATTTGTTCTTCGTTCCTCTATCATCCCTCATTATTTGGATATTAGCTCGAAAATAAATCTTAAAAACATCCAGATTTGATTTTGATCCCTTCATTATTTAGATATTAGTTCGAAAATAAATCTTAAAAATATCCAGATCTAATTTTGAAGGTGTAAATTTGTATTCAAAAATAAAAAATTTCTCGATCTAGATTTCTGGTGTCAACATTAGTACTCGAGATTTTTTTATTTGAGATTACTGGCGGTGCGTCGATGGTTCGGGATGCTCTGCTGTAGCCAGCCGAACCGTTTGTGGGTTTGAGGTCGGGACATGGGAATGGATCGGTGGTACGGACGGGTAGACGGTGGTAGAATGGGGGTTGGTGGTGTTGTGGTGGGTCAACGGTGGCGGAATGGTTTACACCCGCCCCCTTCTCATCTTTCATTTTGATTTATCTTTCTCTCTATCTATCTATATTTATAAAATGTTATCAGACGACTTTGGCAAAACCACTCCAATCCTAGAATAAACTTTCATAGCTTCTTTCAAAATAATGAAGATTTCAAGGAAATTAATTAATTGTTCCTGAATGGGTTTTGGGTTGTGGATTATTTTTTACATAAAGATTCAATCTTTTCATATTCCAAAAGGGGGGGAAAGCCCTAACCAACTGATAGATCCCAATTTGTTTTTAAACAAATTCATGCCCAAAATCACAAACCCAGTCTCAATCACATCAATAATAACAATATTTCATCTCTAATATTTTTAATTTCGATCTTGATCTTTGCGTTTTTTGAGTTAGAATTTTGCAGAGACTACGAATTCATCAAGAGGAAGAAGACTATTAATTTTTGTATTAATTAATTTCAGCAAATCTTATTTAGAGTATGTTTTATATTTAAACCTTAATTAATTTTTGTATTAATTAATTTCAGTAAATCTTGTCATGTGTCAACCACGTCATAGAAGTTCTAACCACATTTGTCTATTTGGCATGTCTGTTAACGGCAGGGGCATAGTTGACCAAAAATTTAGAACGTTAAGTGTACTTTTGGAAGAAAAAAAAAAGTTCAGGGTGGAAATGAGATTTTGGGGAAAACGTCAGGGACATTTTTGGACCTTTGCCCCATGGTTTAATCTACGGTGGTGTTTTTATTCTCTAAATGTAAGCCAGGTTTCATTTAAAAAGTAAATCTTTGCATGTACTGCAACAACCATGGTGCCAGAAAGAAAGGATCTTTGCCCAAGGCTGCCAACTATAACATATTCACATATACTCCATCTGTCCCAAATTATAAGATCAATATTGATTTTCTAAAAGTCAATTTGAGATATTTTCAAATTTAAAATTGGCATGATTCATTTAAGTTTTAAAAACAATAATTCTTATAATTAGTAGTACTTTTTAGATAGTTTATAATATTCATAATTGTAATGACATAAACTAGATGAATTCATGTCAATTTTAAGTTTGAAATTGATTTTTAAAAAGCCAATATTGATCTTATAATTTAGAACCGGAGGAGTACATTATACAATACCTATTATCATTCCGAAGGAAAAATAACAAGGTTGAATGATCAACATATTTTGTTGCCAAACCAAATATAAAATTTTAATTGAACATCCGAAAATGGAACAAAAACCAGTTGCTAGACTCACAAGAATGTCTTAAAGAATAATTTCCACTCATCAATGCAGATTGGGCATTTAATGTTAGAAAGAGAGGCATTCGTGCCTATATGGTTCATCACCTTACTTTAAACTGTTAAGAAAGTATAATGAATACAGAAAAATAGGAGAAAGGATTGACACGAGTAGTCCCTGTCCTTAAGGTGTTTATTGCCCCTTACCACTAAGGTTTGCTAAAGGCTACTAGCAATATACCTCCAGGATTAATGTCACAACCTATCTTTGTTCTTAGTGATAGCAACTCACTATGAACCTCAATATATGCTGCTGTGTAAAGATGATAGAAGGAAGAAGATGAAGATTATTCAGTTTCGTAACTGAAATGTGAGTTATGAATCATTGCAATATAAATGATATATTAATCACATATCAGTTTTGCATCCCATAATGATTAAACAAAAAACTGTTTAATCATTAATGAAGTTAATTAATCTGGTTCAATGCAAAAAAGAGGCTCTTGGCTCCTAGCGACGATGCGAAGTGCAAAGTGCGCATAAAGCGCCCATGCGACTTTGCGACCCGAATCCGCACCACGACCCCCGGGTCACGGGACGCGGGCGGGTGGTGCTTTGCACCACGTCATTGTGACCAACTCCAAGCCTTTCCTTTAGTACCACTAGTGAATTAAACTATTCCACATATACTTATAAAGTATTAAATAGTTTTATTCTTACTCAATGTGAGACTTAAAGAAAATAGTTTTTTTAAACAACAATGAACCTTTTCATGTACTCCACTTTGGATACAATTAAAACATAATATATAATTCCTACTTGAATTATATATTACTCTCTTTTAATCTCCTCGTAATAGATTATCAAATGCACTTTTAATTTTATATAAATTCAATCAATTAATGGGTCTAAATTAATCCCCAAATTGATCAAAACCCATAAAAGAAAAGGTGCAATTAACATAAACATTTCAAATTATATGATGATAGCTGGTAGAATTTAGAATATATGAAACTAGTCACAACAAACAAGAAGCAAAAAGAATTTACCTCCCATGATGCCAAAATTTTCATGTATGACGGAAGGCTTTCATAATCCTCTTTCAATATACTTATTACGGATTTGGAACCATCAAATGACATCAACTCATCTACCATTTCCCCTAGTTCCATGATGAGGGATAACAAAATCCAGTTAAATAGAGTGGGAAAAAAATGTGACCAGACACTCTAGATAATTCAAGGCCAGAATTGTACCTTCAACTAATTCTAAAATTTTTGTGTCAGCTTGATATTCACTCTTCATCTGAATCTTATTATTGGCTGGGGAGATAGACGAATACGAGCATCAGTATAATGAACAACTAATAAGAATTGCATATATATCTTGAAAAAGTGCAACTTATATCTCATGATCAACTCTGAAATGGCACCATTCCTGACAAAACCCAATTCAACATGGTGCCACTGGACAAATATTACTTGAATCACACATTGGACACCAGGAATTTCACTATAGCTGAATTAAGGTTCAAGATCTTGTGAATCATCAACTTTGCAATGGCTAATAGTATCGCAGTCTACTAACCTTCAGATGCGATAGTGGCTAGACAAGCATCAGAAAGTCCAAGACTCTGTAAACTCAGTGAATCATCAAATCTACCAAAAGTTAAGAACTACCAAAGTCCAAACATGATAAAATATCATTTCACAAGACATCTCTTCTGACAGAATACCTGAACAAAATTTTCGTTTTTCTTCAATCACTCAGAGCACTCTTGAGAAGAAATTTAACATAAAATTATTTAACTACCGTGAAGATATTGAACATTTACCTTTATAGTAGTGCCAAAAAAATTGTTTTCCTTGTCACTACTGGTAAAATTTATAATTCAGATAGCATTTTTCCAGGCTGGTAGCATCTTTGTTTCCGAAGATCATTAAACATCAGCAAAGCAATCAGAAAGAAAAAAAAAGAATATTATAAATAATTCAGGGAGGATACAAATTGTCATCTTGAATTGTTTTCAAATCTAAACTAACATGTGGTGAATCAGCCAAAAACTCTTCTTCTTCCTCTATATCGTTAATCTCAGCTTCAACATTCAAAACATAAAATTAAACCTATTAAAAAAAGGAAGATATAAAATAAAATTGGGGAAATCATCAATCAAAAGTAAAAAGGAGTTTACCGGGAATGTAACCGAAGCTCCTGAGTTGGTCCTCGAGATCGAGAAGATCGGCGTTGTTCTTCTTATAAACCTCATTGCAGTGACCTAACAGCTCCTCAAACGACACCGTGTCGAAGGACATAGATTGGAGCAAGTTGAGATCGCTGCCGGTGGATGATACTCGGCGATTTAGGCATTGCACGAACGTCGAAGAAGCAGAATCTATTATGTTCATAAAATTAAAGAAATGGTATGATTATTTCAATTGAAGTAGTAGTAAGAAATGGGTGTAGGGTGGGTGTTTGTTTGGTTGATGAAAAAATTGAATAGAAAGAGAAAGATGAGTGATTAGTAAAGAGTACCAAGAGGGATCGAACGGCGATCGACGGATTGCTTGAGAGCATCACAGCTGTTTTGAAGATGGTTGCAGAAGCGTCCCAGGCTTTTCCCTAATTTGGCTATGGATTCCTCCATTTCTTTCTCCTCTCTGCCAAAATTCTCCTCCTAGCTTATTTAGCGCCTTTTTGTGTTCAAACATTTGATAGTATCCTGTAGCTCAGTAGAAATAATATCTGTTTGATAATACGTATTGTAGCGCCTGTAGCTCAGTGGATAGAGCGTCTGTTTCCTAAGCAGAAAGTCGTAGGTTCGACCCCTACCTGGCGCGTTATATTGAATTTTTAACTTTTCATTTATCCACTTTCTTTTCATATCCACTTTCCAGGTCTAATTTACCACCCATTATTTAATTTTAAAAAATTGATTGTTGGTTCGAGGTAATACCGAAAGAAAAAGATTATTACAAGAATTTCAAGTACTACCGGGGAATGTTAACCTAAGATCAGTTCAAAAACTATCAAGGAGATTTTAACTCAACCTGACGTTATATTTTACAAGTTCACAGAATCAGGCAGTAATTCCAGCATAATAGGGCAAACGTTTTTACTTTTCTTGAAAATGTGGCGAAAATCTATAATGGAATAGAGGAAAAAACTAGCCATATATACAAATTCTCTCTTCTCAATCCGTGTCTAGAAGTTTCATATTAGCTCACCGTTCGTACCAAAGAACAGAGAAAAAAGCAAGCTAAACATACAAATTCTCTCTTCTCAGTGTCTGAAAGTTTCCTGATTATATAGTTTCATGTTAGTTCACCATTCAAAACATTGGCAGCTCTTTGAATTGCCCTGGCAACCCTCCAGATCTCATGCTGAATAGCTGCCTGCCGAGCTTCTGTCATTCTTGTGGACTGAGAAATGGCATTGACTATTGTAGGGAAGTAAACTAGTTTGCTCGCAGGGCCACCATGAGGCCCATAAACCTACATGAAACATTTTCATATGGTGAGTAGTTGAAGTTTCTGTATTAGTTGGCAATAACTGCTAGATTGTTGTGAGAATTGACGCCTATTTAGATAAAATTGCAGCAAGTGGAAGTTACTATGTAGTCTGTGTTACACCAGCTAACTTAGTCGTACAAGGACCCTCCTTCAACCATGATTATCTCTAGAAGAGACGTAGAGGTGGGAGAGGTCTCAACCTTGTTTTAACCTCTGTAAGAAAGAGAAGGGGTGAGAGAGAGAAACCTAAATGACATGGAATGGAAGTATATGAAACTACGAATTGATTGCCTTGCAGTTGCAGCCTCAAAAATTTCTTCTATTCTATAGTAGTATTCAGATTCAATCCATTTCTCCATTTATTTATTGGTTGGTGTTGCAGGCTTATGTGGTGTGTTCACATGGTTAAAACATATGGAATGACTTGAAACTTTTTACTCTCTTTTATTTAATCTGGTCAACTTGGTTACCTAAGCCTTAGTAAGATGGGAGGGATTCTTTAATGCCACAGCTCGATAATGACGATGGGCGAGTTGTATTTGTGAAGGAGACGATAGAAAAACAAAAATATGGATTGGGTTAAAAATTGATAAGGAAAATTGTATCAACTAGAGATACAGGTTGACTTGAGATCATCCTACTTCCTACATCAGGGTTGTCGGAATGTAATACCGGCCAATGATTTTTCTATTTCATTTTTTTATTTAGTGTCATTAAATGCTTACAAGATGCTTGAACCACCGGCTTCCTTGAATCCCATCTGCATCCAAGAATCCTCTTTCAGCAAACATCAGCCGATCATTTAATGTTCGCTTCTTCAACAGCAAAGCACCGCCCAAGCTTTCTTGCTCTCGCAGTTTCTGCAAATTAATATAATAGATGTTTCAGCGTAATTCAGATGCTAAGTATAATATGAAGAATGTCACACACAGACACACACACATAATGCTTTCTCTCTCTCTCTCTCTTGGGTGTGGTGGTACTTAAAAGATGGAGAGGGAAAACAGATGAAACTTGATGGGGAGTCTTCTTCTGCAATCTGCATGGAGTATGACTACTTTCCCCAACAAAATTTACTGACACACACATAAGAGAACCATTGCAACAACTTCATTTCCCAAGAGTGACATTCCAGTGTTATTCTGCTTTCTTTTTTCTATTAATTTCTTTATTTATATTACATTTTCTAGTCTTTTAAATATGTGGTACCAAGGTCGTTGATTGAATGTGGTGTTTTGCTTATTACTAAACTAAAGCGCATAAGAATAGAAATGTATCTAACCTTTGCTTCCTCCTCAGCTTTCTTAGCTGCAGCTTCAAATTCTTGAATGGCAACAATTATAGGATGCAGAGAGATGCTCCCTTTCAGTAAATTGCTCAAAATGTTTGTATAATCCTGCCATGGAATTGCAAAAATAATTTACAATATTAACAATAAGAAGTATATTGAAAAGGAAATATAATACAATTGTATTGGCTATGCAGGACAGTTAATGATGCTTGTCAACCAGACAACCACCAAATATTGACTTTAAAATCCTGCATTTTCTCCTTCCCTCTCCCCATATGCATATACACAATGTTTTTCGTCTTTCATGAAAGCAAGTGATAGAGGAACCGGAGAAAAATATAGTATTATTTAAATTAGCTCAGTGAACTTGAACATTGAGTGCAATCAACTAGAAAAGGAAAAATAATTAATTACTGAATTATTAGGGACATTCACCACCAAAATCCATATTGCATGAGAAACCTATCATTTAATTACAAGAAATTTAATGATATTTCTTAAACAGCTCTTACAGAAAGATCATGCTATTAGCATATCACAAAGTATGTATATAAAAAATCAAGAAGGAGCAAACAGACAAACATAATATAGAGAAAAAAAACATCTATACCTGCAATTGAGATGTATAAGAGAGATAGTTAAAAGGTAGAATTGAATCATCAGCCAGGTGAAGTGCAAGAAGACCCCAGATTCCAGTGACTGTGATGGCATAAATGAGAAAACCCTGTCAAGTTTACTAGAAGTCTTATTTGTGCATTTATAATAAAGAGTACCCAGGTAGAGACAGAAGAAGCTAACCAGCCACATGACGCTGGAATAATGGATCTCCAAAATGTGTCATCCAGTTATACGAATCAAAAGCAGTGTGATAGACTGGGAAATCTGTTACAGAATGAAGATGACATTAAAAATAAATGACACCAAATTATTTTTCATATCAGCACTAAGGTCCCTTTTTCTTTCAGTCTTTCCAATGTCTTCTATAGTGATATTTGACCTGATTTTGTCATATGATATTTTATACCAGTATATTAACAAGTAACGACAAAGGAGATTCACTAGACTAAATTTGAATTAATCTGTAACTCAGATCCTTTCTAAAACCTTTTTCCTTTCATTAAATTTGACAAGACTTCTGTGGACTTCCACTACCAAATCAATCAAGAGAACTTATATAACAGCTATACCTCTTCCAAAGTATAAATCAACAGAAGGAACCCCAGCATGATGCAAAAATGGAGCAAAATCTGACTCTACTCCACTGAGTCTCTGAATCTGCAACCCAGCCAAGGTAATCTCAATCAATTAATTGCCAAAGTCATCTCTAAAATCCAAAATCTTAACTTCATAGTAGAATGTAGTAACAAAACTATGGAAAACTTTGGCAGCTTTTCATGATTTTAAGTAATTTTCACCTTTGTGGGTTATTTTCAGTTTTTTATGGTACTCTATACTGCGATTGTATGGGATATTGTAAATAAATAAGTTGGAGCCTCTTTATAAAGGAAGTGTTTATTGGAAATATGTGATGGGTAGTAGAGTACAACCCACCTATGCTTGTCTAGACCAATCTAGACAACCTTTGTCTAGTTATCTATCATTTTTCTTAGGGCTGAGCAAGGAACCAAAACCGCACCAAAAACCGCACAAACAGCACCAATTAAAACTGCACCAATGGTTTCGGCGTATGTGGCGGTTTTAGGTGAGTTGAAAACCCAAATTTACGATTTCGGTTTGGTTACTAGCCAAAACCACACGCATAACAAATAGAACTCTCTTTTCCTGGGAGTGATATTAAAAAGGTTGTAAACATTTGAAGTTTATTACATATTTTCTACCAATCCCAATTGAATGTGAGATAATTTAGCAATTAGCATATTGGCAACAATGTCTAAAGACTTTTAGAATTCATTTAGTAGATTCCTCTTGGGCTAAATTGGCAAAAGTTTATAGACTCCTAGACTTCATTTGCTAGTGACCTTTTTTCTATTGGGGTTGGGTTGGGTTGGGTTGGGTTGGGTTGG
The DNA here is from genome assembly GCA_020205605.1 of Panax ginseng. Classification (NCBI taxonomy): domain Eukaryota; kingdom Viridiplantae; phylum Streptophyta; class Magnoliopsida; order Apiales; family Araliaceae; genus Panax; species Panax ginseng. The sequence continues at coordinate 105,070,640 of CM035146.1, forward strand.
GTTGGGTTGGGGTCAGTGTCGAAGTCACATAGGACTTTGTGGGGTCAATCGACCCCACTGAAAAAAAAATTACTTTTATAATGTAAGGTAAAATTTCAAGTATTATATATAAATTGACCCCATTAAAATTTTATAAATTTTCTATTATACGGGGTCAAATTAAAATTTTATAACTTTGTCAATCAAATTTTAACCACATATGACTCATATCCTCTCAATATATGTATCTCTCTCTTTAATATTTTAAACTAAATAATAATCTAATTTATATTATTTTTAAAAATAAATAATATATACCATATATTATTACTCATTATATTTTCATCGTAATATACTATAAGTATAAAGTATTAAAAAAAATTGGCTCAAAGTGCCGCCTTGAACTCCTCCAACAACTTTTTTAATCGACTAATAATTTTGACCCCACTAACTAAAGTTTCTGACTTCGCCGCTGGTTGGGGTTGGGGTTGGGGTTGGGGTTGGGGTGTGGAGGGAATAAATAAAAAATACTATTACAAATGACAGTGGTTATCAACATAGAAAAATATATTAAGCAGAAGGATTCCCTTTCCTTAGATGACACTCGCATGGTTTATTATTATCCCCTCTTTGTGAATAGAATTTGATTCCGGATCACTAAATACAACTGTGTGACAGATGGTTCATTCCTCATGAACAAGTGGAGAAAACTTTGATATCAAATTTTGTTGAACAAGTGGAGTTTTGGAATCTTGATATCAAATTTTGTATACGGTTTCAATTGGTTTTGGAATCAAAACCGCACCGCTCCGGTTTTAAATTTATCAAACCACACCTAAGCGGTTTCGTATGCGGTTTGGGCTTCACATTTTTTCTTATTGGAAACATGTGACTTGGTTAAGATGCAAAATAAAGGTAAAGATTATCTAGGTGGAGCAGGCAGGAGCATCATCCACTGCAGCTTAAGAATAATGGCAAATTAAATATAGTCATGAGAAAGGCAATAGTGTGGCAGTATCAATGTTGTTTGAGACAGATGTTTCATTGCATGCATAAATTATCATTTCAGGTAGCATTCCGTGCCATTATATAAGCATGTCACAGAAGTTGATTAATAGTTGGGGAGTAGTGAAAACAATGACTTTGAATGGTAGCCTGATACGATGTACCAGTAACAAAGATAGGTATCCAATTTTTGATTCCGGATAGTCATTGCAAAATTATACAGCATCACTGTGATAATTAAATTGAATTCATTTTTCCATAATATCCAAATCAAAGTTTAGAATAGCAACAAAATCAATACATTTAAATACCCTTAATTTGAAGACCACATAGGAGTTCAACTATGACATTTTCTAGAATATCGAAAATCTCTTTAGTGGCTGACAAATGGCAATACACTTCTAATGATTATAATGCAAACACAAAGAAACTGTCAAAAAAGGGAGAACGTTACGAACTTACACTTATACCTCCGTTAGCAGCGGTCCACTTCTCATATACTGTAATATCCTCCGAGTCAGGATCCTTAACCTTTAACCAAGCATAAATCACAATTGAGACACAGAATGTCAACTATCAGCCACCACAAAATCTCTTTCAGTATGCTCTGTCGGCATATATCAATTTGATATTTTGGTCCTCTAGTTAAATTTACTTGCTTACCTTCTTTGTGACCTCAACAAGAAGATCGTCAAGCTGAGGAGTTGCACCAGCAAAGAGTCCAGGCCCTTGGACGGCACAATCCACATTAAGGTATGCTATAGCCTTAGAGCCCAGATTTATAAGGTTTTGCTCCACCCATTCAGTAGACCCTATCTGGAACCACAATTAGAACACTTCGTGAGTTTGATATGAGAATCCAAAAAACACCAAAATTATTCTCCAAAAAGAAACAATTAGTTTTAATGATTTCCGGATGCGAGCAAGAAGTGCAGACACCTCTAAGAAGCAACCACAAACAGCCATACAAGTATGTTCGTGCAAACTAAGATGACAGTCGAATATCATAGATACCTACAATTACATTTGATATAATGCCTTTTCCAGAAATTTCATACATCTCGTGTCATTACAATATCATAATCGTCGCTTCAAATATTAATTTTTTTTGTTAATTTAGTACACAAATTGTTTATAATCCTAATGTTAGACACTTAGATATGGTGCATGATGGACACTGGTGAAGATTGTATATTACCTACCATCCCAAACTCTTCTGCATCCCAACTGCATAGAACGATTGTCCGTCGAGGATTCCACCCCGAGTTCTTCAGAAGAGCATATCGACGAGCAATGTCAAGTAGCGCTGCAGTTCCACTATTGGGATCAACAGCTCCATAAGTCCATGCATCTCTATGGTTTCCGAGGAGTACAACACGATCAGGCTCTTCTGATCCTCTTATGACTGCAAAAACATTATGGATTGCCGCCATCTTTTTCTCCCCCTGGAAAGAAAGACGGTGTTCTTTGTCTTAAAATATGAAAAATATTGAAACTTATTGGTGAAGAAAGCATGCTTGTCAAAAAGTCCCTTTCTAGATTTCCTTCACCTTTTCTTGCCCAGCTCTGATTGGTAGATAAAAAGATTCATAATAAGATGATGAGGCAAAGAAATTTGAGCAGATTCTAGTGCGCATAAATACTAATGTAGATGATCTTTAGTATTTAGATGGATAACAAGTACAATTAAGCAAGCTAAGCTAAGACCACAAAAAACTTTCAAGGCCTCATTCCCTTTTTTTCCTCAAAAGGTATCAGAATGGCAATTACTAGTTCTTTCCTAACATGTAACAATGGGAAATTTCACAAATAAGAGCAGTTTATATTAAACCACCAGTTAGCACAACGATGGACTTAAGTAAGTCATACACAACTATGCTGACGGCTGACGCATAATTACACCTTGTGTTGCTCCCAAATTCTAGTTGCAAGCGTTGACATTCTAGTATAGCAATGCCACTTGTGGAGGCACAGAATTTTCTACTCCACACGGAAGACACGAACTTGACTAGCGAACAGTAAGGACCCAGGATCACTTCAATATTTTATGTCATGCTTCATCAACATGATATAAACGAAGATCATACATCTAGCCAAAGATGCTGACATGATCCATTTAGTTTTATTTTCACTTAATCACGTTACATATTATTTTGGTTCTCTCGGTCATAAAAAAACAAACATTAATTTCCCTACCCAATCCAAAACGACACAAATAGCCAAACATATATTGGCCAATTTTGGACAGCAAAGTATCATCAAAAGGCATGTCATCAATCCCATCAATTAGTAGCAACTCTAACCCTAGATTTCTCAGATGAATTCCATTTGGATAACCAATCCAGCAAACAAACAATTTAGACAAACAACCTAACATAAATGACTCGTACACTAGTTGTTAAGGTTAGAGAGCCCAAAGTTTATTGGCTGGCTTTGCGACGAATCTAGCCCCGGGCGAACACTGCAATACCGACGTCACCACCCTCGCCGCATGATTGCAACCGGGAGATAATGGACGGCTTTGATACCAATTGTTACAAACCATGGGAGCTGCACAATTGAAACCAGGAGGTAGTGGACAGCTTTGATACCAATTGTTACAAACACACCTTAAAAGTTATCTAACACCTTAAAAAAGCTCTGGTTATAAATACTGGAGGCGCCAAAGTTTCATAACATCGATGTGCCTTGCAATTAGGATCATAACAAAACAATTCGCATACCCACTACCAAATAAAGTACAACCAAGATTTTGCCATGATAAAGAAAGAAGTGGTCCAAACCTACCTGGTAACTAAAGTTTAGTATAGTTGGGCCGGGACCAAGTAGCCCAATCTTACTCTTTAGGGTACGCCTCCATTCATAGGGCACCCTGCCCCCCTCAAGTGTCCTCAGAATGCTCTCAGCCGTCTCCTCCGACACCGGCATCGACGGCACACCGGGAAACCTCTTCACAACCTGACTATCCCCAAACCCTAATCTCTCTCCTCCATCTACACTGGCCCACCCTGGGCTCAGTGGGTCCCCCAAGCCCTTCATAACAGTTCCCCTCTCCACCCCATTTTTAAACAACCCATCCCCCTCGGTGTACATTAGCACCGCCGCCACCCCCTTCTCTGCCGCCTTCTCCACCACCGCATTTCTCGACATCCCACCTCCTCGTCGCACAATCGCCACACACCCATTAACCCCCACACCCTGCTCTGCCAGAGCACGGTAGTCCTCCTCCCTGCCGTGGTTCACGAACACGGCCTCACCGTAAGCCGACCCGGAGGGAGAATACGCATGATATGGCCTCACGATGCCGTTTTGGGTTGAACCGGGTTCGGGTAAGGGGAAGAGCGCGAAGGTGTTGTTGCTAAAGTGAGCGGAGAGGGAGGAGTTCGTAGGATAGGAGAGGAGGGTGGTGTAGTTGGTTAAGTGGGCAGTGAGGTTGAGGGATTGGAAGTGGGAGAGGACAAATAAGGCTGTGGAGAGAGAGGGAGGGGTTCCAGCGAGGTGGGGGAGGAGGGTCAGGGAGTAGAGATAGGAGGAGAGGGTGGAGTTGGTGGCGGAGGAGAGGAATGAGTTGTGGAAGAGGAGTGCATTTTGGGAAGCAGCGGTGGAGGAGGAGGAGGAGGAGGAGGAGGGAGGATGGTGATGGAAGAGAGAGAAGAGAGTTAGGAAGAGGAAGGTGAGGATGAAGAGGAGGGTGCATGAAGGTGATGAGGTGGTGATGGTGGTGTGTTTAGTGGGAATGATGGAGGAAAAAGGTTGAGGCATTTCTAAAGAGGTTTTATTGGTGGTAGACTGTTTGTTGGTGGCGGTGGAGCGGGGGAGAGTAATGGTTTTTCAGGGTGGTGGTGATGGTGGTAGAGTATGATACTTGATTTTCAGGGGAGTTACAAATTAATAAGTGTTCACAGTATGTTGTAATCTTTTTAGAGTGAAATTTGGCAGTAATACTAGAATGAAAATTTTGTACACGTGTAAAAAAACTGCTTTAACTTAAAGAAATTTATACTAGTAACACGTTATTTGGATGCGGAGCCGCGGAGGTTTCAAATAAGAATTTAAATTTATTTTTTTGTTGGATAAATAATGTTAAAAATTAGTAAACTTTCATTTATTTTTTTTAATTAATAAAATTTAAAAAGAATCATATTAAACATCAAAATCAAGCTTAATTTTTTTTTTAGTCTTAGTTAACCCATTTCTTTTTAAATTATTTTTTTCACAACAAATATTGGCATGGATCCCTCTCCAGTCTAAACCCCTTTAGAAATTCTCTTCTTAGTACACAAGATTTCAGATCAATGAATCTCCTCCCTACCATATCATCCACCTCATGGTTGATGAATTTTACGGCACACTTGCGTGAGTTGATCGTCGTTCTGATGAATTGTTCTAACAATGATTATGCGTAGAACTGACATCTTAACCCCTCACTTATATTAAAGCGATAATCTTGGTACAATTAAATATTGATGTATAGAAGAAGAGTCTCATAAGTCGGATTGATTATCACGGACACACCGATAAGATCAAGTGTTCTTGAAAAAAACAAAAATAAAATACTCATGTAATCTAAAAAAAAAAGTATTATTAATCAATTAGTACAAAAACCCTTGGACTTACGCCTATTTATACTAAATTATCTCTCTCAACTTTCATATTTAATTGGGTAAAACAAAAAGTAAGTAAAAGTTAGTTGAAGATACTAAATGAAATTTATTTAATAAATTTTCTTTGGTGCTAGTTTTATTTTATACTAAAAATTATGCTTACAAATATATTCACTGATAAGCTTTTTTATAATAAGTCTATATCAAATAGTAATAATTCTGGCTCATTTGTACTAATTTAAATCTGACACCCAATTATTTCCAAATAACTTTGTTTGTTCATTGGTGCTTTAAACAAAAGAAAGAAAAAATAGTTACACACATGCGTGCACGTAAGGAAGCATTATGAACTAGTTATTCGTCTCTTTTTTATACAAATTTTAATTTTTAAATGTTGTTATTCATCGTGAAGTCTCTATGATCTTATTTTTAATTTTTAAATACTCGTTAACAAAAAAAGAAATTGATTTAACCCAAAAACTCAAATTAAATCAAATACCTAAGAATTCAATAACTAAAACACGAATGTGAGGCTCGAGTTTTAAATTATGTAATATGCAAAAATGAGTATAGATGGCATGCATTTAATTTTTTGGAGTAATTTATAGATGGTTGTGATTTAAATCCTCACCATCCAAATACCATTAATTTTTACCACAAAAACAAAATTATTTACTTGATATAATTATATATGAAGACCAAGTTATAGGACTCATAATCCAAACCATAATAATAAATAAATAAATAAATAATCAGTATTTTTTTAAAGAATGTGATATGACATGGGAGGCTGGGATGGAAGGGGATTAGGGGAAGTCCATGCATGGAGATCTGAATTAGGAAGTTGCTTTTTTCTTAAAAAGGCAAAGGCAACCAAAAGGCCAAAGCACTCGCTAGAATTTAGAAATGACGCAGCACATCCTGACACATGTGGTAGGTTCAGTACTCAATTTTTGTTAGTGATGAGAATTATTATTATACGTCTAACCTCATCTTGTCTGTGTGGTACGTCCAAACTTTTATTTCACTTTCCCCTTTTTACCATTGAGAATGAAATCACACTACATTATTTGACACTTCTATTTCAAGATTGCTCGTTTAGTCAACACAAATACATATCAGAAAATAAGTATAATAGAGAGAATCATTGACCAGTTCGTTAACCTACAAATAACTTACTCCTACAGTAGGTAGGTTTCTTTTTGATAGTTCCTTCTTGTTGCACCATATTGCGATTACAGTTAGAAAAACAAAAGTTGATGTGATTAGAAGAAGAAGAAGAAAACAAATTTATAAAGCATGGAACAATGGTCTAGCTGGTACTATATATTATTGTCAACTTTTACTTTCATGAAAAAGACATGCCACGGGGTGATTCTTGACCCACAAAATTAACTGTATTTGTCCCTCTGTCAAGAGTACTGGAGGTGTGCCAAAGTCTTTTTGATTTTTGAGTTTACCATACCCACACCCAAACATGTATTATGGAATTGTAGCCAATCAAAATAAAAATAAAAATAAAAAAATAGATGTCAATCTCAATTATATATTTCCGAGGAGTAAACATAGATGCCACAGTAGTATTTAGCAGCACGACGACAAGGGTATAATAACGTCATTTGTGAGAGAAAGCAAAGCAAAGCATATCCTCCCTCTTCATCTCCTATTATAAAAAAAGAAAGACTAGTGCTTGTTGTCTGTCTTCCAACCCTGAATATCTGTCCTATTCTCTTTCCATACTAAGAGTAGCCAATCTGTGGCTAGGCCTTGTCAAAAGTTTGTCAGGGAGGAAATGCACAAACTTTTCTTGAAATCAATACTACATCGTTTGGTACAGTTCCACTTCACTAGTAAGTAACAGCTTCTTCCTGGTAACAACTCTCTTTTTACCCTCCACGATCATACTATCCAACAACATCAAAAGTCCCCAAGTTTTCCTCCTAACCAGATTTGCTCAAGGCCCCTGGATTAAAATATATGAGATACAGTGAAGTGGATATGGATGCAAAGGGAAAGGGTGAGTGGGGAGAGCATTAGGTCTGATACATACAACATGTTCCTCACCTGAAAAAGGAAACAACCAAAAGATGCCAATCATGATATAGATGCAAGTAGGCATTGAGAAACTAAAGAGATTTTTTTTGAATCAAATCATAGTGGGCCACATGATTGCCATTTGCACTGGGATGCAATATATTTATTTATATGAGAATAGTACTAAATAGATATAGAATGTCCATGATGAGCAACTAGACCAACTCTTTTTTTTCTTGTGGTCCTCCTAAGCATATCCCTCCCAGGTCCAATGTTTTTTGTTTGGTAATGATATTTGCTTGCGTATTACTTGCCCACCTACAAGATTCAATTCACAATTACATTATTTGTTATTGGTTCAACGTATTTGACAGCTCAATATTTGTTATTCACAAGGCCATATTGGTTCATCAATGTATTTGACAGTTCAATGTATTCAGTATCGTTCTTGAACAAATTGAAAATGACAAATAAACAGAATTCGTAAGAAGAGATTAGTTATTTATATTTTTGGATAGATATCTTTGGCCCCAATTTTGGAAATTGGAACCAACGTCCTGGGCAGATGTGCTTCGGGTTAAAGTTAGTCAATTTCTAAAAAAATCTAATTTCCTTTTTTGGGCAATTTTTGTTTTTGAGTGCCTTTCTTCACAATTTCGTCCACGTTCTCTACGTCCTTTATAAGAAATGTCAATTCAAAGTTAATGAAATTTCTACTTAGCATTTCTTTTGCAATTCCTTTTGCTTCCAACCAAGCAAAAAGTAAAATGAAATTACTTTTCTTTCCTTCCCGATTTCCAGCTTGCAAACGCAGAACAAGAAAATTTCGAAATAAAATAAAAGAAAACTACCTCACGGAAGACTGCATGATCTGATGCATTTTCTTTTTCTTCATGTCCGACTATTTTTTTCCCTTCGATCTCCAATCTGTGAGAGTATAAAAAGATATACATGAGCACATTTTAGAGCTCCACTGGCTGTAGAGACAGGGTGCAATCAGGGTTGCTCCTTAAACTGGACGCGAGCATTCAGACCTTCACCTTCTCCTTAAATTTTGAAAGCAAAATAATTTTCATTTCACCTCCACTGATGCTCCTTCTTGTAACTTCACTTCTTACCAAACAAAACTGTGTACTTGACATTTTAACAACTTGTTTCAAACACCAAATAAGTTAACAAGCAAATGATACTATACTTCTGGACATGCATCTAGTTAAAAATTACAAACATATACCCATGGGATTCTTAAAACTTGTTCTATGTTTCAACATTACAGTGAACAGTATTTCCCGACCAAACAATCGCCAGCAACATTCACAAGGTTTCGAAACAATATGGCTGGCAAAGGCAGTCAATGGCATGCATCAGTTTTCTCCTGGGTCCCAAGGCGTTTGCTCCCATGTCCTTTAGTTTCTTCATGGTCAAGTCCAGTGTCCACCAACTGAAATTTGTTGACACATTTACCCTTAAAGTAAATGACAAACTGGTCAAGTCCCAGCGATGCCAGCCAGCGGTTCAACCCACCAGCTCTCTGAAGCTTCCTCTCAAGATTTGACGCCCTTAAACTCTGATTAAGCCACACATTCCCATGAACAAATGTTCTGGATTTTTTGCTCAAATTTGAGGCACTACAAACACCTAGTGTCATATGACACCTAGTAGTATCAACTACCAGGATTTTCTAGTCTCATCATATATATGGTGTGGGCCGTCTGGCCATGATAGGTTTGGAATTGTTGAAAGGGTCGAGAAGAAAAACACCTTTTAGCATCTGGATCTCTCTATCCTTTAGGTTGGGATAGTGAAACTTTACGTGCTGACATGAATAGAGTGAAAACCAAATTACTTGCTCTATTATGAAACTTGAAAGTGACACTTCAGTAAGTATTGTTTAACTTGATATCCAATCTTTACGGCCCAAGTATCCACATCTATGTGCTACGTATTTGAATCACCAACCATGTGTAAGGAAATTGTTGGGAATGTAATTAATTCTCTTCAATAAAGATAGTGCAGCTTTGCCCACGGGAGACCAGAAATTTGAATCAAGTTTTCCACTCAGAACCAACTCTCCAAATGGAATAAGATCAGCAGAAAACCGGTTTCGCCACCGGATTTTAGGATATGGTTTGTTGCAAAAAATGAGCTAAATATAAGCCTAAACCAGCCGTCTTAAAACTTGTTTAACTTGCCAACAATGCATTTCCAGAATAATTGGTTAGAACTGTAATTCAACATCAGCAATTCAAAATGATTACCAGAAACATATCACCACTCTCACAGTATTAACAAAATCAAGTTAATATGTGATCCTAACCCCCAAATCACATCATAAAACTAGTCAACTTTAGTAAGCCGAACACACAAAATAGTGAAATTACATGTATTATCCAAATGATTATGTAAATCAATCAATTTCCTGGAAAATAAAAAATAAAAATCACAAAGGTTGAAAGGTACAATATCAATTTTACCACTCAAATGCCCCGACTCTCCTAACTATTGATTTGAAGAAGCCTAAAAAATTTCATGAATTATGATATCAGGAAAACCCAAGCCGTAAGTTTTCAATTTCAAAGGAGTCGTAAACACAATTCAATGGCCTCCAGTATTTCAAAATTATAGTATTGAACCTATGGGGTAAAACAATTATACGAATTAAACCATGAAAGTAAATTTAGTAAGGAATTTTACAAACAAAAAGTTGCACCGAAATCATATGCAAGAATGCAACAACAGCCGAGTCCTGAAAGAACACGACCCAAACAGACTATCATTATATCTCCATCATGTTAAAAAGAATTAACAAAATAAAATTATTAAGATGGTCTGATAGATGAATTAGAGTCCAAAAAATTGTTAAAAAATCAACGAGAAATTGACTCGGCTTTCAATTTTCTGATTATCAAACTAATCTGACATGTATTGTCCTCGAAAAACATGTTGCATCCGAACAAACCAATCTATATCCATAAGTTCACAAACAAAATTAAAAAAAAGTATTTAAAGTCCCTTAAAAATTGTGATAAATTTAATACACAAACTGTACATATAACCAATACTAAAATCATGATACGGATAAGAATAATAATATCTAACATAAATACTTAAAGATATTGTGTTATTTCACATTATCATTAATAAAACAATATTTTTTTATGAAATAAAAATATATTTTTGTGGAACGAAAAGACTATTATTCTTCAAGATATAAATAAAAAGACGATGATCATAATAAATTATATGTGTTAATATAAATATCAAGTTTTACAATTTTAAAAATCTTTCTTTATATATTTAATTACTAATTTTAAAATGATCACTTTAATCATAAAATCTAAACAAATATATATTTCTCTTAGAACATAGGAAGCACTATACCATAGAACTCCATTATGCACCAAAAAAATTGCATTTCAATTAAGGAATTTTATTTAATTATGTGGTCACTGATTTAAGATAGATTTAGTCCTTGCTTGTTTCAACTTTTCTCAAACAGAATATATCTTCTACTTTTTCAAAAATTGTTGGATTATTGTTTGTTTTAGCTTCTAGACTCAAAAGTTGGGTATAAACCTCTTATACTCTGTTTCTGAGTTTTAGACAGAAAAGAAAAGAATATAAAACTTGAAGTTTTCTTTTGTGTTGTTTCTGAGTTTTTAACAGTGTTCTAAAAGTCGCTAGTCAGTCCCATGTCGGTTGGCTACCGACTAGCGACTAGGGGATTAATCGGCTAGTCGAATTTTCAATTTTTAAAAATATATATATATTCTCCTTCCTCCTTCATAAGTTTTGAATAAGTAGAAGAGTAAAGTTCAGATAGCCACATGGGGTTTGGGCGCTTTTCCACTTAACCATCTGTAGTCAGTAAAGCTACATTTAAACTCCCGACTTTTTGAGTTAAAGTGAAAACGTCACCTTTTCCATCCAACTTAACCGTGCGTGTATGTCAAACGCTAAAAGCGCGCGAGAAGGGGTCGTAAGAGTTAAAAAAAACCTAGTAAATGTCTAAAATACCCCCTTCTTCTTCCTCTCTTCTCCTCTTATTCTCCCTTCAACCTTCAAACCCACCAACACTCTCAAATCCACTCATTCTAACAATACCCACTCTGATTCTCGAGCTCTCTCATAAAGCCATGGGCTTGTTTCACGATCTAATTTTAGTTTGTTTGCAGGGTGGTGATCCGAAAAGTAAAGAAAATAAAGGATCTTCGAACTTTTTGGATTCTTGATTGAAAAGGGAATTACAAATGGAGGCTTGATTGGAGAACAAATGGACACAGGGTTTGTTTTGTTGTGGGATTTGGGTGTCTGTTTCTTCTCATTTTGGGGCTTTTTTTAATTGTTAATTAGAATTGATGGGTTTCGTTTACTGTAAGTTTTATGCGTCTTCGCCCATTTCATCATTTTCTCTGAAATCCAAAATTCTCTTTATTTGTTAGTAAAATTTGTGAACTGATATCAAACATACTGTAGCAAACAACCCACCAAACCGGAGCAGAGAACCCAAAGCCATCACCGATCAAATCCAAAAATGGGTGGGCCAAGCAGCGATGGGAGGGTGTCGGAGGTTAGAGATGAGGAAGCACATGAATGAGATTAGAAATTAGCAACAAAATCTAACAATATAAATTAACATGAAGCACTAGAAAGATTTCGCAGCCATTAATCATATTGGACCACAACAGATCCATCAATGAACATTCAAATTTGAACATTAATTGATAAACAATAAGAACAGAAATTTAGATCGGAAGGCGACCATAAACAAACACTGGCACACACAGTTCAGGAACTGGTTAAGAATAAACCAGATACGAAACGAATCCCTCACTCCTAACATCTCAAACCCAGAAAACCACCAAGATCCGAACCCCAAAACCCAAAACCTATCATCGCCACGAAATTTCGGGAAGGTTCCCATTTCAGCTGTCGAAAAAGCCGAACAGTCACCAAGCATGAGAAGTGGAGAGAGCGGGCGGGGAGAGGCAGGTGGTCAAGAAAGCAACCCAACAAGAAGCAGCAGTGAACTAATTTTGCTGTTAGAAAAGTGAAGGTTTTGAAATTTGAAGGAGAAGAGGGAGTGGGTAAGATGGGGATCTTATACGAGGACGTGGTGATAATAAAGCGATCGAGAGGAAGGAGAGAGTGACAAAGATAATAAAGTGAATTGTCCGATAAGATCGGATTGGGTTGTCATCTTTCCCGCATCATTCTTTTCTTTGATTTGAGTATGGAACATAGACCTGATCTGATGAAGAAGATGAATGTAAAAAGAACAAATTGAAAGAGAATATATATATATATTGAAATCGTTTTCAATATATATATGGAGGGTAATTAAGTCTTTAGTGGACTCAAGTAACGGAGTTAAAACGGAAAGCACGTTTTCACTTCAACTCAAAAAGTCGAGAGTTTAAATGTAGCTTTATTGACTATAGGTGGTTAAGTGGGAAAACGCCAAAACCGTAGGTGGTCATCTGAACTTTACTCTAAGTAGAATAACATAAATAATACAAATCATCAAATAATTTAATAATTTAATTTATAACTGAAGTTGAAAAAATTTAAAACTTTAAATGAAATATTACAATTAACTAAAAAAATTAACTAAAATTAACTAATTTAATTTATCCAACCTTTTCTTTAATGCCTACTAAGGAACTAATTAACTAAAACCAAAAAAATTAAAAAAATAATAATTTTGCTCACTTTGGCCAGTTTGCCGACAAACTGCTTATGCCAAACACTTGGATAAATATTAAGCCTTATATCAGTATTCAGAAACTGAGAGAGAGACAAGTCGGATGAGCAGCAGTCGAAGATGAAGAAGGCGAGCAGCAACAGTCGTCGTCGGAGCAGCAACAGTCGTCGGCGTCGTCGGTCGAAGATCCAGTCGGCGGTCGAAGAACCAGGCGTCATCGTCGTCGGTCGAAGATCCAGTCGTCGTCGGTCGAAGATCCAGTCGTTCTGATTTGCCCCGACTTTACCGACTAGTCGCCGACTTGATCCCAACTAAGTCGGCCAGCAGCTAAATCAAAAGACTAGGGCCTGGTCGACTCGGCGAGCCTCCGACCCCGACCTAGTCGCCGACTAGTCGGCCGACTTTTAAAACACTGGTTTTTAATAGAAAAAAATAGAAATTTTAAAAAAAAACTTACGTTTTTGAGTTCCAATGAAAAGAAGAAAAAAAATATACTTTTACAATTTACCCTTCTATTACTTATAACCATTGAACCATGAATAAAGACAAGCTTGAAAATTTTATCAAATAGCTTTAGAGCGTAATTTCACTAGAGGTAGAGAATCTGAAAAGGTTACTGCTGCTTGCTTGTACCTTACGTGCAGGGTGAATAAAATTCCGTATTTACTTGTTGATTTTGTTATTGAGTTGAGGATTAATGTATATGAATTGGGGGGCTATTTATTTACAACTTTGTAATGTTTTGAGCTTGGAGATGCATTCGTTTGTTCAGAAATTGGTTGATCATAGTCATTTTATATCGAGTGCTTTGTTGAAAGATAGGAATATGAAGGTTTCGATGGGTGCATTGCGAATTATTGCTAGTATGAAGCGAGATTGGATGCAGACTGGAAGAAAACCTAATGGGTTATGTGGTGCAACTGTGTATATAGCTGCAATTGCTCATGGATTTATGTGTCGAAAGTCGGATATTGTGAAAGTTATGCATGTTTGTGAAGCTACATTGATGAAAAGGTTGGTTGAGTTTGGGAATACAGAGTCTGGGAGCTTAACGATCGATGAGTTTAATAGGAATGCTAAGGAGTTTGAGAAGGAAAGTAGGTTAAAAGACCAAGATTTTATCAGTTTAGCTTTAGTACATAAAAACAAATTGGGAACATGGATTGTAATTTAAAATTTATTATATTGAAAGTTGAGGATAATATGGGAATTATAAAAATATCATTTATTCCAATTTCTTTTTCGTCCAAATCAGGTTTGAACGAAAAACTTTAGCAAGAAAAGTGGTCAAGCTTTCTGTCCATTTCTTTTCTTTTCCGTTTATTAAAAAACTCAGAAACATAGGAATTGAAAAAAAAACTTAAATTTTCCATCCATTTCTGTTCTGTTCATTTTAAAACTAGAAACAGAGTGTTAATGCGCAAAGGAGGTATAAACTATAAGTTATTAAAAAGATGTTTCTAAAATCAACTTCCGAACTTCTAATTCACCATATTGCATGAAAAATTCAATTTTCCAAAATACCATCTGTTTTCATTCAATAAATTAAAAGTTGGTTTTGAAAAGTTGTTACAACTTATTATGACAAACATCTTATTAACTTATTGGCCATTATGATAATAGTTTTGGGAGAAGCAGAAGTATCCGCAAGAAATAACATTGACATGATATGTTTAATTTTTAAAATAATAAATTTGTAATTAGCACTATTTATTAGATAGATTATAGTTATAATAACCATATTGTCTATTGTTAAATGAATTAATTTACAGTTACCATGAACAGTGAGATCCCAAAATTTGTAATTGAGAACTGATTTTTTTATTCGGGCTAGTTTGAAATTATTTATTTCAAATTTTTCTTTAGAATTTTCTATTTATAGTTATAGTATTTTTATAATATTTAGTATATATTTATCTAATTTAATTACATATAATGATCCTTATGCATTTATGAAACTTGAAAAACAAACGGGCATGTGTATCTTACTAATGTTAAAATTTCCGCACCTATTGATTAACTGGCAGCAGAAGAGAGGCTCTGGTAGAAGAGAGGCTCCACCATTCAATTAACTCCTGCAAATATACAACATAAAATAATAATAGATGAGAATCTGTATTAGGGAAACAAATGAACAAAACTTATGCAGGTTATGTCCAAAAGAGCTGCATGAATTATAATATCCTTAGCTAATCTAATGTGTCTTCACCGTATACTTTATAACTTCACATGAGAATGAAGGAAATTCTGTCAGATTTTTTTTTTTGCATACTACTTTGAAATTTTGGAGGTAAAACAATGAAATTTTGACTACATGTACTAAATTGTAGCAAACAAAACACAATCACTATCAAGAAATTGACTAACGTAAAGCAATTCATTAATCTAAAAACTAAAACTTGATAACGTAAAGCAATTCATTAAAAACGTGAGAGTTGAGCAAATATGAAATTAACCGAACATAGTCTAAAATAGATAAATGGTCCAACTCAATGACAATAGGAGTATCGGGATTTTCACCCTTTACCTTAGCCAGTAATTCATCCGGGAAGTCCCCACTGAGAATTTGAACCTTAAACTTGAGGTTGGTAGGGATGCCCCAAGTGATTTCGAAGAATTGCTAAAGCAAATTCATCAAAATTAAGTAAAGACAACAAAATGCATAATCTTTTAAGGAGACAAATTCTTTCATAGCACATGTTTAATTGTGCTTTCAACATTGAAGTACATGTTTGATGATATATAAGGAAAAAAATTCATACTCTTACAAATAATTTAAAAAATATGATTCATGAACTTTGAGCACCACAACAAAGCATAGTACTGTTATTGGAAACAAAGGCAAACAAATGACATATATTTGTTTTTTACATAAATTTCTTACTTGTAGTCACGACTATGATTAGTTATGTTGCATACATGTCCATAAATATCTTCTCAGACTCAGTTTATCAAACACTTAAAATGCACTACCCAACCATGTCTAAACCAAAAAAACATATCAAGCAATTACACTATTTAACAAAACATAAGGTCAATAAAATCATTTCAGTTGCATACTTGCATATATTACCCCCCAAAAAATACATCAAGTCAGAAGAAATTAATATTATCTATAGATTCAGAGTCCTCCAATTTTGAAATACCAATACCTCAGCTTTTGGCCAATGTGTACACCTACACATTTAAACCTCGACAAAGCTAGCAAATTTAAAGGGATGTATAAAACTGATAATAATCTAATCAAATGAAGCACCGAGTAAACTATCTCATATGTCTAATCATAAATCACAAGTGATGATTATGCGATGAGTAATGAGTTGATATATTCAACACTCAACAATGAACAATGACTATGAGTCATTTCCCAACCATGATGCAAGTTGAAACTCCTTGCAATAAGTTTTGCACTGAAACCCAACTAATGTAAGAACCCATTGGATTCACTAGCAGTCTAACACTTCACAAAATATCAATGAACACTAAAGTTATACTAAAGTTAATTTGTTGTTCAACTAATAGTAGTTATACTAAAGTTAATTTGTTGTTCAACTAATAGTAATTATACTAAAGTTGCCTCTAACAGAATTAAATTATGGCAAGAAGTATAAAAATTGGGTCAGAAGCAAATATATACTCCCAATTAAAATGTTGCATCTAAATACCTATTGTCCAGTCACTGATGTTTCTCCTAATATCCCTTCTCCCTCAAAACAATCATCTATAACCTACATTTGTTAATGTTTGGAAGAAAAAAAAAAGAAACAGCAATTTCAATGACAAAAACAAAAAATAAACAATGATAATAAATAAAAAGGTTTGTTGATACACATACCTCAAAATGCAGTCATTCTCAAGATCAACCTCCCAAACCGAACTGAATTAGAGAGAAATTTGCTCCACTTAAAAAAGGAGAAATAATAGCCTCCATGTATGTCTAGTTCAGAGCTATACATACAGGTGAAGTGTGCAAAATATGAGAGAAGCATTCCAAAATATTTAAAAGTTCATAACTTTGGAGCGTCAATCTCCACATCAGTCACACAACGACATGCATCTATTTTAAGTGCTTTAAGACATTGACTTGAATAAATAACCTTACTTGAAGAGTTCTTAATTAGAGTTGTAACTTCACAGTGATGTTAAAGATTAAAATTTCAAAAGATATTATACACACATATATACAAATCATGACAGATAGTTATTAATGATAATTGTGAAATCCCTATTTCCTACCCACCCAAAAAAAAATTTATAGCAATTGTATCATAGAACAAAAAGGTGTGTTTAGAGTTCAAATTGACAAACACTTGTGTTGATCCAAATATTCCACATATAGCCAAATTATAAAAGTAATTGTGGTCCCCTTTCCCCTTCCCCATTGACCCCCTTTCCCTTCACCCTTCACCCTTCACTATCATACCAAACATTCAAATAGCAAAACTCATATAATTTCTTTGAAATTTAGAAAATGCAACAGTAACTCGTAATTATAATGTTTCTCAAATTTTCTGCCCGGAAAAAGGACGTACTCGGGGTACAATTTAATCAATTTCTCTCTGGAAGATTTTCAGGTTTTGATTATAGATGCATACGAATTAAACAGACAAATTGAAACTGATTAATAGAAGAGGAATTACCTGAATCCGACATGATAAGGTTTGAAATTGATTCAGCAACGAATTAATTCCGGTTGCGAACCAGAGTGAAATCATGGGTAAATGGTTTTCTTCCACTGTTAGCATACTTTAAAAACTCACCCCAAATCCATAACCACTTCAATCAATTGATGGCGCTCCAGATGCTCGCTAATTTTACGCTGCATCTCTTCCGGTAACAAAGATAACATACGTCCCAATTAGACATCGAAATCTTCGCTAACAAAAATTGAAGGAGTTGAATTTGAACAAAAAGGACCGAACAAATTTCTTGGAGACCCGTATAGTTTGATGCTCGAATTGAGGTGAGTTGAAGGGTATCGTGAGAATTTGATGGGTTGAGTTCGGGTTTTGAGTATGTAATTGAAAACTACGGTTGGGTGCTGGAATTGGTGTTTTTGTGGTGGAGAGCCAGAGAGGGAGGGAGCAGAGAGGAAGAAGAGAGAAATCGCTGAAATCGATAGAAGATTCAATCGGAGGGCGGGAGGGGATTTAGGCAGTGTTTAATGCATCTAGTACATTTCTTAATATATTTTAATAGTTCACGTTTTTGTATTAAAAAATCATTTAAATAGTTATAATATAAAAATAAATCTAAGGTGTTGTTTGTTTATTTCTTAAGAGGTCTTAATAGACTATCTCTTATTCGCTAAGAGGATAAATATTGTTTATATTTTTGTTGCCTCTGAATGACTCTAAATGGTTAAGATAGAAAATCAAATCTAAATTATTCAGATATGCCTCTTAATAATTTTGTTATTTTTTAGACACAAATACCCTCTTCAATATTATCAATATTCAATATTACCATACCACCACCACCAAATCTTCAATCTTCAATCTGAGAGGCGAGAGCAGATCTCAGATACTCCATGAAGAGGCAAAAAATCATTTCAATCCAATATAAACCTCTTGATCATCTCTTCCGAAAAATCATTTTTACAATCCTTGATTCTCCAACTGACAATCCATTTGACACAAAATCATCTGAAGAAATCATTGTAAGAATTTGGTTGAGATTGATTTGTCTAGTGCAGAGGAATTGAGGGATTCTGCTGTTGCAACTTTAGCCGAGGCCAAGAATTTAGAGAGGTTGTGTTTGGTTAGGTGTAAATCCATTACGGATATAGGGATTGGGTGTATTGCTGTTAAGGAGGAGGGAGGAGGGAGGAGGGAGGAGGGAGGAGGAGGGGCGGGGGAAGAGGGAGGCGTGGGGAAGGGAAGGGAAGGGTAGGGTGCGGTGGGGTGGGGTGGGGTGGGGTGGGCCCGGATGGGGGATGGGGGATGGGGAGGAGAAGAAGAAGGGAAAAGAAGAAGAAATAGGGTTAAAATAGTAAAAATATATTATTCAGACATTTTGAAAAAATAATTATCAAACAATATTTTTCCATTCAGATATAATTCTATTTAGATACTCTATATTATTCAGATATCTAAACTATTTAGATCTTAATAACTAATTTTATCAAACACAACCTAAATTATTTAGAGAACCTCTTAATATAAAAATACGAGTTATTAAGAGGTCAGTTGATAAGATGTATTAAGATACAATCAAACACAACTTTAGATAATATAAGGAGATTAAATCGATTGATTTATAAGTTTCGACTTATAAGAAAAAAGTTCGGCTTATAAGTCAAAAATTAAGTTAAATAAGTTTTGAAGATGATATAAGTCATAAATTAAGTAAAATAAGTTATAAAGATATTCGGTTCATAATGAGTTATCAGTTAAAATAAATATAAAAATTATTAAAGAGAACATTAATAAAGGAATAGCAAAATAGACATTACATTTGGTCAAATTAACTTATTTTAAAATTATTCATAAGTCATTTTAAATAAGTCATAAATAGTTACTATTTTTTTTTACTTAAAACTCGACTTATAAATCAAAAAATAAATAATTGCCAAATACTTTAATAATAAAAAATAACTTATAAATTATTTTGATCAACTTATAAGTTGTTTTCGAACCAAGTAGAAGAGATTGCGAAATTAACCGAGTTAACTTTTAATGAAGGGTTAACTCAACAAGTTTTCAAATTGAAATGTGAGTTTTTTTACTGTGGAAATATCAATTACTTTCATATATTAATAATATTGATATTGATTTGTGCAAATTAAAAATAATACTACTATGGTTTAAAACAACTTTCTAAAATAAAATAAAAGGAGAGATAAATTGACAAGTGTAGATGGCTCACAAAATAAACAAACTCTTCACCCTCCTCCTCCAATAGAGATAGGGTGTAAATGAATCGAAACGAGTTAAAAATTAAATTATTCAGATTTATTTTATAAAATTTATTGAGTTTGAAATAAAGTTTGATTGAAACTTATTTATATACCGAGTAGTGCATGATCTCGAATTGAACTCGAACAATTTAAATTTTTTCGAGCAAATATAATTTGAGTATGAACATAAAATTACAATTTGAAAGTGTTTGAGTAATTTATCGAATTTTAAAACTTGTTCATATTTTAATCGTTTATATTTCGATTCGAGCTTGAATTAAACTTGTGGTCGAATAAATACGAATCAAGCCCAAGCGATTTGATTCATTTTATAACCTTTTCCTCTGGGGCTCATCTACATCATGTTTGTGAGTTTAAAAGAGATTTTTTTCCGACATCGAGTTGGCTTGATGGAAATACGAGGCACCTAATTGAGGGACCTACTTGACATTTTATTGACATTATGACGGCTTAGTAGGTGGTGCATTGAGTGTTGCTAATAAGTCCGAACGTTGGTGGCCTATGTTGATGTGTCGGCTTAATGGAAAGATGGCAGACGTTCTAAAAATGGGTTTTTTGCTTGATTGGCCCTCGGTTGGGTGAACATTCGTACATTTTGTTGACACGGTGTGGATGGTTGTCGACCAGTAGGTCCTAGTAGGGGTGCTTTGGTGCCGTCGAAAGGTCCGAAAGTCGGTGGCTTCCGTCATCGAGTTGGCTTCATGAAAATACGAGGCACCTAGTTGAGGGCCCTTATTAACATTTGTTGATATTATGACGTAAGATGGTTGTCAACAAGTAGGGCTTAATTAGTAGGTGGTGCATTGAGTGTTGCTGAAAGGTCTAAACGTTGGTGGCCTATGCTGATGTGTCGTGTGACAACCCCAAAATAGGTCCATTCCATCCAACCCATTCTGAGTCGCCAAATACATGGTACAGAAAACAACTACAACTTTATTACAACAATTATCGTGCAAAATACAACAACTCATGTGTTGTGAGTTTTGATACAAATATATATATATCAATTGTGACTCTTGACTCTTGACACCAACTTGGGTGACGTCACCATGACATCTTACATAAAGATATATAGTTAAAAAGCTGCTTTTAGAAATTAAAATCTTTGGGAAGTGCTCAAGGAAAACCTTCGTATACGGGGAGGCCATGCGTCTAGGTTATGATAGATATCATATGGCCACGAAATTATCCTTGGTTGCCCCTAATAGACCCCCAAAGAAAAAAAAAGAAGATTACTATCATATTTTTTCCAATGGTGAGTCTTCTCTTGACATATCATTATCTCCACTTGCTCTAATTGAGAGTTATACTTCAACCAAATACCAAGATTATATAGGTAGTGCTTTCGTAGATATACTCAAATAGTGGATGAGCACAACCTGCTTTTATGATGACACGAGGTTGTATGTCATTAGACATCTTGTATGATAGTGGCAAAACACCCTTCCAACGTTGGGTTCGCCTCACCCTATTTGATTCACCAAATATAACTACTAAATGATGTATACAACACCTTTCTATATTGTTTAGGGAGAACCTCCACAGCTAGAGACCACCATTCTATTTTCCCGTTACCTCGCTTTCGACCCAGCTTACACTTTTATTACGAAAAAAAAGAATTGTGAAGCAAAAGGGTGAGCACAACTAGCCCAGTAAAGAATATCATGACTACAGATAATTAAATTATCAATAGCCTTCATCAGTAATAAATAAGAGATTTAGAACATATGGTAGATGATAAAACTTTTTAACCATAGTTGCAGCGAAACGAGCAATCCATTAGAAGAGTCAAATAGACCATAAAGTCTATTATCTTCTCCACATTAAAAGTCCACCAACAATGTTTTATCCATATAACATTAATCAACAGTTCATTTCCACAATTATATGAATAACTCATAATCATAATTGTAATTCTAAATTTCTCTTCGCATCCAAGACGAAGATAATTTTCATCACATGTCTTTACCTGAAACATCAAAGATCATGGTTATACCAAATCATAATTCCTATTTATAATCATACTAACAATTTCATCTTTGCACTATGGCCAAAGATATTCATCAACAAACCATCTTTGCACTACAGGCCAAAGATATTCAACAACAGGTCATCTTTGCACTACGGGCCAAAGATATTCATCTTTGCACTACAGGCCAAATGTGACGCCCCCAAAATAGGTATACAACACCCAACCTATTCTGAGTCGCCAAATACATGGTACAGAAAACAACTACAACTTTATTACAACAATTGTCGTGCAAAATATAACAACACATATGCTGGGAGTTTGGATACAAATATATACCAACTGTGACTCTTATCCCAACCTTGGATAACACGTCACAATGACACCTTACATAAAGGTATAGTCAAAAACTGTTTTAGAAATTAGAATCTTTGGGAAGTGCTCAAGGAAACCTTCGTACATTGGAGGCCATGCGTCTAGGTTATGATAGATATCATATGGCCACAAAATTATCCTTGGTTGACCCAATAGACCCCCCAAAAAATGAGAAGATTACTATCATATTCTTTTCAATGGTGAGTCTTCTCTTGACATATCATTATCTCTGTGACGCCCTAAAAATAGGTATACAACACCCATTCTGAGTCTCCAAATACATGGTACAAAAAGCAAACTACAACTTCAATAATACAATTGTCGTGCAAAATACGACAACACATACTGAGTTTAAATACAAATATTGTCTTCTAGACAATATTCACACTCAAATAAGTCCTCATCACAATTATTCAAACACTATTTTATAGAAATAGTGAGGATTTACTAAAACATCTTTCTAGAACCATCACTCCGCACCCATTAGTTTCGCTTTATGTTCTCACCTCCGAGAAAATGGAACAAAAAGGAAAAGGGTGAGCTCAACTAGGCCAATAAAGAATATTATGACTAAGATAATATACAACAAATTATCGTTAGTCTTCAACAGAAAAAATCGATAAAATATAATAGACAACAAGTTTTAGATCAACAATTGCGGTGAAACAACAATCCATTAGAAGAGTCAAGTAGAGAATGAGTTCTACTATCTTCTAAGATTTAAAAGTCCATCATCAATTTTATCCTCAGAACAACAATCAATATACATCTTTAATCAATATTCATCTTACAGCCAAAGAAATTCATTTTGTATCACCAGGTTGGTCATGTTCATCTCAACACTGCTCATCTTCGCACTACGGGCCAAAGATATTCATCGATTAATCATTCATCTTTGCACTCTGAATGCCAAATATATTCAAGAATATCATCATTTAGGAATGAGGATGATGAAAAATATTTTAAAGAAAACGAATCCAATGAGATGGAAGGACAAATAGTAAGGATTCAGTATAACGGTTTATCCAAGATCAATAATACTCCATAATAACCAGGGTTTTGAAGCAAAATTCAAGAATAAAGATCAAAACATGGATACAATCAAAGATAGTAACCATAATAGACATCTTGGACAAAAGAAGAAAATTTCATTTTTCGAATTGAATAGTTATCGTATACGTAAATGTTGTCGTATCGTGAATAAGAACTCCCAGACACAAAAAGTTTCAAATTTGATAAAAGTTCATACCAACATTTCGATATAATGATATTGAAGAAAATATCATTTTAAGAAGAATATAACACCCCTTACCTCAAAATATCAGTACTTCTGATCGGAATATCGGTATAAGGCTGAAGGAAACTTGCACTGATGAATAGAAACTCACAAAGTATCTAAATACTCACAAAATACACTCAATAATCTAGAGAAAAAGAAAGAAAGCTTATGTTTATGGTGTGATTTTCAATTCTAACTTAGCTCTCTATTTATAGAAAAATGTTAGCAGACTTGACCTGCAACCTGATGGCTTTACCTGCTACTATTCTCACCCACCACATTTAAAATAAAATTCAGCACATTTTTTCACCAACCACAAATGGAGCCCACTCAATTCTAGAATTTTCCACAAAAATGCTAAATTTGGATACTTCAACAATTTTTGAACCAGTCACCTCTTAAAATTCATAACAAATCATACGTTCATTTTTAACGGTTCAAAATTTGTGGACATATACTCAACTTATATATGTATAACATATCCAAAATTACAACGATTCAACGGTTTGGATTAAAAATTATAACTCACATAATATATCTTAAAAACACTGCTTTAATTTTTAATACCTTCATTCCGACAAAAATACTGATAAAACACCTCAACATTAAGTCTTTCATTTTTAACCACAATAAATATATCCAACATTTATATCCACATAAAATAAATATTTCCTTATCATATGAATCAATAATTAATTATTCACAAATAATATTTGCAGAATCACATTTATGACAACCAGACCGTTACCAGGAAATAGGGGGCTTTTCAATAAGAATTTCTCCTTACTGGCGAGCAATTAGGTGGCCAAACCTCTCCTTGACAGAACTTTCTAGACATTACCAATAATGCTATCTAATAATATTATTTAAATAATATGAATTATTGATCGATAATGGAAATATCATGCGATGACAATTATTGAAACAACAATAATATAAAATATCAACGCAACAATTATTGAATCAATAAAATAAAATATTGAACAAGAATTCATCATAACAATTATTGAGTAGTGCCTTTTACGTAAGGATCAATAATTCATCAATACCGTGCATCCACGCGACATTCGTTGTTTTTTAACCACCGGATATTCCAACGATTGTTAATTTGTAGTATAACTATCGCCGTTATTTATAAAAACTCAAACTTGTCGTTTTCTTCATCCGACAATTATTCTGTTATGGGGCCCATAAATGACTGCGCCGTCGTATGAATATTTCCCGACAACAAGAATATTTCACGACCAAATGAATATTCCCCGACAACAATGATTATTTTATAACAACTTGCATATTTTGCAAAATTTGCACATTTCACCCATAACCAGAGAATTATATCAAATAAATACCTTATTATTCACAATAATAATTAGAGGAAATTCGATTTTATTTATAATAAGTTGGGGTCTTACAATCTCCACTGTCTCTAATTGAGAATTATACTTCAAACAAACACCAAGATCATATAGGTAGTGCTTGGTAGATATACTTTCGAGAAAGTGGATGTATGCAACCCTCATCTTATGATGACACGAGGTTGTATGTCTTTAGATATCTTGTATGATAGTGGTAAAACACTCTTCCAACGTTGGGTTCGCTTTCACCCTATTTAATTCACCAAATATAACTACTAAATGATGACCACCGATTCTATTCCCTGTTACTTCCCTTTCGACCCAAATTCTTACACTTATTATTACACCAAATGAATTGTGAAGCAAAAGGGTGAGCACAACTAGCTTCAATAAAGAATATCATGACTAAAGATAATTAAATTATCAATAGCATTCATCAATAATAAATCGAGATTTAGAACATATATGGTAGATGATAAAAATTTCAACCATAGTTCAGGTATGAACGAAGCGATCCATTAGAAGAGTCAAATAGACCATAAAGTCTATTATTTTCTCTATGTTAAAAACCCACCAACAATGTTTTATCCCTGTAACATCACTCAACAGTTCTGGTCCACAATCATATGAATAACCCATAATCATAATTGTGATTCTAAATTTTCTTCGCATCCAGGACGAAGATAATTTTCATCACATGTCTTTACCTGAAACATCAAAGATCATGGTTACACCAAATCACATTTCCTGTTCATAATCATACTAATAACTTCATATTTGCACTACGGCCAAAGATATTCATTTGTATCACCAGTTGGTCATGTTCATCTCAACACCTGTTCATCTTTGCACTACTGGCCAAAGATATTCAACAACATGTCATCTTTGCACTACGGGCCAAAGAAATTCATCAACAATTCATCTTTGCACTACAGACCAAAGATATTCCTTAACTGTTCATATTTGCACTACAGGCCAAATATATTCATCAACAGTTCATATTTGCACTACAGGCCAAATATATTATTATCTCAAAGAATTATATAATCATTTCAGAATTTATATAAACAATAATTATAATCGTGTTGATCAATTCACCTTTGCACTTAAGCTAAAGATATTCAATTATAAATTCAATGGTCATTATCATAACAATCAACAATTCAACTTTGCCTTCATTGCCCAAAAGAGAACCCATAGTCGTGATCATACCAAAATCTACCCATCTTTTCTGGCTTAAGTCGAAAGAAAATATCATCATTAGGGTTATAAAAATGTTATATATGATAAAATAATATGATCAACATACGGTTTAATCTCAAGAGTAATATTCATAAATCAACTATAATTTGGTTGAAAAAAAAACCAATTTTGTCATGAATAATAACTTCGTGAATAAGAACTTCATGAATAAGAACTCATGAATATTAACTCGTGAATAGTAACTCATGAATAATAAACCCAGACACAAAAGGTAGAAATTCCACAATAAAATCCATACCAATATTTCAGTATAATGATATTGAAATAACATTTCTTAAACTTATAAATAATTTATTTTAATTATTTACACTATACTTTATAATGCATTTAATCATTCTAAAATATCAAACTCATAAGATTTCATCACCAATAACCAAAACCCTCATAAAAAATATGCATATAACTCATGTATGATTCTTAAGTCATAAAATCATATTTTCCAATTTTCTTACTTCACATAACATATTTAATTCATTTACTCATAACTAGTCCATTTTCATGAAAAATACCAAATAAGTTCCAAAAATATTTCTTTTCTGGGGATTTAGCGAGAATATAGTCCCATATTGAACATATATTTTTCTCGAATTTTTTAAATTCATTTACTATTTTTATATGGCCAAAACCTTGAATATTTAGATATTTATCATAAATTGTACTTTTAAATAAAATTCAAATTCACAGTACACACGATATTATATAGATGTACTCCCAATAAAAATTTCATCAATTTTGGAGTTAACCACAAGGAGTTATAAGCGATTACTTTTAAAATAGTATTTTCCGTAAAATTCTTAACTCTTAATCTATACATCCAAAAATCTCCATTTTGGACACAATCAATAAAACTCATCAAAATATCATTTTAAATTTTTCCGAAATTTTCGAAGGACGGAAGAAATACGAATGAAAAATATAATAACCCTTAAAATCCCTACCTCGAAAGAAAGCGGTATTTACGACTTGAATATTCGGATATAACATTTGAATCGAACTTAAGGTCGTATAAAGAACACTCAAGATATCTAAATACTAACAAAAATATGTTTGATAATATAGAGAGAAAACTTATGTTTACGGTATGATTTTTAATTCTAACATAAGCACCTTTTTTATGAAAAATCTTTAGAACGCCTTGAAAGAGACTAAAATAATAAAATATTATTATTTATTCTTATTCTTTCTACGCATGCTTTGAAAGCCATCAGCCCCTCAATTATGAAAATTTCAGCAGCCCACATGTTATTGACACCAACCAAAGTGGGTCCCATCCATAAATTTAATAAAAATTATCAAATTCTCTACAACTTTGTTGCTTTGAGTTTTTCCAAATTCCAAACCAAAAATATCCGAAATCCATAAACGGATGATTTTTAATACCTCCACACCGACAAATTACTGATAAAACACCTCAGTATTAAATCTTTCATTTTTATCCACATAAAAATAAATATATCCATCATTTATATCCACATAAAATAAATATTTCCTTATCATATAAATCAATAATTAATTATTCACAAATAATATTAAAGAATCACAATTATGACAACCAAAGTAGTTCCGGGGAAGAGGGCTTTCCAATAAGGATTTATCCTTACTGGCGCGCAATTAGGTGACCAAACCTCTCATTGACATAACTTTCTAGACATTGCCAATAATGCTATCTAATAATGTTATTCAGATAATATGAATTATTGATCTGATAATAGAAAATACTGTGCAGTGACAATTATTGAAACAACAATAATATAAAATATCAACGAATCAATTATTGAACCAATAAAAATAAAATATTGAACAGTAATTACTGTAACAATTATTGAGTAGTACGCTTTCACGTAAGAATCAATAATTTCAAAAATACTATGCAATCTCAGTATCTTTCTTTATGCGATAACGCGTATTCATCGTATTTTAACCACCGGGTATTCCAACGATGTTAACGATAACGATTACGCCCGTTATTTATAAAAACTCAATTTTTGTTGTTTTCTTCCATTAAGCTTTATTACATTATGGGACCAACAAATGGTTTATACTGTCGTCTTAATATTCTCCGACAACAAGAATATTCCACGACCAAACGAATATTCCCCGACAACAATGATTATTTTACAACCACTTGCATATTTTATAAAATTTGGACATTTCACCCATAACCAGAGAATTATATCAAATTAATACATTATTATTCACAATAATAATTTGAGAAAATTCGATTTTATTTATAATAAGTTGGGGTCTTACACCAAAGATATTCCTCAACATTTTATATTTGCACTACAGGCCAAATATATTCATCAACAGTTCATATTTGCACTACAAGCCATTCATCAACAATTCATATTTGCACTACAAGCCAAATATATTAATATCTCAAAGAAATATATAATGATTTCAGAATTTATATAAACAATAATTATAACCATGTTGATCATTTCACTTTTGCATTTAAGCTAAAGATATTCAATTATAAATTCAATGGTCATGATCATACCGGGTCAACAATTCAACTTTGCCTTTCTTTCGCCCAAAAGGAACCCATAGTCATGATCATACCAAAAATTTACCCATCTTTACACTCAAGTCAAAGAGAAATATCATCATTAGGGTTATAAAAATGTTATATATAATAGTAAAATTAATATAATCAAAATATCTAGATTTAATCTCAAGAGTAGTATTCATAAATCAATTATAATTTGGTTAGAAAAAAAAACCAATTTTGTCATGAATAATAACTCGTGAATAGTAACTCATAAATAGTAACTCGTGAATAGTAACTCGTGAATAGTAAACCTGACACAAAAAGGTAGAAATTCCACAATAAAATCCATACCAATATTTCGGTATAATGATATTGAAATAACATTTCTTAAACTTATAAATAATTTATTTTAATTGTTTACACTTTACTAAATAATGAATTTAATCATCCTAAAATTTCAAACTCATAAGATTTTATCACCAATAACCAAAACCCTCATCAAAAATCTACATATACCTCATATAGGATTCTCAAGCCATAAAATCTTATTTTTCAATTTTTTTACTTCACATAACATATTTAATTCATTTACTCATAACTAGTCCATTTTCATGAAAATACCAAATAAGTACAAACCAATTTTTTTTTCTAAGATTTAGTAGAATATAGTCCCATATTGAACATATATTTTTCTCAAAATTTTTAAAAATCATTTACTATTTTTCATATGGCCAAAATAGCCGAATATTTAGATATTTATCAAAAATTGTACTTTTATCCAAAAATTCCAAAATTTACAGAGTATACTTCTATCATATACATGTACTCCCAATAAAAATTTTACCAATTTTAGAGTTAACCATGAGGAGTTATAAGCGGTTACTTTTAAAATAGTCTTTTCTCATAAAATTCACAACTCTTAATCTATACATCCAAAAATCGCCATTTTTGGACACAATCAAGAAACCTCATTAAATTATCATTTCAAATTTTTCCGAAATTTTTTGAAAGGTCGAAAAATTACTTAAACTGAAAAACATAACAACCCTTAAAATCCTTTACTATCCCTACATCAAAAAAGAAAGACTTACATTTGGATATCTGATATGGCGCTAAAGAAAACTTGCACCGATGAATAGCAACTCACCAAGTATCTAAATACTCACAAAATACACTCGATAATCTAGAGAAAAAGAAAACTTATGAATTCGGTGTGATTTTCAATTCTAACTTAGCCTCTATTTATAGGAAAATATTAAGACGCAGCAAAGCGACTTGACTTGACACGCTACGATGTCTTTACTCGCTACTATTCCAAATACACAAAAATCAGCCATCTTTCCCAACAACCAAAAGTGGGGCCCACCCATTTCTATAATTTTCTACCAAAATTATTTATAAACCTAATTTCTGAATCAGTCACCTCTTAAAATTCATAACAAATCATTCGTTCATTTTTAACGGTTCAAAATTTGTGAACATATACTCAACTTATATATGTATAACATATCCAAAAATCACAACGATCCAACGGTCGGATTAAATATTATAACTCACACAATAAAGCTGTAAGCGATTTGATCTTTTAATACCTCAAATCCGACAAAATATTGATAAAACACCTCAACATTAACTCTTTTATTTATAACCACATAAATAAATCCATCATTTATATCCACATCGAATAAATATTTTCTTATCACATAAATCAATAATTAATTATTCACAAATAATATTACAGAATCACAATAATGATAACCAGGTAGTTCCTGGGAAGAGGGGCTTCAGATAAGGATTTCTCCTTCTTGGCGCAATTAGGTGACCAAACCTCTCCTTGATGAACTTTCTAGACATTGCCAATAATGCTATCTAATAATATTATTCAAATAATATGAATTATTGATCCGATAATGGAGATCTTGTCAAGTTGACAATTATTGAAATAACAATAATATAAAATATCAACGCAACAATTATTGATTCAATAAAATAAAATATTGAGCGGTAATTCTTTGTAACAATTATTGAGTAAAGTGCGCTTCAATGTAAGAATCAATAATTGAAAAAATACATCTTAATCTGGTATCTTCTTGTCGCGTTAACACGCCATTCATCGTATTTTAACCACTTGTGTATTCCAACAATGTTAACTAGTAATAACTACTGTAGATTATTTATAAAAACTCAATTTTGTCGTTTTCTTCATCCGATAGTTATTACATTATGGGGACTTCTGAATGGGCTGCTTGCTACGTCGCATGCGAATATTCCCCGACGGAAAAAAATATTCTATACTAAAACGAATATTCCCCGACAACAATGAATATTTTATAACCACTTGCGTATTTTGAAAAAAATTCATATATCACCCTTAACTTTAAACTTTTTATCAATTTAACCATTTACTGAATAGAAAAATTGAATACTTTTATTTTATAAAATGCGGGGTCTTACATGTCGGCTTAATGAAAAGATGGCGGACGTTCCAAAAATGAGTTTTTTGCTCGATTGACCCTGAGTCGGGTGCACGTTCGTACGTTTTGTTGACATAGTGTGGATGGTTGCCGACTAATAGGGGGTGCTTCGGTGCCGTCGAAAGGTCCGAAAGACGGTGACTTCTGTCATCAAGTTGACTTGATGGAAATACGAGAAGAGAGCTAAGGATTTTTTTTTTGAATTTTAGAAGGAAATTTTAACTTTAAATAATATATTATTATTTTTCATTTATGAGATTACATTTTAAAATTATTATAAAGATAATATTGATATTTTAATTTGTAATATAAGTATTTAATATTTTTCTTTCTAAATATTCACACCTCTGAAAGAATGTATTTAAAAAAATATTCCTAGTTCTTTTATTTTCCATGTTCTAAAAAGCAATTTAAATTTAGATACACTCCATTAAACATCTCTCTCAATTTCATATAATAATACCATATTTTTATAGTTATGAATGGTATATTTGAATCGATATGGTCAACTAATTTATTATATTGAATAATATAATATTTTTTTTAAATAAAAATAATCCGATATTTTTTTACAATTTAATGAACATGTGAATTTTTTATTAAATTTTAACGAACAAAAATTCTTTTAAATTTTTAACTTTAAAAATTTATGAAGAATAAATAATTAGTGTATCTCATGATACAAAATGTATAATGGAGGCCGGAGGGAGCCGAATCGTCCAAAAAACTCATGGAAATTTTATTTTTCTCATTTCTTTTATCTCCGTCTTGAAACTCACATACACAGTGCTAGTGTCACCTCAGTTAGCCTTCTATTATCTCTACTGTTTATTCCAAGTTTGCCATAGCTTTCTCCAAAGCTTCAGCTATGGGCTTCTCTCGACTGTCTTCTGCCTTAAAATCATCCAATAGAATTATTAGCATCCGAAACTCGTTTTTCTACAAGCAAAGGGCTCAATCACACATTAAAGATGCTACGATTAACTCAGATAAGAAACAAATTCCAAGCCTTTCATGGCTAAGCTCTCTTCTTCCCGTGGCACTTGCTTTCTCTGCTGGATCATTTACCTTCCAAACCATTAGAAACCCTTCTATGTGTGACTCCTCCGATCATGATGAACGGTATAAATCATTTTTAACCTTTTAGTGGTTTCTCAACTTGATGTTCTATTATGGCATTTTGGGTTTTTTCTTTGATATGAATATGTTTTAAGAGCTTAAATTGAATCAATACGAGGTATGACATTTATTGAGGATTTATGCATGATGACTGATTTGTTATAGATTTTTCTTTCAGGGGTGTGAACTATGGGGGCAAAGGTAGCACGGATTATGTCGTGAAGGGTACTCACAAGAATGCTCCACAAGCACTCATTCAAGAATTAAAGGCTATTTGTCAGGTACTATTTCGTATTGGACTAAAATGATATTGGGATAATCACTTAGTAGGGAATGAGTTATAATAGTATTCATTTTTCAGGATAACATGACAATGGATTATGATGAGAGATACTTCCATGGAAAACCTCAGAACAGTTTTCACAAAGCAGTAAACATCCCTGATGTGGTTGTTTTTCCTCGGTTAGATTGAATAATTCCCTTCGACACTGTACTTTCAATCTTTTATCCTTTGTTTTATAGTCTAGCAGCCACATAGTTCTATTTGTAGTGTGATTTTTCTATTCATTAGCTCCTTAATTGAGTGTTGATTTCCTATTTTCATATTTATATATCTAATGTGTTGGGAATTAAGATGCTAATTGTTGAATGACACTGTTATTTAGTTAACGGTAGCTTGCCTTGGTATATAGTATAAAATCCCATTAAAAGCATGATTGTTATCACGTGGTACCCTATTTTCCGTGCTTAACGGGGCTTCTTGATGGATATAGCATCATTTTGGAAGAGGTGGTTCTGGTGGTTAGTGTGTTGGCTCTAATGCAGTTGGGTGTAAATGGTGGCCTTTATTTTTGATAACTAGTTTTTGGCCACAAGTATAGGATTTAGACGGCGTGCGTTGTTACTTAACTAAGTATATTGCGTTTTTGGAGATTTATAAATTCCACCATCGATTAAGTATCACAAGTAGGCTTAAGTATTTTTTGTTAGGATTTGCACCCATGAATATTAAATGATCGCTGAAAGAATTTTATGAAATAGTGTATTGCTGTTTGCCATAGTACAACTTATTATGTGCAACAAAGAAAAGAAAAAAAGAATGCAACTTTTGTTCAGCTGCAGTACGGCTTCAGTAGTTCAGAATTTCAGATGTGTGAAATACATAGCATTGTGCTTGTATTTGTTGTTATAAAATCCGAGTAATTTTTAATGCCAGGTTAATGGGAATGTGATGGTATAGTGTAACTTCTGTTGGTCTGCAACTTCTGATGTAATACTGTGGGCACTGCATAGATCCGTGAATATAATATTTGAATTTTAATAATCTCCAAAATCCTACCATTGAAGTTGAAGCTATGCGTAGTATAATTCTGTATGCTGGCTTGCATAAACCATATATACTAGATCATGTGATGAAGTGTTTATTTTTTGATACATTCTTCCCAGGATGAAATTACCCTTTGTGAAGTTCATTTTCCCGCTCTATAATTTGAAAATACTTGTATTTTCTCCATCTGGTTCTTGTCTGCATTCTTCGTGACTTTCTATAGTAATACCAAATTTTAGCATCTCCATCATTTATCTTCAACTTGCAAAAGTAAGCCTAAACTTGTTCATACAGGTCAGAAGATGAAGTCTCTAACATAGTCCAATCATGCAACAAGCATAAGGTATGCTATCATCCTTTGTAAGGAGTGGTTGACTGTTCTGTTTTTAATTGTTTTTCATGGTTTTTCCTTTAGGAAGCATTCATCCTGTTTCCATAGTGGATAATGTTCTCCATTTATATATTCAGCCATGAGCAGCTACTTCTTTATACTATGTTGACTAATTTTCACAGGTCTGAAATAATCAAAATAATTTAACGCAGATTATGCATTTGCTTTATATTAGATATTATGAATGGATTATTTTGGCCAACTTAGTCAAGTGCTAAACAATGGGTGTAGTTGTTGAACTTTTTTTGTTAATAATATATTTTTATATATTTAAAACTTTTTTTTTTGTGTATAAACAGGTGCCTATCATACCATATGGTGGAGCTACATCGATTGAGGGTCACACACTATCCCCTAATGGAGGTGTTTGCATTGACATGACTTTGATGAAAGTATGAGCCACCTCTTCCTTTGTTATTTCACATGACCTTAGGTCCTTTAGCAGGATATATGTAACATGAGCTTTCCTTTTCTCTATATTAGCTTTCAGTTTGTATGCATGTTTTTTGGCTTGAAAAATAACTTATTGGTTACGTATTACCTCTAATTCTCTGCAAGAATTTAATATTCTTTCAGTTTGTATAACCATGTTTTTATTGCTTGAAAATAATTACATTATTGGTTACCGATAAAACACCTCTAACAATAAGTCATGTCCACGAGGGATCGATAATTCTCTCAATAAAACCAAGTGGGTCTTAACTTTCATTACTCAAACCATCAAATTCAAAGAATTTAAACGACGAGCCGGCTTGGTCTTCACCATCAATTTTCCTTCCCCGATTTGATTCCTTTTATATTAATAATGATTTGATCAAGGAGGAGATGATGTTTTTTGGCATTAGTGTTTGGGTTGAATCAAGTTTTAGAAGAGTGTTTTTGTTGATTTGGTTGTTTGAGATCGTGAAAATAGGTTTTACTTTGCAGATATAAATGAATAGGAGGGAGAATGGATGGATCTAGTACCTAATAGGGAGATGAGATATCGAGATTTGACTTCAAGATTAGATCTGGGTCGACTCGAGATACGAGAAAGATGAGATGAAGAGATCGAGAGAGAAGAGTTATTAAGATAAGGCTTAATTTATTTAACAACTTATTCGTATTCGGTTGTAATCGAATAATACAAAAATAAAATCCGAACCGATAAATCGAATCGAAAAAAATTTCTGATAACCAATTATAAAAATACCGATTATTAAGAAATTTCGTTAAATTATCTCGTTGGTTCGTTATTATTATACTTTTTTCTTCAAACTGTCAATCTCTTTCATTTTATTTTTCCGTATACCAGCCCACTAATGTATCCTGTAAAACTTTGGTACATATGTTATAGTTATATACCGATTTTGTACAGTTTAGCTCTATTATACAAAAAATCTCTTTCATTTATTTTTATACAAAATGAAAATCTAGTAAAGCTCAACACATGTAAAACAAAACCCAACAAAAAAAATTATCCAAACCCATTATTACACATAAGTAGCCATCCTTTTCATCATTAATATATATATATATATATATATATATATATATATATATATATAAAAACAAATCAAAATCCAAATACCAATCTAGCTTACATATGGGTAAATCGGACATCACATAATCGGTATCTCCTCTTTCCGGTAAGCTAGATTGTTCTTATATATATATACTCATTCTCGAATTTACTTTTATCATTTTAGAAAAACAAATCAAAATCCAAATACCTTTTGGAGAGATCAGGTTATGCATCTCTAGAGAGACCTTATTGTCTCATTATATGATGGGTGGTTGACTGGTTGCAATTGAAGGTAGATCCGTAGATTTGTTCATGGAAATTGGAATTAACATCAGTCTTTCTTCATCTAGATCTGAGATTTCATTTTAACTTTCTCTCTCCATAGGATAAATTATATCGGTATATTTGTATATGGAAGGTCATATATATATGTATAATATAATATCGGTAATTCGGTGCGGTTCCGTATTTACTGAACAATTGGCAACCGTTCCCGTTCCGGTTGAGCCGGTATTTACCAGTACCGATAGAAAATTTTACCGAATTTACCGGTACGGGATAGCCGTTTTAGGGAAAATACCGCTTTTACCGACTAGTTTGCACACCCCTAGGCATCCCTAAGAACTTGGGGGACGGGCATTGAATCATTGAACCCATACTTATATTCGTCTGTATATTGGTATAGTAAAAACTTATAAGGACATGAGTATATGTTGATTCTTATCTCTGCCTAAAACAGGATCTTTAGTACAATGAGAACTCAGTTCAATGTTGGTCCTTTTGTGGCGTTTGTGTGTATTGTAAAAGCTTGGAGTGCATATTTCTTATATTTTCTATCTTCTCTAATGTCAGAAGAATATTTCATCCTTATTTGTATCAATACCATAGTCTTCCTATAAATCATCCAGAGTTTCAGCCAAAGATTAGACGGCAGCGTTATCAAATAAAGTATCTATAGCAATTAATTATGCATCTTTTTCATTGTTATATTTTGGAGGTCTTTTCTGTTTCTTGCTTGTTTTACAGCAATTGTTTAAAATTGTAGAGTGTCAAAGCATTACATGTTGAGGACATGGATGTGGTTGTTGAGCCCGGGATGGGATGGACAGAGCTTAATGAATACCTTGAGCCACATGGCCTATTTTTCCCTCTTGATCCTGGTTAGTTTTTTTAAAAAAATTCCAGTAGATTTGGACATTTGGTATCTTGTAGATCTTGATTCTGATTTATTTAGAAAAAGTAATATACTGTAACATTAGATCGGTACTTAAAATTTTGTTTTCATTCCTCCCTGCAGTTCTGGTGTGTAGAGCTTCACTATATCCCATCCCTTGGACCCATGTTTGATATACAAGTTCTGACTATATAAAAGTAGCAAAAGATAATTGTTAAACAAAATAAAAAGCAATTTTATCTTGATAACCTGAGAGAATGAAGGACTCAATGGTGGTCCTGATACACTTCAATCTTAAATTCTCAATTAATGCATTAATTGTATTATTTCTTATGTGTTTCGTGGCTGAACTTTTTTGTGTTTCTAAAATTATGGTCTGACAGGGCCTGGGGCGACCATCGGGGGGATGTGTGCCACACGTTGCTCTGGTTCTTTGGCTGTAAGGTAGCTTTTGTCTATATCCAGGAGTGTAAAGTGCTTTACTGAATGCTCACTATAACCATCAGAGATATTGAAGGGTTTCCTTGTCTTTATGTATATACATACAGATTTACATGAATACATAAACAATTTAAGATTATTTATGATGGTTATGAGGTTTTCCATAACATGGTATTGTGGATATCTTTTAATTTAACTTTGTTTAAACTTTAATCTCTATATTGGTCTCTTCATACAAGTTTTAACTTGAGCCATATTTTGTGGAAATCACTTGTCAAAGTTTTGATGGTTTGTATTCTTAGTAAAATTTAAACTAATGATATTATTTTTAGCATGTAGGTACGGAACTATGCGTGATAATGTCATCAATCTTAAGGTTGGTTATTTCCTCTTCTAATACTATTATAGTTAACAAGTGTCATTCTTTACATGTTTCTTTATTTTCAGATAGTTCTAGCAAACGGAGATATTGTCAAAACAGGATCTCGGGCTCGGAAAAGTGCTGCTGGGTGCGTTCCTTGTAGACCTTTTATCATTCATAGATTCATAGTTATCTTTCCATTTAATACTGCAACTTTCATCACTTATCAAATACATCTCAAAAAAGTTTTTTTTTTTTTTTGGGGTTTGGGTGGGTGGGTTAAATTGTATGTCTTGGATAGGGTGAGTGGTTTCCTTG
Organism: Panax ginseng; assembly: GCA_020205605.1. Classification (NCBI taxonomy): domain Eukaryota; kingdom Viridiplantae; phylum Streptophyta; class Magnoliopsida; order Apiales; family Araliaceae; genus Panax; species Panax ginseng. The sequence goes on from CM035146.1 coordinate 105,108,726, forward strand.
CGTGTAGGCTCTGAAAGACTTTGCCACCTCGGACCTTAAAAAACTAGGAGCATAACATTAAGCAATGCTACAAATGACACATAGAATTGCAAGATGCTCTAGTTAAGATTACCTATATGTCAGTTAGTTTGCAATTTCAGTTTCTTAAACATTAGTCGCTATCCTAGAGGTTATGCACTCTTTTTGTTCTATCTCCTCATATAGTGGATACCTTTGGAGAATTTTAATGAAGCTCTAGTTTTCATATTCTATTCCTTACAATTTCTCTATAATACTGAAACTTAAAATAAGGAAGGTGGAGATCTAAGTCTATACAGATGTATGTGCACAATGGGAAACGACTGTGTTTCGGCTTTAGGTGGCATTTTGAAGCAATTGTCTATGGTAGACCCTCAGAATTTCGCACCCATTGTTGATGTTTGCACAAGTTCGTGTTTGCAATTTCAACTGCCTAACTAGCTTTCTACTGCCGATATTCTGAGAATTATTAATAATTATTTTCAAATTTAAGATTGCTGGAGCCTTCATAGCTCATATCAGTGTAGTGATGTAGCCTTCAATTTAAAGTAGTAGTTTCTTTCATACAAAGAACAATCATTTGTGGTTTAATTGATAGCTGTTCCAATTCTAATTTTTTTTAGGATTACTGCTTTTTTATATTTCTTTTGCATTCCTAGAAGTTGATGCATGTCATAAATATCTCACATATTATTTTCCACGCTATGTATTATATGTTTCTTGGTATTATTAAGAGCTAAATTGTCAGTTTGTTAAAAGTTTTGTTTTACAAATCATAGGTATGATCTGACACGACTGATGATTGGAAGTGAAGGTACCTTGGGTGTGATAACAGAAGTTACACTACGTCTGCAGAAAATTCCACAATATTCAGTGGTAGGTTGTTTTTTATTGCATTTAAATCAATTCTACTAATACAGTAAATACTGGGTTGTTTGATTAACAATGTCAGCTTTGCGAGGCTAGGCAAAGACAATGGGTTTGAAGAAGTAATTTTGGTGAAAGGGAAATGTCAGTAATGTTTCAGGGATTGAATACTGCTATTACTTCCTCTGTTCTATGTGCGTGGCCAAATTATGTGGGTGTTTTTATGATTGATTTTAAGATGTGCCGAAAACATAATTAAGTATTAACATATTTATACATATTTATTTTAGTGAAAATATGCTGAGAATTTAAAAAATGTGAAAAGTACAATTATAAATACGTATTTAGCACGTCTTAAAATCCGTGTTGGAAAACATTAAACGAAATAACTACGTAAAGTTGGACGGAGGGAGTATTATTTAGGGTTGATGACCAAAAGCAATATACTTTTACCATTTAATTTCCCCCAATTTTGCCAATGAACCTTTTCCTTCTTGGAGATTGAACTACTACATTCTTAAAGTGGTTCAATGAGTTCAAAAATCTTATAGGTGTTAAATCACTTGATGGAATTGCTGCTATGGCTATGTTTTTTTGTTGAGATTCCTATCTTGCATGCTATTGTGGTCTTTTAATGTTCTATGGCTATGGGTACCTATGCTATACATTGTTAGATCCTCTCTCTAACAACTTAAGCTTTTGGAGCAATTGGTAACTTAACAGTGCAACCAACAACCTATTTGAGAGTTGAGAATCTAGAAAAAATGGGGGATAATTTTTACTGCCGAATTCTGTTGCTTGAGGCATTTTTCTATCTATTTCATTTGTTACTCCCATTTGAGTTTCTGCTTACAAATGTGCAACTTTGTTGAATATATGATACAGGTTGCAATTTGTAACTTTCCTACGATTAAGGATGCAGCAAATGTTGCCATTGCAACTATGTTTTCCGGCATACAGGTCTGATATGTCCTGATGCATTTTCCTTTCTATTGATCATTTAATTCCATTGAAGTAAAATGTTTAAAATCACAGTTTTGGATTATTTTCAGTTGGCACTTCTGGTTCTTTCAGATTTTCACTGTGTCATTAAAGTATTAATTTGGAAAATATGATGTAATTCTGGATTCTGTGATTCCAAGGTAATGAAAAAGCAAAGTACTTACTGAAACATGAACGAAGGGAAATTATACAACATCAAAACAACACCATGGGGTCAGGGGCGGACCTATGCTTGGGCAGCATAGGCACCTGCCTGTGCTGAGATTTTTTTTTTACAGGTATAAGGGAGGGGTAGATATATAATTTAATAAACTTAAAGGGGGTAAATTAATGGAAGAGTTATACTTAGATTACTCTTAATTTTAAAATTTAAACGAATCTATTTTGTAGCTTTCATTTGAGTTGCAAATCTGCTAATTTACTTTCCGCCTGCTGATGAAGAAAGACATATATTTTATATTAAAATATTTTAAGTTGACTTCAAAAAAGTTAAAATTGAAGAGAATATATTTTATTGTTCCAATGAGATGAAATAGTTTTAGATGAAATGTACTACTCCCTCCGTCCCATAAAGGATGGCTAAATGTATAAATTTTTTGTTTCAAAAAATGTGAGATAAAATATATAAAGTGAATGGTACATATGTTATTTAGTGGGGTCTATTAATATAAAAAAAATAAAAGTATTCATCACTTTATGTAATCTTGTGGGGCCATTAAGGATAAATTTAGAATTTTTTTGTTCTCTTTCCTCTACTTTTATTTTTCTTAATATGTGTGCAAATTGTATTTTATTCATCTTTTTCGGGACGGAGGGAGTAGTTTATAACTTTGATATATTTAATTTAGACATTTTTGGGACTTTTTTCACTTCAATCATCGTTTTGAAGATTATTTGTGCTATTCATTAGTTATTTTTGTGATCGACTTTTTAAAAAAAAAAACTTTTTTATTAATTTTTTAAAAAGGATTAAGAAAAGAAGAAAGATTGTGGCAGTGCAGAGGTTTCTTCAAATTGTTTAGTTTTTTGACAATTAATTTGGCTAGTTGGCTCCCCCGTGGTAAGTTGCGTGGATTAAAAGTTGTTGTCTACTAGTAACCAACTGGAAATTAAGGACTTGTTAACCTTGTTGAAAATTCATGGCAATAGAGTGATTTGAAATTAATGTCATGCAAGTTGCATCTTTTAAGTTAATTAAACTATTTATGCATGTTTGTTATGATTAGTTTTTAAACCGATTGAGTTCTCACTTTTGTAGTGTACATATTACTTCTATTTATTTAATTAACTATTGATTTTTAATTCATATTAAAATTTAGTGACTAAATAATTTACATCATATATAAATTGATATAAATTGATATGATAAATCAAGTACATGTTTGATTTTACGCAAATAAATTTTTTTTATGTTTGTTTTGTACATCAAAATAAGTCACTAATTTTTTTAAAAAAATAGATAAATTATAAATTAATAGATAAAGACAAAAAGTTCCATGTAGAACCAATAATTGTAGGTTATATCATAAATGAGCAATTAATTGCTATGTATTATTGATTCACATTCATTTATTATTAGGGAGTTGGTGCAAGATTGATAATACTTGGAAACTAAATTAAAATGAAGAAAAGAGGAAGATATTATATCGTAATATTTCGAGCCCCAAAACGCAAATTATCGAATTTTTCTATAAAATAAGCTCATTCCTTCATTATTTTCACCAATTCACTAAAGCTATATAAGCAATTATTATAGAGAAATTATAGAGAGAAGAAGAAGAGGAGTCTGCTACTCCTCACTATTCCAAAGATCCAAATTTTCTTTTGAGGTAAGAGATATTATTCTTCAATTATTATGTGGTGAAATTCTTCCCGTTAATATTATTCTCATTGGAATAACAAATTCTCGTTGTTATTCCATTCTTTATTATTCATTGGAATATCCATGCATGCGGATTACGCCTCGTCGTGCGGATTAATCTATTAAGAGGTAAGGCTCTATCGAGAGAATTCTTCAGTGGAAATGATCTCATACGTGGATTATTACGTACCTATTATTCGAGATTTTTTTATACTCGTATGAGATATCATTTTTTTTTGTAAATTTTTTTCTTTATAGGTATAGGGTTAAAAGGGCAAAAAAAAAACTATTGATAAACTTAAACTTATAGTATTCTAAAAAAAACCTAAACTCTCGCATTAAAAAATTTTACTCCGTCCGACAATTTGACGTTATTGATTCTCGGATAAATTAAATTATAAATCTTTAAAATTTATCCTCGAACTTGTTTTATTGAATTATTATGTTAGAATTGGATCCTTTAGATCCTTGGTATGGCCCATGGGTGATATCAATCTTTAATAATACAATATAGATGAAGGTCTTGTCTTTAATAGAATTTTATTTGCTTATATGGCTAGATGAACTTGAAGCTTGAAGAGTAATTGGAGTCCAGGATGGAGAAAATATAACATCTCTGCTCTCAGAGTTCCCATCTAACACTCCTGTCCCACAAAGAGAGCCCCTTTGACTTTTTTGGCATGTTAACGTTTGACAATGAGACATAATTCTATCAGATGTTCGTTATCTCCTAACACACAGTTTAATTTTAAGTTTAGTATGGAAAAATAAAACACCAATAAATAAGTGCCTGAGTTTGACTGCAACAAACCTTAACATGTGTGAAAAAGTCTAAGGGACTCTCATTTTTGAGATGGAGTGTGGTACACTACATAAACTTTTGTTTCATCACTTCTATTACACTTGGTCACAAAACAAGATATGCACCACTCAAAAGGCATGTCATAAAGTTTCTATTGATACCTCTATTCATTCATAAAAAATATATCGAGATAAATGCACTTAATAAGACTTTTAATTAGGATAATATAATTCCAAAGATTAAGTCACTTAATTCATCTTTACCCATTTCTTTCATTTTCTCATCAGGTTTCCAGGGTGGAGCTGTTAGATGAGGTTCAGGTGAAGGCTATTAATATTGCTAATGGAAAGAACTTGCCTGAGGTTCCTACTTTAATGTTTGAATTTGTAGGCACAGGTGAGAGTGATTTCTCAGTTTTTGCCTATCTTTATTGACTCTCTAGTAAACCTTCAAGAATATGTTAATTTATGAGTCATCTCATTGCATAAAATAAGTTAGGGTGTCAATTTCATTTCACTTCTTGTGATAGATATGCCGTAGACAAATTGGGATTTCTCCTCTATTAATGATAGTGCTAAAAAGTTCGAGTAGATTATTCGTCAAATGACGTTTGCTTTGTGACAATGAGAAAATCATTAGTAACTGATGCAATTGAAATCGCAGAAGAAGTCATCTGACATCTGAGGGACTATGTAGTATGTAGTACAATGAAGTTCAAAAATTAAATGTTTTTTCACTTCCTCTCTTGAAGTTTATGGATTTTGTGGGTCATTTCCATGTCTTGTGCATTATATGAAGATGCTTGTGAATATCATCTCATCGGATATGGACACTGGTGTTTGTGGACCAGAATTTCAGAATAAGTTACTAGTTTCAGTGGTTTGTTTTCTTGAAGAACAAATAATTAGACATCCAAAGGAATCTGAGTGATAATGTTTTTGACTGTATAAACAGTAATGTTTCCCCACAATAACATGCATACTTGCAATGAGAGAAATCATGTGCATTATTCTGGGATAGGTAATATGGAACACTTTCTGACCTCGATTGTTAACTTATTATGTAATTGTACTGCAATGCCACTGACATATGATATCAGTTCACCACTAAACAATACTGGAAAGGATGGGTCTTTGGGAGATTTGGTCGTGCTAATATTATTATGGCTTGTGATGTCCGAATATCTGGGACCTGTCAACTTGGAAGGTACACGGAATCACACCAGTGGATAAATGTTATGACAAGTGGCTATATAGATGTAACCACTGTATGCTATGAGCAGTTGAAATTAATGATGATAATTTGTTATGAGAAGTTCTTGAACCTAACGAGACTCAAATAACTGATGGGGTCCATATGAACAGGCCTGAATTTGGACCTGCCAATGATATTTAGAGTATTGAACAGTAACTTAACTGGCTACCAGTTATGAGTTGCAGCACTTCAGAAAAGAACTAGTACTTTTCATATGCACTGTTAAATTATGCACTCTAGGGCTGGACTTTATGTTTTATTTTTGGATATCAATTTTAGAAGCCATCTTATTTAATATTAGAGGGCCTAGTCTCCTTCAAATCCTTGACATAATGACACTTCTTATAGTTTCTCAATGGCATAGCAGTATATATCGTGCAGATAAAGGTTGTAATGTTACCAGTTAAATGACTAGCAGTTAAGGTTTCTTCTGGATTTTGAAAGCAAAACAATCTGATTTGGTCACTGGAAATTATTTTATCTCATTGAAATTAACTGCAAATGAGTCATTAACACAGCTAGGGAGAAACATTGATGACTGTTGTGAAACTTTTAATCATTCCTTTTGATTTATTCGATGACCGTGCTATAGATCGTGTGATCAGGTGGTGATCTATTTCCCCCTTTTCACTTATTATTCCTTTTGGCTTTACTTTTTAAACAGAAGCATATGCACTTGAGCAGACATTAATAGTTCAGAAGATAGTCGCTGAGCACAATGGTTCTGATTTTGTGTTTGCTGAAGACCCTGAAGCCAAAAAGGAACTTTGGAAGGTAATGTGGGTATATCATTATTGCATATTACATACAAAATATCTATATAATCTGCACTGTCGTATCCTTTCTGGCATGGTTCAAAGTTGCCCTAGCAGCCTATGTTTTGGAAGGTCATTTTTTGACTCGGTATTGGTTTCGATATATTCTTAGCTAGATCCCTTGTTGCGATAATAAATTTGATGTCGCCATGGCCTAATAGATACTATATTTTACACTTTAACGGGGTCCAGTACTTAAAAGTTAAATTGTACTCCATTGAACTTCATCATCACAACATTTGAGTATTTGATAAATGAAAAAGAAAGAGCTGCTTTGTCAGTACGGAAATAGCTTGCAGAAAAGCCTTGAAAAGCAAATAGGGGTACTTTAACCATTATGTGGGAATAGGTAGTTATATGATGCTCAGCAGAATAAATTCTTTAATATGTTTTTCTAAATCATTGCACTCATTTAGAGTGTTAAAATTCTGATAAGAACTAGACCTCTCTTTTAGGAGGAAGTTCTGCTGTTTCCTTATCATTAGCTTATTGGTTCACTGGTTATATCCAAAATCTAGAGGTGGCAAACGGGGCGGGCGGAACGGGGCGGGCGGAACGAAACCGCCCGGGTTTTGGCGGGCTGTTAAAGTGAGGCCCGTGGCCCGGGTTGGGCCGGCCCGGTCCGGCCCACGGGCTTCTTCCTCTATTTTTTTTAACAAAATCTTGCTACACCAAAAATAGTAATAATAATAAATATTAAAAATAATAAAATAATTTATAATAAACAATAATTCTAATTACCTACATTAACTACATATCTCAATCAATTAAAAATTTAATAGTATTATAAATTACTTTCAAAGTATATAATCAAATTTGATTTTTAAAATTATACTTTAAAATTAATATATTTTATTTAACTTTTAAAAATGCATTCATGACTCCACAAATATTGTTCCAAGAGATATCTAATTAATTTCCAAGATTTACACTTTGAACTTGGAGATGCCAAGATTTTAGCACTTTGAATATTTAAATTGATTTTCGTAAGATTTGTATGACATGATTTTAGGCATTATCCAATATCTCATTATTTAATCAATTAACTTGTTTTATGGGGCTTATTAATGTTTTACGTACCACATCAATTAAGAAATTTCAAACTACAATTATTATTTACTACAACTATAATAGTTAAATACCAGATTAGCAGCATATGATATTTTTGTATAAAAATATATTTTTATATCAAGATTACATTAAAAATAAAATGCTTGTTGTAGCTCAGTTGGTTTGAACTCTTATTTATTTACTTATAAGTCCTGTGTTCAAGCTTCATAACCCACAAATAGTAACATTTTGTTTATAAAAAAAAAGAGTCGCGGGCCACGGGCCGGGCCAAAAACGGGCGGGCCAAAAAGGTCCAACTTTTAGTGGGCTAAAAAAATGCAGCCCAAAGCCCAGCCCGTGGTGGGCGGCCCGGCCCGGCCCGGCCCGCGGGCCTGGGCCATCTTTGTCAGGTCTACCAAAATCCAAAAGAACCTTATTGATAGTGCTTTCAGCTTTTGTTATGCTAGTGCATGTAGAGATTGTTACACCTTGAAAAATACAAGACACTTCTCACAAGGCTCACTACCACTAGGGCTAACCCATTTGAGGTTTTTGATATATTCTTAGCTAGATCTTTGTCAGTATAGAGTTACAGCTCGGGATAATGTGATTGGATGTGGATGAATAATCCATCCATTGTAAGTGGTTGAGTGTTTTGCGTACTTGTCTTTCATAGTCTGTAATCATGGTTCCTACACAACTATCTACCCACTACAAATATTCTTGAATTGACCCTTAGATCTAATAATTCTGCTTGGAATGTTTTTATTAGATTAAGGAAAATGATTATCTGTGGTAGAAATATTATTGATTTGTATTATGGATATCGACACACTTATATGTTTTTATAGTTTTTAAGTGGAATTAATGCTTTTACCTTGACCCTGACTTCATCCTGAGAGCCAATTTGATTCGCAAAAGAACCTGTACCTACAAAGCCCTTCTTTATGCTTCTATTATTTGTGAATCAACAAATTTGTTTCCCTCTTTTAGGTGGTTTTTGTGATAACCTCTATTTAACGTTCTTAATATTTGTTATGCTACATGTAGATAAGGAAGGAGGCACTTTGGGCTTGCTTTGCAATGGCACCTAATTTTGAAGCTATGATTTCGGTTAGTCTTATCTTAATATATACTGGTCTTTTCTACAAAGTTTATTCTTGTATAATAGTGACATACATATTAACTCAGGATACTGAGTTACCATAGTTAGTACGCATTAACAATCAAGATAAGCTTTACTAGACTTAATAAGATTACTTGTATGATCTTTCCATTTCACCTTATTAGTGGCCATGCTTCTTATCAGACAACACACAGGAAAGACTTTCCTTTTCTTCCTCTCATATCAGTTTTTGCATTCTATTTGAACTATTAACACTTGCTAGTTGGATTTCATTTTCCTTACCCTTTTTGCATGTGCTCCTCTTTGTAGTTTATGATCAACCATTCTAGTATGTGGGTATCATCATGTTCTGGAGCAGTGTTAATCCTGACTAACATTAAATAAGGGTTCTGGGTATGAGTTGAATGCAGGCATGCATATGCATTGGAATAAGTTCTGTTAATTATTTTCATCCTATTAATCAAGAACTTTGTGAAGAAGGGACTGAGTGCATTGGGTTCATACATTAGCTTTGCACAAATTGTCTAGCTATTGATTTGAATATACAGCTTCTTGTTCGTCAGCCCTAACTTCCTCTTCACCTGGAAATAGCCCCTGCTAATACTGTATACATGTATATCTAGTTATATATATATATATATATATATATATATCTTCCTTTGCCACTCTTTTATTATAGCATGTTGATTTCAGCTTGACGCATTTATAGATTGCTTTAAAATACTTTTTTTTATTATCCAAAAAAACATGATTTATTCTGTAGTTTTCAGATGATTTCTCCTGTAACATTTATGCCTGGTGCATTATTGTTGAGGACTTTTTCTACTTTATTCAGCTTTCCTTTGTTCTATATAAATATTTTTTACATCATCTCCTCTTGTACATAATAAACCCTAAAAAACAATAAAATCATCTCTATATTTTGGCTCTAACTAATCCTGCTTTTTACCTTTATTGGAACTAGATTTATGAAGAAAATGCTATTACTTTAATATTTGAGTACTCTATTGTTAAGCTTACTCCAGAAAATTTAAGTTTTTAACTTGTCATAACCCCTCCCCTCAAATATAAAATTTGAAATAAATAAATTGCCGGCTCGTATGCTTGTACTAGTTTGTGCTCAGCAGAGATAGCATGCAACATGAGATCTTCTCTTGAATGTTTATGATCAAATTACCCATGATCAGACAAATGCAAAAAATAAATTAGTAAGTAAATGAAATATAGCATGTTACTTATATCCATCCATTTGTATCTGAAATAACTCTTTAAGACACTCACCATGAGTTGATACAAAACTAAATTCTATCTTGCTCCTCTCTAAATCTTCCACAGTTGGCATCAATTTTAGTGACATTCTTCGTCTTTATCAATCAAGGACACATTAGTCTTTTCTCTATTTAAATAATGTTTTCTACGGAACTGTTTTTAAAATGAAACATCCTGAGATTACTCTCCGATAGTTTTTCATGTAGTCCAGACTATTGCCCAACTGTTGAAGAGGATTTTTTTGCCTTTCTTTGATATTCCTTGAATCCTACTGTGATCATAGTAGCATTCTCTGACCCCATGACCTTCACATATTTTATTCTCTTGCAGGATGTATGTGTTCCCTTATCACACCTAGCTGAATTAATATCAAGATCCAAAAAAGAGCTGGACACTTCACCACTGTTGTGGTATGTTTGTTCGAAAATGAATGCATATATTTTAAAATTTAAAAGTTTCTTCAGGGTGTTTTACGTTGCTCAAAGACCTCACTAACAAGATGTTAGAGGACTTGTATGCAATTAGGTTTTAGACCTTTCTAATGACATGCTAATTGTGTTTACTCTTTGACTGATCCTGAATACCAGCACGGTTATTGCTCATGCTGGTGATGGGAACTTCCACACTGTGATCTTATTTGATCCTAGCGAAGTGGAACAACGAAGGGAGGCTGAAAGATTGAACCATTTTATGGTCCATACTGCTTTATCAATGGAAGGTAATAATTTTACTTGGGAGTGTGTGGATATTATTCTGTTTTCTGTATGGCTGCTAGGTTGCCTCCTCTGTTTTTATAAGAAAAAATAACCCCCCTCCCCCATCGAAAAATCCAAAAAGAAGTGAAACTCTGACTCCAACCCTGCTTGGTAGGAGCAAATGTCAAGGGTTAACAATAGATGAGGATAAAGTTTTGTTAGGTATGGAGAATATCAGGAAGGAAGGAAAAAGGGACACGATGCTCTCCACGTTAGGGATACAATATTCCCCATATACTATGTTTGTAATTAGAGAAAGAAGTAGGAGATAGAAAGAAAAATGTAGTGTTGTCCATTTTCTACATCACACCTGTGAATGGCTCTTGTTTTGTAGATCTTGTAATGGTATTTTTACCAGCATCCTTCTTTCCTTCATACTTTTCTTTTTAATTGCACAAGCAACAAGGAAAGATGGCTTCCCTATCTAAAGATGAACATTCTCACTTCTACATTCACGTCCTTCTATTATTCCGTTCACCTTCCAAATCATACAATCAATGATGATTGCTTGAAGTTTCTTGAGAGTAGAATACTCTTTTCATTTTGATATTTGTATCTGTAGTTCTACTGCATTGTTTGCATTATTAACGTAGCTTTTTTCTCTATTGTTTAATGACTAAGCAGGAACTTGTACCGGAGAACATGGTGTGGGAACTGGAAAAATGAAGGTATGGTATCTGAATCTCTCTAGAAAGCAGATTGCAGCACAGAGAAATATTTAGCCCCCACATAATGCATTGACAGAGATGTATTCCATGGACATTTTTAGATCATCCACATAGGTGTTAGTTTTACTTTGATGCATGGGCCTTGCAAATTTATGTCATGAATACAAAAAATTGAGATATGACTTGGGTAGACTTTGAAGCTAAGCCATTGATATTGTACTTGTTAAACAAAAGAACGAAGTTTACAAACAATTGAAACAAAGTTTCAGTAAAGATGTTAAGGGCTTCACCTAACAAAACATCAATAGAATTACTCATTGTTGGGACTGTTAGATTTATCTTGAAGAAGTAAAGAGAAGCAAACCAAGTTTGAATTGCTTATGAATTTTTGGTATGGTTTCAGTTCCTAGGTTTTCTACTCTGTACTTCTTCCGCATTTAAGATTTTACTGATGGTATATCCTCTGAATTTTCAGTACCTTGAAGAAGAACTTGGAATAGAGGCTTTGAGAACAATGAAGAGAATAAAAGCTGCATTAGATCCCAATAATATCATGAACCCAGGAAAGCTCATCCCTCCTCATGTTTGTTTCTAATAGAGATATAACTTGTATTAACAATCTAAAGCAGTTGCAAAAAGAGAATCTAATGTAGAGCTGAGACTTTTGTTTTACCTCTTCTTTGGCCTTGTGCAAAGGAAGAATTAGTACTGTATCAAAAACTAAATAAATGTAACTATTTGACTTATAAAGTGCATATTTTTCAGTTTTCCATAGGTGTTCTCTCTAACTGATGTCCTGTTACTGCTAGAAGCCCGGTTATCTCACTCCAGGTGAGGCAACTCTGAACGAATATTATTTTGGCAATCCATTTTTCTTATTTCAATTAAAGTTCAACCCTGCATAAAGAATAAATAAATTAGTTGAATGTGAAGATTGTTGGTATCTGGGAAAGAAATCTTTGTTTTGTTTTTTTGGCACAAAAATCTTTTTCTGGTGACTGCATTTCATGTGATTTGATTTAGTTATGAGTGGATCGTAAATAAATACTTGTTTCCTTTTCCTTTTAATAATTAACATTAACATTTTTTTTAGAAATAAAATTACTGATTCAAGTGCCACATTGGCAGAGAAATACTTGTAGTAGTGTTGTTAGATAAAATGGAAGAAGGAATCTGTTGTTTCTTAATAAAGTAGAAATGGACAGGGAACCCTTTTCCATGAAGACTTAAAAAGCTTGAATAGGAAAAATAAGAAAGAATTGAAAGCTGGCTGGAATTAATCTTTCCCCAACAAGAATACAAGGGGCAGGCGGGGCGGCCTGCTAAACGACCAAGGGGTCACCTTTTGGACTTTGATTTTTCTATTACTATTTCTCTATTCTATTCCAGACATAGCATACTAGTATTCTATAATCTATACCATCTCAAGTCAGTCTGTTAGTCAGTCGGACATACCAAGTACTACTCATCTTAACAATAATGTTTAAGCTAACAATCATGCTGCTACTCATTTTAAGAAGAATCTTAAAAAGATTCCCAGATGCAGCAGTTGACTAATTTGATGGTAATGCACACAAAGCCACAAAATAGATAAGTTTGATTTTTCCGACCAAGTAAAGTACAAGTTTTGTGTCGTAAGGTAAAAGTTTTTGTCTTGTATGAGAACATACATGCATGCATGTTAAAAGATAGGAGTAGTTTTTTTGGTTTCCCTTTGGCTCTACCAATGTATGTTAGGTTCAATGTGATTGAAGATACGTACGTACTTCTTGACTTGAGGCCTGAATCCTAGTTTTTCATATATATATATAGACAATTAGTAAGATTCTCTCAAGTCAGCTGTATCAAAGGACCTTAACTATGGTTCAAATGGCTAGCTACTCCAATTAAGCTCTTTCCTACGAGTTTGGTTCAGTGTTTCATTGTTCTAAAACATTACAATTTTTTTTTTATATATATATATATTATTATTATTACCCTGTGAACTAACTGGATAAGGGGGAGTTTATATATATAATTATAGACCAAACGTGGGTGGCTCGTTTGTTTTAAATAAATCAGTTGCACATGGTCATGGAGGGTGATTAATTAGATCTCTAGTAGTAATATACAATACTCCATTTAAGCAAACCATATATGACTTTTGAGTGCATGCATATTTACTTTTTGTCCCTCCAGTCAAATGTAGAATTTTATTTAAACTCAACTCATAGCGTAAGAGGGGTGATTAAACGGGGAGGCGGCTACATTACTAATTATTAATCAAATACAAATTATTCATTAATTAAGATGGTGTTTGATAAAATTGATCAATTAATATCTGAATGGTTAACATATGTTAATAAATTAGATCATCCGAGTGAAATAACATCTGGACTCAAAGAGAGCTGTTTGATAACTAAAAAGTATAAAACATCTGAATGACTTTTAAAAATATCTCAAATTGATTTTTCGAATTTTATTGATCTTAAAATTTGGAATGGATAGAGTACAATATTTTTAGAGGCTACATAAATTTAAAATTTTCATTAAGAGGTAACTCTTAATGATTTAGATTTATATTTTTCTTTCACCGATTAAGAGACGATAAAAGACAAATAAAATTTTACCAAATAATTTTACCCTCTTACTAAATCAGATGTGGAGAGGTATTTAGAGATAAACAAACACCACATAAATAGATAGTGAATGGATTTTCCCCTTGAGCGTTAAGTTCATCCATTATTATTAATTGTCAAGATTATGATTCTAAGCCATTATTATTAATTTTGGATGCACGATATCAAATTTGTACAACTTATTATCGATCTGCCTTCAATTGCACAATTTGTCGTCGGTCTGCTTTCAATCGAACAAGGTCCTCAAATCGCCTGAAATCGCAACAGCTTTTGGAAATTCTGTTTAGCCCCAATGCTACCGCATCAGCTTTTGGGAGTTCTGTTTAACCCCAATGCTGGGGCACCTTTTGGGAGTTCTGTTTAGCCTCAATTCTAGCGGACGACTAGGCCTTTTTTTTTAATCCAACCCATTAGTAATTGAAATTGACGTTAGAGATGCTATTTGTCAATTTTTGATCCATAATTCGTTATGGATCTTTTTCATATATATATAGAATGAGAATCCAGTCCGGAATCCCGGACTGGTCCTAAAATTCGGACCCAAATTTTAATTTTTTTTTGTTTTTTTTTGAAACAATTAAAAAAATAAATAAATAATTATGGAACTGAAATTTTTTCACAATACAGTATTTTGGGTGTGTTTTTAATACCTATACCAACCAATGTATGTATACAATCATCTGCATCGCATGTAAATATTTTGGTATAGGCATCCAAATCACGCCCAAACACTGTATTATGTAAAAATTCCAATTCCATAAATTTTTTTATTATTTTTTTTAGTTGTTTCAAAAAAAAAGCAAAAAAAAAAAAAAAATGTCCGTATTTTAATAGAGTCCGGGATCCCGGATTGGATCCGGACTCTATATATATATATATAACAAAATATAAATAATTTTGAATTTCTCGTTCATCTTAATAAATCATCTGGATCGTTCAAAATTTAGGATAAATCTCACCGTCTATAGTGCCAAAGGAACGGGACTGTTGCTAGTATATATATATACTAGCTGGTTCCCGTGCCTCCGGCACTGTATGGATGGTGGGATTTATCTCAAACTTTGAATGACTCAGATGATTTATTGAGTAAGCGGAAAATTTAAAATCATTTATATTTTATTAGATAGATACGACAACAATCATATAAATAGGATAACATTATTAGTAGATTGGATAAGATTTAGTTGGATTAATAGTGAAAGATGATGTAAGTTTTAATATAAGGCTTAATTAGTGGAGTTTCTTTTACACTTGTCATAATCATGGTATTATGTCTCAATTTTATGGTGTGCTACTTGATGATTATTGTAGAAACATATTGAATGACTACAACCGTTGTTCTAATAAATAAATATTAAATACTCATAATTAAGTATTAGTAATATTTTTTTGGTTATTTTTAATTTAATATTCAGCTTTTATATAATTTTAAAATTTAAAATTTACTTTTTATTTTTAATCTTTTGAATTTAATTTTTTTAGAGTTCAAAAATGATTCGAACGTAGAAGCCTAAATTTGATGCTTAAGAAACACTATATGCAATTACTGTAGAGTAATAAGTTACTATCGTGATTTTAATTTTAAAACCAAACTAAATTTTAATAACTAATACTACGTATCAGTGATGAAATTTTCTAACAATCATTAATTATTAATATTTTTAATATACATTATGTCTTTTAAAATTAACTATTAATTTGTCATAATATTTTTCAATATAAATTATGTTTTTTAATATTAACTACTAATATTTTTAATATATTAATATATTAAAAATATTAATATTTTAAAATTAAAATTAATATTAAGTATTATTAATATTAATATTAATATTAACCATTATTATTAACTATTATTAATATTAATATTTAATATAGTAATATTTTAAAATTAACTATTAATAATTTTTAATATATATTATGTTTTTAATATTAACTATTATTTTGTCATAATATTTTTCAATATTTTTAATTTGTAGTTATTTAGGAATAACATGTTTGTTGAATAATAAGTTACTATTATGACTTTTAGTTTAAAAAATTAACTAAATTTTAGTCACTAATATATTTCAAAATTATTTTAAACATTACTTAACTAAATGTCTCCTACATTAAATAAAATTGGTAATTAAAATTTAGTATGTTTTATAACATATAATGTAAGACCCTAATTTTATGAAATAAAAATATTCAATTTTTTCTTATAATTACTATTCAAAGAAATGGTTAAATTGATAAAAGTTAAAGTTAAGGGTGATATATGAATTTTTTTTCAAAATACACAAGTGGTTATAAAATATTCATTGTTGTTTAGAATATTCGTTTGGTGTCGTGGAATATTCTTTCATTGGGAATATTCAGATGATAATACCGTGACGCCTCTAAAAATAGGTATACATCACCCATTCTCGAGTTGTCAATACATGGTATGTAAATAACTACAACTTTATTATTACAACAATAAAACTGTGAGTTTGAATACAAATATTATATTTTAGACAATATCTATACTCAAATAAATCCTCATCACATTTATTGATACATTATTTTAGAAAAATGGTGAGGACTACTAAACAACTCTCTCTAGAACCTTCATTCCATACCCCACTGCGTCTTCGCTTATATTCTCGCCTCACCGAGAAGAAAAATGGAACAAAAGGAAAAGGTGAAATCAATAGCTAGGTAAAAGAATATTATGACTAAGATAATATATACAACAAATTATCGTTAGTCTTCAACGAGGAAAGATCTAATAGAATACAATAGATAACAAGTTTTAAATCAATATTCGCAGCTGAAATAATAATTCATTGTAAGAGTTAAGTAGAGAATGCAAACTACTATCTTCTATGTATGAATTTAAAAGTTCATCGTCTATCTTTTATCCCCAGTAACATCAATCAATATATATCCGGAATCAAATATTCATCTTTTTGCTACACGTGCCAAAGATATTCATCATCATTAATCATGTTCATCTAAACACATGTTCATCTTTGCACTACTGGCCAAAGATATTCATCGAAATCATTCATCTTTGCACTTCACAGCCAAAGATATTCAATAATATCATCATTTAAGACTGAGGATGATGAAACATATTTTTAAAGAAACGAATCCAGTGAAACAAAATGACAAGGATTAAGGATTAATGATTCGTACTTTGTTTTATCCATGTCCAAAGTTCTGTCTAGAAAGTTCTGTCTAAGGATTATTAGAAAATATTATTGGCAATGTCTAGAAAGTTCTGTCTAAGGAGAGGTTTGGTCACCTAATTCATGCCAGCAAGAGGAGAAATCTTTATTGGAAAACCCCTCTTTCCTGAACTACACAGTTGCCAAATCTTGTGATTCTGTAATATTATTTGTGAATAATTAATTATTAATTTATATGATGAGGAAAATATTAATTTTATGTGGATATAGATGGAATTTTTTTTTAATGTGACAATTGTTAAAAATTGAAATTTTATCTTTTTCTGATAAAATAATTCATTTAAATATATTATTATATTTTAATAATATAATAATGGTGATATTTTTACAATGAATGTGGGATATATGAGTATACTTAGAAAAATAGTATTTTATTTGCAATAAATATTAAAAACAGATTTTGTGTGCCTCGGTAGACCTATTTCTCGAATTGAAATTTGATTATAAACAGTAAAATCGCCTGGTTTGTGGATTTCTTGGTCCAATTTCATTTGGAATTTGAAAAACTTTCTTCTCAGAAGTTGTAGAAATTGAATTTCAATAAAAAATGAGAGATTCAATTTTACGATAAAAATGCTATTTATTATGAATTATTGAAGTTTGAAGCTCAAATAATTGATTTTTGGAAGTTTAAAATATTTAAAATAGGAAAAACATTTTTTTATTTTGTGGGCAGCCCTAGCACGTGCAAGATAAAATTGAAATCAATTGTCAAAATGTGCGTAGAGAATTTGTAATATATATAATATTATTATATTAAATTTTCTATTTTGGTGTTCTAAGCATTTTCTTATAAATAGGTGCTTAGGTTAGAATTAAAAATCACACCGTAAACCAAGTTTTCTCTGCATATATTATCGAGCGTATTCTTGTGAGTATTTTGAGTATACTTTGAGTATTCTATACGGTCTGCAAGTTCAAGTCATAGCCTATATCCTGTGTTTAACCAAAAGACTGCTTTTCGAGGTAAGGGATGTTATTTTATTCGAGAATGATATTATTTCTTCAATATCATTATCTTTGAAATATTGGTTGAAATTTTTTATCAAATTTAGAATTTTTTTTATGTCGGGTTACTTATTCATGAGTTACTTATTCACGAAGTTACTATTCATGAGTTATTATTCACGAGTTACTATTCACGATTCTTATTCACAAGTCTTATTCACGAAGCGTGAAGATGTTTTTTATGAAATTTCTATCTTTTGGTGTCAGATTCTTATTCACGATACTGACCTATTCACTAATACTGACTTTATTCAATCGAAAATAAAATTTCTTCTTTTTGTCCAAAATATCTCTATGGATACTAGCTTTGATTGTATCCATGTTTTGATCATTCTTGAATTTTACTCCACTTTGATTACTTATGAAGTATTTTGAACTTGGATTGTTTAAAATACTTAATCCTTAATATTTGTTCTTTTGTTTCACCGGATTCGCTTTCCTTTAAAATATTTTCATCATCCTCCGCCATCTAAATGATGATATTCTTGAATATCTTTGGCCGTAGTGTAAAGATGAGCAGGTGTTGAGATGAAACATGACCGATCGACTAATATCTTTGGCCAGTAGTGCAAAGATGAACAAGTGTTTAGATGAATATGATTAATCGATGAATATCTTTGGCTGTGTAGTGCAAAAGATGAATATTTGATTCGGATATATATTGATTGATGTTACTGAGGATAAAATATCGACGATGAACTTTTAAATTTATATATAGAAGATAGTAGTTTGCATTCTCTACTTAACTCTTCTAATGAATTGTTGTTTCACTATTGCGATTGTTGATTTAAAACCGGTTGTCTATTGTATTCTATTAGATTTTTTCCGTTGGAGACTAACGATAATTTGTTGTATATTATCTTAGTCATAATATTCTTCTTTGGGCTAATTGAGCTCACCCTTTTCCTTTTTGTTCCATTTTTCTTCTCGTGAGGCGAGAATGTAGCGTACAGTAATGTCGAGTTGGGGTATGGAATGATGGTTATAGAGAGAGTTGTTTAGTAGTCCTCACCATTTTTGTAAAATAATGTATAAATAATTGTGATGAGGATTTATTTGGGTATGTATATTGTCTAAAGACAATAATTGTATTTAAACTCACAAGATATATATGTTATGTAAATATTTTGCACGACAAATGTATTAAAAAGTTGTAGTTATTTCTGTACCATGTATTTGGTGACTCAGAATGGGTTGGATGGAATGGACCTATTTTGGGTGCGTCACAGTTGGTATCAGAGCTTAGGGATATGATCTTTGGCGGAGATCGGGGAATAGAACTAGGAGGGGAGAGACGAGTAAATCCTTCGCTTAGTGTGTCCTACATAAGCTTATTTGTTAGTTGGTTAAGTATATAGGGATATTATGTGATATATTGATTTTCTTAATTAACCCTTGTTTTATGGCGATGTTTGAGAATGTCGATTGAGAATATTAACATGGAGTAAATGAGACCGTGGAGACGCTGTCTTACCAACGAGGAGAAACGTCAATAAATTTGGCAATGTACCTCCCGTGAACAACACCAATGAAAGCGAGATGATGAACGAGGGGATGTTTAGAAGCTTTTTGCGCTTCATGCAAAATCGAGACGAGGAGACTCGTGTTCAAAATCTGAGAGAAAATAATAGCAATTAACGGTGGTCACAAATGCGCGGTTTAAAGAGTTGGGACCACCGAATTGTGGGAAAGCCGGATCCGATTAAAGGCGAGAGGCGTGGTCAAACAAATTACCAAGATATTCGATGTCTTGGGATGCACTTGAGAAACGAAAAGTTCCATTCGCTACTTTTATATTCCGTAACGAGGCGATTCTTCGGTGGGAATCATGAAGCGTACCGTCCATCCAAATTCGGCGTATGTCATGGGAGACGTTTGAAACAGCAGATTCAATAACAAGTACTTCCACGAAAATATTCGTCGTATGAAGGAAGTGGAGTTTATTAGACTGGAAGCGAAATATCATGATGTCCCAAAGACGAGGCGAAGTTCGCGGAGTTATCGAGTTCAGACCTCATTTGGTGGAGAATGAGAACGATGACGCGGATGTTTCGAGATGTTTGAAACTTCGGCGTACGTCGATTCATTTCTCATAAATTTTCTCTATTCAGGATGTTGTCAACATGGCTCGATTGTTAGAAGCGAGATAACGAGTATCGTTCAACCGATGGACCATAACCAGGATCATACCAAAGATAGCGATCATCGAAATAACGATAACCAATGGAGAAAGAAGAATATGGATAAAAGCGGTAACCACTCTGGTGGTAATCGTGGCCATGAAAATAGAAGAAGCGAGTCGGGAGGAGATTTTAAAAGTGGAGATTCAACAACGACCATGTGAAGACGTCGGCAAAGATGTGAATCGGTTCCAGGGAGAGAAAGACCACCGGTTATATATTACAAATCACGGGAAAGAGGATATATATCATTGAAACCGCCTACAACAGTTTAAGGTATCTTATAATTGTGGAAAGGAAGGACATATCGCTCGAGATTACACTATAAGCGAAAACCCACCAATGAATGGTGACTCAAAAGGATGTCCCGAAAAAGTCAAAGTCAATCGGTTCTGGAAGAGCGTTTGTCGTGGCCAAAATCAAAATCACGAGGAACCCGAACGTTAGCACGGTTAGTTAATTATAATTCTTGCGAAGTTTATACCTTACTAGAATCTGGGATTCTACCCATTCTTTTATCTCTCTTGCTTGCGCCAACGTTTGAACTTAAGTGCGGAGAAATTAGACTTTGACCTATTTATGGAGACTCAGTTAGAGAAACTTTCATTACATCCGTTGTTTAGAAATCTTGCTTGATTCAGTTGGCACTTATCACATTACCTCGTTAACCTTATTTCTATAGAGATATTTGCTTTTGATGTGATTTTAAGGTTAACTACTCATCATGCCAAAATTGATTACTTTCGTGGGTTGTTAGTTTTCATATTCCTAAGCAACTTCGTTATTCAATTCAAGCAATCAAACCATTGTAGTCAAACATTTTCATATCAAGCCATGAAGTCATTCGTTTATTACGGATGTCAAGTTTTCTTAGTCCATGTTATGGATTTGAATAAAGACACATCGATTTGAATAATATTCTGTTGTTATTGATTTTCCCGACTTATTTATCAAGAATTTCTTAGCTTACTCCCAAAGCTTCGATATTAAATTTTGTATCGGCTTTGAACCCGATACAAAAACTCATTTCTAAAATCTCATATCGAATGACTCCTATTGAACTTCAGGAGTTAAAAATTCAACTATAGAATTTGGTACCTGAGCCTTTATCTGATGACTTCCTTTGTGGAATGCACCAAAGCCAGACTCTCCGTAGGGGACAATATTCGTGCGATAGTAAAGCGATAGGTGTCATTGTAACGTCTTTATCCAAGGTTGGGATATGAGTCACGTTGAGAACAACCTAAATCAGAATCGAAATACGTAGCTTTAAGGCTTAGTTGGTTATTATCGGAGATTCGTTGAAGAATATTCTCGAATCGCTATTCCATTAACGCATTGACTCGTAGAGATACAAAATTCGAATGGAAGCGAGGAATGTGGGAAGAGCTTGAAGAACTCAAGAGAGACTCATTTCAAAGACACGTATTACGACCATGCCATCCCGGAAAAGCGAGCGTGGTAGGTGACGTGTTGAGTAGAAGGCCAGTATCAAGTATCGAGTATGATATTGTCAAAGATTCATTTCAGTATAATTTACAAATAATAGAGATGGAGATGAAAACTCTAGTACCCACGTGATGATATCTGAGTATAATCGACTTTAATCGATAAAGTTAAAAGTTATTGAAGCTACACACCGAGTGATGAATTTGAAGAAGGAGGTGCGAAGTTGTTATTTCAAAAGTGAGAATCGGTGAGGTGAGAAAGCTCAAACCTTCAATTTATTAATCCATTTGAAATTCTCGATCGAATAGGAACCGTGGCTTATAGACTCGTTTTTACCGCCAAGTATGGCGTGTTCATAACGCTTTTTCACGTGTCGATGTTACGTAAATATGTGGACGACCCAACCACGTCATTGAGTTAGAACCGGACGAGAGATAGCCAAGACTTAACGTCGAGGAGGTGCACTTGTCAAGATATTGGATAGGAAAGAACATGTCCTATGTCTGGGTTATACCACAAGTTAAAGTTTTGTGGAGAAACCATCTTATTGAGGAAATGACACGGAGTTGGAAACGGAAATGAAAGCGAGGTATTCTCATCTTTTCGAACACACCAGTCACGTCGTCGAATTTCGAGGATTGAAATTTCATAAGGAGGGAGGTTGTAAGACCCCAAATTATTAATAAATGAAATTTATTTTCCTCTATTTATTATTTTGAAATAGTAAGGGTTGATTTGATTAATGTGGATAGTTATGAGTAAAATACATGAAATATTTCGAATAAGCAAGTGGTTATAAAATATTCATTATTGCTTGGGAATATTAGTTGGTGCGTGGAATATTAAATCTTGTCGGGGAATATTCGCATTTACCTTGCCTTCTTTTATGGGCCCCATAACGGAAAGCCGATTGGATGAAAGAAAACGACAAATATAAGTTGTTTATAAATAACGGCATAGTTATTACCGCTAATTATCTTGTTGGAATACCCCATGGGTTAAAATACAAGATGTCTGCGTTGTTGAGCGAAAGGCACGCAGATTGCACCAATTATTGATTCTTACGTGAAAGGCCTACTTCGATAATTATTACAGATAATTCTTTATTCGATATTTTATTTTATTGATCCAATAATTCTTTGCATTGATATTTTATATTACTTTGTTGTTTCAATAAATTGTCATTACACAATTTTTTCATTATCGAAGCAATAATTTATATTATCCTAATAATATTATTAAAAATATTATTGGCAATGTCTAGAAAGTTACGCCTAAGGAGAGGTTTGGTCACCTAATTAATTGCGCAAGAAGAGAGAAATCTTTATTAGAAAGCCCCCTTTTCCTCGAACTACACGGTTGCCGAGATTGTGATTCTGTAATATTATTTGTGAATAATTAATTATTGATTTATATGATGAGGAAAATATTGATTTTATGTGGATATAGATGGAGGAAATTTTTAATGTGACAATTGTTAAAAATTGAAATTTTATCTTTTTCTGATAAAATAATTCATTTAAATATATTATTATATTTTAATAATATAATAATGGTGATATTTTTACAATTAATGTGGGATATATGAGTATACGAGGAAAAAAAGTATTTTTGTTGCAATAAATGTTAAAAACAAATTTTGTGTGACGGTAGACCCATTTCTTGACTGAAATTTGATTATAGCCTGTAAAATCGTCCGTTTGTGGATTTCTTTGATTTACATTTGGAATTTAGAAAACTTTCTTACAGTAAAGTTGTAGAAATTGAATTTCCTAAAAAATTCATGAGATTCAATTTTCCGATAAAAGACTATTTATTATGAATTATTGAAGTTTCAAAGCTCAAAATAATTGATTTTGGAAGTTTAAAATATTTAAAATAGAAAACGTTTTTTTTTTTTTGGCAAATTACCATGTGCAAGATAAGTTGAAATCGATTGTCAAAATATCGTAGAGAATTTGTAATATATATAATATTATTATATTAAATTTTTTATTTTGGTGTTCTAAGCATTTTCCTATAAATAGGGTCTTGGGTTAAATTGAAAATCACACCGAAAACCCAAGTTTTCTCTCTCTATTATCGAGCGTATTCTTGTGAGTATTTTGAGTATACTTTGAGTATTGCTATATCTGATGCAAATTCAAGTCATAGCTTTATATCCGGTGTTTCATTTAAAATCTTGTCTTTCGAGGTAATGGATGTTATTTTATTCGAGAATGATATTATTTCTTCAATATCATTATCTTTGAAATATTGGTTGGAAATTTTTATCGATTTAAAATTTTTTTATGTCCGAGTTCTTATTCATGAGTTCTTATTCACGAGTCTTATTCACGAAGCGTGAAGATGTTTTTTGTGAAATTTCTATCTTTTGGTGTCGAGATTCTTATTCACGTATACTTGGCCTTTATTCACTAATCTGACACTATTCAATTTAAAAATAAAATTTCTTCTTTTGTCCAAAATATCTACTATGGATACTAGCTTTGATTGTATCCATGTTTTGATCATTCTTGAATTTTACTCCACTTTGATTACTTATGAAGTATTTTTGAACTTGGATTGCTTAAAATACGAATCCTTAATATTTGTTCTTTTGTTTCACTGGATTCATTTCCTTTAAAATATTTTTCATCATCCTCGGTCCTAAATGATGATATTCTTGAATATCTTTGGCCGTAGTGCAGAAGATGAGCAGTGTTGAGATAACACGATGATCGACAAATATCTTTGGCGCGTAGTGCAAAGATGAGCAGTGTTTAGATGAACATGACCAATTGATGAATATCTTTGGCTCAGAGTGCAAAGATGAATATTTGATTCGGACATATATTGATTGATGTTACAGGGGATAAAATATCGACGATGAACTTTTAAATTCATATATAGAAGATAGTAGTTTTGCATTCTCTACTTAACTCTTCTAATGAATTGTTGTTTCTGCTGCAGTTGTTGATTTAAAACTGGTTGTCTATTGTATTCTTTTTCCCTGTTGAAGACTAACGATAATTTGTTTTATATTATCTTAGTCATAATGTTCTTTACTGGGCTAGTTGAGCTCACCCTTTTCCTTTTTATTACATTTTTCTTCTCAGGTGGGTTAGAGCAAAATATAAGCGATGCGAGTGGGGTATGGAATGATGGTTCTAGAAGTTGTTTAGTAGTCCTCACCATTTTTATAAAATAATGTATCAATAAATGTACTGATGACTTATTTGAGTGTGGATATTGTCTAGATGACAATATTTGTATTAAACTCACAGTTTTTATGTTGTATTAATAAAGTTGTAGTTATTTCTGTACCATATATTTTGACGACTCAAAATGGGTGTTGTATACCTATTTTTGGGGCGTCACAATATGGATATAGATGGAAAAAAAAATTTAAGTGACAATTGTTGAAAATCGATATTTTATCTTTTCTGATAAAATAATATTTTATTATTATAAAATAATAATGATGATATTTTTATAATGAATGTGGGATATATGAGTATATGAGGAGGAAGAGTATTTTTGTTGCAAAAGTTGTTTAAAACATGTTAAACATGTCTGTGGGCCCATTTCTTGACTGAAATTTGATTATAGCCTGTAAAATTGCCCGTTTATGGATTTCGGTTAATTTCTGTTTGAAATTTGAAAAAACTTTCTTCTGCAAAGTTGTAGAGAATTAAATTTTCTATAAAAAGTCGCGAGGTTCGAATTTTGTGATAAAAGGGCTATTTATTATGAATTATTGAAGTTCCGAAATAATTGATTTTTGAAAGTTTTAAATATTTTAATTTACAAAAACATTTTTTTTGATTTAGTTGAGGGGGGTCACTCTTGGTGGCTGATGTTTTAATCAGATATTGTGTGCGTAAGAATTTAATAATTATATATTAATATTTTATTAAATTTTTTGCTTTGGTGTTCTAAGCATTTTCTTATAAATAGGGTGCTTAGGTTAGAATTGAAAATCACACCTGAAACTAAAGTTTTCTCTCTCTTTCTCTCTCGATATATTGAGCGTATTCTTGTGAGTATTTTAGTACTTTGAGTATTGCTATATGGTGCAAGTTCTTTTTCGGTACTATATCCAAAGATACCAAAATCAATCTTATCCTTTTTAGGTAAGTGATATTATTTTTTTAAAAATGATATTATTTCTTCAATATCATTATGCCAAAATATTGGTTGGAACTTTTTCATGTCGGGATTACTATTCATGAGTTACTATTCACGAAGCATGATGATTTTTTTTATGAATTTTTATCTTTTAGTGTTGGAGTCACTATTCATGTATACGGCACTATTCACGAATACGGCACTATTCACAGAAAAATTTAATTTTTGTTTTTCGTCCAAAATATCTATCATGGATACTAGCTTTGATTGTATCCATGTTTTGATCATTCTTGAATTTTACTCCACTCTGATTATTTATGAAGTATTTTTGAACTTGGATTATTTAAAGTACGAATCCTTAATATTTGTTCTTTTGTTTCACTGAATTCGTTTTCTTTAAAATATTTTTCATCATCCTCAGTCCTAAATGATGATATAACTGAATATCTTTGGCCCGTAGTGCAAAGATGAATGATTTTATGATGAATATCTTTTGGTACATAGTGCAAAGATGAACAGTGTTTAGATGAACATGACTAATCGATGAATATCTTTGGCTGTAGTCAAAAAGATTAATATTTGATTCTAGATATATATTGATTGATGTTACAGGTATAAAAGATAGACGATGAACTTTTATATTCATATATAGAAGATAGTAGATTTTATTCTCTACTTAACTCTTTTAATGAATTATTATTTCCGCTGCGAATATTGATTTAAAACTTGTTGTCTATTGTATTCTATTAGATTTTTCCCTGTTGAAGACTAACGATAATTTGTTTTATATTATCTTAGTCATAATATTCTTTACCTGGGCTAATTGAGCTCACCCTTTTCCTTGTTGTTCCATTTTTTTCTTCTCGGGGAGGCGAGAATGTAAATGAGTCTTAGTCGGGGTGTGGAATGATGGTTCTAGAAGTTGTTTTAGTAGTCCTCACTATTTTTATAAAATAATGTATCAATAATTGAAATGAGGACTTATTTGAGTGTGGATATTGTCTAGATGACAATATTTGTATTTAAACTCACAGTTTTTATGTTGTATTAATAAAGTTGTAGTTATTTCTGTACCATATATTTGATGACTCAGAATGGGTGTTGTATACCTGTTTTGGGGGCGCCACACTTGCTCTCTCTCTCTATATATATAGGATCCGGATCTTGTCCGGACTTCAGGACAGGTTTAAAATTCGGTCCTTTTTTTTTTTGCTTTTTTTTAAAACAACTAAAAAAAATAAAATAAATTTATGGAATTTGAATTTTTACATAATACATTGTTTTGAGTGCGATTTGAGTACATATAACAAAACATGTATATACAGTCTGTGCAGACTGTACATACATGTTTTGGTATAGAGATCCAAATCACGCCCAAAATATTATATTATGTAAAAATTCAAGTTCCATATTTTTTTAATTGTTTTAAAAAAAAAACAAAAAAATTTGGGTCCGTCTTTTAACCTGTCCGGGAGTCCGGACAGGATCTCCTCTATATATATATATATATGAAAAAAAAATTCAACGAATTAAAAAATCTAACCAAACACGAACCGGACTATAGCGATGGAAAAAATCGTCGTTATAACCAATTTGTTTTTTGTCGATTTTTTCTGATTCGTTGGAGAAGCGGACTGATATAAAAAAATGTTGATATTTTTTAAAGGAAGAAGAGTGTCTCTTCCGGAGAGTTGCCCGTTCGTGATAACATGCGGAATGGCAATATCAATTTTTTAGTCATAAAAATATGTTGGGTAACATTCCTTCATTTGTACTTAATTTTTTTTTCTTTACTATTTATCTAAATATTAAGATTTGTATAGAAGATATAATTATATACTCCATGATTTTTTGTATAGTTATATTTTATACAATTAGTACTAATAAAGAAAAGATTAATTATACCAGATCATTTATAATTATATCTCTTTCTCTAAGATATTCTTGATAAATTTTGGGGGACCGGGTACAGATACACTATCATATAAAAACAAACCATTAATTATTATCCTTGTGCTCTTTTTTTAAAGACATAAAAAGCAATCATTCTTCCTTTACATGTAAAGATAACGATTAAGACGGTGGTAGCCTGCGCCCAAAGCAGAAATAAGAATACCCACACTTATAAATCTTACAATTATTTAACATGTTTTAATTTTTTTAATAAGAGCTTATTATATTAATAATAAAAACATAATAGCAAACTCATGAAGATAAATTAGTTAGATTTTTTAAATCAATTTTATATTACAATAAACATATTAAAGTTTTTTTTAAAAAAAAAGACAAAAAACAAAGAGTTTTACTATGTATTGCGAAAGTTTTCAGTCGAATTATAATTGCGACGTATGTGCATACACGAGATATGTAATAATTATAAAAAAATACACGCCTTAATTTATTCTATCTATCGCATATACTTCTTTAATTTTATCATATATTTGTCCACATGTATATTATTTCTAAAAAAATTGATAGAGTATTCGTAACAGTTTCCTTATCTCTATCCCTATTCTGCAATGCTATTGGGTCATTCTGTAGGATAGGATTCAATTTTTTCACTATGTACCCAATATGTTCTTTATATTGATTCCTTAAATATTAAATTTTGAAATTTAAAATTTAAAGTTAAAATTTGAAAGTTCCAGCAGTCAAATCATATTTTGAACGTTGTAATGATTTTTTATTTAAAAGTAATTGTTGTTTGAATTTAAAAATTGCAATTATTTTAATTAAAAAATAGATATTGCTAGAAATCAAAATATTCAACGATCATTATGTGTTTATGAGAACTAAAATAATATTATTTTAATTATAAAATAATAAAATTTATAATTAATAGTAATATTTTTTATAAAAATGATCAAAATTAAAATTTGACTATTTTTTAATTTTTGATAATTCTTTTTCTTTTTTAAATCATCTGTTTAAAAAATAAAAATGAGTAAATTTAATAGACATACCCAAATCAGTGTATTAATTAATAGACGTAAATTAAGAGAACCTAGCTAGATCCTACTACTTCATCTAATAACAAAGTTTTTGAATCGGAGCTGCATGCATAGTACTCGATTTTTAAAAGATTATTATTTTAGAAGAAAAAATTTATTTTAAAAAATTTATCGTTTATAATTTCGATAAGAATAAATTATTTATTTTTTTATATTACCCTTACCTTCTTTAATTGTCCCAAACAATTCTCTTCCTTCTATTAATAATTTTCAACTTCCCATAAAGGGATAATGATGAAATTTCAAACAAATTTTATTTGATAAATGATACTTTTTTAATTCATGTACAAAAACTTTAAATGACAATCTTTTAAGAATGGAGATAGTACTATTTTAAAAATATGTACAAAATATTTGTGTTGCGTGTAGAATTACAATCCTCTCCCTAAGATTAATACCCCACTCTTTCGTTCCTTCCTATTAATAGCTCCCGTGCTTCCTCATTAACCACAGAGAAAAATGGGCTCTCTTCCTCATATAGTAGAAGATTGCCAAGGCATCCTTCAAGTCTATAGCGACGGTTCTATTTTCCGGCTAGATGAAATAGACTTCAACATTCCGGTACAAGACGACGGCTCCGTCGTATGGAAAGACTCTGTTTTCGACAAAAAACACGGCCTCTCCCTACGTCTCTATAAACCCATTTTCTCCGCCGCCAAGCTACCCATTATCTATTACCTGCACGGAGGCGGTTTCTGCATCGGCTCACGCACGTGGGCTAACTGCCATAGCTGCTGCCTCCGCCTGTCCTCCGGGCTTCAGGCAATAGTGGTGTCTCCGGACTACCGACTGGCTCCGGAGCATAGGCTACCGGCGGCAATGGAAGATTCGGTGACTGCTATTAAGTGGCTGCAGGCTCAAGCTACGTGTAAAAATGGTGATACGGGGTTGTGTGATGGGGTTGACTTTGACCGGGTTTTTATACTTGGTGACTCGTCTGGTGGTAACGTGGCGCATCATATGGCGGTTCGATTTGGGCCCGGTTCAGTTGAGTTGGCTCCGGTTAGGGTACGAGGGTATGTTTTGTTGGCGCCATTTTTTGGCGGAACTGAAAGGACAAAGTCGGAGGCAGAGGGTGAACCGGAGCCATTCTTGAATTTGGAGATCCTTGACAGGTACTTTTATATGTTCAACTTTGTTTTGCAATTTGTATAGACGTGACATGTAAATTCATTAACGCACGCCATGGAATCATAAATAAACACACACAAAATTCATTTATTATATTTTTAAAGATATTTTGTTTGTATTTATCTAAAAAATAATTTATTCGTTTAAAACTGATAATAAAGTTACGATAATAAAAGTGTAAACATTGTGTCATTTTACAAAAATAACATTTTTTGTTAAAATTAAATAAATTTCTAACAAATTAGTCTCTTTTTAACAAAATTTATGTGTCTAGCTACTCCTGTATGTTAAAAGTAGACACCCAATATTTTTCTAATGTTATTACATACGTTTTGAAAAAAGTACAGAAATATATATATATATATATATATATATATATATATATATATCATGTGCATGTGCATGTGTTTTTGGGCCTGTTCAAGTATATACGTGTCTATATATGTGTGCGTGTGATGATCTCCAAAAATCTGGAGCTATGAAGTTCAAATTAAAAGAGGTAGCCATTGGCATTGGCAGTGATTGAGATTAAGACAGCAGAGGCTTAATTTAACCATTCATCATCGATCATGTGAAAATATCTGGATTTTTGTGGTTTTGAAAGAATATTCATGCACGTTTGGACCGACCTTAATCTCTATATATATATGAATCATGAATCATGAATCATGAATATCTAGGAACCCATCATGAACCACATCTTAGTTCTACGTTTTTGATGATATATCTTATCTCTTCATTCTCATTTTCCGAGTCGCCTATTTGTATTTGTGGCTTAAAAAATAAGAACAAAAAACATAAAGTTCGCCCACCTCATGTTTACAGGTATTCATAAGATTGTATGAAATATATATCTTTAAAAGTTGTTTTAATTAGGGATTTTTTGAAAAAATAGAGTTTTTTCTTTTAAAAAATTAATATAAAAATTATATACTCTAGTTTTATGGATGGTTAGAAATTAAGTTCTAACAACTCTTAAATTTCTCTTTTTTCCCTTTAAATTTTCCAAATTTCAAAAATACCTACGATATATATTCTCTCTTTTCATGTACTTAATTTAGTGAATTCTTATTTTAATTAGATGTGAGTGGGTCAAAATTCTTTATAGTGAAATATATAATTTTTCATTTGAATTTCATGAGGCAACTCAGATAAGATATATGATTCCCCTTTTGGACTCATCAATTCAAGTTTGAAGTGATCTCTCAAAAGCCAATGGGGACATGGATCAATATATATATATATAATCATTAATTCAGTAGTAAAACTTGGAAAATTTTAGCTTTTAGAAGATTTGGTAGGCCCAAAATCAGTTGACTACACCCACCTTATCTATTTAATTGATACAGATATATCCAAGTTAATTTGTCTTATGATGATATATACATATATTGAACTAAACAAGTGACCATTCCACTATTCTATGAATTATTAAGTTAGTGGAGTGAGTATAATTTTCCTTTATGATCTTATCTACCTACTGCTGAATTAAACAGCCGATCGAGGACAAAGCCTAACATATATATATACAGCGGAGAAGCCATAATTATATTCACCAGGTCAAAATATTATGATAATATAAATAATTTGGCAAGAGTTTGGAGGCAGCGCCCCTAAACTAATTTTTTTAGATAATTTTATGTTTTTTGGCCGATTAAATATGTAAAACATGTATTTAATTAAAATATTATTAATATAACAAGTAATAACATTATATATATATATATACAACCCTTAATTATTTACCCCTAATACGGCTTTCTAATCACAAATTTATTAATAAATATTTAAATTTCTTATGTTATAAAAATAATATAAATTAGATTATTATTTATTTTTAAAATAAATTAAGAAAGTTAAAAAAAAATTTAATTTGACCTCGCATATTAAAAAATTTTATAAAATTTCAGTGGGGTCAATTTATTCATTACACTTAAATTTTTCTAAATTTATCATATATATAAATTTTTTTAGTAGGATGAATTGACCCCCATACCCTCCTAGCTAGGACCAATTAACACGTAGTTGATCTGATATATAGATTTTACATTAACGTACAGGTTTTGGAGACTATCACTACCAGTTGGGAATACAGCAGATCACCCCTTTGCAAACCCATTTGGCCCTGCTAGCCCGAATCTGGAGTCCATTAAGCTTGACCCAATATTGGTGATGGCGGGAGGCAATGAAGTAATGAAAGATAGGGTGGAGGATTATGCAAGGAGGTTGAAAGGGATTGGAAAGAAAGTTGATTATGTAGAGTTTGAAGGAAAACAACATGGTTTTTTCACAAACGACCCCTACTCGGACGTCTCGCTTGGATTGCTGCAACTCATCACAAATTTTATGCATCAAAATTCATTCTAGCTACCTACCCTACCTACCTACCTACCTCATTATTAATTAATTAATTTGTCTTTGGTTTAGCTTGGTTTGGTTTGTATGTTATACATATATATATATATATAGCAATTAGCCTTCATAAATATAAATACTTGGGACGGTTGGATTTATCTCAAATTTTAGACGACTCAAATAATTTATTAAGATGAGCGAAAAATTCAAAATCATTTGTATTTTGTATATATATATATATATATATATATATATATATATATATATATATACACACTATCCGGATATTAAAACACCACTTATCTAACATAACTTCATATATCTCCTTTAGAAAGCGTCTTAGGCGGATGATTGATTAAAATCGCTATAAGTTTAAATCCGTTGTTATATGTTTTTTCGCTATATATCAGTCTGTAGCTAAAAAGCTAAGACAATCTACATATATATAAATGACCAAATCAATCGTCGTCCTATTCCATCGCTAAAGGTAGGCATGCAAGATATGTTAAATAAAAGGTAAAACAAGATCTGAATGAGTATATATATATATATATATATATATATATATATCTTAAAATTTCACCATTTATTCAATCACTCGAAAAATCACCTTTTTAGCAGCCGGACTAACGATTGATTCGATCATACAACCGTAAATCATACTTATAAAGAACGGTATATGTTGTTCGTCGCTTAAAAGTATGTATTTACTATTGTATTTACCAAACGTCGTTGGGTCAAATCGCTAAAATGGGGGTGAGCCAATGAGATTAGATAAAGGGTGAAACTTAAGATCCGGATTTATATATATATATATATATATATATATATATATATATATATATATATATATATATATATAATCGATCAGTGATGGCTCCTTCTTTTCTTAAAATCGCGACTTTTTTTTTTTTTTTTTTTTTTAAAACAACTAAAAAAAGTTTAATATTTATAAATGGAATTTTTTCATAATCTGATATTTTAGGCGAGATTTGGATACCTATACCAAAAATATATATGTACAGTCTGCACAGTTTGCATGCACTGCTTTTGTTATAATGATTAAATCTCGCCTAAAACACTGTATTATGAAAAATTTCAGATTCCATAAAATATTAAACTTTTTTTTAGTTGTTTAAAAAAAAAAAAAAAAAAAAAAATATTTTAAAAAGAAGAAAAGCTCTTACAAAACTAGACTTATATATATATATATATATATATATATATATATATATATATATGTGGATGAGACTTAATTTTTTTGTTTATATATTTCACCCAAATTGTGTAATGTTGCTGCTACGGTAAAATTTTATGCTCATCAGTCTAAATGTTTTGAATTTGAGTAATTAGTGAAAAATAAATAAAATAAAGATTACCAGTACTACCATACAATTGACTAGTTGAGTAAATATTAAATGCTGAAAACTTTGTAAAAAGAATAAACACATGGCATACCTGCCGACACTTTCCATTCATTGGTAGCTAGTGTAGTAGTACCTTAATTCAAAATGCGCAGGACCACCCGCGCACATGCAGTGAAGAAAGAATCTTATCTTAATGGCATAATAGTAATATATTCCCGCTTGGGAAAAAAAACTGTGGAAATATGTTAACCCTAGAATCTAGATCCCCAATTGATATAAGAAAGACTCCAAAGCTTACACATAATAATCAAACACCATGGTTTCCTCTTCCTCTGTCAAAAGGCTTGGCAACTTGCTAACAAAAGAAGGAATGTTTTTGTGGGATGTGAGTGATCAAGTGCTCAGCTTCCAGACTGAGCTAACTCGTAATCACTCTCCCTCTGCAAGATTCAGATCCCAGATGTCTACTTTTGGTATGAGAGTTATAGGAAATAAAAACTACCGTTCAAAAGTTTTACACTCCAAAATTAACTTATCAAATGGTGGAACTTCCCGTTACAGGTATGTTTTTACTTTTTATGAATAAGAAATTCCACATTTTATTAAATAATTGAACATATATATTCAATTGATGTTGATTTTATGTAACATAGAAGATGATGATCTAAGGGCAAGAACTGTTTAAACACTAATTATATTTGAAAAATTAATAACTACATAGAGCTGTGGAATTATTGGGAGATGATCGACAGAAGTTGTAAACAAGTAGCACTAATTCAATTGCTTGCTTTTTTATAAAGTAAGATGTTTGTCTATTAAGATTATCTCCCGACCATCGGACTTCCTTCAGACAGAAGTCATGACAGAGTACTGTTTACTTCTCCAACTTACAATGATTTGAGTATATTAATTATTTTGCTCACCTCCTTTAGCGATAAACCGGACGACGATTCAGTCTGTCGCTAAAAACTAAGACGACGGTAAGGTGAGCAATGTATGTTAGATAAATAGTAAGCTTAAGAACCGGACTATATATATATATATATATATATATATATATATATATATATATATATATATATAAGAAGATCGAAGCGTTCTTTTATTAAAACTACGTCGTTTTGGAGACGCGGTGGAATTTTTGTAAATACAGTGCCACCGCGTCCCTTTAAAACGACGTAATTTTAATAAAAGAATGCTATTTAAGGAGAATGTTCTTGATCCTGACCGATATACGGTAAGGATCAAGAGCATTCTTTTATTAAAACTACGTCGTTTTGGAGGGACGCGGTGGAATTTTTGTAAATATAGTGTCACCGCGTCCTTCAAAACGACGTAATTTTAATAAAAGAATGTTATTTAAAAAAGAATACTATTTAAGAAAAATGCTCTTAATCCTGACCGTATATATATATATATATATATATATATATATATATATATATATATATATGACATGTTAGAAGAGATTTTATCATCGAATGCGTAGTTTGAGTGCACAATTCAAGTGAAACTAAAAATAAATAAATTAGAATATGCATATGGCTTAGAAATTGCTATGATGTTTATTAATTCACCTTTATTTTGCGGGTTCCAATATATAGTACCCTTGAAAATTACTTGCTACAAAGAAATCATATTCCAGTTGATTCAAACATATATATGATGGATATTGGTTTATTGTCTCAAATTAATCTATAGATTTTCAATGTTATGTTGTCACTTTCAAAATATAATTTTTTTTAATTTAAAAAAAAACTCTTGCCTTTTTTCATTTCCATGGTAGGTACTTAACGAAAGAGCCAGTACAGTACAGTCACGAGGGACTGATTGTGATCATACACTCTTTAATCTTTGTTTGTTTTTAAATTTAAATTTTGGATTATTAATTTAAGAATTATAAAATGACTTAGTAATCTTGGCATTATAATTATAATTCTGAGATTATAATCATATGATTAATAGTTTAGAATTATAATCTCATAGATT
The DNA here is from genome assembly GCA_020205605.1 of Panax ginseng. Classification (NCBI taxonomy): domain Eukaryota; kingdom Viridiplantae; phylum Streptophyta; class Magnoliopsida; order Apiales; family Araliaceae; genus Panax; species Panax ginseng. The sequence continues at coordinate 105,144,646 of CM035146.1, forward strand.
ATAATTATTATAAACAAACATAGTCCTAGAGTATAATTTAGGATCATAACTCTAATTATATTAAACAAAAATAGGTTTAAAAAAAACAGGGTTGTTGATGATAACAAACGGTGGTGACATAAGTTATTTTATATTTTAAATTTTCTATATAACATTAAGTCAATTGAAAGATATATCAGTAGCAACAGTACTGGACGAGATCACGAAATTATATACGTAGTAATAAGTATTTGAAAATCTTAACTATAACTATACGTCGTTAGTCGTTACTCTTTTCTCTTGCACAAGCGTTCAAACAATGTATCAGTTGTATATCTATTTTATTAGATGAGAGTAGAGAAAATATATAATTGTGTTTTTGAAGCTAAGGTATTCTTTAACTTCCTTTCACTATTTTATCATCTCTAAAATCCCTTCCATATATATTTCTCACCAACATTTTATAATTAAACTATCAATTTTCTTGTGAGTAGTTATGAAATCTTTTTTCCTATTTAACCTCACTAATTAAAATTAGTTTTCTGCTCCATATGTTCCAAATATAGGATAAAATAGAAAGATATAAAGATAATTTATTCTATATTATCTTAGTCATAATATTTTTTATTGAGTTAGTTGAGCTCACTCTTTTTCTCTTGGTTCCATTGTTTTTCTCAGGAGGCGAGAATATAGTCGGGACTAGTTGGGGAGTGGAGTAATGGTCCAAGATGGTCCGGCTGCTATCTTTTGGTTGGGCTGACTCATTATCGCGCAAAGTTTGTGAGAAATGAAATATTGGCGTATATCGGGTTTCAAACTTCTTAGAAACATCCGCGTCATTCTCTCCTCATTATCAATCAAGTGGGACGCAAACCGGGACAACTCAGCAAACTTAGCTTCGTACTGTGACACGGTCATATTGTTCTGCTTCAACTTGATGAACTCTACCTCTTTCATGTGACAAATACTTTCAGGAAAGTACTTGTCGTTGAACAGTTCTTGGAACTTCTCCCAAGACATTTTGAGTGCGGTAGGATGAGTACGCTTTATTGATTCCCACCAGTAATTTGCCTCTCCTCGCAACATAAAGGTGGCAAAGGAAATCTTTTGCTCCTCGGAGCATCCCAAGACATCAAATATCTTGGTGATCTGTTTTATCCACGTCTCCGCCTTAAGTGGTTTTGACTCTCCAATAAACTCTGATGGTCCCAGCTCCTTGAACTGCTTAGCGGTGATCGTCCGAGAGTTGTCAGTATTTTCACCTGCATTTTGGACAGGAGTCTCTCTTACCTAATGTCGCACGAATTGCAGAAAGCTCCTAAATATTTCGCCGTTTGCCATTTGGTCGGTATTGTTGTTCACATGAGGATTATTACCTTCCTGATGCACATTATCCTGGGTGTTGATCTGTGGTGACTCAATGGTCTCCTGTGCTCCATTGTTATTCTCAACATTCTCGGATGCCATTTTCAAATACTGTCACAAAATAAGTGTTAATTGACATGTCACATATTATCCCTATACTCTGACCGACCAATTAAATACCAAATAAACTTAGGTAGATCATACTAGCGAAGAAATTTCCCGTCTCTCCCCTCCTAGTTTTTGTCTCATATCTCAGCCAGGAATCATATCCCTAAGCTTTGATATTAACTGCGACGCTTTAAAAATAGGTATCATACATCACCCATCTTGAAAAATCAAATACATTGTGTACAAAATTCAATTACAATTGATTAATACAACTCACGTGTAAAATACGACAAAACATAAATGAGAGATTTAATACTGAATATTGTTTTCTGGCGATTATTCAACTCAAATGGAGTCCTCGATCATTTATTATCACACTATTTCATAGAATAGTGATGACTACTAATCTTATCATCCGGATCGTCATTCCGCTTTCGATTGATCTACATTCGTTCTCATTTCCGTTAGAGAACAATGAAATCAAAAAGCCGTGAACTCAATTCAAATTTAAAGTAAGAAATATTATGACTAAGATAATGCGAGAATAATTTATCATTAGCGCAACAAATGGTGTTAAACTAATAAAATATAACAAACATCAAGTTTAAGCTGCAATGAATGTTAAGATACATTGTTAGAAGAGTCAAGAGAAGCGTAAAATCTAATATCTTTTATGATTTAAAAGGTTTTTATCACTTTTATCGATACATCACTTTTAATAAATAATCTACATCATTGAATCAATCACTTTTTACTACTGGTAGGGATATTCTTTTAAGTATCACGACCACAAATTATTCAATGCTTCTGGGCTGGGGATATTCGTGTATTCATCAATGGTAATGATCATATCAACAATCGTCCATCATGATGCTTATTGTAGCCAATGAGACTTTTTTACCACATCATTTATAACATTACGGTTATGATTATCTGAATAATCTGCTCATTATAAATATCTGAGTCCATCTACGCATCACTGAAACGTATGACTTTCAACATAATATAAACATGGCGATGATGATGTGATGATATAAAATTGATAAAACAAGTTCAATGATAAATTTTAAAGATTTATAATTTAATTTATCCGTAAATCAATAACGTCCAAATTATCAACACGATCTTCTTTGTGGAGTAAAATTCGAGAATTATATTGTACCAAAATAATTTAAACCGAAAATGAATCAATTTTTATCATGGATAGTCTGCAAGGGTGAATAATCTTTCGGTGAATAGTACTTGAATGAATAAGACATATCTAATAAGAATCCAAGTGAATAAGACTTTCTGGTATGAAAAAATTAAAACTTATCTAGAATGTTCTAATAATATTTTCATGAAAAAATCTTTGGATGAAACGCTTGAATATCGAGGATATTCTACTAATATCATGAAAGATAGAAATAAGAAAACTTAACAAAATGAGTATATAATTGAAATAAAGCGAAATAATATTACTTACATACTACGTAGTATGGAAGAAAATATTATTTCAATGAATATCGAACAAAAATAACATCCCTCACTTCGAAAAGAAGAGTATTCCAACCCAGATAATGAATATTCTCAAGAAAACTTTCTTGCTTTCTACAACAAAACTTTCTAAAACTACTAAAAAAATACTCGATAAAATAGAAGAAGAATTATACGATTACGGTGTGATTTTCAATTCTAATTAAACATTCTATTTATAGGAGAATAGATGTATAGTATTTAGAAATTTTTATTCACTAATAACAGATTATGCAATTCACGAGATGAAGGTTTTGAAAAATCACGGATGCCAATTCCAAGCAATCATCCAATAAAACAAAAAAATATAATACTTATATATATATATATATATATATATATATATATATATATACACCATTTTGATTTTTCTCTCACCTGTGACTAACATCATTCCCCACCCCCAAACTGTCACTTTCATCATATATATATATATATATATATATATATATATATATATATATATATATATATATATATATATAAAAAAAATGAGATAACTTTCTCCTTATTATTTTGAAAAATTAGTAAGTGGAAATCCAAATAATACACAAAAATTACATCAAATACTTCATAAAAATTACCCCAATATTTTTAACAACATTTATCATCTTTATTATAATTCGCAATATTTAACAATCAGGTGGTCGTTCCTAGGAAAGAGGGAGTTTTCCAATAAGGATTTCTCCCTATTGGGACGCCAATTAGTTGATCAAATCTCTCCTCGATGAACTTACAGAGGCATTGTCGATATTGCAAATAATAATATTAATAACCGCCATCTCAATTATTGATTTAATAATATATAAAATATCGACAATAATTGAATCAAATAACGTGAGATATTATCGCAACAATTCTTGTGGCGAATAATTGAACAAAATTGAGTGACTTCTCACGTAAGCGTCAATAATCAATACGATTGTGCTTCTTATGCAACCAATGCCAGACATCTTGTCTCTTTTAACACCGAGTGTTTCAATAGTTAACGGTAAAACTTTCGCCGTTATTTTTATTAAAAGATATTTTTGTCGTTTTCTCAATCTAACAATAATTTCGTTGTGGGATCCACCAATGATTGTGCCGTCGTAAGAATATTCTATGTTAAAACGAATATTTCCCAACCAATCGAATATTATATAACAACTTGCGTATTTTGCAAAATTTATAAATATTACCCACAACTATAACATTATATCAAATTCACTCCATAATATTCAAAAATGATATTTTTAGAAAATTCATCTTTATTCATAAAAGTTGGGGTCATACACATACTATAGAGTATGGAAGAAAATAATATTTTTTACGAATATTGAACAAAAATAATATCTCTTACGAATATTGAACAAAAATAATATCTCTTATCTTAAAATGAGAGTAATTTTGACTAGTTTTTACCATCAAATCTCTCATCAATGTAAAGTTAAATCTTCTAGATCCAAGCTCAAGGGGGAGGATTTCACCATTGCCAAGGTGAAAGATTCAATCTTTATGTATATTTAATGTAGATCTAATGGATCTAGCATAGATCTGTTTTGTTGCGAAAGATCCAATCTTTATGTAGATTCAATGTTGATCCAATATAGATCTAGTATATATTTTATTTATTTTGGCGAAAGATTCAATTTTTATATTGAATTGATATAGATCTAGTAGATCTTGTTCATTTTATACGTTGTATGTTGTGCTTGGATTTGGTTTATTGTTCGATTAATATTGTGTTGAGGCTCTCCCTACATTCTAGATTTATATCTAGGGTGTGGGGACCCTCTTTATAGGATTATAGATGGTTAGAGAGGATTTCTTACGGTTAAAATCTCCTCATATTCATCGGATGATATCTACAAGTCAATTTATAGCTTTAGAGTCAGATTCAGCCTATTTTACCGATTATTTTGTGTGTGGGTTGTTAAAGTTCAAATCTTTTTTTCAAATTTAGATTAGATCTAGTTTGGATCTGGCTTATTATCAGTTTCAAAGTTAAAAACTTTAACCTGCTATATTCGACACAAATCTAGTACGGATCTATTTTTTTTCATTGTTTTTATGTTGATATTGGTTTATCCCGAAAAATCATATATATATTCATATCTAGTGATGAGGGGATCCCACTTTCTAGTTGTCAAGGGATTCTATTAATTGAATCGCCTAATAGCCAATTTGGGATATATTCTCGATTTTATCCCGATTATGACATTGTATAGATCTAAGGGATATTAGATCTACAGATTTATTTCTTAGATTCTAATTAAGTCCCTTTGATAGATCTCATCAGTACATATAGTCCCTCGTGATGTTGTCTTCGTTTGTGTGATCTACGAGATAAGGTCTGTATGAGTCGTTTCCTAGATTCTCTTTTGATTTTAAATTTCGATCGATGTATTATTTATCGCAATGTGAGCCTAAGAATATTAGAGTCAAGATCCATGAATCGGATCTTAACTAAATTATCATTATGGACGAAGTTCAATTGTAAAAGTTAATGTTCAATCATTTGTACATGTAAATTTGGGACTTAAAACGATATCTCAAGGGTTCCATCCCACGAAAATCGAATTTAAGACCCGTAATAGAGAAGATATTGTTGTGAGTGTTCAGGGCTATTGAGATGGCTTTCATGCCCATGGATGGCCCTGATCCCATGTCGATGCTTGATTTAATTCGTTTATCACCAAAAACGATTTTCAAACAAAACGATAAAGATATTTTAAAATTACGAAATCGATCCGGGTTATTAGAACAAACTCAGGATAAAAATCGAAAGTAATGAAGGATCTCAATTCCTATTTGACATAGGGTTTAAAAATCAAGTTTTTAAAAATATCACCCCAAAAGGTTTTTTATTAAAAGTTAAAGCTAAAAGTAACTTTTTCTTCGAATTGAATCCTTTGTGCATATATAGGCTCAAAAAGGATTGGAATTACTTTCAATAATGCACTTAACATGATTTCGATTCAATGCTAAATATCCCAGGTTTTTAAATTATACACACACACACTTCAATTTAGGAGGGTAGAGATAACATCTTCCCCTCGCTTAAGCAAACCCTTGAACTCTATAAATCTCGATTAATCCAGACCAATTTTAAAATCTTGAAAATCTGAATGAGTTGGTACATCCATTTAAATCTTTACTAACTGACGGCTCTATCTAATTGGCACATCATTAAAATCAACGCTTCAAAATCCGGTCAACATTCATGTTTGTATTTTTCTAAAATATGACCCTTTAAATAATTAAAAAGATAGAAATCTTTAAAAAGTCTAGAAACTAGGAAAAATTTCTCGGTGTCGACATCAATTTGTGTACGTATATTAATTTATTTTTTGATGAAAATATCAATTTTCATCCGTGTGTAAACAAACCATGATATGCAAAGAGAAGAGATTTAGGAGTCAAATTAATATGGTTCTTATATATTTTATGATGGAGATACTATCTAGTTATTATCCAAAAGATGTGTATATATATTAATTAAGTACTCTCCATCCATCTCATAATATTAATTCTTAGGAATAAGTTTTTCCCCATTTAATGAGTGTAATGAAGCCGCGCCTAAATAGTGAAAAATAAATGCGTTTAATTATAAACTCACATGCTCTGTTTTTTTTTCCTTTCTATATTTTTGGAAGTTACCTTAATGTATGCATGAGCTAATATATTGCCAAAAGCATGCATGCATGCATGCATGTTTAATTGGAAGGAATTGAAAGACTCGCATTACCAAATGGCGCTACTGGAGACCACCCTCTGACGAGTTAACACCTTCGGACCAACCAGCCCGAGGCTGGAAAATGTGGGGCTTGACCCCATCCTGGTGCTGGTAGATGGTGGTGAAATTCTTAAAGACAGGCCAGGTGGAATTAAAGACTTTGTTAATATGTTATACAAATTAGGAAAGAAGGGTGATTATGTTGAGTTTGAAGAAAAGGACTAAGGAGCATGTATAATTCATTATATATTCAAGTTATTACAAGCTTCATCTCTCTAAACTACGTACGGCCACTTGGACTCGATCCACTCTCAATTAATTTCCCATTTTAATTTGCTCAATCAAGATCGATATATATATATATATATATCTGATCAATCTCTTAGTTTTCACTTTATCTAACATACCAGCATATCCCTTTAGCGACAAACCCAGACAACGATTCGATCCGTCGCTATATGTTGTCCGTCATTAAAAGCTAAAACGATTTGCTCTATATATATGACAGATCAATCGTCGCCAAATTTTGGCCCGTCGCTAAAGAAGGGTATGCAAGTTATGTTAAATAAGTGATGAAATTTTAAGATCCCGATCAGATATATATATATCTGCTAATGATCGGTCCCAAATCCGGACTGATCAAATCCGAACCAAGCTTCTTTTTTTTTAAAACAACTAAAAAAAATGGTTTAATATTTTATGGAACTGAAATTTTTCCATAATACAATGTTTTTGGTGTGATTTGGATACCTATATCAAAAAATGTATGTACAGTCTGCACATGTATTATATACCATAATATAATATTTTTGGCGTGATTTGTATGTACATTGTATTATATACCATAATACAATATTTTGGGCGTGATTTGGATACATTATACGACTTTTAAATTGGCCCATCCGTCCGTTAAAGAAGAAGGTATAAATTATGTTAAATAAGGGTTGAGCTTAAGATTCTGGATGAGTGTATTGTGTGTGTGTGTGTGTATATATATATATATATATATATATATATATATATATATATAGGAAAAATCCTGTCCGGGAGTCCGGACAGTGTTAAATTGGGGTTTTTTTTTAAATAACTAAATTTTTTTTTAATATTTTATGGAACTTGACTTTTTACATAATACAGTGTTTTGGGTGTGATTTAGATACATATAAAAAAATATATATGTACAGACATGTTTTGTTATATGTATCCAAATCACACCCAAAATACTGTATTATGTTAAAATTTCAGTTCCATAAAATATTAAATTATTTTTTAAATTGTTTTTAAAAAAAAAGCAAAAAAAAATTCGCATCCGGATAGGAACCGGACCCTTATATATATATATATATAATCTTGGATAAATACTTTTTTAAAATATATATATCAAGAATGTGTGCATGACCTAGCTGCCTCATGCTTTTATTTCCCACAAATTGAATTGAATACAGTTATAAAAAAAATAATAAGATTAATCGGTAAGGATCAAGAGCATTCTTCTTAAATAGCATTCCTCCTTAAATAGCATTCTTTTATTAAAATTACGTCGTTTTGGAGGACGCGGTGACATTTTGTAAATACAATGCCACCGCGTATTTATAAAAATGTCACCGCGCGTCCAAAAAAAGCGTAGTTTTAATAAAAGAATGATATTTAAGGAGGAATGCTATTTAAGAAGAATGCTCTTGATCCTTACCGTAAGATTAATGTCCAAGCAATATACAAGTTACTGATTTCACGATAATTTTACCAATCAAGCTTAATTTTTTTGTTAATATATATATATATATTCGACTGAAATTTTAATATTATTGCCTTAGATAAGAATATTATTGAATCCTAAGATTTCATGCACCCAAGTCTTATGATCAGTAATTTTTTTTATCATTGAGTAATGATGGGCTTGATAATCAAGCTTAATTTGTCGTGTAAAACAATTTAAGAGAAAATTCGACTTTTTCCCAAAAATGAATGGTTTATTAGCTTTAATTTCATTCGACTTTTTTGTTTTTTTAGTTTGATTCACGTCAATTTAATTTGTATTTCTTTGTTATTATGAAATTTTCTGGTCACTTTATTGTGAAACTTTTTTATCTCTTTATTATGTGAATTTTATTCCTAATTTAGTAATATATTGTAAATGACTTTTATTATGAAATAATTTGTATGAAAACAATCCCACCCCTCTATGGCATGAATTAACTAACAATAGTAAGTAGTAACCGCAATACCATGCGGCATTGCGGCCTGCGGGATAGTTTTGCAAATTGCGTCTCTAGTCCCTCAGAACTGCTAAAATTATGTTTACACCCCATTAAACTTATATATAGTATATAAGTAAAGTAAATAGAAATAGAAAATAAATGAAGTAGTCCATATTCCTAACAGAACAGGTTCAGTTAGGAGTAGTTGATTCCAGTACTCTGTGAAGAGATTTATAAGAAGAAAGAAGGAAGGGGCTTTTGATTGTTGGAACGTTGCAGAGAGATTTTCCAAAGGGTGGAGACTACCTGAAACAGTCACCGGGGAACCATCACAATTCGGAATTTATATCCTCATCTTAACCTCCAAAGGTAGATTCTTGTCAGATCTAACCTTAACTACATGGGGCTTTTTCATTATGGAGTTAATTGCTCTAGGGTTCTTTCTTCAGTGATTTCGGTTCGATTTTAAGAACTGAATTTCTTGTATTTACTTTTTTCCAATTATATTTTACTCTTTGAAATGTAGTATTGAAAAAAATTATGTGCAAGTGCTTCAAATGCAAACCTTAATATTCAGATAATTGCAAATATAAAAAGTATGACTTTCTTTTTCTGGACAGAGCGAGTATGTTATTGTCAAATACATTGCCATACCAGTTTGACATATACGTAATTTACTAATACCTGGGCTTATTATTTAGGCTCTAAAAGCACTCATCGTGCATTGTATAATTGAGTAGGAAATATGGTATGGGAAGTGGAAAAGTGATTGAATTGTGAAATCTGTGTAAAGGGAAATGATAAATTTATTGAATTTCTAGCTAAATACGTAAGAGACAGCGGTTCAAGAAATTTTGTTAAATATGGTCAGTTTAAACATCAACTTTGCCACCTATGGGGAAGAAATAAAGAAATAGATGAGTTCGTGATGAGGAACCATGTGGAACCAGCTGTTATGATACAATGATATAATGGGTGCCATGGCATCATAATTCATAAATGATGAATGGGTCAAAGGTCCAAGTATTTATTGGTGATAAACGTAAAGAAGAGAGAACAATCGCTGATAGCAATTGAGAATTATATAAATAAGCAAACATGGCAATTAGTTATAGCCTTGACTATGGTTCTTTTTCTTTTTTTAAAAAATATATGTATACCATAATATTTCTTAAATTGTCTTTGTTACTGTGGAACTTCTCTTTCTCAGGAGTATGTCAACCCCTGCAACTATGTTAAATAGTTGCGAGGGTGGTGGATTTGTTCAGCTGCCTTCCATCGGTACTTCTGGTGCTCCTCTTCCTGCAAATAATACAACAAGCAGGAAAAGTGCTGCAGGAAGTCAAGGGACTAGAAAAAGGTCTCGTGCAACCACTAGTTTGCCTAAACCTGACGGAGTACCTGATACCGATGAGGCCAATGCTAAGGCTTCAAGACCAAGGAGGAGAAACACCTCTAAAAAGGTTTTTGAGAATGACTTGACACCTAAAGAAAGGGCCATCCCTGACACACCACTTCTCCATAATTTAGGGAAGCACCCCTCAGTTTATGCTAGAGCTGGACGGGTATGACTTGATTCAATACTATTTACTGAAATTTTTTCTGATCAATCATTTTGTTTTTTTGAAGTTAATACTCAACAATTGTTGTGATTTTACAGGGAGCCCTTACACAGAATCTCAACTTTTCGAGGTGCTTTGGCCTACTGCATTAGGATTGTATCGTCAAGCAAATGATCAGTACAAGGCACTTTTTATTGCAGCAGGGTTTGGAGATTTTCTCAAGATTGATGCAATGCACCTTCCACTAGCATACCTTGTGGCTTTGATGGAGAGGTGGTTTAGCGAGACAAACACCCTTCACTTACCCTGCTGTGAGATAGGTCCCACACCTGTAGATTGGACTATGATTACTGGATTACGTTTTAAAGGTCAATGTATAAGATTGAACCCGAAGTATCAGAGGACTAGAGCACTGGAACTTCTCGGAGCTGGACCAGAAGCTATCACCGAGGGAAAGATCCGCTTGAGTAGTATTACACCTACTATGGAAGAGGTGAAGGCCGCCCCAGCAACTGATGAAGCAAAGGGGATAATATTTCGCCGATTGTTCCTCTATGTCGTCGGTAGTTGCTTCTTTAGCAACAACCGATCTGTGATTAACTATGAGCTTGTCCAATTTCTGGAGCAAATAGATGATGTGGGATGTTATGATTGGGGATCAATCACATATGCAGCCTTTCTTGCTGGGATGAGAAGAAAGGTCACTGGAGAGATAGGAGCTTTTACAGGATTCTGGCCATTTCTTCTGGTAACTTTACATTTGCCTTTTATTTTGTATAATATTGTTTTTTATTAACTTGTTATTCTTTGTCATTTTCATTTTTTGATTCTTGTTATAGTTCTGGGCTTTTGAGTATTTGGATATCTCTCGTCCAAATGATGTGAAGGGGGATGTCTTTCCACGGGCAATTCGCTGGAGTTGTCCACGAAGTCTTGGCTCTGCTGACTTCTCAGAATTTGTTGCCACCCGCTGTCAATTGGACTATGTTGACGAGGGCCCAAGTTGGTGGTCATTTCATTTGCATTAGGTGCTTTACTCTAAGTCTCTAGTAGAATTCTCTCAATGCTCTTTCTATTTTGTCAGGTGACCTGGCAGCCTTACTTGGCCAGTGCAGAATTTGGTTCACATGCCATTGAGCCCGAAATTGTTCTTGCCAAGAAGAGAGTGCCATTTGAGAGCGTTGACACCTGGGAGTACTATCTTGGGGAGAGGTGTCGACGCCAATTGGGTTTCCCTTGTAGAGTGCCTAGTCCACCTCCAGAGAAGATGCATGGCACCGATGAGCTAATCCCTGAGGATGAAATAGGTGTTGGGAGATCAGCGGACAGGCTTGTGATGGATGAGTCGGTAGAATATGCCTCATGGTTTGCAGCTCATTCTATTGGGAGAATCGTTGATGTGAGTCGATTTCTTGGTGGACTGTCAATTGGGGGAAAGGTCTTACACCACTGGATGGTGAGTTCTTCCAGATTAGCTTCGTATCATTCAAGTCTCCTTTGAATGTGTATATTATCCTTTTTCATGCTACCTTTAGGCGACCCACCGACCGGACATGATTCTTATTCCTCAATCCGAATATAAGGAGATAGAAGAGGCTCGTGATGCTGCTATTGCTGAGTGCTCTAAGCTTAGAGAGAAGTTGGCAAGTTCTCATTCTGCTATTTCTGATTGCTCAAAGCTACAAGAGAAGTTGGTAGGTTCTCATTCTTTCTCTAAGATTAGCTTGTATATGTTTTCACCATTTTGCTTCTTTGTAGTCTGAAGTCAGAGGAGATCCGAGCAAGAATTTGCCATATGTAGGAGGCTCAAGCTGATGAAAATCCATCTGTTCGGAACGATGTTAGTGATCTGTGTGTTTTGATGATTCAATTGCTTCTATCTCATTCTTTTGCTTAAAAAAATTGCTTCTATCTCATGCTTTGTTACTATTTCTGAATGAGTTGCCCAATTATGATGGATTTCAGAGTACATGCGTGTATCTCTCATTCGGCTCGGGGTGATGCTGCAAGCTGCAACTCACAAATAATGGGTTAGGTTGAAGTCCAAGCAAGGCCCTGCTAAGTGTCGACACTTTCTGCCCAACCAGTGTCTCACATTATCAAGAAAGTGATTCTTTACTCAAGTGTGCAAACTTTGTTTGGTCTTAACAAGGATTATGGTATGTTTCTAGCAAGGACTGTACTAAAGCACATGCCTGATGTATGCGAAGTTGGACCATGGAAGTTCTATTGTGAGTTTGGTTATAAGCATGATAGAATGGGAATTTATTTATTTTTTTCACAAGCTCCTATCCGAGCCGAGGATATATATAGAGAAACTGAAACTGCATATGAAAATAATTTATGGAGACGCTTTTCAGAGGTTCATCATAGAAGAGGCTAGAATCTGTTACTTGGGGATAGATATGCATGGTTGAAACATGTCTAGTCAATACACCATCCGAGGGATTCGGATTCCATGAAGGGTGTCGCACCCTTGTCCATGTGTAAGTTCATAGCTTTACAACGGGGTGTTATATGATCTTTTGTTATTGCAAATGCAACAAAAAGTTGTGAACTTGCATGTGGTCAAAGGGTTCATGGAATCCAAATCCCCATCCAAGACAGAGAAAGTGAATGCTAAACAGTTAGGGCAGAGTCCAAGTGATGAAGGCAGAAGATGAATAGTTAGGACAAATGAACAAACTCTACTCTGCAATTCAGGCTCGAAAGTAAGAAATGGATTACACTATTATGCTGTATGTCGTACGACTTTGTTAGCTTGAGTATTCCTTTTCCTATCTTTATATCCTCTTTAGGTTGATTTCATTAAGGTTTGATGGTTGAAAATTTGACAGATCAAACGTGGTATTCCGCAAATTTACAGTGGAGTCAAAATCCTGTCCAGGAAATGTAGCAGAATTTAATGTTTAGGATGGATTAATTTGCTTATGCTGCAAATGCAGGTTTCTAGAACCATGTTTTTTAAAAAATACGTTTGCTTCTGGTACAAATACTGGGGAATAAATATACTTGTATTATTATGCGTGAAGTGCTTTTTCTAGATCCAATCTCCTGGTCTTTCATTCGTTATTTGAATTTTTGTCGTAATATATGCTTAATATTAATCCCTCAATTTCTTTATAAGTTATGTCTAAATTGATGCTATTTTTAATTAACTAAATTGGGCACCAAAAAAACACGATCTTGTCTTTATAAAATTCATTGTAAAGTTACAATGAGAAAGAACAGAGGAAAAATTATTTCATTAGAGTAAATTAATTAAAAGGCTGAGAAATAAAGAAATTTAAGTATTGTATAGGGATGATATTGAAACTAAGAAATTAATTCTCCTACGAATTTTATCAAGTACAAATAAAAAGGAAAAAATCTCTAAATTAGACCATTAAAAAGGAACCGAGGGAGTACATATTATCAACAATCAACAATCATTTCATTTGTACTTTTGTGCACGATATAAATATTCAATAACAGAGAGAACTGAAATAAAGAAGAGCAGCATAAAGGAGCCTGAGTTCTGCCTGCATCAAATCAAAGTAGTTTAATAAGAAAAAGAATATGAACTACATATTTGATTGGGCAGCAATACATGAATTTGTAATATGAACTACATACTCGGAGCTAATATCAGACGAATCATATGAGTACGCATGCCTACAGATCTAAACCGTATCCAAAACATTTCAATCTCAACAAATGAAGTAAAAGAACACTGCACAACATACACCAAACACCCAATTTTTTCAACCAATTTGGAAACCGAATGCAAAACCTAAAGGTAAGAACAGCCTGATTGACATCCACTCGGTGTTCACGTAAATGAGCAGAAGCTGTGGATGGATACGGAAGGCTGAGAATAGATATCACACTTGCGTACTTGAAAGACATCTCCACTGCCCTATGCGAGGTCCCTTGTCTAAAAGCATTAGCAATCCCACATTATTGGGTGACATCCCAGACATGTACCTGGAAATAATGTTACGCAATACATAACATTAGATGAAACAGGTTGAGGTTGAAACCAATCTAGACAATGAACTTGCTACTGCTGCGAATTAAGACCAGACCAGATAAAAAAACTTTTGATCTATACAACTATTATATTAATCACTTGTAATCTTATTATATCAAATGAAGTTCACCACGTTATGAAATATAAATTATAAAAACATAATCCGATTTGTTCCAACATGACTTGTCTTTCTGTTTTTTGACAGAGTTTTCACCATGTGTATTTTCAAAATACTTCTTTTTTCCAATCTGAGGACTGCATTTTGCCATTGCTCTCAAATTCCAGATATCAAAATCTTCGACTTTCAAAAAGCTCCAAATATCGAACAAGTGAACTGAAACTACATTGATATCTTGGAAGGCAACATGAATGTCAAAGTGAATTTTAAAGCTGTATCACCAAAGACCTATTTCTGTAATTGTGTATTATGTGCAAGATCACAAAAAACATTGATACACTCAGAATCCTAGTTATTAAAGGAATGTATTTATTAGCTGTCACTAAAAAAACTGAAGACAAAAGTACAATAAATGAGTCGGTAAATTGTAAATAACAGCATTGGGGTGGGGTGGGGTGGGGTGGGGTGGACAACCAACCGCTAGCTATAATACAAGAAAATTAAACATCACCAACTCAAGCGTTAATATACTTACTTGCTTCGACGTGCTTTCTTTCTCCAGAAAACAAATGACGTGACCCACTGAACACAAAACAGAAAGTATTTGTCAAAAAAAAAGTAAAAATAAAATGGGCCAGGATGCTTGAACAATAGAAACATAAAAGTGAGCTAATGGCACTTCCTTATAGTTAACAATGAACACATACATCACAAACAATACTGAAGAAAGAACCCATACTATTTGATCAAATGCAAAGATTTTAAAATTTGATTGTGTGAATATGGCCCTAAAAAGATAATTACTTCTAACATGTTGAAGTCTTACTATTATCTCCAACCAATAACTTAAGGTTGAGACAAAAGAAAAAAAGGTAGAACAAAAGACAATACCCAACTCTAAAAAAAAACATTATGTGTGCGAGCGACTAAAACATATTAATTGGATTAAGAACTAATGCACAAACTATGAATATAGTGTCAAAACGGGGGACGAATAGAATGGAAAAGACAAAAGTTGCAAATGCGGCAGGAATCATAAGACAGTACCTTGAATATTGACATGAAGGAGGAGCTCCCAACAGATGGCTTCCTGACTGGCAGTTTTTTTGCAGGCGACACTTCATTACACAGTTGTTGAGCTATCTCCTTCAATAATACCAGTTGTGCCTTATCAGTCCGCATAGATATGAGTGCCTGCCTCATAGATTCTTTATCAGCCTCAAGTGCCTGAAGTCTCTTATACAGATTCTTGATCTCCGGATCCCCTGCATCTGCCATATTCAGCGACTCCCTTGGTGTGCTCATATAATCTTCACATATTCCAATAGAAGCCTTTGGCTCCATAACACCATTATACGATACCCCATTATGAACAGAATCGATTGTATAAACTCTATCACTCATGTCATCTCCAACTTCGGAAGCGTTATCCACTTTTTTCAAATTAGAAAATTCATCGGAATGTATGCAATCCATCTTCTTAGCACTGTCTATCTTTGGAGAATCACCAGCAGTAACTGAATCTGTCTCTTTAACCATCGCAAAATTTGAAATTGAACTATCAGTGGAAAACCTCCTAAAATGTCTATACCTCCTAGGAGAATGGCCAACTATCACCTTTTCAAGCATGTTCTTGGTACCAAAGAAATCCACATCAGGCTGACTTTGTCTAGGACTTTGCTCCAATTGGTTGATCCGGTTTTCCAGATCCTTCAAATGATCCAGAGATCGTGGCGTCTCACCAAATGCGTACTTCTCCACATCAACTGCATCATTGTCGACTTCATAGGGAGCTTGATTCTCGTTCAAATTGCACCTAAGAGGAGGGTAGTCATAGGTGGGAATTTCATATGGAGGATCCACGTTTTCCACCATGCTGTTATTTCGGGTAATGCCACCTTTTTCTCCATCTGCCTCAGCCTCTGTAAGCCCGTAACTCATCATCCGATGTTTATACGCCTGCACCTCACAGGTGAGGGATTGAATGGTTTGCTCTCTCTTATACAACAAGTCCTCCAATGCCAAAATCTCTTGCCCGTCATGGGCCATCTTTTCCTCAGCAAAACGTTTGAACTGGCGGGACTCCATCTGAATCTCAGCCTTCTCCCTCTGTAACCTCAAAATCATTGACATTGCCTCATTGGCAGCTGATGATGATGCATTTCTCTCCTCATCCAATTCAATACTAAGATCCTGTATGGTCAGTTGTTGGCTGGCAACCATTTCACGCAGCGCAGCGCATTCATTTGCAATTTCAACTTTTGCAACCTGAGAAATATTGAGACCAGGTATGACAAACCTGGTCCCTTCCTCAAATTCATGGTATTTTCGCTTCACAGCACGGAGATAAGTTCCAGAATAAGACCGGCTCATCACTGAACAACACTCGCAATCGCAACATTTGACCAAACTGGTCGAAGGAGGTGTGTCTTCAGAATCCATAGAGAAATTTGCATAGATATGCAATCAAAACCACCAAGAAACCAACAATATGTACAATAATATCCTATATACAGGAGCTCCCAAATCCTCCCCCTTGAAAAATAGGTCTTTACAAATTCTTCAAACGAAAAAATGTAATTAACGCTTCCTCAATCTCAGCAAACAATAAATCCACTCTCAGATCAAAAAATCAGAAACGCACTCCTGCAATAATAAAAAAAAAATCATAAACACAAAACCAAAAAAACAACAAAGCAATAAATTACATCAAGTCTCAACATAAATGCACCACACGTAATTGCACATGCGTAGAGGTTTGAAAATTAAGATTATAGTATTACCTTGAAGGAGCTTACCAGATATCCATGGTATTAAAGGAGCTCAAGAAGGAGTTGAATTTTCCCGGGAAAGCATTTTCTCGGGAAATTATGGGATGATCTGAAGAGAGAGAAAGATAAGGCGGGGCTTCCCCTGTGTTTGGAGATTGTCGTAAGCGAGAGAAAAGTGGAAGTAATTGACGGGAGAAACCAAGAGAGAATTTTAAACCCTAGATTTTGTGTTTTATATTCTTCTTGCAAACGAAATTTAGAGAGAGAAAATGGTTCAAAAACGGTTGAGAGAGAGAGAAAGAAAGAGGCTCCGGAAAAGCGGACGCCTAAAACACCGGGAGTTGGTAATCATTTGTTTGGTTATAATTTTGTCATCCTATTTTTCAAAAAGAAAAGTAAAAAAATATATATATATATATATATATATATATTTTATCAAAATAATTTAAAAAAAATGAACTTTTATGGATGATATTATTATTATTATTAGCAAAAATAGTGAAAATTTATTGGTAATGTTTTTTGGACAATGGACTAAATATAGTGCTTTTCTCTTGATTATTATTCATTCATTTAACCAAAAATGTAAATATAGTCTTGATTTATTTTTTCTAGTTTAGAGCTATAAAATGGAAAGGTAAACGAAATATCTATTTTAGAATTTAGAACAAAAAACAGAGGAGGATCATAATTGTATTCTTTATTTATATGGGAATGAATAGTCCAAAATGGTAGGAACTTAATTGCATAAGTGGTGAGATGGAGTTTTCACTAATTTTTCTAATTGATTTCCAATATATTCATGACCCATCAACTTATGATGCTTTAAAAGCAACCTAACTTTACTTACTTGGTATATCTATCTCTAAATTCCATGCATATAGTAATATACACGTACGTACCTATATATTTATATAAAGGAGTTTTAGAAAGTAACAATTCGTACGTACCAACATTCAAATCTAAAGATGATAATGAATTATGTATGTAGAAATGTAATTATATCAATTTTATATATACTCCCTCCCGACTTTTAGATGTTAAATTTTCTGTTTTCAAATTTCGTCTCTATAAATACATAGTATTTATTATTGTGGTGATAAAATCTATAAGACTTTGGTATTTGATTAAACACTTTTACTTTTATGATTGGATTGGAGCTAGCAATAATCACTTGTCCCCTTCACTTTTACTTTTATTAGAAAATGCTTATTATTCCTGTCTGTATATCATCGGTAACCTTTAAAAAAATCTACGCTTCTCATAAATTATTTAAACCACGTCAATTATATTTAAATTGATCTTTAAAAAATCAATTTTAGTATTATGTATATTCCAATTGTGTTAGTTGTTACATTTTCATTGGCTGGAAAAGAAAAGGTCGCTCCTTTTTTCTTTTAGAAAAACTCTCTGTAATGGTTATGGTGTGATGGGGGTTAAAATAAAAATAGGTAACAAAAGAAATCTGATACAAATACTTGGGGTCCAAACTCAATTTTTGTAAAACTCCAAGGTCAGTTTGTAATTTAGAGATTTTTTTTATTAGGTTCAACACATCTTTGCGGCTCAAAATACTACGCTTCCTTCCTCCTTAGCTGCTAGTGCTAGGCCGCTCGCGTATTACCGGCCTTGCTACAATGCCATGGTGCAAGAACTTACTGCTTCGACCAGAAAGAGAAATAGAAGAATTAGTAATTCAAGAAATCGAAAATTTGTTTCTAAAAAACAACAATTAATACCGGAACAACTAGTAGAAGAAGAGGAAAATGAAGTCACGAGAGAAGAAGAAGAAGGATTCAGATTGAAAACCTCAGCTCATGGGGTTCAACCATTGGGAAATCTCTATTTCAGCTCAATTGCACACAATTCAAGGAATACAGGACTTGGTAATCTCCAAACCCTAACTGATGAGATTGTTCTTGAAGTTCTGGGGCTTTTGGGTGGTGCCCATTTGGGTATTTTGTCTACTGTTAGCAAATCTTTCTATGTTTTTGGTAGCCATCAACCGCTTTTGATAGACTCCACTAAGACGCTGCGTGAGGTGGTCGCCGATCGTTCGCTTTCTAAAGACAAATTGGGTGAATTCTTTGCAACACCTTAATCCTCGCCTATATGTAGGCGGTAATTTTGGTACAATTGCTCGTGTTCGAATTACTGCGTTGAATGGACACCAACGACACCTCAACCCTCGCTTATATTGAAGTGGTAATCTCGGTACAATCGACGATTGATCGATGTAGAAACGCCACACACAACAACTATGAATTGTTGTATGATAAGTCAAATTGAATCTCAAAGAAATAACTAAGAATTACTTAGGAATTCTTCAAAGAACCAAAAGTAGAGAATAAACTCACAAGTATATTGAATAATAATAATGATAATGTGTTTGATTACATAACTTGGACCTCTATTTATAGTACTCAAAACAATCCAAATCCTAATAAGAATTTATAAGTTATAACCCTAATTTCTATAAAGAAATAGAAATCAATTTGGAAAAGAAATTCTAATTAAAAGAAATCTTAATTATAATAGAATGTAAAATTTAATACTTAGAATTGCAATTGCCGAGAAAAATATTTGTTGCCGCATGAAAAGCTGTCAATCCATTGACCACAATCCGAGTACTACTAGAATTGATATTGTCCACTTTCCTTTATAAACCAAATGGTCCAAAGAAATTGATGATGGCGGCGAAGAACTCGATGATTAAAAAAAAGCCGGCCCACCCAAAACAAATAGATTGAAACACGCGGCTTCCAATATTAATGTTGCCCACTTGAATAATAAGTCGATAACTTTGAAAATAAAATATGGCCCACGTGAATCAAATAACCTTACATTTCACATGATTAAATAACCTCCTTTTACATAAAATATGTTGACTTTGTTAAGAAGATTAAAATTGGGCTTGTATTAAATTGACCCAAATTAATGTCTCATGCTCTTTTGCCTCCTTTTTGGATTTTCTTACGTTAAACACCTTGAAACATTTTGGATCAATCCATCGACACCTTGTTTTCAACCTCTTTATTCTAAAATTTCGCTTGATCCCCACCTTTCGTCTTGTTTGAATCCACGCATGTCATGTCCTCATCATTCCTCTCCTCTCGAAAAGGATTTGCCCTCAAATCGTCACCTACATCAAACGGACTTAGATCGAGAACGTTAAATGTAAGACTAACATTATACTCACCGCAAATTCAATTTATAGGCATTGTCATTGATCGCTCGAAAACTTGAAATGGACCATCTCCCCTCGGAAGCAATTTCAATGCCTCTTTGAATCGGGAATCTTTCTTTCCGCGTATGTAACCACACCCAATCTCCGGCTCAAAGATCACTTGATGTCGCCCCTCGTTCGCGTCTTAATGTCTTTGTTAAAGATCCTCCGCTTCAATGTTTAGTCCGGCTCTTTCATGAATCTAGCTTAACAAGATCGACCTTTTTTCTTTCCATCCATGTTAAGATATTCGAAATGTAATGGTGATAAATCCAACGGTGTCAAAGGATTAAAACCATATACAATTTCAAATGGAGAAAATTAGTAGCAGAATGAATGAATCGGTTATATGCAAACTCAACATGTGGTAAACATTCTTCCCATCGCTTGATATTCTTTTTAATGATAGCAAAATAACAATGCCGATAAAGTCCTATTTACTACTTCCGGTTTGACCATCAACAGTGGATGACAAGTAGTAGAAATAACAGCTTTAGTATCCAATTTACACCACAAGGTCTTCCAAAAGTAACTTAAGAACTTTGTATCTCTATCGAAACAATAGTTTTAGGCATACCATGCAAACGCACAATCTCCCTAAAGAACAAATCAAAGAAACATGAGATTCATCATCGGTTTTATGACATGGAATAAAATGTGCCATTTTGAAAATCTATCCGACCACCACAAATATCGAATCATAACCATGCTTGAACCTAGGTAAACCCAACACAAAGTCCATAGAAAGATCAATCCAAGGTTCATTAGGAATAGGCGATGGTGTATACAATCCATGGGGTTGAACACGAGATTTAGCTTGGCGACAAGTAATACATCTATCACATATTCTTTCTACATCCCGTTTCATATGAGGGCCAATAAAATGTTCTTTTAAAAATGTAAAAAGTTTTATCAACACCAAAATGTCCCATTAAACCGCCCCCATACGTGATTCCCTAACCAACTCTCACGCAAAAACATGCGAGAATACATAGTTTATTTTCTCGAAACAAGAATCCATCAACTCTAAAGTATTTACCCACAACATTCTTTTCACAAGTTTTAAACTCTTCAATCAAATCAAGGTCATTATCATATAACTCTTTAATTCGCTTAAACCCAAGCAATTTCAGATCAAGAGTATTTAACAAAACATACCTGCGAGACAAAAGCATCTCGCAACGACGCTTCTCCTTACCTTGCTTATATCGAATAACATATGGAAATGTCTCGATAAATTCCATCCATCGTGTGTATGTCTTTTGTTCAACTTGTGTTGTCAATTCTTCAAATATTTCAATGATTCATGATCGGTGTGGATCACAAACTCCTTGAGCCACAAGTAATGTTGCCATGTCTCCAAGGCTTTAACCAAAGCGTATCTCTCTTTGTCATATGTAGGATAGTTCAAAGCTGCCCCACTCAACTTTTCGCTAAAATACGCCACTGGTTTTCGTTCTTGCATCAACACAGCTCCAATCCCTAAACTTGAAGCATCACACTCAATCTCAAAAGTTTTAGCAAAGTTAGTCAAAATAAGTAAAGGAGCATTTGTCAATTTATCCTTAATTAAATCAAATGCTTTTTCCTGTTCATCACCCCACTTGAAGCCCACACTTTTCTTGATGACCTCGGTCAATGGTGCTGTAATTTCACTAAAATTCCGAACAAAGCGTCGGTAGAAACTTGCGAGTCCATGAAAGCTTCGTACTTGACTCACATTGGTTGGACTCGGCCAATCCCGGATCGCACGTATTTTCTCCTCATCAACTTGGACTCCCTGTGAACTCACAACAAAGCCAAGAAAAACAATTCTATCCGAACAAAACGTGCATTTCTCCATGTTAGCAAATAATTTTTCTTTCCTAAGTACATCTAAAACAGATTTTAAATGCAATGCATGATCTTCGAAGTTTTTGCTATAAATCAAGATATCATCAAAATAAACTACGACAAATTTTCCAATGAATGGACGCAAAACATGGTTCATTAATCTCATGAAAGTGCTCGGTGCATTAGTTAAACCAAAAGGTAATACTAGCCATTCATAAAGACCGTATTTAGTTTTAAACGTTGTTTTCCATTCATCACCCTCTTGCATTCTAATTTGATGATAACCACTTTTTAAATCAATTTTTAAAAATATGCAAGACCCATGCAATTCATCTAACATGTCATCTAAACGAGGAATGAGATGTCGATATTTTACCGTAATGTTATTTACCGCTCGACAATCGATGCACATCCTCCATTTTCCATCCTTTTTCGGCACTAGGATCACCGGAACTGCACATGGGCTCATACTTTCTCTCACACTAATCCTTTCTCCATCACCGTCAACTTGCCTTTGTAACTCCTTCGCTCCTGGGATTACTCCGATAAAATTGGACGGTTTGGAATCGTCATGACCGAACAAAATCAATTTGATGCTCAATTTCCCGAATAGGTGGTAGTCCATGAGGAAGCTCCTCGGGAAATACATCTTTGAATTCCTGTAAGAGATGTGAAACAACACTAGGCAAAGAATCATTAGCGTTAGTATTCAAAAGCGCCTCTTTATACCGAAGTAAAATCATAGGCTGTTTAGAAATCAAAGCTCTTCTCACATCACTCTTTTTTGCCAGTATATTTATTTTTTTCTCTTCTTTCTTTTTCTCTCTTTTTTTTCTTGATTTTTCTTTTCTTCACTCTCTTTTCTTTGTACATAATTTTTTTGCAAATGAATTTGATCTTCATGTACTTGTTGTGGTGACAAAGGACGCAAAGATATCTTCTTCTTGTCGTGAACGAATAAATATACATTGGTAAACCCGTCATGTTGAACCCTCCTATCAAACTGCCATGGTCTACCCAACAATATATGTCCTGCCTGCATGGGCACCACATCACACAATACCTCATCAATATACCGACCAATAGCAAATGGAACTAACACCTGTTTGGTTACTTTAATGTCTGCATTATCATTGAGCCACTGCAAACGATATGGTTGCGGATGTTTGGTAGTAGTAGATATAGAAAACAGAGATCCCGCTTAACCTTTCGTAGCTGACTTGAGTCCCTCAAAACTCATTCGATTGCTCGTGACGGATAGATACATATGGGGTTTATATCCCCTCCATGCATCAAAAACATGTTTGAAAAAACCACTGGATGTTGATCCCACGCATCGTAGGCCTCCCATAAGCGCCAAAGAGAAGTCTTCATTGAGCTGGCTCAGGCTTACTTCTATGGGGTCTGCCTTTCATTGAATTGAATTTCAGTGAGGGTGGTGGGGTAAGGGAGGCTTACAACCCCAATTTCTCCACCATCGTAGTCTTGCCACATTTGTACAGCTGCCTCCATCTATAACTACGCAACAAATTTTCCCATTCACAAGACATCGAGTATGAAATAGATTTTCCCGATGTTCACTGCTCTCCTCCTTAACCTGTGTACTAAGTGTTCTTCTTGTAACCAGAATTTCACCATGTATTGCATTCTCACCTATCTCCTCTAATGGTGGCATAGAATCGGTGTCGTTATCTTCCCCCTCGGTCTCCACATCTCCATTGTCAAGTAACAACATTTTCCTCTGATTTGGACATTGGCTAGAAATATGTCCCCTGCCTTGACACTTAAAACATACAATATCTCGATTAAGACCAAAAGACGGTTGTTCAGTTTTACCTTGAGTTTCTCGGCTAGTTGATCCTTGCTTGGGTTCCATCCTCGGCTCAACGCAAATTGCCTTTTCCCTCTCGCTTTGCCAAATCGGGTCTCCATGATGAACTAGCATTAGATTGTCCTCGTTGTCCTCCTCGCCTCTTGAGTTGTTTCTCTCTTAGTAGCCATATGGACCGGTTCCTCCAACTCTAAATAATGTTGTCGTTCAACCAAGTCTGCAATCTCCCGGGGCCAATCCTCGCCGAGAACCTAGCCATCGATGTTTCATTGTCCTCAATCAAGTTAACTTAGATCCTTCAACATCTCCATCTCCTCGTAATATTCATCCACACCCGACTTCCCCTGTTTAAGAGTTTGTAAATTACTTAATGATCTCCAGCTTGATAGTATCTTTGATACAAACCTCTTTTTCATTATAGCTTTCATCTCATGCCTTAGTTGTAGAATCCTTGTCACACACCTTCTCCGATTAGTCATCAACCGATCCCACCATATCAATGCATATCCGTAAAATTACAGAATGGCGGTTTAACTTTCTTGAGGTCCGAATAGTTGTGATACCAAAGATTCGCTCCATCTTGGTTACCCAATCTAAATAAGCCTCAGGATCACCCGTGCCTTGGAAAGCTGGAATCTTCATTTTTATGCTATCCAAATTGCCATCTTCTCTGTCCTGACCTCTTCTTTCCCTAGCACCTCTGTGTCTTTGATGTCAGAAATTAGATTCACGATCTTCCGCATTTGCCACCGCCCTCACCGTAGTGGTCTTCCTTTCTTCGCGTCCGGTTTGTTGTGTCCTCGTCTTGTTTTGCATCCCAAGAGTGTTTTGGGATAACTCACTCATAGACACCATCATCTCTTCTAATTGTTCTTGTATTTGCTCCATAGTCTTTCTCAATCTTCGATCCCATTCTTTATCATGGCCTCCATCCGGAATTTCAATTCAAATTTGCCGAGGTTGTTCTCATAAGTTCCTTTATCCTTCGACATATTTCCCGCAAAATAAGGGTTAGTAAAACCGCTTCCTCACCACTCCACTTACGTGTTTTCGTCGAATCAATGGTTCACTCGTGTATACTCTCAATAAATTGGCGTTTACCTCGATTAATCTCATCACTAAGCCTTTTACCTCGAATATTCTCTCTAATAGGTTCTTATTGAATTCCTAAAGCAAAATTCTTGGTTTTACTAATCAATTCAAAATTACTTATCACTAAACAAAATTATAGATGGTATGACTATCAAAATACCACAAAATCACCGATCGATTGTCTTGTACTCTTCTCTCAGTATGCCTCAGATTTGTAATTTGTAGCTCCGTTGAATTGATGATGACGGAACGGTATGAAATCTTCGTTGGAATTTGATGGTTTGATGGTGTGCTACAAGTTTGGTTAGCACAATGAAAATAGAATATGATTTTTTTTCCTTTTTTTTTTTTTTGCAATATATATTTCGACGAAAAATTAAAGATAAGTAACTCATTTAGAAGGCTTAGCTTTGATACCAAATGATAGACTCCACGCGACTGCAAGTGAGGTGGTCGTCACCGATCGTTTAAAGATAGTTGTTGGGTGAATTGCTTGCAACACCTTAACCCTCGCTTATATGTAGAGCGGTAATCTTGGTACAATTGCGTCGCGTTCGATTTCAAGTTGAATGGACACCAACGACACCTCAACCCTCGCTTATATTGAGCGGTAATCTCGGTACAATCGGCGATCGATGCGGTGAAACGCCACACACAACTATGAATTGTTGTATGATAAGTCAAATTGAATCTCAAAGAAATAACTAAGAATTACTTAGGAATTCTTCAAAAAGAACCAAAAGTATAGAAATAAACTCACAAGTATATTGAATAATAATAATGATAATGTGTTTGATTACATAACTTGGACCTCTATTTATAGTACTCAAAACAATCCAAATCCTAATAAGAATTTATAAGTTATAACCCTAATTATTTCTATAAGGAAATAGAAATCAATTTGGAAAAGAAATTCTAATTAAAAGAAATCTTAATTATAATAGAATGTAAAATTTAATACTTAGAATTGCAATTGCCGAGAAAAATATTTGTTCGCCGCATTTAAAAGTCACAATCCATCGACCACAATCCGAAAGTACTACTAGAATTAATATTGTCCAGCTTCCTTTATAAACCAAATGGTCCAGCAGCTTGATGATGGCAGCAACTTGATGATTAAAAAAAACCCGGGGCCCACCCAAAACAAATAGATTGAAACATGCGGCTTCCAATATTAATGTTGCCCACTTGAATAATAAGTCTGATAACTTTGAAAATAAAATATGGCCCACGTGAATCAAATAACCTTGCAGCCCACATGATTAAATAACCTCCTTTGCACATAAAATATGTTGACTTTGTTAAGAAGATTAAAATTGGGCTTGTATTAAATTGACCCAAATTAATGTCTCATGCTCTTTTGCCTCCTCTTTGGATTTTCTTGCGTTAGCTTCTGCCCAAACATTTTGGATCAATCCATTGACACCTTGTTTGAACCTCTTTGTTCTAACCTTGCTTGATCCCCACGTCCCTTTCGTCGAATCCACGCATGCCATGTCCTCATCAGCTTTGGAGGACTCGTGTTGGAAAATTATGGTGGGGTTTTTTTGTATAATGGCTCTTGGAAATTAACTTGCATTGCTGCTTACAAGCCTTCATTTGCTAGTTTTAAGATTAGGTCATTGGGTTTGAAGGTTATGGACTTCTATTCTGATTATTTGTTTCAGAGCTGGCTTTGTGCCAATCTTGAAATGAAACCTGAGTGGCTTGAAAGGGATAATATCTTGCGAAGGAAGGGGATCTCTGTTGAGGAATTCGTATTGAATTTTGAGGAACTGAATAAGCCAGTGTTGTTGGAAGGGTGTTTGGAAAATTGGGCTGCATTGGAGAAATGGGATAGGGATTACTTGGTTAAGGCATGTGGTGGTGTTGTATTTTCAGTTGGGCCAGTAGAGATGAAACTTGAAGACTTCTTTAGGTATTCTGACCAAGCAAGGGAAGAAAGGCCATTGTATCTTTTTGACCCGAAATTTGCAGAGAAAGTTACAAAATTGGATTCAGATTATGAAGTTCCTGTGTACTTTAATGAGGATTTGTTTAGTGTTTTGGGCAATGAGAGACCTGATTATAGATGGATTATCATTGGACCAACTGGGTCTGGTTCATCCTTCCACATTGATCCTAATTCAACATCAGCTTGGAATGCAGTGATCAAGGGGTCTAAGAAATGGGTCCTGTTCCCTCCTGATGTTGTGCCACCAGGAGTTCATCCAAGTCCGGATGGTGCAGAGGTGGCGTGTCCTGTATCAATAATTGAGTGGTTCATGAACTTCTACAGTGCTACAAAAGAGTGGAAAAAGAAACCCATCGAGTGCGTCTGTAAAGCTGGCGAAGTGATTTTTGTACCTAATGGATGGTGGCATTTAGTGATCAATCTTGAAGATTCCATTGCAATTACACAGAATTTTGTTAGCAGGTATGTTACTTCTATATCTGCCTTAAAAAGTTTTGTTAACTGTTAGTTGAAAATTCCTTGCAACTACTTCTCTTCAAATTCTACTTATGAAATGGATTGATTCTTGTCAAAACTGTGAGACACAATCCTAAATTGATTGAGATGGTTGCTTTTAATGGAACTTTGTCATTTTCTCTGCAATGACAACCCAATGTCAAAATGCCTAAATTTTGATTTCCTTTAGATAATTGAGTTATCCAGTTGTGTGGTGTTTATACAGATTCTGAGAATTTAAAAGATCTGTAAGTGTTTTACTAAGTGAGATGATATTACAGCATAGTCTGTGTTTGGTTGGTTAAGATTTATGTGCTATATTGCTCTCTGAGTCTTGGATTATTGAGCTGCAGATAGCATGATTCAAGGTGAGTGGGCTCAGTAACAAATTTATTGCAATTTGGATGTTCATGTTTATTTGGTGTTCAAAGAAAAATCATATATTAAACAAGGATCTAGTTGTATGAGAGCACTAGTGCAAAGGAAAATTGTACATAAAGAACACTTCTTCTTGTATGAGCAGTTGAGATATACGTGTGTTTTTTTATTCATGGTGGACCTGAGATGATTGAGCTGTGGACACTGGACAGGTCAGAGTTCAAGTCGAGAGGGCTCAGAGCAAAATAATTATAACAATTTTGATGTTCAAAAGAATATCATATATAAAGAATTTATCTTGTTCTATGAGCAGTAGTGCAGGATAAATGATGATTACATTGAAATGGTGTATAATGTTGGATAATCGTTTCACACCATGCTGTCTATGAAGAATTAAATTGTACTACTTATTCTTATACCCTGCTTATGAAGTTCAAAAGCTATTTTCTAGTTCATACAAAACGTATTTCCCTTCCTACTGAATTATGGTTCAAAACTATCACAACTATAATTTTGGTACTGAGTTTCTGAAGATTTGATTTTCATTTTTGCAGGAGGAATTTGTTGAATGTTCTTGATTTTCTCAACAAGCCAAATGCTAACTCACTTGTGTCTGGAACAAAAGATAGGGTAAATTTGTATGAAAAGTTCAAGAACGCAATTGAAGCAACATTCCCTGGAACCATTGACCAGTTGGTGTTGAAAGCTGAAGAGAAAATGGCCCAGCAGAAGAAACCCTCCTTTTGGGAATCAGTGACAGATACCAAGGTGGGTGCCTTCAAGTTCTCTTTCTAGAGATGCAGTGTCTCCCTGGAGTGCCAATATGTTTATTGGAAGTTGATCATCTTTATTTGTTTAAAATCGAAAGAGAGTTTACCAGCAACAGGTTTGACACTTGATGTCGGCTTTTTTTCACTTCTATCTACGAGAGAGTCAGGAAGAACAATTTTGGTATTGATATAAATCTGCATTGTTAAATTTTACTTGTTCTGTTGAGCAAAATTAGTGAAATTTATTTCCAGAATCATTCGTTGATATTCTTCATAGTTTCTAATAAAGTGGAAAGTAAACAGCTATAAATCCTCCTCCTAAAGACTCTTTTAATAAGAAAAACATGTAAACTACTCGATATACATATGTATATATCCACAGCTACCGCTGGCTGTGGCTCATGTTCCGGTCAACCCATTGTGAGTTGTTCATTGCCAGAGCTTTAGATGGATAATTTTATATTTGTAAGAAAAAAGTTATGCAATTTTAAGTTTTGGTTGAGAAGGAGAAAAGGTTGGTTATAAAAGAATGAGTGGTCTGATTTTTACCGTAAAAAGTTATTTATTAATCATCCCACTTTAATCGGTCATTACTATTTGAGATAAATGATAGGAGATGGGTTACGGTTAGTTGAAAAATGATCCATAACCAGTCACCATGAATGAATCATCTCCCTATGGACCCTATATATAATTATATATATATATATATATATATATATATATATATATATATATATATATATATATATATATTCCTGTCATCGCACCAAATGTTTCCGAGACTATAAAGGCATTGAATTCAAACTGATACTACCTGTCTGGGGATAAAAATACCATTTTTCTTAAAATTCTTTCCTCTAGACATAGATGAAGGGCCTTATCGTGAATCAACTCCAAAATCCAAATTACGAAGAAATTAATAAATAAATGGATAACTCAATATTGATTTTATTTTTTTAATAATTAAAGCGTCTTTGTCATTGTGATCTGAGAAATAATTGTTTTTCCACATTTAAATAGAAAAGATGGATCACATTACCAAAGCGAAATAGAGAAAGTCCAATTTGGTATGCCTGAAATCAAGCCAACCTAAACTTAAAAAGCAGCCTCCAAAATTTATTAAATATATGAATTATATAACATATATATATATATATATAGAGAGAGAGAGAGAGAGAGAGAGGAAGGATAGCAAGCAATTTTAAATTGATTAATACACTAAAATATGAAACTGTATAATTCAGAATCCATCAAACTTAAATTTAAGCTTAAAACTTTTAAGTAACAAAATATTTTCCAATACTGTTACTAATAAACCAAAAAGTAATACAATGACCACTTCAATTTTTACAATGCACCAGGCTGAGCAGTTAAAAGTAAGATTAAACGTAATGTCAATAAGATTATAGTACTTGCTAGCTGGACAGAAGAATCAAATTTTGTTCTGTTGTCCAGTTAAAACAAGAATTCAATCCATTTCATCTATCTTAGAATGATGTCAACAAAACGTCAAACAGGTGAAAGAGAAGCAGTGTAAGAGCCATTGCAGTACTTCAAGCCTTTTAAATAGGCAGAATGCAATTGAGGAGAATAAATGGTGTTTGCTACTCCAAAAGAGAAACTTGTTTCTTGGAAACCTTCATTGTCTGTGGCTTCAGGGTCTGATTTTCGGGAAATGACATCAAGGCCAACATTCAAGCTAGTAGATGTAGGTTCTGTCACAAAACTGCAAATCACCAAAACCAGTACATAAGCAACCAAAGAATACAAATAGCAATATCTGAACATGGTCATCATGCATCAATCACAATAACAAACTCTTATGGAATTTTTAAGGGAAATAATACTGTCTAAATTGGCGTGTACCAAAACTAGAATTGCTGCAGGACATGAGGAACAATGCAACAGCCAAAAGATTCCAGGTTTCCAAAGTTGTGTGCATGATTTAATTGCCAAAAATTAGCATGAGCCATGAAATAAGGCCCGACTTAATGGCCAAAACAGCATAAATTTTGTAATACCTTGTTTCATAGCTACTCCCACCAGAGTTCAAATAATCGCATAAGTTGGCGATTATCCATGGTGGAAGATATGAATCCCTTATTTCAATGCTATAACAGAATCCAGAAGCTGAGCCTTGATTAGGTTCACCTGTCATATTACTCTCCTTTACAGAAACAGACATGTGATCAGCCCTTCTGACCTCCTTGCATCTAACCTGCAAACGAGGTGAGCCGCAATTTATGAGCAAGATAATTTTCTTAATCGCAATTGCACATGCTGCATAACTGTAATCTTTAATAAAACCAGAAACCTAAAACAGATTCACGTCAAGGGACAAATATTTTCACTGAGGTATACTAGAAAATAAGAAATACTAGATTCACATTCCAAGGAAGATGGAGGTCAGACATTACTATGAGCTATTTAAAATATGAAATGCACGGCAAATGATACTTGTAATTTTCAATTAATTTTCCTTGTGTTGTAAACAATGAGAGATTCAAGTGCCTAATAAGGATTACTAAATTTGTCTCGACATTAACAGTTACTTATCCAACCCACCTCTGGTGCAGAAAGAGATGCATTTTCAAACGCCACCGGTGAATACAGCAAAGGAACATCCACCCCAGTCATAGAGGTCAAGACAAACCTGAAAACAGTAACAAAAACAGATATTAAGATCTGAAAGTGAGATTTTTTTTAAAGAAAATTTGTAATTTCCCATAAATTCCAATGGTTCTTTTTCAACAAAGGATAACTTGCAAAATTATACAAATGTGACCATGCAAAGATGGACTCACCTATAGTTTAGTAGAAAATCATATAATCCGTGTACATTTTCATTCCCTCTAAATGCTAGCAAAGATTGTGGACTGTTATCTCCATCAGTCAAAGAACCCAGACGACGAGTCTGCATTAAATAAGTGGAGGCAGAACTAATTATATAAAGCACAAAACTACTTGGAAGTATTTCAAAATATGAAAGACTGAGAAACACTGATAATTGCAGAAAAATACACTCAGTGCTTCATAGAATAGTCCTTTCATTATAACCACAGGTTATCCAAACAGATTTCATGCGTCACATTAGGAAAGTCTAGTTTGTCAAATGTTGAAAGCCTAGAGGCCAAAAACTCATATTTTATATAAAAAGATATAGTATTGTTTTTTATATTTATTTCTTCCATACATCCAAATATACGTAACCAAAAAATAAAATAACTGAATAATAAATAACCCCAACGGAGTTATACTTCATGGTCTACCCATGCCATCCCCGAACTTCGTTTAGACAAATAAAGACTATCTATTGTAGATGATAAAGATAGACTTCATACTTGTCCCAAATTATGTTTTTCAATCTCTGATAGCTCGGCTAGATCTTCTGTAGTAACTTGCTCCACTTTAGAATTGGAAAGAGGCATAGAGAAAGAAATATCCTACAATAAACATTTAAGCTCACAAACTTAAAGTTTAAAAAATCAAATTATTGAGAGAAGCTATATTCTATTTTCTACAGCGATTAAAAGTTATCATACATGTTCTTTCAGCATTGACCTTAAACTTCTTGTAGATTGAGATATATACGCGTTGCACACAACTGTGCCTTCCTTCAAAATATCACCACCAGTAAACATGACCACAAACTGTGCGCTGCAAACTACAAATTGCAAAATAAAAATAGCAAATTAACATGAATTCTTACTCACTCTGAGTATTAAATCAAAGGATATATCACATAACCAAGACACAACACCAGAAAGGAAACAAACAGAAAAGGTGAGAAAATTTACAAGAATCAATCCCAAAAAAAAATCAGTAGAATTACAACACAGTTAGATTGACCAACTAAACCAAAGGCTTACAATTTGATGATTGTGAAACTAGAATTTCATGTTCCTACAATAAGAAGTATAGGCTAGCTTATTTTTCTTTGCATTGTACCAAAATCGGGCTTGATACAATCACACTCAGAGAAGGTCGGTTTAGAAATATAGCCGCATTGACTTATGGCATCAGTCAATATAAAAAGATTACTCAGCCCAATCCAAGAATGTAATGCTATCAAAATCCACTGATGTAAATCACCATACTGACAGATTACCAGAAAGCTAATCTCCAAGACCATATAAAGCCTAACATAACATCATTCACAGAACAAGAATCAAGAAATTAAGCTGAAATATAAAACATTAGTCATTCAGCTGCTTAAAAGTATTATCAATTATGTACTTAATACTATAACTACCATAAGTACCTGTGCCTCAGTAATGTGCAAAAACTAAACTTCAACTAAACCAATCTCACCAAATAGATTAGGCCATCCCTTTTGGTGTAAAATAAACATGGTTTGGAAAAGGATAGTCATTGGAAGGAAGTTCACATGAATCACATGCCTCATCAAAATCAACAAATTATGGATTTGATGAAGAAAACTGTCAAGGCATGATATCATTACCATAAAAGATGTTACAAATATTCTTTCTGAGCATGTAGTAAAGACTTCGAAAAGCGTCTTCCCATACCAATTGACGTTTGCTCAAGAAATCCATTTGCCCTGAATGTATAAGAAAATTAATTTAAGGAAAAATAAAAAATAAAAAAAGAAAGAAAGAAAATGAGGACAAAAGAACAGAAAAAGTAAGTAGAATGTAATAGTTTGAGCTAACATACCTCCCTCTGTTCCAGCCAAAGCTAATGCCGATATGACAGAAGATGGTAGAGAAGATTGTGGATACACCCAGGAATGTGCAGATTTTATACTAGATATATGAGTGGTGGAATTGGGTACTGAGGAGGTCATATTCTGACCCCCAGCACTTAT
Organism: Panax ginseng; assembly: GCA_020205605.1. Classification (NCBI taxonomy): domain Eukaryota; kingdom Viridiplantae; phylum Streptophyta; class Magnoliopsida; order Apiales; family Araliaceae; genus Panax; species Panax ginseng. The sequence goes on from CM035146.1 coordinate 105,178,399, forward strand.
ATCCTGAGGCTTAAACTGGTTCACATCACTGAAGGTGCCACAAGTGATTGACCTATGAAACCTAAACAAATGCAAACATGATGTACTAAGCAACTTGTGAATCCAACAAACTAACTAACTAACTACAGACAATATGTTTAAAGAGAAAAAAGGGAAAAGAAGGCACAGTAGAAGAATAGCACATAGATCTCGAACAAACATCAAAGGATTAATGACCTATTAGTGATTGCAGATAATTCTTAAGTTTCCTGTTTATTGCATGATCTGGCATTTCTGCAATAAAGATGAAGTGAGGAACCAAATAGAATAAACAAAACGATAAGCTTTTCAAGAAGCCTGTGTAGTGTGTTCATTCATAGTAAGGGCAGACTTCCGCTAGATAACTATGGTACTAGGGAAAGTATTTTAGCCAATACCATGCTAATAGTAAATTCATCTAATGAATTGATCATGACCCAACTTTATAGTTTATACAACCACCTTGACTCCATATAATATATGCTGCAAATCAAAATGTGAGAAGACGAAATTATGTCCTCAGACAAAACACTTGTAATCTTATCACTATCTCAACCTGAGTTCTGAGAAATCTGAAATTGATAAAAGAGTGAACTTGCCAGCGTTAACCTTTGAAGACAATCAATATAGCATCAAAAAGTTTCCAACTATCAAAAAGCACCAAAAATCTAATAACCATGATCTCTAAAACTCTTGAGCTCTAAGTCTATATTAAACATGATAACGAAAAATTAAGTTTACCAAAAATTAGAACAGAGAGTATATAAGCATCAATTCACCCCCTTAAAGTTCCAGAAATATCTTTCAAGTATTATAATGTATTTATTAAGCAATATGAAATGTATCAATAACCTCACCGATTCACTGATGATGATGACACGACCCTCATGGTAGTTTTTAGTGTGACATCAAGTGGAATCTTTAGACCAGGAATATGGAATTCAGCGTTAAATTTTCCGGATGTAGAATCGTAGGTTCTTTCAAAGGACTCGGCACTTGAAGCGGAAATAATAGGAGGTTCCTGGACTAATCCTTGAAAAGCTTTATCCTATTATTTGGAAGACGGTAAATAGTATCTCTTAGTGGAGGTGGTATATTTCATCTAATCAGAAAGAATTATGTCAGCAGAAAGAAAAAATACCATATCAACAGTGTAAAGGCCTGATAAGTTTCCACCACCCAGTGATAGCTCTGTAACACTACGAAATGTGCTTTCCCCGCATTTTTCAGTGGTGGAACAAGTTTCTTTCCTCGTATCATTTTTAACTGAACTCGGAGCAAGTGAATCCTCTGGACTGCCAGTACATTATGCAAGGTAATAAACACTACAAAGATAGATATTTACTAGAAACAAGGCAAAAAACTGTACAGAGTATACCGTGAAATTTGTGGTCGACTCTCAGCAGCCAAATCTGAAGGAACAGAGAAACTCTTCAAGCTGCCAACAAGCTCAGCAGGGATGTTTTCCTAACATTAATGAAAGTCAAATGAGATACTAACCAAATATTGATGACACAGGTGCAGCAGAATGGAAATCCGTACAAAATATAGTAGATACAGTAAGGCCAAGACTCTACATAATGTGAAAATGCTAACCTTAGCATCTTCTTTTCTGGAAAGTAACTTAAGCCTGATACTGTTTTTCTTGACAGGAAACAGTTCGTCCATACGAGTATCAATGTATTTGGGATTCTTTGGTAGATCGGGTTTTTTAATCCCACAGATTACCCCATTAGTGTTCCTATAGAAGAGACAAAAGAAATTGTCAATTAAGTATAAATCAAAATAACAATTCAATTTTTTTTTGGGAAATCTTACCTCATGGAGCACAGAACAGGAGCAGGAGGTTCAACCACAAGTTCCACTGTATTCTTTCGTTTCAACTGCTCGCCCTGCCATATGTACATAACTTATTAAACACTCCTCATTACAAATTGCCTGTTCATTATTTTTGCAATTAAAAGTTGTCCTTTGTTTAATGAAAAGCTTGTTACTTGTTAGTAGCCATACTGATGACAGATGCATTCATATTGTTCCTTGCAAGCTCTAAGATTTGAAAGCTACAAACTTTATTAATTGACCAGTTTCTATATTTTTATACGTACAATTATGTAATATATCCATTAACTTAAAGGGAATTTTAGACTATCCGTGCCATGGGCCCATGACAGGTGACTTATTTGAAGAACCATAGAAATAGTACCTTTACAGCATAGGACATAAGGCGTCATACTTAAAACATTATATAAAATACACTTTCAAATGCAGTGCTAGTATATCATGACCAATAATATGGACAGAAATGGTTTTAAAAATAAGTTTAGCATCCAAATTTCACACAAAATTAACTATCCTTCTAATACGCGGCATTAGGAATTAAAAAGATTCAACATCAATGACCAAAAGGGTGTTTTCAAAATACAAATGAAAAGTAGAAAAATGCAATTATAGTAAAGGTGATTCTGCATTATCATTACAACAAGTAGTCTTTGAAATTCATTCTCAACAAGTTGTTTATGTAGATATAGCTTACCCAAAAAATTGGAACAATTTTAGCATAACATTATTAAAATGTACAATACATACGCACATTATTTCAGTTTAAGAAAAGCATTTCATACATTGAAAATGAACAATTAGTAATATTTTACCATCAGTGGAAAAACATAAACCATAACAACAAGTCAGACAATTTTGAAGAATATAATCCGTATTGCAAATTGAGATCAAGATATGAAAATAAACAAATCCGGGAGTTTGAAACTCACCCGCAATTCAGACGGTGTCTTTCTTTTGACAGCAGTGGTGACCTTTGAAACACCGCCACTAACCCCATCATAATGAAGAGTATTGGAAGGAAGAGGCCCCCTAGCAGCCACTTTCGCCATACTAGCTAATACTGCTTACAAGAAAATATATATTCTTTATATAATCAGCTCTCCCTGCAAGTATTAGTTATTACAAACAGTTAAATCAGTAAGTACGACATAAATAAATGACGATAGGTGAAAAACAAAACTGAAGATTTTAGAAGAACAATCTGATACCTCTATGATTTGAGACCGGATAATGTAAAACCTAGAATATTATCGAGCCCTAAATCTCTTCCATGAATTGCATCGACTTTTTATTCATTAGCCCTAAATAAGAAGTTTGGGGGCAAATCGAGAGAGAGACTGGAATGCGCGTTGGGAAGAGGGAGAGAGGGAGAGAGATGGAAAAGAAGAAAGTGAGCGGGATCGACAAACGGCGCATATAACACAATACATAATTGGATTTCGTTTTTTTGAATAAATTTGATTTCCCTCCCTGTGCCTGACGCCGTCTCTTTTATCCGTTAACCTCCATCTCACCCCTTGCAAGAGTGGCTAAATCGATCACTCATTTAGACGATTTGGATTCAATGGTTTAATGTCATTTTTTTACTAAATGGATTGAATAAAGTATTATATATATATATATATATATATATATATATATAATATATTAACTATAATATTAAGTAATATTAAATAAATTTATAATAATTTTAAAATTTTTCAAATGGATAAAAATAAAAATCATTATTTATATATTTCAGACATATCAATTATCATTCAACTTATTGAGATTTAGAACCATTTCGTTCAATTTCATTCAATTTTTATCAAACAGCTCCTTAGTTCACCCGTGTTTGATAACACATTACTTAAGAACAAATTGACAAGTTATTTTATATTCACTTTTTGGTAAGTATATTTTGTCATTACAACATTATAAATACATAATATGTGACACCCCCAAAATAAGGTATACATCACCCATCTTGAGTCGTAAGATACATGGTACAGAATTCAAATACAACTTAATTATACAACTGTCGTGTAAAATACGACTAAACATATGCTGTGAGTTTGAATACAAATATTGTCTACTAGAGAGTATACAAACTCAAAAGGAGTCCTCATTATAATTATTATCACACTATTTTACAGAATAGTGAGGACTACTATGACAACCCCAAAATAGGTCCATACCATCCAACCTATTCTGAGTCGCCAAATACATGGTACAGAAAACAACTACAACTTTATTACAACAATTGTCGTACAAAATACAACAACACATATCTTTGTGAGTTTGGATATAAATATATACCAAATGTGACACATGTCCCAACCAGTGACAACACCTCACATGATGACACCTTACATAAAGGTATAGTCAAAACTGTTTTAGAAATTAAAATCTTTGGGAAGTGCTCAAGAAACCTTCGTACATGGGAGGCCATGCGTCTAGGTTATGATAGATATCATATGGCCACAGAATTATCATTGGTTGACCTAATAGACCCCCAAAAAAAATAAAAGATTCTTATCATATTCTTCCCATGGTAAGTCTTCTCTTGACATATCATTATCTCCACTGCTTAAATTGAGAATTATACTTCAAACAAACACCAAGATTATATAGGTAGTGCTTCCGTATATATACTTTTCGGCAAGTGGATGAGCACATCCACCTCTTATGATGATACGAGGTTGTATGTCATTAGACATCTTGTATGATAGTGACAAAACACCCTTCCAACGTTGGGTTCGCTTTCACCTCAAGCAAATTATAGACCACCGCCTATTCCTGTTTATCCCCCACTCGACCCAATTTACACTTTTATTACACGAAAGGAATTGTGAAGCAAAAGGGTGAAACCAACTAGCTTCGATAAAGAATATCATAACTAAATATAATTAAATTATCAATAGACTTCATCAATATTAAATCAGAGATTTAGAACATATGGTAGATGACAAAACTTTTCAACCATAGTTGCAGCGGAACGAGCAATCCATTAGAAGAGTCAAATAGACCATAAAATCTATTATCTTCTCCGTGTTCAAAATCCATCAACAATATTTTATCCATGTAACATCAATCAACAGTTCCTTTCCACAATTATATGAATAACTCATAATCATAATTGTAATTCTAAATTCCTCTTCGCATCCAGGACGAAGATAATTTTTATCACATGTCTTTACCTAAAACATCAAAGATCATGGTTATACCAAATCACAGTTCATGTTCATAATCATACTAATAACTTCATCTTTGCACTACGGCCAAATATATTCGTCAACAGTTCATCTTTGCACTACTGGCCAAAGATATTCAACAACAAAATCATCTTTGCACTACGGGCCAAAGATATTCATCAACAATTCATCTTTGCACTACAGGCCAAAGATATTCCTCAACAGTTCATATTTGCACTACATGCCAAATATATTAATATCTCAAAGAAATATATAATCATTTCAGAATTTATATAAACAATTATAACCATGTTGATCATTTCACTTTTGCACTTAAGCTAAAGATATTCAATTATAAATTCAATGGTCATGATCATACCGTCAACAATTCAACTTTACCTTATTGGCCAAAAGAGAACCCATAGTCGTGATCATACCAAAATCTACCCATCTTTACACTTAAGTCAAAGAGAAATATCATTATTAGGGTTATAAAATGTTATATATAATAGTAAAATCAATATAATCAAAACATCTAGATTTAATCTCAAGAGTAATATTCATAAATCAACTATCATTTGGTCGAAAAAAGAAACCAACTTTATCGTGAATAGTACAGTGAATAGTAACTCGTGAATAGTACTCGATGTTAAATACATAGTATCGTATATCGTAAATAATGTCATATCGTAAATAAATAAGGCCTTATATACATGAATAATGTCGTGATCGTGAATAGTGTTGTATCGTGAATAGTAATCCCGACTCAAAAAAGTAGAAATTCCACAATAAGATCCATACCAATATGTCAGTATAATGATATTGAAAGAATAACATCATTATGAAGAATATAACATCCCTTAATATCCACTTACTATCCCTTACTATCCCTTACCTCAAAAGAAAAAGACTTACGATGAATATCGGATATATTAAGGAAACTTCAGACCGATGAATAATAGCAACTCACCAAGTATCTAAATACTCACAAAATACACTCGATAATCTAGAGAAAAAGAGAAAAACTTATGAATTACGGTGTGTTTTTCAATTCTAACTTAGCCCTCTATTTATAGGAAAAATGTTAAGACGCCAAGCGGACTTAACTTTAGACTCATGGCTTTTCTCCGCTACTATTCCTACCCACCACATTTGAAAATTCAATTGAGCACATTTCTCACCAACCAAAAGTGGGGCCCCTAATTCAAGAATTTTTTCACCAAAATCATTTATAACCTAATTTTAGAATCACCACCTCTCTTAAAATTCATAACAAATTATACGCTTTCATTTTTATTGGTTCAAAATTTGTGGACATATACTCAACTGATGAGTGCATATTATTCATTTATTTTTATTCTATTATATTTAGTTTTATTGCATGTTTCATGTGTATATGAGCTTATTAATATGTTTAATGATTTCAGGAAGAATTGGAGCTGAAATTAGGGAAAAAAGAAAATTGCAGGGTTTTTAGCATTAAAGTTGGATGCATGGTCTTGGCTTGGGACTTGAATTTTATTGTAGAGCTCTTCCTTAGCTTTCTGAAACATCTTGAATCGTCCCAATCGGAGTTCATATGAAAAAGTTATAATCTTTTTACCAGACGGAAGTTGAACCTCGAAGTTTGGAAGTTGGAATTTGCACAGCAGTCACTTGAAGCCCGATTTCGACCTTGATGGAGCCAGATTCTGTCAAATCTCAAAGAATAAAAGTTGTAGATCTCGTCGATATCTTCGTTTTGATAGGTAGTAGGCCCCGTAACTCCTTCCGAATCAAAAGTTATGGTCATTTTACCAACGAACGTTGCAGCAGAAAATGGAAATTCGCCCCAGCGAATTTGAGCGCGAAAATTGGAAAATTTTGGATTTTTGGAAAGTTTCTAAATGCAGATTTTGGCAGATTTCAACATGGAATGAGATTATTATTTCTATTAGCTTTAGGATTTACTTTATACTAAGATTTATTTCCAAATTAGATTCTATTTCTTTATGGAAACTAGTTATGATTTGTAATTTCTTTTAAGATTTGGATTTCTACTTCCCATAGGATTTAGGACTTTGTCTAGCATTATAAATAGAGGATGATAGTCAGGGTTTTATTCATTCAATCATCTACTACATTCTCTCATCTACAACATTGGAGGATTGAAGATATGAGCTAAGTTCTTTTTATTCAGTTCTAAGGGATGTTGAACCTTATTTATAATTAATGATTAATTTAGTATTCATTATTTATTCCTTCTCACATGAAATTCATTCTTGATAATCGATTTAATTTACGAATGCTATTTGGCTTAACCGATTTGATTTACTGCAGATTGAGTTGGTTAACTTGAATATCATATCTTAGATCGAAGGAATAATATTACGTGTAATTGATATTGTTTCTAATCACAAGTAGTAATTAGTAATACCTGATTGTGGACAAGCTTTTGAGTATTGCTATGATTATCAGAAGACAAGTTAAACAATCCGAGCTTATGTGTTTATTGCTTGAAATAGTCTAATTCCCTAGTTCTTAATGTTGCTATTATATTAAATCTAGAGAGCTTATTCCAGGTTATATAATTGTTAGAATCTTATGAAGAGCTTGTTTCATTGAGTGACAATCTAAGGGGAGTTTTGGGTAGCAGAGCTTGTTGTTACCTAGGGCTATTAGTTTCATTGAAGGGTAAATAATGTTACACTTGATTAATCTATTATTGTAAAAAGGTGATACTGAACTGAAGAACTGAAACTTTTTATTCATTGTTTATTCTTATTAGTTTATTCTTGTTAATTTAGTTAATTAATTCACAATCCCCTTTTTATTAGAAATCATAGGATAAATATAAAATAAATCAATCTCTGTGGGATCGATCCTTGCTTACTACTGTGCTAATTGTTTAAATTTATAAAGTGAAAGTGAGGTTAATTTAGGAGTGTAAACGACAGCTCCCATCAACTTATATATGTATAACATATCCAAAAATTACAACGATCTAACGGCCAGATTAAAAATTATAACTCACACAATAAAGCTGTAAGAACACTGATTTGATCTTTTAATATCTCCAATCCGACAAAATACCGATAAAATGCCTCAACATTAATTCTTTCATTTATAACCACATAAATAAACTCATCATTTATATCCACATCAAATAAATATTTTATTATCATATAAATTAATAATTAATTATTCACAAATAATATTACAAAATCACAATAATGACAACCAGGCAGTTCCCAGGAAAGAGGGGACTTTCCAATAAGAATTTCTCCTTACTGGCGCGCAATTAGGTGACCAAACCTCTCCTTGACAAAACTTTCTAGACATTGCCAATAATGTTATCTAATAATATTATTCCAAATAATATGAATTATTGATCTGATAATGGAAAATACTGTGCAGTGACAATTATTGAAACAACAATAATATAAAATATCAACGCATCAATTATTGAATCAATAAAATAAAATATTGAGCGAAAGAATTACCGTAATAATTATTGAGTAGTGCCTTTACGTAAGAATCAATAATTCAAAAATATTGTAAAATCTGGTGTCTTTCTTGTGCGATAACGCGTATTCATCGTATTTTAACCAAGTATTCCAACAATTGATTAACGATAACAACTACGTCGTTATTTGTAAAAACTCAAATTTGTCATTTTTTTCTTCCGACAATTATCCGTTATGGGGCCCACAAATAGCTGCGCCGTCGTACGAATATTCTCCGACAGAAAGAATATTCCACGATCAAACGAATATTTCCCGACAATAATGAATACTTTATAACCACTTGCGTATTTTGAAAAAAAATTCATATATCACCCTTAACTTTAACTTTTATCAATTTAACCATTTACTAAATAGAAAAATTGAATACTTTTATTTCATAAAATTCACGGTCTTACAATTACTAATGCACCATCTAGGACCATCACTCAGTTCTCCGACTAGTCCCAGCTACGTTCTCATTTTCTGAAGAGAACAGTGAAAGAAAGGGTGAGCTCAACTAGCCCAGTAAGAAATATTATGACTAAGATAATGTAGAATAAATTATCATTAGCCTTAAACAGTGTTAAACTGATAAAATATAATAACTATCAAGTTTAATCTGCAATGAACAAAGCGATCCATTAGAAGAGTCAGTGGAGAATAAAATCCACTATCTTCTATGATTTAAAAGGTTTTTCATGACTTTTATCGTTGGGACTCGACAATAAAAAATCCACATCATCGAATCACCCCGTACCACTACGACCGAGGATATTCTTTGGTATCACCACCATGAATTATCCATGCACTACTGACTAAAATAATCATGTTTTTTCATCAATCGGTCCACGATCATGCCATAAAACAATTCATCTTTTGCCTACTACCGAAAGAGAATCCATAGCCATAATCATACCAAAAAGCGTCCCATCAATGCACTACGGGCCAACGAGGACTTTTTCCACATCATTTGTAATATTATGGTTATGATTATCCGAATAATCCCTCAGTCATAATCATACCAAGTCCATCTATGCACTTGAGCCACAGATGACTTTCAACATAATATAAACATGAGGATGATGACAATGATATAAAATTCAATAAAACAAGTTCAAGAATTAATTTATCCGAGGAACCAATAATGTCTAAATTGTCAACATAATCTTGCTTTGTGGAGTAAAATTCAAGAATGCTCGATAGAATATTTCAATGAAAAGATCTTTGGATGAAACACAAATATCGAGGATATTCCACTAATTTCATGGAGTATGGAAGTCAAAACTTTAACTTAACCGAGTATAATAAAGAATGGAATAACAAAAGAAATCACCATGCGTGCGGTACTTGGCATATAAGTTATTCCAATGAATACTAAATAACGGAACCGGTCGAAGTGAAATTACATAAAGCGGGATGTTCCAACGAATAATAAAGAATGGAATAACAACGAAATTATCATGCATGCGGTCTTGGCGTAAGCGAGTTAGTCCAATGAATACTAATAAGGGCGGAATCGGTCCCACGTAAAAGCATGCAGCAGGGATATTCTAACGAGAATAATAATAAAGAGGCGGACCCGTGTGCAGCGTAAAAACGCATGCAGCGGATATTCCAACGTAATAATAAATAACGAAACCAGTCCCAAGCGTAAAATACACGCACGTGATATTCCAATGAGAATAATAAAGAATAAAATATTAGAAGAATTTCATCAGTATAGGGTAGCTTGGCGTATATAGGTTATTCCAATGAATAATAAAGAATGGAATAACATAAGTTTTCTTCATGAATACAAAAAAGAATAACACCCCTTACGAGTACAACAAATAATATTCCCTACCTTAAGAAGAAGAAGTCTTGGATATGAAATCTTCAAGTAGCATAACACTTTTCTTTTTTCTTTTTATAGTTTTATATACAGAGTTTCGAATGAATTCGTAAGAAATAATGAAGGAATGATTTTCTATTTATAGAAAATGGGACTGCGTATAAGAACTAACTCATGAATGCGGTCAGATTGATTTACTTTAATCGACGGTCCATATTTAAAGTAAAATCTTTTAAATAAAATATAATATATTCTATTTATAATCTAATAAAACGAATAACTTTATAAAAGATTTTACTATCTGCAAACATTATCTGGTCTTATACAAATACTATGCATAATAAAATATAATATATTCTAATTATTGTCTAATAAAATGTATAACTTTATAAAAGTATTTTGTTTTATATAAAAAGATTTTACTATGCAAAATATTATGCAAAATACTATGCAACACTATCGTAATAAAATATAATATATTCAATTTATAGAATAACTTTATAAAAGTATTACATTTTATTACATTAATAATACCAATAAAACAAAAGCGAGTGACTTATCACATAAGCATCAATATCGTGTCTTCTTGTCTGAACCACACGTATTATTGCACTTTTACTACCGAAAGTAGTTCAACAATATTAATGGTAAAACTTCCGCCGTTATTTTCATAAAAAATATTTTTGTCGTTTTCTCGATCCGAAATAATAATTACATTATAGGGTCCACTAATGATTGTCTTGATTCTTGCGAATATTCCCCGATAAAACAAATATTCCCCGACCAATCGAATATAATATGACAACTTGCATACTTTGTAAAATTTATAAATACTACCCACAACTATAACATTATATCAAATCCACACTATAATATTCAAAAAAATATTTCGAAAAAATAAAATTTTTATTCATAAAATTTGGGGTCTCACATAATACTCCTAATGTTAATTGTGACATATTTATACTATCAAGTTATTTATAAACTATTTATCTTAAACAAATAAATATCATTTTTTCGGAGTAATGTAAAAAATTGTTACAACTTTCTCAAAGTAATCACTTTTATTGATTTAATAAAGGAAATAGGGGTAACATTTAAAAATAATATGGTGACACTTTAAAAATAATAAGCAGTGAAATACATGTCAAATCGGTCAATAATGGTAACTTAAGCTTTGAATGCCTTTTCTTTTTTCATCTTTTTTACCGAATATTTGGATGTAAAAATTACAATGTTTTAATGTGCATCATTTCTTAATTATTTCATATATTAAGTATCCGCAAATGTTGATATTGAATATTAACAAAAAGGCATCATCATGTAAACAAAATTATTTGATAAATATAATATTTGACCAAGTTGAATTGCGATAAATGTCAAAATGTGTGCGAGAAAATATTATAAATTAATGTGAGACATTTTTTAATTACTATATATTTCATTTATACACATACATCGTAACAATGATGTGGTGAGATTTTGGTTCTTTAGTGATTTAGAACTGCACCGCTCTAAAAAAAATCTTGAACCGATATTGTACCTCACTGACCGATTTATAATTTTAATTGCTCCATACTAACTTGCACTAGTCAAAAATCAATAATATTTTGACTTCATTTTTATTAAATTATCTAATATTTTTGCAACACACATTATTAATAACATTCAATCAAATATTTCAATAAATATTAACAAGTAATATAAGAATGTATTTTCAATTAAAAGTTATATAACATTATTATAATTTTAATATATATATATATATCAACTATATATAAAATATGTATAAAATAACTTTTAACAAGCAAAAGTAAAAAATAGTAAAATATAAATTTAAGACTATATGAACATGTTTGTTTACAAGCATTATAATATCGGGATTATAATCCTAATAGTATTAATCTTAAGATTAAATAGTCATAATCACGTTTTGTTTTTTATGAGATTATTAATTGAATGACTTAAAATAATCACATGTTATGTTTGTTTTTTTCAGAATTAGTTGAAGGATTAGATAAAAAAATATTGTTTGGACTATTATACACTTACAAATAATAACATTGTTTAAACTATAATTTAAACTTGTTTATACATCAAAAAATGATCAATAATTAGTTATAAACTTTTAAATACTATTGAAATAAGTTGGAGAGTTCACATTGTTTCATCGTGTTTTTCCTATGTGAAATATTTGAGAATCAAATTATCATAAATTAATAAATAAATAGTAGCAAAATAATTAATTATGGATAAATGTGTTGCGTTGAGTTTGCACACTCAACATTGGTTATGAACACAGCAAGCGGGTGGGCACGTAAAAGCAGGCCAGGCGAGTGATTGGTCAAGACCAAAAAAACAGGCGGACAAAAAGGCACAGTTTCTTGGGCCAAAAATTGCGATGGCTTGGGCTTCATTGCGTGGTGGCGTGGTGAGACCAATTTTGTGCTTATTTTATGCTAGTTTTTTGGATTTGGCCCAAATGGGCCATTTGAACCAAAAAGTGTGGACCAAATAGGTCCAGAATTTTCTTGAAAGCTAAAAATTACATTGGCTTTGGCCCGACCCCGCATGCTCTGAGCCTCTTTGCCGTGTCTAATTGGTTGTGTTTAGATAAATAATTTTATAGCAGCAAAATTAGTGAAATCATAAATTTTAAAAGAGTTATATGTAAATTTTAACGATTAAATATAGATGAAATTATATATCTGGGAGAACATTTATAATAACATTTGTAAAGAAATTTCATTTAAATTTGAGTGTGTTTTCCGCACATGAAATTAAAATACAATGATTATTAATCGAGCATGCTTATTTGATAGCTGGTTAAATATTAATATTAAAAAAAGTAAAGGTTAGTTTTGTCCAAAAAAATTTAATCCCTCGTGATGGGATTATAATATGTGATTAGACATATTATTAAATAATTTCTCATTTCAAGTCATTTTGTAATTTGAGATTAATAATCTCAAATCTAATTTTAAAAACAAACATAAGTGTTATCCTAGTAAACAAACATGGCCCATGATGTAAGACCCCGAAATTTTTTTAAATAAAAAGGAATTTTCTTTATTTATTATTTTGAAATAGTAAGGGTGGATTTGATTAATGTGGTTAGTTATGGGTAAAATCATGTGAAATATTTTAAATAAGCAAGTGGTGATATAATATTCATTATTGTTGAGAATATTAGTTTGGTCGTGGAATATTAAATGCTTGTCGGAATATTAAATGCACGGCAAGCATGACCATGTGTGGCCCCATAACGGAAAGCGATTGGAGGAAAGAAAACTACAAAAATAAGTTGTTTAAAAATAACGGCGTGGTTATTCTAGGATTCTGTTGTTGGAATACCCGGTGGTTAAAACACGATGTCTAGCGTTATTACGCGCGATGAAGCGCACGGTATTGCACCAATTATTGATTCTTACGTAAGAAAGGCACTACTCAATAATGGTTACAGATAATTCTTATTCAATATTTTATTTTATTGATTCAATAATTCTTTGCGTTGATATTTTATATTCTTTGTTGTTTGATAATTGTCATTACTGAAAGATTTTTCATTATCGAAGCAATAATTCATATTATCTGAATAATATTATTAGATAACATTATTGGCAATGTCTAGAAAGTTACATCTAAGGAGAGGTTTGGTCACCTAATTGCATGCTTTAGATGAGGAGAAATTCTTATTGGAAAGCCCCTCTTCCTGAGAATCTGCTTTTTTATCGATATTGTGATTTTGTAATATTATTTGTGAATAATTAATTATTGATTCATATGATGAGGAAAATATTAATTTTATGTGGATATAGATGGAGAAAATTTTTAATGTGACAATTGTTGAAAATTAAAATTTTATCTTTTTCTGATAAAATAATTCATTTAAATATATATAATATTATATTTTAATAATATAATAATGGTGATATTTTTACAACGAATGTGGGATATATGAGTATACGAGGAGGAAGAGTATTTTTGTTGCAATAAATGTTTAAAACATGTTGAACATGTCGGTGGACCCCATTTATTGACTGAAATTTGATTATAGCCTGTAAAATCGCCCGTTTGTGGATTTCGGCCAATTTCTGTTTAGAATTTGGAAAAACTTTCTTCTGCAAAGTTGTAGAGAATTGAATTTTCTATAAAAACTCGTGAGATTTGAATTTTCTGATAAAAGGGCTATTTATTATGAATTATTGAAGTTCCGAAGCTCTGAAATAATTGATTTTTGGAAGTTTAAATTATTTTAAATTAGAAAAACGTTTTTTTTATTTTTTCTAGAAGGTTGGCATGTGTGAATTGCTGAGATTAAGATTTCAAGGAATACGTATAATATTTTTATATATATTAATATTATATTAAATTTTACTAACTTTTGGTGTTACAAGCGATTTCCTATAAATAGGTCTTGGGTTAGAATTGAAAATCACACCGAAAATCAAGTTTTCTCTCTATATTATCGAGCGTATTCTTGTGAGTATTTTGAGTATACTTTGAGTATTGCTATCGGTGAAAGTTCAAGTCATAGCTTTATATCCGAGTTTTCATTAAGATCTTGTCTTTCGAGGTAAGGGATGTTATTTTCTTCTCGAATGATATTATTTCTTCAATATCATTATCTTTGAAATATTGGTTGGAACTTTTTATCAAATTTGGAACTTTTTCATGCTTCAGGTTACTATTTCATGAGTTCTTATTCACGAGTTCTTATTCACGAGTTCTTATTCATTTAAGTATTATTCACGAAGCGTGAAGATGTTTTTTGTGAAATTTCTATCTTTTGGTGTCGAAGTTACTATTCACGTATCGGCACTATTCACGATATCTGGCCTATTCACGAATACGGCCTTTATTCACCTAAAATGAAATTTCTTCTTTTTCGTCTCAAAATATCTATTCGGATACTAAACTTTGATTGTATCCATATTTTTATCATTCTTGAATTTTACACCACTATGATTATTTTTGAGG
This sequence comes from Panax ginseng, assembly GCA_020205605.1. Classification (NCBI taxonomy): domain Eukaryota; kingdom Viridiplantae; phylum Streptophyta; class Magnoliopsida; order Apiales; family Araliaceae; genus Panax; species Panax ginseng. Next base: position 105,193,725 of record CM035146.1, read on the forward strand.
TATTTTTGGGCGTGGATAAAACAAAAGTACGAATCCTTAATCCTTAATCCTTGTCATTTTGTTTCAATTTGGATTCGTTTTTTTAAAAAAATTTTTCATCATCCTCGGTCTTAAAAGATGAATGATTTATGATGAATATCTTTGGCCAAGATGGTGCAAAGATGAATGATTTACGATGAATATCTTTAGCTTTGTGGTGCAAAGATGAATGGTTTCGATGAATATCTTTGGCCCGTAGTCAAAGATGAGCAGTGTTTAGATGAACATGACCAATCGGTGAATGTCCTTGGCTTTTAGTAGTCTGAGGATGAATATTTGATCCAAGATATATATTGATTGATGTTACGGGGATAAAAATAGGCGATGAACTTTAAAATTCATACATAGAAGATAGTAGTTTGCATTCTCTACTTAACTCTTACAATGAATTATTATTTCATTGCGAATATTGATTTAAAACTTGTTGTCTATTGTATTCTATTATATTTTTCCTGTTGAAGACTAACGATAATTTTTTGTATATTATCTTAGTCATAATATTCTTCTTTCGGGCTAGTCGAGCTCACCCTTTTCCTTTTTGTTCCATTTTTCTTCTCGGGAGGCGAGAATGTAAGCGAAATACGAGTCGGGGTATGGAATGAAAGTTACGGGGAGAGTTGTTTAGTAGTCCTCACCATTGTTGTAAAATAAAGTATCAATAATTATGATGAGGATTTATTTGTATGTGGATATTGTCTGCAGATGGCAATATCGTATTTAAACTCACAGATTTATATGTTGTAATAATAAAGTTGTAGTTATTTACATACCATGTATTTGGCGACTTCGAGAATGGGTTGGATGGAATGGACCTATTTTTTGGGCGTCACATACGACTATGATTATATATAATACTATAAAATATAAAGGGCAAAAAACACATTTTCACCACTATGGTTATAGTGATTTAACGAAATAACCAACGTCTTTTAAAATATTCAATTAGCCCACTGTATTTTTTTAAAAATATTCAATCGAGCCATTCATCCATTTTTTGTAAGCGTGCTTAACAAATTGCTTATGTGGCTTTTTAAAAACAAAATAAAAAATGACATGGTAATTACGTGGCAATAGATTAACAAATCATTTTTTAAATAAAATAAAAAATGACATCTTAATAACAACAAATCAGCTTTTTAACAAATTACATTTTTTTTAAAAATTTGTTTTAAAAAATACATTTTTTAACAAATTCTCGCTTTTAAAAAAAATTACATTTTTTAAAATAATTATATTTTTAAAAAATCCATTTTTAAAAATTACGCTTTTTAAAAAATTATGTTTTTAAAAAAATACATTTTTAACAAATCTGCTTTTAATTACGTGGCAAATCTATTTTTTAACAAATCATTTTTTAATTAAAAAATCTGCATTTTTTAACAAATGTAATTTTTTTTAAAAATAGATTTTTTTTAAAAACATAATTTTTAAAAAACGAATTTTTAAAAAAAATATAATTATCTTTAAAAAGCAGATTTTTTAAAAAATAGAATTTTTTAAAAAGCGAAATTTGTTAAAAATAGATTTTTTAAAAACTTGTTTTTTAAAAATATTTTTTTTAAAAAAATAAAATTATTTTTTGTCTCGTAATTAATGATTTTTATTTTATTTTTTTGTTAAAATTAATGTAATGTTGTAATAGATCTCATTGTAACAATTTGTTTTTTTAAAAAATAAAAAAAAATTTAAAACAAATTTTTTTAAAAAACATAATTTGTTAAAAAACAAATTTGTTGTTATTACCATGTCATTTTTATTTTATTTAAAAAAACAAATTTTTTAAATCTATTGCCACGTAATTACCATGTCATTTTTATTTTATTTTTAAAAAGCCACGTAAGCAATTTGTTAACTAGTAATTACAAAAAATGGACTAATGGCTTTGATTGAACATTTTAAAAAGTACGGTGGGCTAATTGAGTATTTTAAAAGCACAGTGACTATTTCGTTAAATCACTATAACCACAGTGGTGAAAAGGTGCTTTTTGCCAAATATAAAGATACTAGTATATGCCCGTGCCTTAAGGCATGGCGTAAAAAATAATTAAATTAAAATTCGAAAAATATTACATTACCACATACCACCACAATTCACCATTAATACATAATCAATCATCAACACATGTCCAACTACCAAAATATCAAGCTAATTGGTACTAATTTCCAAAAAATTTGATAGAATTTCCTTTAAAAATAGTTATTTAAAAAATTCTAAACCTGTCTACAAAACTTACAATCATCAACATAAATCTAACCACCAAAATATCAAGCTAGTCACTGCTAATTTTAAAAAATTTCGACAGAATTTCCTTTAAAAATAGACATCCAGACAAATATAAACATGTGTATAAAACTTACAATCATCCATACATATCCAAACTACCAAAAAAACAATTATTCCATACCCAAAATCATCATAACCATGTAGAATTAGTTATCTTTATAAAATACAGAACAAAAAAAATACATACATGAAGAAATTAATACATACTCAATCATCAACACATCTAACCACCAAAACATCAAGCTAGTCGCTACTAATTTCGAGAAATTTCGGCAGAGTTTCCTTTAAAAATAGATATACAGAAAAATCTAAACCTGTTTACCTAAAAAACCATCATTCCATACCCAAAATCATCATAACCAAGTATAATTAGCTAACTTTACAAAAGGCAGAATACAAAAAATACATACATGCAGAAAATAGAGAAACTAAGACCCTTTACTTTACAAACTTACACCAAGTATATTCTTTATGACTTACATCATGTATCCTTCAATATATACCTGAAAATAATTAAAATTTAAAAATTATCGAAATATGTGAGTTAAAATAAAATAATTATAAATCCGAAACAAATGAGCACACATATTTGTATGTAGGGGGAATGATTTTAGATTGATTGCAGTAAGAATTTAAAGAGATTGTAACAAATAATCAATTTTTTAAGGAAAAATATGGACTTACAATCAAATAAAGTTTTCTTAGTACTATCTCAACGAACAATTCATTTGCTTAACACCTTCACACATTTTATCTGTAGCTAAAAAAGTAATTGTTTATCCCGGAGTAATATTCAGTGTTGCAGCATTTATATCACTGATGTAACAAAAGCTTAAAGGCTATAAAGCAACAGAATAACACAAAACTTAAAATATTTTAAATTTAATAACATACAAATCCATTGTAAAAATAAAGAAAAAATAATAGGATTAAAAGTGATACCAGTTTGCAATTTGTATTTTTTGTTCCTTGGGTAGAAGAGGTTGATTTTTGTTTCCCCTTAAATTTGGCATTCGCCAAAGCATCAGACTTTTTTTTTTCCTTCTAGGTAAGAACACGATAAAAAAATAAGTAATATTAAATGAGACAAACCAAAAATATGTTGACAAATCAAACGATCTACATAAAACAAAACTTAAAATTTTTTAAATTCAATAACATCCAAATCCATTGTAAAAACATAGAGAAGAATATGATTAAAAGTGATACCAATTGGCAATCTTTATTTTTTCTTCCTTGAGTAGAAGAAGTTGCTTTTTGTTTTCCCTTAAATTAGGTATTCGCCAAAGCATCAGTCCTTTTTTTCTCCTTCTATGTAAGAAAATGCTACTTAAAAGCAAAAAAAAAAAGGAAAAAATGAATGAGAAATAGGTGTGAGTATACACTACCTCACGTAAACGGAGACAATTTAGTTCATACTCATTGCGAATTATTACTCCTACATTATTATGACGAAGTCTTCGAACCTGTAGACAAAAGAACGTTGAATAGTAAATTAGCTGGTAAAAAGATAAGATAAAAAGTAAGAAAATGATGAGTAAGAAATTATTATCATACGGTGTTTTCTAGGTGGTCATCCATCTATCATGACATTAATGAAAATAAATTAAAATAAACAAGTTATTAAAAAATCAATAAGATATATTTAGAGAGAGTTAATCAGATGATAAACTTACACTACCAAATATAACAACATCATCCATTGGTTGATGATTATGCAGTTGAAACGGTTGTACCTACACAGTAAATTTCATAAGCTATGGATAATGAACATCAATTACATAATACATAAGCTATGGATAATGATATTTTAAAAAGTACATGCATTTGTTAAGTTTTTTGTTTACAGAAATTATATGTTATTTCATTATTTAAAAAGTACAATTAAATTTAGCAAAACGCCTCCTTTCATTTATTATTTCATTAGTTTTCTCTATCGTTTGTATTCATTCCTGTTGATATAATCTAGTTTAAATTTTATATCCTTCTTGTTGATATAATCTAGTTTAAATTTTATATTTATGTTGATATATCCTTCACTTTAGCACCCAGAGAATGAAGGTTGGCTGTTTGGGTTCACTAAGTTTATTTTTTAATATTTTGCTTTCATATCTGTCACTTATTGAAGTATTTTTTACAACTTCAGAATTTAAGGTTGTTGGTTGAGATACATGCTCTTCTAAATTTGATATTGAAGTGGGTGCAAGGACACCATGTGGTGGTTCAGGAAGTTATATCAAGTGTGAGAATTAGAATCAACTGGAATCATTGTTTCTATTTCCTTAGATCACACTAATCTAAGAAAAATATGGTTATGAAGTTGGTATAGCAAATTAGTTCATAAGTAACACACGTTAACATGATGCTAACTAATCAAAAATGATCAAATCATATACTACAAATATATATTACAACCACTTTGTTATGTATAAAAACATCTTATATATAAAAACATCTTCCATCATATCTAACTCTAATTTAGAATCTTTACTACAGATTCTCATCAACCAAACAGAAGATATATACTAGAACATCTTGCATTCAAATGTAATAAGCATTTAATTTATTTGGGAGGTATGCTTTTGTATATATTTGATTGATCCTAATTGGCAATTTAGTCTTAATTCTCTCCCTATTGAGGGATCCAGCGATCTTTATTTTTTTAATGGATGACTGGAAATTTTTCATGATATGATGTGGAAAAGAATGTTTTAGAACCAATCCAAACAAATCCTGTCATTCTCCATTCCTTCAGCAAAAATAGATAAATAGCGGTTACCCTCTCAACAATGACAGTAGTGTGGTAATGGTGTCACTCACCCTCTCAACAAAGACCGCAGAAAGGAAGAGAGATTATGGGAGTGAGGCAAAAAAGTGGATGTTTCACACCTGCTAATCAGGCCGGCTCACCTATCTTACTAACCCACCACCCTTTTTATCTACACCTCACCTAACCACCCACCACCCTCTGTTTTCCAGCCCCCGAATTTTGGTAAAACAACCATTATTACTCCCTCCATTCCTTTCAAATCAGTAATTTTTATCTGGATTTTTTAAAAATTATTTTGTTAAATATAATTTATAAACATTAAATGAGTACAAATTTGTTTCTCTCATTTTTTTCAATTAATTTACTTGAATAAATTTTATCTTTTCTCTCATCTTTTTTTTCAATGAATTTTAAATGGACAATATTGATATTTATTTCCAATTTAATCAACTACTTCTTTAAAACGAATGAAGAGAGTAATATTCGTTCTTCATTTTTTACCTACACATAACTTTTCCGTTCTAAAAAAAGTCTTATAAAGATTTGAATTCTACCTACACATAATAAGATTTTGCAAATATGATTTTTAAGATAAACTTCCATTGTTGATGGGTACGAAGAAACACTAAAATGCAGCTTAGAATTAGAGAAATCTAGGTAGAATCTCACCTTTTCCCTTGAATCCACCGCCATTGCAAGAAAAAAATAACTTTGAAAGTGAAAGAGCTTATTTCACCGCTTCAAAGACTGAAGATTAGAAGACCCAGAGCTCAGCTTATATATTTACATATAAGTAGGCAACCATTAATTTTTCTGTTTGAGTATCAAATAAAGAGATTAATAGTGTACAGTTAACAAAATGAGGTTCAGTAAAATAAAGATGAAACCTTTTGATTACAAATGGGCATACAAATCAATCACCCAAAAATAGAGAAAACCCAGAGATGAAAGCACCCACTGAAGTTTCAAAATTAATTTACAGGGCAACTAATTTCAAATCATCAAAAATGAAGCAACAATAAACACAAAATTTAAATTGAAAGCCTTTATGTTGCAAAATTTCAACTGAACCATTACTGGGTGCTTACCAAAAACAATCGCTTAGCAACCAAAGATATCACCACTTATTATCAAAAACACGGACGGAAGTGAAGACCGAAGCCAGACGTCGCTTAGCCATTGTCGTCTGCAAGACGACGAAAGTGAAACCGCCGTCGAGCATGAGCAGTGGCGTTGGAAGAGAACAACGAAAGGAATAATTTTGATTTGGGGGGTTTTGAAGGGAATGAGACAATAGAGTGTGAGGGATTTTTGATTTGGGGGTTTTGAAGGGAAGGAGACAGTAGAGTGCGAGGGATTTTGATTTGGGGGGCTTTTGAAAGGGAAGGAGACAGATGAGTACACGGGAAGGAGCAAATTTTGGTTTGGGCGGCTAATTTTTTTTTTTTTTTTGTAAGATGAAATCTGGCCTTTAGATCAAGTAAGATGAAATCTGGGCCTTTGTTGTGGTTTCTCAAATTTTAAGTGGAGATAGATTTAAAAATGGTCCTGTTTTATTATATAGATTAGAGATATAATTATTAAAATATAAATATATATAAAGTTGTTAAAGTATCGATTCCCGTCGATTCAAAAATAAATACCAAAATCACACCACACTGATGTTAGTTTAAATTTTTTACATCGAAATTAAGGCTGTAAAATGAACAAACAGTTGGGGCTCGATCCATACTCGCTAAATTAAAAGTTCGATTCGAGCTCGACTTAAAATATAAATAATTCAAATATGACTAAATTTTAAAATTCGATAAATTACTCGAATTTTCTCAAATTGTAATTTTCTATTGATACTCAAATCATATATTCATTCGAAAAATTTAAACTGTTCGAATTCAATTTGAGATCGTACTCGACTCAATAACTAAAATTAAACGAATCTCGATCAAACTTTATTTTATACTCCATAAATTTTGAAAACCAAATCTAAATAATTCAATACTTAGTTAGATCCCCTTAATTTCAAATCCGTTTTAATTTAAATTGCCATGTCTACCTCACAATCAAAATTTAACTCAAAAGTTTCGCAATGTGAGAACTCTTGCAACAAATCTCTATCCTCTTTCTGATCTGGATTAGAAATGGCGTCACCTCCTCCATTTACGCACGAAATTAATTTGAAAGTCGTCCATTTATATGCTTCTATGTGTCGACTCAGTTACTTGCTTGTAATTTTCCTTTTTTCTATACACTTCTTCTAATTTTCCCTCGTTTTCTCTCGCCCTAAAGAGCTTATGCCAAAATTCTCTCAGTTCCATTTTTATTCCACATTATCCATTCCTTGGTAGAAATTAGGGTTTCTATAGGGAAATTAAATGATTGGTTTCGATAACTATTTATATGGTCTGAAATTTATGACTATATTTGTTTGTTGATTTCACCATATTGTAATCGAGTGTTAAAGTTAGTTTCGAATCATCATTTTGGTAATCTCTTGTTTATTTTACGTCTGAATCTCAATTGTTAGGGTTTTTGATTTGGATGCAAGATTAGGATTCGTGCAATGTGTGTTATATAATTAGATCACTCTGTTTGGATTTGCATTGCGTTATTATTGTTGATGGGATGAAAACTGGTGAAATTAAATGTTGGGATTTTAGAGTGAAAATATTTGAGATTGCTGTTTGATGGGGAATTCATGTGTCGGACCCAATTTAGGCCAAAATGGATTCTTGCAATCTGTTTCAGCTGCAGTTTGGCGAACCCAGCGACCGGATAAAACTCTCCCTCATCCTAATGCAGATTCCAGCAACAATTCAAGTACAAGCGCATCAAAATCCGAGAATTCCGAGAATTCTGCTATTGAATCTATGTCTAATAAAGGATCTGAAAATAAAGGGTCTGAGCCAGCGTCTCAGATTCAAAATACACCACCTCTACATGTTAAAATAGCCGCCGGGGAGTCATCCGGTAAGGCAGAGGTTAAGGAAGAGGGAAATAAGTCTGCTAAAAAGCATATGAAGCGAGTTGCAAGTGTTGGACTTCAAATTGAATCTGTATTGCAGAGGAAAACTGGGAATTTGAAGGATACTTATAGTTTCGGTAAGAAACTAGGACAAGGGCAATTTGGGACAACATATCTTTGCGTGGAGAAGGAGACCGGAAAGGAGTTTGCTTGCAAATCCATTGCAAAGAGGAAGTTGACTACTAAAGAGGATGTGGAGGATGTTAGGAGGGAGATTCATATAATGCACCATTTGGCAGGGCATCCTAATGTGATATCGATTGTAGCTGCTTATGAGGACGCTGTTGCAGTATATGTTGTTATGGAGCTTTGTGCAGGCGGGGAGCTTTTTGATAGGATTATACAGAGAGGGCATTATTCGGAGCGAAAGGCAGCTGAACTTGCTAGAATAATTGTCAGTGTTGTGGAAGCTTGCCATTCTTTAGGTGTTATGCATCGGGATTTGAAGCCTGAGAATTTTCTTTTCATCAATGAGGAAGAGGAGTCGCCCCTTAAGACTATTGATTTTGGGCTCTCTGTTTTCTTTAGGCCAGGTAATTTTTTTCTTCATATGTTAACTTCCTTTTTATGATCTTTATCATATTAAAAACCTAAACTGGAAGGATTAGGGAGATCAATTGAAAGTGCCCTTGAAGCAGTTATATGTTAAACCTTGTTGTTTGAAATTATTTTTGAACTACTAACAAGACTACAATAACCATAAATGAATTTCTGTTGGACTGTTTCCAGGTCCAATTACACAGGACAATCTAGTAACTTGCATATTTGAAGTTTAAAAGATCCATAAAGGGAATCTTTAATATGTCCAACCTGATATCTAATTTTCTTTTGTTGGTACTGAGCATGCATTATGCTGTATTTATGTGATTGAACACTGCTCCAATGAGGCATGCTAACTGGATGAGTGACTTTTCAAGATATTTCTAATCCATAAACCTCTTATACAAACTAGTAGACAATTAACATTTGGACATTATAAAGTTAGATGCAGTGGTGCTGGGTGCCTTCATTATTATTATTATTTGGTTCTGCCATATTGATAATACAAGAACTTGCTTCCAGGAATGAAAAGAGAGAGAGAGAACGTATTTCTTCTACTGAAACTTTCATTTTGACTTTGTCTACGTGCATTATATATATTTGCTCACACAAATGCATACTTTGAACTAAATCCACTAATACCAGCTTGATGTTACTGTTCCATTTTCTTTCTATTGACAAAACAAGGATTAAATATAGCATCCTTCCACCCCATTTTAGGTGCCCTGTATCCTAAGACAGACCAACTTTACATTTTAATATGATATTTGCGAAATTGCATTTAAGATGCTACATAATTAAGTGGACTATGTTGAAATATAATCTCTGGCTGTCTAGTCAGCGTTTCTTCGAATTTGTGCCCATTGCACAACTTTTAAAAGAAAATAAAAATGAGATGAAGTAAATGATTTGAATAAATACTTCCCACTCATCCATCTCCACAACATTTCCACTATGAAAACACAGCTTGGTACAATATCGTGCCACGCTCCACCTGTTTAAATTTCATTGGAGGTTGGTTCATACACGTTCCATTCAGTTATTTCAATAAAATTGCAACTCATGAATCCCTAAAGAGGTGTTTTCATAGTGTATAATAGACAAAAGAACATTGACAACATCCAGTTCAGCCAGAGGAGTGGGTTACTCAACAATAATCAGCATAATTTTCTTTCAATCCCTATATATACATCAACTTTTTAGTGCTTACTAATGTTTCTCTTTCGTATTTCTAGACAATATATATTGTTGCAAGACTTTGTATAATTGTTGTATGTGTAAATTTTTTTGTGGATTAGATTTCTGTATGCTTTAGGACTTAGGAGTTCAGGGGATTTTGGCTATATATAGATATTCCAGGCACCTGTAGAAATTATTAAATAACCTGAAGATTTCAAGTCGAATATGATTTGAGTTTCGGGATATGGTATAGCTATAATATTTCATCCATTCAGGTGAAACATTTACTGATGTGGTTGGGAGCCCATATTATGTGGCCCCTGAGGTGTTGCGGAAGCTTTATGGTCAAGAATGTGATGTTTGGAGTGCGGGGGTTATCATTTATATTTTGCTTAGTGGAGTTCCGCCATTTTGGGACGGTGAGGAACTTAATATTTTCCTTTGTTCTGCTACTGTTGTTCAATACTGTGATTTATTGTCTAACCATCTAACTTTGGTATAATTGGGTTCAGAATCGGAGCAAGGAATATTTGAGCAGGTTTTAAAAGGCGATCTTGACTTTGTATCAGAACCATGGCCTAGTATATCTGATGGTGCTAAGGATTTGGTTAGAAGAATGCTTGTACGAGATCCTAAAAAGCGGCTGACAGCTCACGAGGTCCTCTGTAAGTATATATTCTATCTGTATGCATCAACTATTTATATTAATTAGTGTTTGCTTCAGATGCTTCACTTCTTCCACCACCTTTAGGTCACCTACAAAATAATGATATATATATATATATATATATATATATATATATATTTATTTACACACACTGCAATGTCATGCACTAATGCTATTATTAGTAACAACACTTCTTGAATTTATCCAAAAAAATACTGTTATGTTAATATTTGAATTTAAGGGTAATGGTAGTGGTGGAATTGGAAATAAATGAAAGTTGGGCCCGGTGGTTGTGCATGATCATGAGGGTTTATGCTTATGGTGGCTTAATCTAACTGAGTATGATTTTGAGCTGAACCAATATAACCTAGATCCAGGGGTGTAACCAGCCCCTCATATCGGGAGGGGTCAAAATATTTACGAAAAATATTGTATTAATCATTTAATTTATTGTGTTTGTAAATATACAAAAAAAATAGTAAAATGATATATATATATATATATATATATATATATATGATTGTTGAATATTCCATTCATTTTAAAATATAGGATTAAATTTTGACTTCTTGAAATTAATTTGAGATATTCTCAAATTTTAAATGTAAATAATTCAATTAATTTTTGATGTATAGTTGTGAAAACTATAAACTAATTAAAAAGTACTACTAATTTCTAGATTCTTTGCTATTAAAGGTAAAATGAATTATTTTTAAGCTTGAAAATATCTCATAGTTATTTTAAAAGTAAAAAATAATATATATTTCAAAATGGATGGAGCATTTTATAAAACATAAACATTTTTTAGAGGATTATAAATGAAATTTCATAAAAAGATATGAATATAAGTAAAAGGGTTGGAAAAATCTGGTTGGGGCCATGACACCCCTAGGCATGTTGTGGTTCTGCCACTGCATGTACCCTAGAATTTGGTACGTGGAACTAAATCGGGAACGAAAAAGGTCACTTTCATGGTACTTCGAATCACTTAGTTGGTACGAAATACGTTTATTTGGAATGTGACATGCTTAGAATAGATTTCTAAAAAATTATAGTTAAAACTAGTTGAAATGTAGTTAAAACTTGGTTGAGTTTTTTTTTAAGTGTAGTATCCCAACAATCACATTTTTAATGAGATTATGTCATGCCAGTCATGTCATTGATCGCTTGACACGCACATAGAGTTCATTTGGCTACATTAGGTGACATTCCCCAGAATCTTCTACATATTATGGTTTCTAATAGAATACTCATGTAACTAATATACTTTGTAAATATCCTAGATATTTTAGAGGACTATTCTAAATAGTGGATCATAGGCTTCCGTTATGCTTAATCTTTGCCATTGGTTGTATGACACGAGTTATATAAAAGAATGTTCTTCATTTATAAATCTTGAATTAAAGTTGTAATCATACTCGTGGGATAGAAGTTTAAGTTAATAGAAGAAAAATGTTTTGGATTGCCACATTAGATGTTTAGGAACGAAAGTGTTTTATGTTTAAAACGTTTGTACTAATATTCAATTCGCTATCATGTTACCGAAATTGTTAAATAAGTTTGAGTATGGTTTATGAGAAAAAAAAGGATAAAATAAATTTTACCTTCATACTTAATCCAGCATTAGCATTTAGCGGGCAGGCAGACAGAACGCATTCCAGGAACGATTCCACCAATATTGTCCTTTCGGTCTACCATTTCTTCTGTAAACGGACACCTTGCACACCCACTCTTCCATCAGGCTTTTACTTACCATTCTGCCCTTACTCCTTCCCTCAATTTTCATTTGCATACATATGTTATCCACCGAAGTGGTTAGTATGAAGTTTATTTTGTGATAAATTGATCAATTGACCAATAAAATACTGACACGCATGCGAAGTTGTATGTGTGTGAATATTTTATTGGCCAATTGACTAACTTACCAAAAAAATAACTTTATGCTAACCGGATCCGTTATCCACTACCTTAAAAAAAGGGAATTGTTAAATCCACAACAGAAATTATTATTTCCACAACAAAATTGTCGTTATAGATCCTATAGCGACGGTTTTCAATGTCGCTATTCATCTACAGCGACACTTTTGTTGTGAAAATAATATTTTTTATTGTGAATTTAACAATTACCTAAAAAAATCATGGACAACATATACTTAGTTAGCCGCACACGTATTATGTGTCTCATTTAAAATAAAAAAGATAAGAGCATGAGAGAGAGAGAGAGAGAGAAAGTAAGAATGAAAACTAAGTAACTATATGCTTAATAGAATTAAATGGGATAAAAAGGATAGAAAAAGAAACCCAATTTTTGTAATATTTTTGAAAATTTGCACCAAATTCTACTATAGGAAAAGTCATTACCGACGATACCCATGCGCGACGGCTATCCCATCGGCAGTGAAGTTATTCTTGACGGGCATAAGGCTGTCGGTAATACCGCCGTCGTCAATAACCTGCTTTTTTTTGTAGTGTTCTGAAGTTAGGGTTTCAAAAGAACTCCCAAATTTATCAATAAATTCTACCGGTAAAGAAATTGTGAACGAGGCATTATATGAGAATCATATAGATCTTGATTCGCAGCCCAAAAAGCACTCTGGGATGAATTTCTGGTCAACAGTTTCAATTTTTAGTAAAAAGTGGTAAAAATGAATGCAGAAACAAACCAAGCTTAAGAAATCGAGCCAAGTGGCTTTAATAAAAAGTGGCAGTAAAAAGTGTTAGGTCATTTTTTTTTCTTTTTAACATTCACTGAAAAAAACTGAAAGGATTTACAGTCCAATGACTCAACTTCAAAATATTAATTAATTTACTATAATAATTTAAAAAATTAAAAATTCAGTAGTGTATTAATTAGTAAAACTTGCCAACTACAGTGATTAAATCATTATTTTTGCGTCGACTTACATTGTTGCATGCTAAATTATATTTCTTTGAATCATTTTTATTGATAAACGTTTTGATCAAAGAGATTAATTATTAAAACGTCCGTACAAACTTATAGGCTTTTTTCATCAATAGAAATTGCCTACTCTCTATATGTATTTAATGACATTTTTGTAGTATTAAATTAGTTTTAACACTATCATTTTAATTATTAATCAAAATATTCTTCTTTGAATTGTACTTCATCAAATAAACAAGATAAAAAGGAGAACAAATACAAATTAGGATGAAACAAAAGTAATGACAAGCTAAAACTGCATTTTAAATAATTAAACAGAGATTCTCTATTTTATGATCCAACATATTTAAAATTAACTTTTTCTCTTATCAACATGATGTCACATTTTAATATATTTTAAATCTAGACCATAAAATAGAGAATCTCTATTTATTTAAAATGGAGAGGATGCTAGTCCAAATACAAATACAAATGAGGATGAAACAAAATTAATGACAAGTTAAAACTGTATTTTAAATCTAAATCAATGAAATGGAGAGGATGGTGATTCAAAAAATAAAGGTGGAAAACCCCAAAAACTTGGGCCAATTCCCTCCAAAAAGGGTAACCTCGCATGGATTAATGGGTTATAATTTCGTCGTGTTCTGATAAGGCGACAATGCAACTAGCCAACTATTATCAAATAACGTCAAGAAACCATTAATGTTAAAAGTTTGATTAGCTAGCATGGAATATATAGTAAACTCTTCCAACAACACGTGTACGGTTGTCATGCCCGAGCTCCATGAAAATGATTGAGGGTGGGCTCTGATTTTAAACGTAGGTGCCTGATGATTTTTCAAAATTAACTTGGAATTATGCATACATTTGCAAATTATTTAGAAGTTGAGGGGTAGTTTAGTAACCTTAAGTGTTTTGCTCTAAGAAGTGGAGGGGAGTAGGAGTAGGTCCGTCCTTATAAGAAGAAATAGTTTGTAGGGTGTTATATATAATTGAGTGTGGTGGATTGGTTCCCTTCTCTCCAAAAGCATATCTCTTTTATATCTTCTTGGATTTATGTAGTAAGAGTTCTTCGGTCCCTCCAGTTCCATTTCTAGTAACTGAAGCCAAAAGGTATGGCATGCAAGAATTCAACTATATACATATATATACATCTTCTTAATTATATATATATATATATATATATATATATATATGTTATGATATCTGTGTGTCCCAATATTATATATTGTCTTCCCTCGGCCTCTCTCAAACTATATATCATGTGAATTCTTTTAACATAAAGGTAAAATTAATTAATGCACCTTGCAATATCACATGCACGCACACTCTCTCTTACCAGTAAAGAAAGCAAAGCAAAATAGCCCACCTCTGATCATATATAGGTCAACCAACACACTAATTTTTTGTTTAAAATTTCATATAAATATATAAATTCTTTTGTTTGTTTTTCCACTGACTTTTACAGCTTTGAGTAAATTAAATCTCAGCTGCATGCGCATGCAGAATAGTGACTTATTATTATACTAATGCAGCAGCAGCAGCTAGCATATATACACACAAATATATATGGAGAAAATAAACTCGGCTTCAGGGTTGATTAGGACGAAATCCGATCAACTTGTAGAGACAATATCAGCGGCAATGGCGGCAATGAAGTCACCGGTATCATCAAGCGAGGGCGCCGGAGGAGGGCCGGAGAGCGGTGGGAGCCTATCGAGAAAGTCGAGCAAAGGAGGACTAATAAGTGCATCACCGGGACGTGGTAGCAGCAGTACTAGGCATAACACGCACATCAGGAAAACAAGGAGTGCCCAGATGAAATTTGACCTCGATGACTTGAGCAGCGGCGCGGCTCTTAGCCGAGCTTCCAGTGCCAGCTTGGGTTTTTCTTTCTCTTTCACCGGCTTCACCGTGCCGCCTGATGACATTGCCGATTCAAGGCCTTTTAGTGACGACGATAATCGTAAGTTGTTGTTTCTATTCTTCTTAATTAATTGTTTTTATTTTTAATTTTTAGTTGCACCAACTTTTTTATTTGTTAATTCTAAAACATAAATAAATTTATATCAAATTTAATTTTAAAATTTCATAAATTAATGGTTAAAAGTCAAAATATGTTTGTTTTTAATTTTATTTTGGGAAGCGGTAGGTACTTGGTCATTAAATAGAGGTCATGTTTGTTTTTTTATTCCGGCCATTAGGAGCCAAGCAACTAAAGTTTAGCAAGTGTGTGTGGCTGAGGATAGTACCAGTAGCAGTACGTCAATAAAGAGAAACTGCCAGTAATGCAAACAGAGTCCATCCAACCAACCCTTTTTCGGAAATTAGTGTCTATCAAATCTTATATATATCCATCTAAAAGTGAGAAGCAAGCAAGTAAAAAGTAGGGTAATAATATCTAAAAGTAAATTGATAAATTCACAAAAAAAAATATATGATATTTTTATATGAAAATCGCCTCTATAAATTTTATAGTTACGACTTTCACCGTCGCTATATATCTATAACGATATTTTTAATGTGAAAATATCAAATTTCTATCGAAAATAATCTCTCAAATTATTTGTTATTAGTGTATGGACTAATTGACTACATTAGTTATATTTATCCATGTAATATTCAAAAAAATCATTTCAACCATCGCTTGAGACCCACCACCACAAATTTGGTTCCTCCAATATGCTCGTAAAAGTGACCAAGTGAGTATCACTTTCATGGTGTATCCAACTTTTTTATTTCCTGCCCTCCATTAGGTCATTTCCTAATTGAATGATTGTACGTTTTCCCAATATAAAATTATTATTAATTTTTTAAAATCAATTTAATAGGATTGTGAGTATTTATGGACATAGTCGCATTGAAAAATTTTATAGGATTAAAATATAAATAAATAAAATTATAAAGTACTCGTTTGCCACTAATAACATGTCACATTCCACAACTTAATTGTAATGGCCAGTTGTCATGAATCGTGTTTACAGTTGTTACGCAAATACGAAAGGCAAGTCAATTTTTGGTCCACAGAGGAGAGAAAATTAGCAGCCTATTCTATTCCATTTACAACATGATGGATATGAATTGTACACCTCTCCCATAGGCCATAACAATAACAAGCCAGTAAGTCAATATAACAAAGGTTTCTGTCTCTTGTTTTCTTCCTGTTCTGGTCCACTTGCCCTTAATTTAGGCATGATTGGAGATTTTGATTCCCAAGTCCTAACCAAGGTTTTTGAGGCTAATAAATTCGATTCTCAAATTAGAAATTAGATTATAGTAGTTGTCAGAAAATGAAAGCCAAGGAAAATTTACCTTTATAATGCAATCAAAACTGTACACAAATGCATATATATATCGACATCCATCTCTCATTCTAGAGAGAGGAGGCGAAACTCCCTACCAAATATTCAGTATTACTACCTAGTGACATTTCTTGGTAACCTACCAAACACCTCCCTGGAACATATATATATATATATATATATATATATATAGAGTCCGGATCTTAAGCTCATTTGTTATCCAATTCACTTCGAAATACCTTCCTTTAGCGGACGGACCGGCGACGGTTCGGTCATACAATAGTCGTCTATACTTTTAGCGACAAACAACATATAAGCGTCATTAAAGTATAAACGACGGTTGTATGACCGAACAAATCAGCGAAATCAATCGCTAAAAAAAAGTGAAACTTAAGATCCGAGCACTATATATATATATATATATATATATATATATATATATAAAACCAACCGCAACCGCCAACCAACAACAAGAGCTAGCTCCTGAAACAAACTGTAAGCATTATAGTATCACTTTTTCAAAGTAGTCTGCCAAAACAAGAGCAGGAACTGATCACACCATAATTAACATTGAAGGTGGATAATTGCTTACTAATCAAAACATAAATATTTAACTGAAGAACATGTCATGGAATAAGTAAGTACTTCTAAACATGAAATTAAACTCCACTATCCTATAGTAATTTTATGAGGTTACTTATTCAAAAGCAGTACTATTACTATACGTATTCTTGCAGCGGAAGATCTTGAAGCTGGTACGCTTAAGAAGAGGATTCAAACAGAGCCCACCTTGCCACTTTACCTCAAGGTGATAAACTTACCGTGCATGCATGCATGCTTTCATTTTGCTCGTCACGTACTGTTGTAGTAAAAACAAGTTCATATATATATATATATATATATATATACCAGAGTTCCGATTTGATTTGATTTGATACCATCTATATTTGAACAGCCAAGGATGGAGGTGTTTATCTAGCTAGAGTCTAGAGATCAATGGGAACCACTGAACATGGCTATCATGTCAGGTTCAGACTTGTACAGAGTCTCATGATCTACATGTATGGCATTAATGTACAAGACTTTCCTTAATTTCAACAACAATATTGCTGCAAAAATTATGCTATAATTCATGTAACCTAGGATACAAATAAACTAATTAATTCATATATAAATATTACTCAAACTCTCCATCTTCACTTGCTACTAAGACTAAACTGGGTCTCAGTCCTAATTTATGCTCGAACACAATTTTCTCCTTTTTCTGGAAAGTTCGTGCTCGAGCATTTTACAGGAAGAATAGAAATATAGTTGAAGAGTGGACAATCTGACATACTTTTGAATACTGTAATATAGACTAACGACCTTGTTGCACTATATTTTAGGATGAAGTTAATTTGATTCTTCTATGTTATGCAGTTTACGGATGTGAGCTACAAGGTTATTATCAAAGGAGTGACGTTTATGAAAGAGAAGGATATTTTACATGGAATAACGGGCTCAGTAAACCCAGGAGAAGTTCTGGCACTCATGGGACCATCAGGAAGTGGAAAAACTACACTTTTAAGTCTGCTAGGTAGCAGGGTAAAAGAGTCAACCCCAGGTGGTTCAATCACTTATAATGACCAGCCATATTCAAAGTTTCTTAAGAGCAGGTATGTATGAAACAAGATTTCAGCGAATCAAACTTAAAATAGACAGATCTCAAACCTGTTTAGGAATAAAAAGGTAAATAAAAAAAGTAATTAGCTAATGTAAGAAAAGATAAAGGGAATAAGATATGCGCTCCCCATGTATCAAATTCAAAGCAGCTACCACTTAAAAATATATGAAGTAAAAGAAAATATAAGCAGCTTAGCTTTGTCCAGACTATAGTTTAAACGGGGTATCTAAAGAAATTGAGGCATCAACAATACTTTCAAGTGAGCTTCATGTATGATCAGCAGTATCAATGGTGTAATTATATAACAACAATAAAAGAAGTCATGCTACTAAGTACTTCGCACAGGAAACTCAAGTAGGAGGCTCTCTGTTAATATTCCATAGTCGTACGACTTTCTAACACCAAACTGGAAGAGTTTCATGATTTCTTTTACCTGTTAAGTCCCTTATACAAACCTAAAATTTCAGCAAATACACCTAGATATGTCAGCTGAAAATTGAATTATGCTTCGAATAACACTGAGTATCGATCTGGCAGGATAGGATTTGTGACACAAGACGACGTACTATTTCCTCATCTTACGGTGAAAGAAACATTAACATATGCAGCTCTCCTACGACTGCCTAAGACACTAACGAAACAGGAAAAGGAGCAACGAGCCACAGATGTAATCTACGAACTTGGCTTGGAGAGGTAAGTTTAATTGTTTCCCTCCTCCTGCTGAATAGTGGAAACATGCATAAACAAGCTGAAGCTAACTACAATATATACCCTTAGCACAGATCGATCGCTCAGTCCATGCAAGGACAGAAAAATCACTAATTAATTAGAAAACATCTTCAGTACTTTGGAAAACTCATCAGTGAGATCGAGTAACATTAATTGTGGACAGGTGTCAAGACACTATGATTGGTGGCTCCTTTGTTCGAGGAATTTCAGGGGGAGAGAGGAAGCGTGTTTGCATAGGAAATGAGATAATAATCAACCCTTCCCTTCTGTTCCTCGATGAACCCACCTCTGGGTTGGATTCTACAACCGCTTTGAGGATTGTTGAATTGTTACAAGATATAGCTGAGGTACGTGTAAATCAAGGGTATATATATGATGATTATAACACACATCTCTATCTTTCAACAGTAGTACGCTAGCTGTTAATGTGATCCAGTCTAATGGCAGCTATGGTACGTACTGATATATTCAATCAAATAATAATAATAATAATAATAATGGCAGGCTGGGAAAACAGTGATCACCACAATTCACCAGCCATCTAGCAGGCTCTTCCACAAGTTTGACAAGTTGATCCTTCTTGGTAAAGGGAGCATGCTTTACTTTGGGAAGGCATCTGAAGCAATAGTATATTTTTCATCCATAGGATGTTCTCCATTGATTGCCATGAATCCAGCAGAGTTCCTGCTAGACCTTGCAAATGGAAACTTAAATGATGTTTCCGTTCCTTCGGAATTGGAGGACAAAGTGCAAATGGGGAATTCAGAAAGAGAAACAAAGAACGGAAAACCATCTCCAGCAGTTGTGCACGAGGTGAAATTAATACTGTTAATTCTAAGTTCATATATATATATATATATATATATATATATATATATATAAATGCTGAAAACTGAAAGTTAATTTTCATTTTAATTATGATATCGGGATCCAGTTTTTTATTCTAAGAAGCGACAGTAGTGCTTTTATACAGCAAGAATGCTATAATATTCCTGATTATATGTTATTTCAAAACAGTATCTAGTGGAGGCCTACGAGACACGGGTAGCTGAAAATGAGAAGAAAAAACTTATGGTTCCTATACCCATTGATGATGAAATGAAGTCAAAATTGTGTACAGCCAAGCGAGAATGGGGAGCAAGCTGGAGGAAACAGTTCTCCATATTATTTTGGAGAGGACTCAAAGAACGGCGGCATGACTACTTTAGCTGGTTAAGAATTACCCAAGTCATCACAACTGCAACAATCTTGGGATTGCTTTGGTGGCAATCGGATGGCAATAACGCCACAGAACTTCATGATCAGGTATAAGTCATTAATTTCCTAACAATGCATGTAGCCAGACTTGATTAAAAAGATCTTTTCACAAGAATGTGATTCAGAGAATTTAATTTGAGATTAGCCAAGTACAACCCTTACATAGCCTACTTATCTACACAAGTATAGTACGTACCTCTATGTCCACACAAGAATGTACAGTCAATATTAATCTCAAGCTATGAATTGAATTTCAGGCAGGATTACTGTTCTTCATTTCCGTCTTCTGGGGATTTTTTCCAGTTTTCACAGCAATCTTCACATTTCCTCAAGAAAGAGCTATGCTAAACAAGGAACGAGCAGCCGACATGTACAGACTAAGTGCATATTTTGTGGCCAGAACTACAAGCGACCTTCCACTTGACCTTTTACTACCATTACTTTTCCTTGTGGTTGTCTATTTCATGGCAGGATTGAAACATAGTGCAGAAGCATTTTTTCTGACCATGCTTACTGTTTTTCTCTGCATTGTAGCAGCTCAGGTATGCTTTCTTTCATATATCAAATCAATGTGGTACAATGACAACATTTCTCCTATTACACTATAAATGCTTTATTACAATTAGGAGTAAAATTATATTGCAGGGACTGGGACTAGCTATTGGGGCTTCACTGATGGACTTGAAGAGGGCAACTACTCTGGCCTCCGTAACAGTGATGACCTTCATGTTGGCTGGTGGGTACTTTGTGAAGGTAAGCTACAAATTAATCAAGTCAGATGGAGTTTTAGACAAATTTCTTTTCTTAGACTACCAGATACTCAAAAAAGCTTAATTCACATTTTTGCAGAATGTTCCAATCTTCATATCATGGCTCCGCTACCTCTCTTTCAACTATCACACCTACAAACTCCTTCTGAAGGTGCATTACGGAGACATCATTCAACAAATAGACGGGATGAAAATAGATAGTGGCATAACGGAAGTTTGTGCCCTGGCAGGCATGGTTGTTGGCTACCGACTCTTAGCATACCTATCTTTGAAGGATGAAGCTTAAGTGAATAAGAATATATATATATATATATATATATATATATATATATATTATATATTAAGATACAATACAAACAAGAATTGTCAAGATACAAGGCAGGCATGAGGCCAGAAAAATGAATCTAGTCAAGAACTTGTGAATTAATTCTCTCCATCTATAAAAAGTTGTAAATCAATCATTTAATAGAATTTAGCATAAAGAAGATTGTTAACTTCTGTTTTAGGGGTCTTAAAGTTGTGTTGTGATCAGAATAATGGTTGTTTTGAAGAACAGAATAATGAATTTTTTTGCATCATGAATTGTTTCTCCAAATTGCTGATTATATCAAATACAATCATCACTTCTCCAATTAATAGACATAATGGTAATGGTGTTTGGATGAATTATCTAAAGAAGCTCAAAATTGTTGGGAAATAACATCGCAAAGAGAAAATAATCAAACGAGTTTGGTTGTTAAATCCACGGTCAGCAGCAAATAACTTCAGACCTTCCATGGAATAAAATATTGGGTAGCATCTCAGAATTATAGTCGGATAATAAAAATATTTATAAAAAAAAGAAGAAGAAGAAGAAGAAGTATAGGTGAAATTTGTTACGCGTAACATTTTTAACAGTTTGAGATTTTTCTTATCAATTCATAACAAAGAAGGTCATATTTTAAATAGAATTTATAATTATAGTTCAGAGGCAACTCTTGACGGTTAATCACACGGTCAAATAAACTACCTAGGCTACAGCAAATTTTTATACAAGTGATCCACCCTACAATTTTGATCGAGTTGAATATAATTTGCCTTAAATTACTGATTTTTTTAGAGAGAGAGAGAGAGAATATGTTGACCAAATGAGGACATGTAACTACTTGCATACTAGAGACAGACTCAATTGTGAGAAAGGTGGTATTTATTTATTCATTCACTCACATACTTGTTACATCCAAAATAATAATTGAGAATAAGTTGACAAAATTTCCCAGTGTTCCCAAAATACCTCAATTGGATTCTTATGGCTACCAAACCCACCTGGAGACATATAGACTGAAGATGAATCAGATCTCAACTTGATGTTGATCTCAGATATCAGATGCAAGCTCCTGTCCTGTCTGTCATCAATCATTTTGAAATTTAACTTTTCATGCTAATGACCTAAACCAACCAAGTAGTCGAAGGAGAACAGCATCCAAAATGGGAGACTTCTGCTCAAGCCCTGGTAGAAGAAAATCAACTAAATAGGTAAAAATCTTCCAAGACGAATAGGGGGGTGATTCAACCATTTATAAGATACTAATTACGCGGAAACTCCATTTAAATAGTTTCATAAAAAAAGAACTCGTCAATTCTGCTTTCAGCATGTTACATATGGAGGTTCAATTTCAAACTTACCTAGGTCAGCAGCTACTCGATGAGCACACATTACTCCTGAAAAGGCTACAGCTATAACACCTTGTCCTGGATAGCAACTATCCCCCACACAGTACAAACTATCAATAGCCTGCAAAATCCATTATACAGTCACAGTTCACACAATAATCTCTGATATAATAAAAACCAATTATTTATTATGCCATCCATGAAAGGTGATTCCACTTACAGTTGTATTGAACGGCATTCCTAATAAGCCCTTTGGAGTTCCCCGTGGCATTGGTCCATAGGTACCACTATCACGAGCAAGGTAGCGCCTATGGGTCTTTGGTGTCCCTACCTGTAATTATTACCTTGATAAGAAATTTTATTATTAAAAAAAATACCTTTTCTTTAAAATTTGCAGAAAGCCTACGCAAACTAGTAAATAACCAACAATCATGAACAACTGAACAAGTGCTTAAATTAGTTTTGATTCACTCCCATTTTTTGTGTAGCATGGTTTTATGACAAAAATGAATTTTGCAAATATGGACCAGGGATACAATGAGAAAGAGAAAGAGAGTTTAAACTCTCAAGGCAGAGAAAAGCAAGCTGGAAAAGGAATGACATATATCAAAAAGGCAATTATCGTATTTGGTATGAATGAGATTCTGTTTTTATCCAGATAGGCTCTCCTATTTGTGATTCCATTATTTTCATAAATTTTGAACATCATGATGTGATTGCACTTAAAAGCAGATAAAAGGCCTATTGTACCAAAAATTCAAACCAGGCTTATATTAATCTTGATCGCATGGGAACTAAGTAAATGATCAAACATAAAAGAAGATATAAAAAGAAAAAAAGGAAAAAACTAAAGTCCAGGTACGGTTTGCATAAGATAAAGTATCAAGGGGAAAAGAAGAATTGCATATGTAAGCTTCTTCTAGTACTATACGTCTATAAGGCAAAATTACGCTTAGAGATAATCTAAAAGATCAGGATGGGAATTCGCGAGGATATGGTAATAACATATACTTCTTCCTCGATTTAAGTAGAAGTGTCAATCTAAACTAATTAATACTGAAACTGGGAAAGGACTAGTACCTCCTTAAAAACAACAGAAGACCTGAGACCAGGAAATAGTTTCTTTTCCAGTCTGCTTATAATCTGGTCTGCCACGAGCTCCTTCTTTGACTCATAGTCCTTTTGAGAGATCCCCTAATACAGTGAAGACCAGCTTACTTTATTTGCAAATATTACAAAAATCCATAGCCAAATGGACTGAAAAAGGGAAAATATGAAGGAAAGCGACGCCCATGCATAGGATATGAATAAACACCTGCCAGTCCTCTATGGAAGAAGTCGTAAATATGTGAAGAATATGGTTCCCTTCTGGAGCCAATGACGGATCGAGAACAGTTGGAATGCTCAGAAATATACTTCCATAAGGCTCCTCTAAATTTGACCAGTCATTCTGTACAATTATTAAAGAAAACAAATAGATTGTATGCCATCAGCATGCATGCGTAATCAGATCTTCGAAACTGTCAAAGACATGAGTTGCAGAAGAATCTAAATACCTCGAGAATAAAATGGTGGAAATCTGTATCTGGTGGCAAAACATCAGCTTTAACCCCCAAGTGAATAGAAAGAAATGATGGGGCCTTCACATAGAGTTTCTGAAATCTTTCTTCTTCTGTAGGTAATTTTTCCTGTTTTAAAAGTTTTCCTGTGATGTAAATAGGCAATCAGATTTTATAAATAGGCAATCACTAAGAGAGGTGGAGAAACCACTGTTTTTAAACATCAGAATACGACATTGAGCACAATTATTCATATATTTCATTATGCTTTCAGTGACGACTAACCAAAGGTATCCCATCTAGTAGCATTGGAAATTATGTTCTTAGCAAAGAACTCTCTTCCATTTGACAGCCGCACTCCTACCTAGAATACACAGATTAAATAACATAAAGGGAAGATTTATCTTTCTGCACATAATGAGGACAAAAATATTAACTCACATAATGACGACGAAAATAATAACATAAAGGGAAGATTTAACTCACGGCTTTTCCATTGTCAACTATAATCTTCTTAACATTTGCCTTGTAAAGTATTTCACTGCCCTGATCAACTAAACCTTTTGCTAAGGACTTTGCAATCCCACCAACCCCACCAACAGGATAGTTAATTCCCCCATAATGTCTGTCACATAGAACCTGACACAGGCCACAGGCTATATATGAGAAACAAAATAAGAAGAAAGACCAGAGCAGTCAAAATTAGTAAAACACATTACCATGCTTGCATTGATCATCGGTGTCTGCAATGCATTCACTGTGCTCACAATAAAACACTGCAAGAACAACACTGAAGAAATATTTTAAGAGATCCTAGGAGATGTGCCTCACGTGGATTCTAAAACCTATTAATAAACTGGATTTCAAAATCTGTATAAGAAATAATATCAACCTACCTCAGCATCTATGAAGGACAGCACCTGCGGATCTTTTATGAACTTTCGAGCTATGTCTCCAGCATTTTGAGGCAAATAGTAAGCTGCAAAGGGTATTGGTAGCATGTCAAATGGTTCGTACCAGGAGTTTTTGGCTTGGATTTAAGAAAACTTGCTGATTTAATAAAGTTGGAAGTATGAAAAACAAACTTGAATCACTAAAAATAAGAGGATGAATATGCAACAATTACCATCCACAAAGATGATCTACCAACATGACATCAGGATAAATAGACCACAAGAACCAGGTAGATTAAAAAGCTTTCATGATTTTGCGAAAAGAAATTATGGTAAAGATATGTGGTCATCTAATTCTACATAGCAACCCAAAGATCGTGAATATTTCATTAATGCCCCACAATTGTTTTGGATTAAATCAAGTGACAATTCAACTGCAAAACTTAGCTGAACTGTGTATTGAACTATCGATGTATATAAATATATAATATAGCCATTTTTTTTATTGCAATGTCCCTTCCGTAGTCAGAAAGTATGACGACCATTCTTCAGCAGTCAGATAGTAGCTCTTTTGTTAAATTAAACTCTTTGGCGTAATTACAGCCTGATACAATTTTGTTTCTCCAAACTTCTATCAACATCCCTTTGTAATGTATATTTATATTAACAGTTGTATATATAGTGAATCAGCTTACCATTGCCCAACCATAGTCTAATCCCTTTTTCGAATGATATTCAAGAAAAGAATATTCTAGAAAATTTCGCCTAACCATTCACGCACAATGAAAATGTTTAAGATTTATAAATACAGATGCTTGCCTGAAATATTAAATAAAGTAGACAAACAATTACCAAGAGTCAAGCATTCAGTAGGTTTTTTGAAAAACTGTCCGAAAAGGTAGATTGGCTCCTCAAGTGACTTCAATTCCAATGAGTTCAAGGCATTGAAAATCTGGAAAACAAGTACACAAATTAATATATATATTAGTCATTAAAAAGGTGAAAACACCTAGTGGGAAATACAGTCACCTCAATTAAAACAGACCTTCCAGCATTCACCGTAGAATTTAAGTATTCCTTCCTTTTCATGTGGAAATTTACTTGTAAGTTCTGTAATGAATTCACTGTATTCTCTGTGTACTCGGACAGAAAGGTCACTGGGTAGATGGAAATGGACAGTGCTTGGATCAGGTATCACCTCCATCTTACATCCAACTGCTGCCAATGCTTGAGTTATCAAATTTAAATTTCCCTGGCAAAATACTAAAAGGAGTTATGGAGCCAAACACTCAATTACTCAACAATCACAAACAAGTAGGGAGGGATAACTGGAGGCCTGAATAAACATTGTAAATGTATATGAGGATTAAAATAAAATTATAATGTAAAATGTAATATTTACATGGAAGTTGGATATTTTCTAGATAATACTTTATTCAACCTTTTAAGATTATGAATATCAATTATTTCATGCAAAAATAATAAGCATAAATTCACTTATCTACTCCAGAAGTAACTCAGTATGTCTTGGTGAGAAAACATGCTTAAGCCATAAACTTACAAGCTCCCCTAAACCGAATTTCACCAATAAAAGAAAAGTTGCAGGTGACCTGAAACCACAATTATTCTTTGAAGTTGCCTAACATCATTACAAATTTTCTTTAGTATGTATGCCCCCACATTAGCTATTTGGTCTTCAAATGGGGCACTAGAGGACATATGTTACTTCTAACAGGTATACACAGAAGCACATCTTACCAAATGTCATAACCATGGCTAGCATATGCAACCCTCTTATCATTTTGCCTCATTTTATTTTTTGAAACTTCATTAAGTTCCAGAATAAATTTCTTTCCATGCAATTGAAGGACAGCAGTAGCTCCAAGTTAAAACCTAAAAACTCATCATATGAATATTATACACACTCCGAGAAAGTATTTAATACAGCAGATAGCTAGCAACACATAGAAGCAAAAAGAGAACATTCTTGCATAACCTGCTAACCCAACATAATGACACTTCGTATCCAGGGGATTTACATATGACACAATGTAATAAATATAACCAACCTTTATATGACAAAGAAGACACTTCCCATGTATCATTACGCAATACTCTATTTTATTAAATTTTATAAGCAAAATATTTTTTAGGTACCGAACATTCTTCAGTCAATATACAATTGAACTGGCTGGGGTTACAACTGTTTTCTGTTTCTACCATAATTCTAATATAATACCCTTGGGATCCCACAAAAATGCATGGAATTAATCAGTAATATTTCAGTTCCTACTAACTAAAAATTAACATATAAATAATTCTATATGTGCCAAACAGAATTATTGATTACATAACTAACCTTATCGCTGAAACCAAACATCACAGATGATCCAACATCAAATGTGAACCCATCCCTCTGGTAGAATCCAGAGCTCCCACCAGGAATCAGATACTTTTCTAGCACCAAAACTCGAGCTCCCTTCACAGCCAGTTGTGTTGCTGCAACCATTCCACCAATCCCAGACCCGATAACAATAGCATCGTAATAGATATTCCTATCCAATACTACACTTCCATCACTCTCCAATTCTTTATCTACATCCAGCACGGATTTCAACCTAAAACTGTAGTTTCTTTTACACCGATTCACCCCGTAAAACCCTAATTTCCTGTCACCTATTTCGTTACAATTAAAGTCTCGAACTTCTGAACAGGAAATTCTATGTTTCTGACATCTGGGTCTGAAACTTCCCAATTCAACATTTTTGGAGTCACTGAAAAACTTAGAATTGTGAGACACTAAACTCATGTTGCCTATAAAATAGGAACTCCTGGATAATGGAGTTTCTAGGCAGTTAACAGACATAATTATGCTTTTTAGATTCTGAGTGTGAAACTGGGCAACTGGAAGGATTTTTTTTTGGATGAAACATAAACTGGGTATTGAAATTTAGGGGGTCTTATGAGAGAGACAAACTTTTGATATTTAGTGGTGTTTAAAAAAATAGAAGTCGGTGGACCTTATGGGTTGCGATGAAAGAGGGAGACTGGTTTTCTGGTTATGAGGATGGGAAGGATTTAGCTCCACTGATGTTTTTGTAATTGGCAGACATTAAGAGGGTAGTGGCCATGGATTATTATTTATTAGCATGATTCTGGTGTTGTAATATAGACGATTCCTCGAGTATACAAGACAAAAAGGAAGGGGGTGGATCGGTCGGTCGGCCTAATCGGAAAAATAAGACTACTCCATTCAACGGTTTTGGATAAAATGGATTTCATCCCAGGTGAGGTGAGGTGAGAAAGAAAATATCAAAAGGAGAAATAATATTATGTTTTATATGTGAAACGTATAAATTAAGAGAGGAGTGGGTTGAAATATGTAAAAAAAAATTAAATAAATTATTGATATTTTTATTTTGACAATCAAATTTTTATTTTTTATAATTAAATGATCAAATTTTTAATTGGACACGGCGTGTTAACAAATGAAACATAATTTGAACAAAAGTTTGGTTAATCGTAAACGATGGTGGGGAGAGGGGGAGGGTCCGGAGGGACACTAAAAATAAAACAGGAGAGCATAATTTGAACAAAAGTTTGATTAATCGTAATTTCATAATAATTTTTAGTATTAAAAAAAAAGATTATTAAGCATTTATTTTCTCCGTCATCAAAAAAATGTTTGAAGTATAAATTTACATAAATTAAGAAAATGAGAGTGTAAATTATGTATTAATTTTGCTAATAACGTGATATAAATCTTAATAATGTAGCAAACTTCAGTCCTTTTGACACATCAAATGAAAAAACTATATTAAAATACATTTATAACATATTAACCCCATTTAGTACGAAGTTTGTATTGGATCCCATGCAAGTACATTAATAATTTTTTGTTTTTAAAAAATAATTATTGAACTGTGCTTTATATACCAAATTAGTCTTTTTTTTATTTTATATTTAATATTTTTTAGATATTATTTAAAAATAATTAAAAGATTCATTTTGTGAAGGGAGGGAGTATATAAAATAAATTATTAATACAAAACATTTTGTTTGTTAAATGGCATCTATCTTTTCTTTAAGAATATGCCGCCTAGGTGTCCTCCTCCTCCTCCGTACAAATCGCACCACCCAATCCTCTATCTTCATGGTCATGACTTGTCTGTCTCGTCACTCACATGATAATCGATCCTATCCGCTGCCAACCAAAACAATTATTATTTTGTTTACCTTTTAAATATTTTGGTTGTTTAAATATATATGGAGTAGTATATTATTCTGATTTTTGGGCTAAGATTTTGGATCCAATACTCTCCTCCCTCCTTGTCATTCACAACAATATTACTACATACTCACCCTCAACTTCTACCGGTTAGGTATTTCACGTTTCATTCGTGCTACAGCATCAACCTTTCATATTTTTCTGGTAAGTGTATATTTTTCTCTTCCGGAAGTTGTTGTTTTATTCTTCGATTGGTGGTTGGTTTTGGATTATTGTGTTTTCCCGATCTTGGAAATCTGTAGTATTGCTTATTTTTGGTCGTAATCAGTACAAATTTAATTCAATTAGAATTTAGATTTGCTAGATGGTAGCTCAATCCGAGAACCAAAATGTGCAAATACGAATGTAATCTGCCTCCAGTTTGATGATTGGCTGTTCGAATTCAGGTAAAGGATTGCTATATTTTATTTTTGTTTCCTTTCCGGATATGTACCATTGGAAGCCAGTTTTCTCGGATAGGCAAGTGCTGGAAAGGTTGGAGGGTGGATGGAATATACTCTGGATAAATTTCTTTTAATGGTACTTGTTTATTGATAATAGTTTTGTTAACTAAAGTAACTAATAGGAGGGGTAATTATGATATAATGAAAATACTGTTGGTAGCTGACAATAACACTAATTGTGAATTTGGTATATATCAAAATGTTTTTTTTAGTAAGGTTACATGTTCTTTGGGTGGTAAAGAAACGAGTTGGCCTTGAAAAGACCAACTAGATATGAAGTTGTTAAAATGGAGAGCAATACAATAAAAGATGTTACAGATGTACACTTAAGTTCAAAGCTAGATACACTGAGTTACTGGGTGTAAATCCCTTTATCCTTTCCAGATGAGGTGTACACTGCTAGATTCATATTACTTTCAACTGTCTTCCTAACTGAAAACATGGATAGTTGTGGTACTAGCTTTTGGTTTGGACCTTGTCTAACTTTTGAGTCTATCATAAGATGAGCATTTGATGTAGCTTTGTGTTGATTCTTATCTGTGGCTTTTTTACAGCTTGTTTCTGACTTCAATATTTATGCAATTTCACATTTCAGCATGTGGACACTATCTGCAACAATAGAAAGGTTAGGGGGCTGAGAGTTTTCTTTGGTAATTTTTCTCCTTCCTTCTTTCACCTGTCTCATACGTCCTGAGGAGCACTGTAAAGAGAGAGGCGGCGGCATGATATTTTTTGTCCAAGAGGATGTAAAAAGAGAGAAAGGGCGGCCTGACACAAGGAATTTTTTGGGCGTTGACCATCTATCCCATTGCATTCTATCGTTGAAAATCATTTTATCAGACCAGATGGTTGGGACAAACTCTAAAAATTGAAAATTGTCCATGGTTGACAGTTTGAAATTAATTGGCTGAAAATTGACGAGTGGTCGATAGGGATGAAAATTGTTTCTACAACTTGAAGCATTAATAACACTGGCTTGTCTGCTTCTTTTGAATGTTGACACTAGCCAACTTAGATTTATCGCTAAGCAATTCCATACATATATTGGAGGGGTGTTCTATGCAGTTAGTTATTACTTGGATTATGCAATGGTTTTAGTATAAATAGCCTTATGCACTAGTTCTTATCAGAACCAAAAGTATGTATATTATGCTTTACTCCAGGAAGTCTTTATATTATTGATAGTCACATATATTGTCAACAGGTTAAGGTGACATAAGAAAAATCATGAATCGGCTAACCAGTGCTCCTCACCTCATGATAGTTTCTGATCTTGACCATACAATGGTGGGTATCTTTGTCGTTACTTGCTATAATCTATGCCGCTGCAATGATTTATTGGGGAAGTTGCTTTGCAGGTTGATCATCATGATCCTGAAAATCTTTCTTTGCTAAGGTTTAATGCCCTATGGGAAGCCAAATATCGTGTTGATTCTTTGCTAGTGTTCTCAACAGGAAGGTCACTTACTTTGTACAAGCAGTTGAGGAAAGAGAAGCCCATGTTAACCCCTGATATTGCTATAATGTCTGTGGGAACTGAAATAACATATGGGAATTCTATGGTGCCAGATGATGGTTGGGTTGAAATTTTAAATCAGAAATGGAATAAGAGCATAGTCTTAGAGGAAACAAGCAAGTATCCTGAACTTACTCTTCAGGTATAGTTTTTACACTGTAGATTTCTGTTCTTGGGAACTACTCTTCTTAGACACAAGCATCTGTATTTTTATGTACTAATCATGTGTTGAAATTTGAAAAGAAATTGACGTGATGAACCGCTTGAGTTTTTTTTTTTGTATCTAAAATCTTTGTATAGTTGTAATTTTTGGGGTAATGCAGTCTGAAACTGAGCAACGACCGCATAAAGTTAGCTTTAATGTTCAGAATGACAAGGCTCAAGAAGTAACAAAGGCTCTTTCTGAGTGTTTGGTAAAACGTGGGGTAAGATTGACTTCTATGCACCTTTTTTTTTGTGGGTCAATTCTTAAGAGTTTTGATATTATTCCTTTTTATTTTGCTGAAATAAATGAAGTTTTACAGATTATGCGTTGTGTTTAATAAGAAGCTCCTTTGTTTTCCTTATGATTCATTTTTTGCTTTGTTGGTGTTTAGTTGGATGTCAAAATAATTTACAGTGGAGGAATAGATTTGGATATACTGCCGCAAGGTGCTGGGAAAGGGCAAGCTCTTGCTTATTTGCTTAAAAAGTTAAAAGCTGAGGGAAAACTACCTAAGAATACTCTTGCTTGTGGTGATTCTGGCAATGATGCTGAACTTTTCAGCATTCCAGAAGTATATGGTGTAATGGTTGGTGGTCAACCTACTTCATCGTCAATTTTTTGTCTTCTAGATGAAAATTTCCGACTTTGTTCATGACTGCTTCCTTATAAATAAAAATATTCGTTTTACAGGTGAGTAATGCCCAGGAAGAATTGTTGCAGTGGCATGCTGCAAATGCTAAAGGCAACCCAAATATAATTCATGCAAGTGAGAGGTGTGCAGCGGGTATTATACAAGCCATTGGTCATTTTAGCCTGGGCCCGAATATATCACCTAGAGATGTCACAGACCTGTCAGACACTAAGTTAGAGAAGTTTGATCCTGCTTACGAAGTAGTGAAATTTTACTTGTTTTTCGAGAGATGGAGGCGCGCTGAGGCTGAGAATTCTGAGATTTATTTGACAAATCTGAAAGCAGTTTGTGTATGTATATGCCTTGTTATCTGCAGTTAACACTTTTATATGCTTATACCATATGTACACTTGGATGTATCATGTTGAATATTACTTTACATCTACTAGATTATGACTTGAATTCTTCTTACAAAAGTTCACATGGAAGACAGAAAAAAATAACTCTTAAAATACTTTCATCTTAGGTATATCTCAGGCTCATTAAGATTTGATGTGTAGAAATGGAAGTTTAACATTTATAATTTGTATACTTAAGAAGATAAAATGAATCTCAGTACTGTTGCATATGGTATCCTAGTCTTATGGAAGATGATCTTACTAGAAGAGTTGGAGGTGCCACTTACATTTTGATATGTATTGTTTAGTTTGATTAGTTCAATTTAGATAATAAACTCGCATGAGAATAAAGATGAGAAAAGTTAAAATTATTCTAAGAGTATGCAACATAAATTGTTTATCTGGGCAAATATTGGTCATGTGCTGCCTAACTGCTAGGGGTAAAAGAAGAAGATATATTCATTTTAAAGTTCAGAATGTGGTCAAAGTTTAAAGTATATGTATGTGCAGATTATCTGTATATAGTTGTGTGTTATAGATGTGCGGTTTCTATTTTACTTATTAGTTCTTTTTCAAAGCATCTGTTCCGTAATACTTCCTATCTTTGTATTTTTGGCCTTGGCTTGAATACCCTGTTTAACTTTGACCCGTTTAACTCTCTTACCAAGCTTCATATTTTGGTCTTGCAGGGTCCATCAGGTTTTCTCGTTCACCCATCTGGTGTTGAGAAACCTCTTCATGACTGCGTAAATGAGTTGAGACAATGTTATGGAGACAAACATGGGAAGCAATTTCGAGTTTGGGTGGATCAGGTTCTTCCCGCGCAGATTGGTTCAGACACATGGCTGGTGAAGTTCAAGAAGTGGGAGCAGTCTGGTGAGATACATTTTCTTACCTCCTAGTCTTTCTTTTCTCCGCCACCTGCTGTATTTTGTTCAACCCCGTTAATTTACTTGACGTCATGATTTATTTAGCTTATTTTCATAGATATTCTCTGTGGAGCTTGTTTTCTTTTCTATTTGTTTGATATTTTTACTGTACTCAAGTTGCAAATAATTGAGTCAACAATTTATCTCTAAACATTGGAGTCACCAAAAAACTGAAGTTTTCTTTATCAGAGTTAAATATGTGGTGAATTTCTTTATCAGGGTTGGAGCCACCCTTCAAGTATGATGGCCATTACCCAGTTTGACTTGAGACAAAATGAGTTGCTTTTGTTAAAATTTTAGTTATTGTAATAGTGAAAGTGCATTCAATGTAACTTTGACCAACATTCCTTAATATTAAGTTCTGTCCCCAACAAAGCAAGGAAAATAGAATTATACTCAGCTTTTCTAGCAAGTATTGTACATATGAATGTGAAGAGGAAAAGTATGTAGAATGAATTCCTAAAAGAAAATAAAGAAAGACGATAGAGAACTGAAGATAAGAGTTTATCCATTTCATTGGAGTGCTTTGTTTGGGAAGATTTAGTTTTTTTTACTGTTTCTGTATGCCCTGATTTTTGATTTTTCAAGTATGAAAATGCAATTTCAAGAATGATAGCTTCATTTATTTGCAAATTTCTCTTGGAAAGATAGCTTCATTTATTTGCAAAAAATTGAGTTTTCCCATTGCTTGAACCCTCGGGGTGATTTTGCTTGTTTTTTTTTTCTTTTCTCATCTCCCCACACATGCTGTCAGGTCAAAGCACATAGTTGGACAGGCGCTAAAAGCAAAATCTTCTCTTTATGATCAGGACACAACATTCAAACTAACATAAATAGGATTGAACCCCAACATATACTTTCCAGATAATCTACAGAACCAATAATTAAAAACCATTTACTTGTATAATAATTCACAAATGGGGTTACTTCATGCCTCTCACATGTATAGCTCTGCTCCTGCTGGTGCAACTTGGAATACTTGACTATATAGTAAATGTGCCATTGGTGCTTTATTTCATCATTTGAATTACTGTATCTTTTGTTTGTGAAATTTAAAAGGTTACTATCTTATGCAAGTTCTAAAACATCTTATCAAATGACCAGTTCTCAAATTTGTGCTAAATAATTAAAGTTGCACTTCAACTAGGCGGCCATATTTGCTATTATATGTTTCAGTTTGTTTATGCTTTATAGCAATTCCAAAAATTCAAGTCTGCCATCTTTTCCGTAGCAGTAGTACATCTACCAAAGTAGTAATATTGATTGACTCACTAAAATTGCCATAGTTTTATATGCGCAATTTGCTCAGTTTGTTTATGCTTTATAGCATCTTTCAAGTCTGCCATCTTTTCCGTAGCAGTAGTACATCTACCAAAGTAGTAATATTGATTGGCTCACTATATTGCCATTGCCATATAGTTTTATGTCAGAATAACTGCTGCATCACTGATACTGTACTACGTGCTTGACAAGTTAGTGTGATTCCCTTTCATAACATAATCTCTCTGGCAGTAACATGTTCTATTTGAGTAGACGCACACAGTTTTTATTTTACATGGTTATTCACCTTGATTGGAACTGTCACCGGAGAAGGGAACAAGGAATTTTTAAGATTTATTTAAGTAAAAAATTTAACATGTTCTAGCATTAGCTGTGTAATGACTTGTCAACTCATTTAGGTGAGGAGCAGTATGGCTGCCTGACTACAGTTTTATTAAGTTCGAAGGTAAGATTTGAGATTTTGCGAATAAAACCTAAAAAAATTGTTAACGTTTGTTACTGAAATTCTTATTGGTTTCCCCTAGGAGGTGAGTGTTTCAGAAGGGCTCACTTGGCTCCAAGTGCATCAGACTTGGTTGAGTGGAGCTACTACGCCAAATGACGACTCAATTTGGTTCTTCTAGCTTGTGACAGGGCTAGATTTTGAGGTCCTTTTTTTACTTGAATAAATATATAATAATATCATTATAATAGTGTAATAATTTCCTTGTGAAGATTCATGGTCAACCCCGTGAAGAGGGCTTGCTAGTTTCAATGTACTGAAGTATAATTCATATATTTGTATTTCTGATGTCTTTATATTTCAAGGGGAAAGAAAATCCTTTTGTTGTTTTTGTGTTTCATAGGGTGTAGTTATTGATTTGCATAGCTATGAATATGATATATGTTTGTATGGAAAAGGATATCAACATCTGTTTACTTCCATCCATTTATTATTAAGAGAAACTGAAAATGCAGAGGAATTCATTGTAGACACAACCAAAAAGGAATAGGAATAGGAATAGGGATAGGAATAGGAGGAAAATGTAGTACTCTTCAGTTTTGGGGTATTTGTTAAATTATTACTACTCTCACTTCGTTTGTCCCAGATATAGGCATATACCTACCTACCTACTCTACTATTCTTTTCCTTTTAAATGCAACTTTTTTCGTTCCTTTTAATTGCTTCCTGCTCTGCTCTGCTCTGCTCTGCCTGCCCTGCCCTTTACTTGAAGCAGTTATATACAAAAAAAAAAAAACATATTTATATTTTAGTCGTTATCATAGTTTGGTTTGGTGCCTTCAATTCCAAGCTATATATTTGTAGTCGCAATACATGACAGTCTGGTGTGGTGGCCCCTCAATTCCTAAGCTTGACTGATTAAAAATGATCAGTAGGATGTTACTGATGCATACCTCACTTGATGAAATAATTTCAGAGGTGGTCCCTCAGGATAATGTTAGATGTTTTGTTTTAAATTAAATGATTAAATGATGATACAATGATAATGTTAGGTGTAAATTAACTCCCAGTCTGAAATAATTTAATATGTTTCTAAGCTCTCAAAATTACAAAAACGTTGAAATCATGATGATATAAATATAAAATAAAAAACATGTTAAAATTTTATTTTTATAAAGAAAAGTGTTTTTTTTCTATTTAATGGAAATTACTATTATTGTGAAAATAGTAAGAGTGGTTCTACATAGATAGTTTTTTTGGACAAGTTTTTTGGACCGGTCCAAAATTTGGTTGTTTTTTTTTTGTTTTGACTCAAAAAATGTATAATATTTATTCTAACTGAAATTTTTATAAAATTTAGTAATTTAAGTGTAATTTGAATACATATAAAAAATTTCTGCCTACTCATTGCTCCGGTAATCCACTCCTGTATATATTCAAACACACTCACTCTTTTTGTTTTAAAATTATAAACAATTTCTTAATCCACTAACTTTTCGAAATTATCTTTATTTTAGGACCGATTATTTAGGATTGAATATATTTAAATAATTAAATTGGTTTTGGGGATAATTGAATGGTTGAATCGAATGATTGTGAGATTTTTTTAGTGAGATTTTTTTTGACTGAATGGCTATAAAGTAAAAATAAAATAAAAAATATATTAACTATTATATTAAGTAATATTAAATAAATTTACAACAACTTTGAATTTTTTTAGATGGGTAAAATAATAAAATTTTATCAAATAATTTTTTAATCAAATTCAGATTCATCACATTTATCAAACACTACAAATCTTTTAGATCTAGTTATTGTTGGATTATACCATAATACCAAATTTGTGTCTCCACATCCGACAACTCGATTGGATATCCCGACTCGAGCCTTCGAGAGTCGGCTCTGATATCATATAAAATAATTCGAGTCAAATCCCAAGTCTGAATTGAATCAAATCAATCTAAACAAGACCTTAAATCACTAGCTCAATATTATCTTCTTGAGTCATCTTAGTCCACCACATGTTCACCTAAAAGGTCTTGACTGAAACTACTATTGATAGTAACTTAATTTCTTATATATAGCCAAAAAAATTTCATATCTTTTAACATGAGACTAAGGTGTTACATTAAACTTCAAATTGTTTTATTTAATTTTAATTAATGCAATTATTATAATTATATAATACTCCCTATGTTTTATATTATTTTATCGTTGTTGACTTTTTAAATTTTCGTAGATTTTTAAACTCAAAATTAAGATAGATTTTTTAAATTGTAATTAATATAATAATAAATATTGTAAACAATCTAAAAATTATTATTTATTGTTAATTTTATTATTTTATAATTTTTAACGAGACGTCTCTAAAGTTTGAAAATTTTATTAACTTTGAAAAGTTAATAATAATCAAATAATTTAAAAAATATAATAATAATTATAAATTATAAATTTTATTTTAAAAATATGACGTTATTTTTTAAAAAGTCAAATTATAAATATAATTTTGGAATTGAGGTGGGTAGTAAAATATTTCTCAAATTTCTTCTACTTTATTTTATTTTAGCCATATTTTTGATGTCATAGAACACCTTTTAACGTAAAAAATTCCGAAATAAAAGGTAAAAACAATGCATATAATTGCGTGAGATGTTATATAAAATTATGTCATTTTATATATTAAATATATATAAAAATGCACTTCTTCTCATAGTCGTATAAAAAAAATTTGAAAATTTAGTGGTTTATGATATTAATAAAATGTGAATAATTGAACCCTACGTGAATCGAACACGCAACCTTCTGATCTGGAGTCAGACGCGCTACCATTGCGCCAAGGATCCGTTTTATAATTTATCCATTAAATTTGTTAATATAATTTTCAGTAGTCCAAATACTTGATAGTTGAAGTCCAACTTTTCGAAGTTTAGAAAATTAAAGTCAATATGAAAGGTTTATTATATAGTATTGAGATTTATTGCAACTTAATATTGTTAATTAAATATTTTTAAAATTTTAATGCAATTGTGTGTTATATATCTTTATTAATAAAGCGTTTTGATGAGTGGTTGATGTTAGTTTGGTCACAAATTTTATTTTTCCTTTTTTTATGATATTATTAATTATTTTTAATTTTTTGATTTAAAACTAGCTCATGATCATGCGCGAAAGCACGATTTATAAAATTATTTTATTGTTTATATTATAAAATATTGATATAGTAATTATAATATAATCAAATATAATTATTTTCAAGAACATGAGTTTTAAAGAACACAACTAACTAAAAATTAAAAAGAGATATATATATAAATATATATATATATATATATATATATATATAGTGATAAGTATATAATTATATGTAATAGAATATAAATAAAAAAAAAATTGAAATTTGAAAAAATAATTTCTTTTTATTTTTCTTAAATTTTAGCAATGACAATTATTGATCAAAAAAGACTAATTTCTTTTATTATTCTTAAGTTTTAGTTTCGAATGACCATTATTGATCAAACTTGAGAGACGATTATATCTTATTATTTAATTCTCCAAATTTTGTACAATATCTATTCTAACTCTATAATATTTACACGTGTTCATCGGATAGTATATATAAACTTTTTTTAAAAAAATTATTTATTGAATTTCCTCATCAACTGCACCGAATCCAAATTCTGGGAGACTGAATTTGGTCTTATATTCACCCGATGTCTTTCAACTTTTCATATAATTTTTATTTTGTCTTTTATATATTAATTTTTAAATTCATTTTTCTATTTAATCTTTTAAATTTTAAATAATTTTTATTTTATTCTACGTAATTTGGACGCGTGATGCGGACATCACTTTACAAGTATATGGATTATTTTTCTATGTAGAAATTAGTATGAAGTTAACTTCATATATGGATAAGTTTAACTTCATAAGTTATTTAATTGACCAATACAATACTAACACGTAGAGACCTCCCAGCCTGCATGTCGACACTTTATTGGTTAATTGATCAAAATTAATTTCATGTTAACCACTTTCTAAGTATATATAAGGTCAAGAAGGTATAATTGAGATTTGTCGGTTTATGAGAAAACCAAGAAAAAAAATAATGCTACTATCACATAAAAGTACATATCACATATTGCATGGGGTAGCATCCATGAATTTGTTGTTAACATAACTCATTTAACTCAACAACAAATTTATGAGTGTCAACCATACAGTATGTGATAGTAGCATTATTGAAGAAAAAAATGGTTGGCAATTCCGCCTAAAACTCCATTCTAATAAACCACAAAATGTTTTTCATGCGCATTTAGAATAACATTTTCATGTGTAATACTACCTCCGTCCCACAATAAGTGCATTTTTAGGCTTAATATTTTTTCTCAAAATAAGTGATGTGTTAGAACTCCAATATAATTTTTGCAATATTTTCTCATATATGCCCTTATGCATTCAATGGTATTTATTGCATCTTACCATCACTACAATTAAATGACACTCATTAAGTCTTCAACTTCAAAGAAATTATATTAAGAATATTTTTGTCATTTTAGCTTATGTATTGGTATGTGTGATTTAAGCTAAAAAAACACTTATTATGGGACGAAGGTAGTATTAAGAAGGCCTAAATATGGATTAATATTTTTAATTTTTTAATTTGAAGATTGTCTTCTTACTTTTTTTAATTAAATAATTAAAATTTTAATTTTTTCGACTTTGAGGACTGTCTTTTTAATTAGAAGTTTTAATTTTTAATTTTTTTTATTTTGGGATTGTCTTCTCAATTTTTCTATTAAGAATTAAAATTTTAATTTTTTTATGATTACGTCTAATTGATAATGTCACGTTGATGAAATAACAGCGACACGTGACTAAAAAATATTTATGTGTAATATTGAATTTCATTTTAACATTTATTCAATTCATTTTTGTACCAAAAAGGATAAATATATGTCAAGAAAGAGAGGTTAGAGTCCACACACCGGCGAAGTCACCTTAAAAGGTGTGGGGTCAATTGACTCCACTAGAAAAAAAAAGTTTATTTTACAATATATGATAAATTTAGAAAAAATTTAAGTGTAATGAATAAATTGATTCTACTGAAATTTTATAATTTTTTTAATATACGGGTTCAAATTGAATTTTTTATAATTTTCTCAATTTCATATTATTTTTATTCATTGATGTATACATCTTCTTCTAATAATTTTAAAATAAATAATTATATAATTTTTATTATTTTTATAACATAGAAAATTTAAATATTTATTAATAAATTTGTTATTAGAAAGGCGTATTAATGATCAATAAAATGTGTGTGTATATATATATGTTATTATTTGTTATTATTAATATTAACAATATTGTAATAAAATATATGTTTTACATATACAATTGGCCAAAAAATATAAAATTATCTAAAAAAATTAGCTCAAAAATTATATCATAAAATCTGCCAAATTATTTATAACATCATAAAATTTTGACCCCGTTAAATATAAATTCTGAATTCGTAACTGGTCCACATACATGTAGTGTGTATATATAGATATAGATAGATTCCCCCAAGATTATGGTGTACACTTTTAAGCTAAATAAAGGTAAGCATTAAAAGAAACGTAACAAAAAGTCCATAGCATAGAAAAGAGTAAGAGATATATAGAGCGGAAGTGACCCGACCCACTCTTTTAGTGGTACAAATTCTTTAATCTTACTTTTTATCATATCAGACTATCGGTCACTAATTAACGAATTTGACCTTTTTATTTGTCATATTTTTATTAAAGTGTTTTTTATATTTTTTTTTGACACAGATGTTCCTCAAATATGTTTTAATTGTGCAAAAGTGTTCCTTCTCTATTTTTGGTCAATTTTCGTTAGTCAAATATTTTCTCAAATTTTTATTATTTTGTTAAGACCTCAAATTATTAATAAATGAAATTTAATTTCCTCTGTTTATTATTTTGAAATAGTAAGGGTTGATTTGATTAATGTGGTTAGTTATGGATAAAATGCGCAAATATTTCAAATAAGCAGGTGGTTATAAAATATTCATTGTTGTCGGGGAATATTCGTTTGGTCGTGAAATATTCTTTTGCTTTGGGAATATTCGTATTTACTGCCAAGCAGCGATCTTTGAATTCATAACGGAAAGCGATTGGATGAAGAAAAACGACAAGTATAAGTTGTTTATAAATAATCTACAGTAGCGTAGTTATTAAGTTAACCTTTGTTGGAATACTAATTGGTTAAAACACACGATACGCTATTGTTGCAAGACAAGAAGACACTGTGATTGCACCAATTATTGATTCTTACGTAAAGAAGACACTACTCAATAATTGTTACGAGAATTACTGCTTTTAGTATTTTATTTTATTGATTCAATAATTGCTGCGTTAATATTTTATATTCATCGTTGTTTCAATAATTATCACTACACGTGATTTCCATTATCGAAGCTAATAATTCATATTATCCAATAATATTATTAGAAAATATTATTGGCAATGTCTAGAAAGTTCATCTAATGAGAGGTATGGTCACCTAATTGCGTGCCAGTAAGGAGAAATTCTTATTGAAAAGTCCCATCTTTCCTGGGAACTGCCTGGTTGTCGGTATTGTGATTCTGTAATATTATTTGTGAATAATTAATTATTAATTTATATGATGAGAAAAATATTGATTTTATGTGGATATAGATGGAGAAAATTTTTAAAATGACAATTGTTGAAAATCGATATTTTATCTTTTCTGATAAAATAATATTTTATTATATTATTATAATATAATAATGATGATATTTTTACAATGAATGTGGGATATATGAATATATGAGGAGAAAGAGTATTTTTGTTATAAAAGTTGTTTAAAACATGTTAAACATGTCTGTGGGCCAATTTCTTAACTGAAATTTGATTATAGCCTGTGAAATCATCCGTATGTGGATTTCGGTCAATTTCTGTTTAGAATTTGGAAAAACTTTCTTCTGCAAAGTTGTAGAGAATTGAATTTCCTATAAAAAGTTGCGAGATTCGAATTTTCTGAATAAAGGGCTATTTATTATGAATTATTGAAGTTCCGTAGTTTCGAAATAATTGATTTTGAAAGTTTTAATTATTTTTAGTTAGAAAAACGTTTTTGTTATTTGTAGGCATGTGTTAAGAGTTGAAAATCAGCTGGTATGAGTGCGTAGAAAAATTTAATATATATATTAATATTTTATTAAATTTTCTACTTTTGTGTTCTAAGCATTTTCCTATAAATAGGGTGTTGGGTTAAATTAAAAATCACACTTCGTAAACTCGCAGATTTCTCGCTTTTTCTCTCTTTATATATTGAGCGTATTCTTGTGAGTATTTTAATACTTTGAGTGTTGCTATATCTGATGTAAGTTCAAGTCATAGCTTATATCCTAAGTGTTTTTAATTTTAAAGACTGCCTTTACAAGAGTAAGTGATGTTATTTTCTTCTCAAATGATATTATTTCTTCAATATCATTATGCCAAAATATTGGTTGGAATTTTTTATCAAATTTGGAACTTTTTCATGTTGGGGTTACTATTCATGAGTCACTATTCACGAGTTATTATTCATGAGTTACTATTCACGCAGAATGATGATCTTTTTTGTGAAATTTCTATCTTTTAGTGTCGAAGTTACTATGTGACGCCCCCAAAATAGGTCCATTCCATCCAACCTATTCTGAGTCGCCAATTACATGGTACAGAAAATAATTACAACTTTATTACAACAATTGTCGTGCAAAATACAACAACACATATATCTTGTGAGTTTGGATATAAATATATATACCAACCGCGACTCTCATCCCAACCTCGATAAGACGTCACAATGACACCTTACATAAAGGTATAGTCAAAAATGGTTTTAGAAATTAGAATCTTTGGGAAGTGCTCAAGAAACCCTTCGTGCATACTGGAGGCCATGCTTAAAGGTTATGATAGATATCATATGGCCACGTAATTATCCTCGTTCACCCTAATAGACCCCAAAAGAAAAATGAGAAGATTACTATCATATTCTTCCCAATGGTGAGTCTTCTTCGACTTATCATTATCTCCACTCGCCTCAAATTGAGAATTATACTTCAAACAAACACCAAGATTATATAGGTTGTGCTCAGAAATATACTCAAAGAAGTGGATGAAAGACAACCCCATCTTTATGATGACACGAGGTTGTATGTCA
Source organism: Panax ginseng (assembly GCA_020205605.1). Taxonomy (NCBI): domain Eukaryota; kingdom Viridiplantae; phylum Streptophyta; class Magnoliopsida; order Apiales; family Araliaceae; genus Panax; species Panax ginseng. The sequence goes on from CM035146.1 coordinate 105,237,301, forward strand.
TTAGACATCTTGTATGATAAAGTGGCAAAACACCCTTCCAACGTTGGGTTCGCTTCACCCTAGTTGATTCACCAAATATAACTACTAAATGATGTATACAACACTTTTTATACCGCTAGGAGAACTCTCCATGCCTAGAGACCACCGCTCTATTTCTCCGCTACCCTCGCTTCGACCCAACTACACTTTTATTACCCGAAAAGGATTGTGAAGCAAAAGGGTGAAACAACTAGCCCAATAAAAAATATCATGACTAAAGATAATTAAATTATCAATAGCCTTCATCAAGAATAAATCGTAGATTTAGAACATACGGTAGATGATAAAACTTTTCAACCATAGTTGCAAATTTAACGAAGAATCCATTGAAGAGTCAAATAGACCAAAAAATCTATTATCTTCTCCATATTAAAAGTCCACCAACAATGTTTTATCCCTGTAACATTAATTAACAGTTCCTTTCCACAATTATATGAATAACTCATAATCGTAATTGTAGTTCTAAATTCTTTTTCTCATCCAGGACAAAGATAATTTTTATCACCTGAAACATCAAAGATCATGGTTATACCGAATCACAATTCATGTTCATAATCATACTAATAAATTTATCTTTGCACTACGGGCCAAAGATATTCATTAATGTTTCATCTTTTGCACTACGGCCAAAGATATTCAACAACAGATCATATTTGCACTACATGTCAAAGATATTCAACAACAGGTCATCTTTGCACTACGGGCCAAAGATATTCATCAATAATTCATCTTTGCACTACAGGCCAAAGATATTAATATATCAAAGAAATACATAATCATTTCAGAATTTATATAAACAATAATTATAACCATGTTGATCAATTCACCTTTACACTTAAGCTAAAAATATTTAATTGTAAATTCAATGGTCATGATCATACCAAATACACATTCAACTTTGCAGACCATCGCCAAAGAGAACCTATAGTCACGATCATACCAATAATCTACCCATCTTTACACTCAAGTCAAAGAGAAATTCCATCACCAAGGTTATAAAAATGTTATATATGATAATAAAAATAATATAATCAACAAGTGCATTTATTTTCAAGAGCAACAATCATAAATTAACGATAATTTGATTAGAAAAAGAAACCAATTTTTTTTTCGTGAATAGTACCCGTGAATAGTAACTCGTGTATAGTAACTCATGAATAGTAACTCGTGAATAATAACTCATGAATAGCAACTCGTGAATAGTAACTTATGAATAAGAACTCGTGAATAAGACTCCATATTCGTACATAATGTCAGATACGTAAATAATGTCATATACGTGTAATATAGTGCCGTGATATCGTGAATAAGAACCCCCCGACTCAAAAAGGTAAAAATTCCACAATAAGATCTATACCAATATGTCAAAGATAATGATATTGAAAGAATAACATCATTATGAAGAATATAACATCCCTTAATATCCCTTACTATCCCTTACCTCAAAAAAGCAAAGACTTCCGACCGGATATCTGATATATACGTTGAAAGAAAACTTGCAATCGATGAATAGCAACTCACCAAGTATCTAAATACTCACAAAATACACTCGATAATCTAGAGAGAAAAGAGAGAAAACTTATGAATTCTGGTGTGATTTTCAATTCTAACTTAGCCCTCTATTTATAGGAAAATGTTAGCACGCCGAAGCAGACTTAACCTGCAACCTAATGGCTTTACCTGCTACTATTCCCACCCACCACATTTGAAATTCAATTGAGCACATTTTTCACGAACCAAAAGTGGGGTCCACTCAATTCTAGAATTTTCCACCAAAATGATTTATAACCTAATTTCCGAATCAGTCACCTCTTAAAATTCATAACAAATCATACACTCATTTTTAACGGTTCAAAATTTGTGGATATATACTCAACTTATATATGTATAACATATCCAAAAATTACAACGATCCAACGGTCGGATTAAATATTATAATTCACACAATAAAGCTATAAGAACACCGATTTGATCTTTTAATACCTCCAATCCGATAAAATACTGATAAAACATCTCAACATTAACTCTTTCATTTATAACCACATAAATAAATCCATCATTTATATCCACATCAAATAAATATTTCATTATCATATAAATCAATAATTAATTATTCACAAATAATATTACAGAATCACAATAATGACAATCAGCACGCTTCCGGAAAGAGTAGGGCTTTCCATAAGGATTTCTCTCTTCTTGGCGCAAGCAATTAGGTGATCCAACCTCTCCTCGATGAACTTTCTAGACATTGCCAATAATGCTATCTAATAATATTATTCAAATAATATGAATTATTGATCCGATAATGGAAATCTTCGTGCAGTTGATAATTATTGAAACAACAATAATATAAAATATCAACGTAGCAATTATTGAACCAATAAAATAAAATATTGAATAAGAATTATCGTAACAATTATTGAGTAGTGCCTTTTACGTAAGAATCAATAATTGAAAAAAATATCGCAATACCGCAAAGCATCGCTTGAACTACGCCAGACATCGTATTTTAACCACCGTGTATTCCAATGTTGTTAATTGTGAATAACTACGCCGTTATTTATAAAAACTCAAATTTGTCATTTTTTTCATCCGAAAGTTATCCGTTATGGGACCCACAAATAGCTGCACCGTCGTACGAATATTCCCCGATAGAAAGAATATTCTACGACCAAATGAATATTCCCGATAACAATAAGTATTTTATAGCCACTTGCTTATTTTGAAAAAAAAATCATATATCACCCTTAACTTTAACTTTTTATCAATTGAACCATTTACTAAATAGGAAAATTGAATACTTTTATTTCATAAAATTCGGGGTCTTACATACTATTCACGTATACGGCACTATTCACGTATACGGCACTATTCACAAATATGACACTATTCACCGAAAAATGAAATTTTCTTCTTTTTGTCCAAAATATTTATTCTGGATACTAGCTTTGATTGTATCCATATTTTGATCATTCTTGAATTTTACTCCACTATGATTATTTATGAGGTATTTTTGGACATGGAATAGTTGAAATACGAATCCTTAATATTTATTCTTTTGTTTCACTGGATTCGTTTTCTTTAAAATATTTTTCATCATCCTCAGTCCTAAATGATGATATAACTGAATATCTTTGGCCCGTAGGGCAAAGATGAATGATTCGATGAATATCTTTGGCCGTAGTGCAAAGATGAACATGTGTTTAGATGAACATGACCAACTGATGAATATCTTTGGCCTGTAGAGCAAAGATGAATATTTGATTTCAGATATATATTGATTGATGTTACAGGGATAAAAGATTAACGATGAACTTTTAAATTCATATATAGAAGATAATAGTTTGCATTATCTACTTAACTCTTCTAATGAATTATTATTTCCGCTGCGAATATTGATTTAAAACTTGTTGTTTATTGTATTCTATTAGATTTTTCCCTGTTGAAGACTAACGATAATTTATTTTATATTATCTTAGTCATAATATTCTTTACTGGGCTAGTTGAGTTCACCATTTTCCTTGTTGTTCCATTTTTCTTTTCAGGAGGCGAGAATGTAGCGAGTACTAGTCGGGGTGTGGAATGATGGTTCTAGAAGTCATTTTAGTAGTCCTCACCATTTTTGTAAAATAATGTATCAATAATTGTACTGAGGACTTATTTGAGTGTGGATATTGTCTAGATGACAATATTTGTATTTAAACTCACAATTTTTATGTTGTATTAATAAAGTTGTAGTTATTTCTGTACCATGTATTTTGACGATTCAGAATGAGTGTTGTATACCTGTTTTGGGGGCGTCATAATTTTCATTTATATATCCACTAAATATAAATATGTATATTATCATTTTTATTTAACTTGATCTAATTAATTATATTATGAACTTGTGCGATAAATGTTAAAAATAACAAATATTTATTAAAATATTAAAATTTCCGTAATCTATATTAAAACATAATTTTTTCTAATGTAAAAATAAAATTTTAATATCCATAAAAAGTGCAAAACGAAAAATAAAACAAACTTGTTAACATTTGTTACTATTTGATAAAGAAAAAAGAATCTATTTAATTTTTTATTTTGTAATTATTATTTTTATAAGTATTTTTTTATAAGTAAATTATGATCTTGTTTTTAATTTTATTTTTTACCATTGATATTTTTTATATATGATACATTTTATGTATTATAATTTAAAATAAAATATTAAAATACCAATTAATTAAGTAAATGGAGGAAGAGGGAAGAGGAAAATAAAATTAAAAGCAAGGTCATAATTTACTTATAAAAAAGTAATTAAAAATTAAAAATTAAATTTATTCTTTTAATTTTATTTTGCACTTTATATGGGTATTAAAATTTTATTTTTACATTAAAAAATTATATTTTAATGTAGATTACGGAAATTTTAATATTTTAATAAATATTTATTTTTTAACATTTATCGCACAAGTTCATAATTTAATTAATTAGATCAAGTTAAATGGAAATGATAATATACATATTTATATTTAGTGGATATATAAATGAAAATGATAAAAATTTGAGAAAACATTTGACTAACGAAAATTGACCAAAAATAGAGAAGGAATACTTTTGCACAACTAAAGCGTATTTGAGGAACATCTGTGCAAAAAAATAAAATAAAGAACACTTTAGCAAAAATATAACAAATAGAAGGGTCAGATTTGCTAATTAGTGGACTATCAGTAGTAGTTAATTTGGTTCATCACCCCTCTTTGTTTGGAATTAATTAATGGTTGAGATGCGAGAATAAATTTATTTTAATATTAAATATTGATGCATATAAATATATAAAATAAAAAGGTTCAAAAAAATAATTTTTATATTTTTTTTTACATTTATATATTAATCTTAATTTATTACTACTATTTAATATAAAAAAATAGACATATAAATCATTTGTTATAGTAACAATTATTATGTGAGATAGATAGTCCTGTTTGGGGTAATACTCAAACAGGTTGCCACGTGCGGCTTACTGCCAGAGATTTGGCCTCTTTCTCACGGATAATATAACGTCACATCAACATGCACAGGCACAGACATATTTTGCCAGGTGTCTCCTTTCTCCAAGTTACTATTCGCGTACGATGCGCGTGAGTGAGACTGTCCTATCATGCTATGATTCCATGGCCGACATGTTTGCCTTGGCGTCTTAAAATGTTTAGTTTGTTGGACACACGTAATAATATTAGATTTAGCATTATTGTGCAAGTTACATAGAACTAGCTAGCTAGCTACGAGTATACTATATGTATGTCCCATAAGGTTCGGTTCTGCCATGAAATTACTAGACGGAAGCATGACGACGGTTGAGTGTGCAAATATTAGTAGAATTTTACTATCCATTTCATATCAATGTGCAATTAACTTATTAAATTGATCGAGAGTCTACTATATTTATTAACTCATCTATAATTTATATTATGTTATGCGTTGAAATATCCATTCATTCGATATTTTGAGTCTACTATATTGTCTGTGGTTGGATTGTTTAGTAACGTAGTCGCTCATGAATTAGTTAGATTATCTAACTCATGATTCTTATGAGTTTTCAGTTCCTAATTTATACTTGATGGAAGATGTTTTTGTTTCTATTCTTGCTTTGGTACTATCTGATTTGCAAGCTTAATATATTTCCCGTTCATTCTTGGACGGTTTCAAAAAAATAATAATCTTAAAAGTTAAAATTATGAGTCATGTTATGTATTCATAAATTTATAATTAAGGACTTACAATTGTGAATCTTCTCGTATGAGATTGATATTCTTAACGTCAAAATCTTTTGCTACGTCCCAATTACGTAAGATATCTCGATCCTGCACAGTAAACACGATCAACACACAAAGCTTGACGACTGGACCGTCGGGGATAACTCAAACTTGAGAGTAAAGACTGAGGATGGTCACAAGGTTAACAATGGAGGATGGAAATGTCTAAATGGTCTGAGAGAGATAAAATGTATGCGTACCTTTTTTAGAGATTTCCTTGCTATGATATAATCTGAAGACTTCGGTTTAACATCGATTGACCCTCACGACCTCGCCTAATCGCAGTAAACTTTTGTTAATCCCATCCTCTCATCACCGACCGATTATTCAATTCTCATTAATGCCATGTAAGATATCGATCGACCATATCTTTGTCATCATCATCACCGGCCAAAGATGTAGATATTTAAATATCTCGATGGGTGGCTTCAATAATTCAAATTTCCAAGACTTTGTAAAGACCCAATCAAGATAATCCAATGAATTAGTCTAATAACAAGGTCCAATAATAATGACCCAAGAGAATAACCAAATAAGTAGCCCAACCATCCTACCACTATGTAAAATATCATGACCCAACATTGCCCCGATTTTATTAAGCAGGATGTTTAATGAAAGAGTATAAATGGCATCGGGAAAGAGTATAAATGGCATCGGTCCAAGGCAAAAGGATTTATAATAAAATCAATAAAGGCCCAAAATATAGCTTACCGAAGCCCATCTGATGAACATCAAATAACAACATAAATTAAGATTGGAAGTCTATTTAAAGAGCCTGCTCCAGCCGAACATACAACAACAAATATTTCACCGCCTCCCGAACAATCAGACCTTCGCCACAAAAACACCATCCTAATTTGAATCCAGGCCCGAAGCTGTGGCGACACCGATGATCATCGGTTCGGCAATAATTTCATCGTGGAACCCGATGGGTGAAGGAGTGAAATACCGGACTAAAGGAAGTTGGTATTTGACCATCGGTTTGAATCGATTGATTAATATTGACCATCTATGAAGAACGTTATCTTGGTACCTCCGTCTCAAATACAAAAAGTTCAAGAGATACCGAAGAGAATCCGTCAAGAATACCTGCCCAAGGAGAAAGCCATTCTGAAGTTTGTGTTGAAAAAAAAAAAAGCAACCTTGACATTGTTCTTCTCGATAATGAATGACTTGGAAGGATCTCGACAAGGTCAAAAAGAGTTGGAGACGATCGAGGCCACACACATCGGGTCATCACAGGATATAAATGTCGACCGCTTAGAAGAATGAAATTTTGACGAAGAAGAATGAAGATCTGCCGAGTCCAATCGAACTGGCGAAGCAATATAACAATATCCACGCTAAAGAGGCAAGATATATAGCACTTCGTCAAAAGCTTGAAGAGGAACTCCGATAATTTCGGGCCCTTCGGAACTTGGATTTGCCACTGACCGAAGATATTTGTAAGGAGATCCAAGCAGAATACAGAAAACCCGCCGAGCTGAACGATGAGATCGTCCATATATATGCCAAATGATATGAAATATGCCGAAGTAAAGGCAAGAAAAAGCTCGGGCCAAGGTAGATCCATCTCTTCAGACTCTCTTCAGATGGTGGCGATGATGAGAGAAGCTTTGAAGATGACCTCTCCTTATCTTTAGCTGTAGAACTTAATTTCTGTAAAAATTCTAACTTGTTGTGAACAGTTAATATTAAAATATCAACTTCATGCCTTATTACTTCTGAGTGAACATTTCTTGTCAATAATTGATCATCAATCAACTTGAAAGCTGTGCAAGTGCCTCTTATCTTAAACCGTTAGTCAATAATCAAGCAAATTATATAACAGTTAAGAACAATGATAATATAATCCGAACTTGACACTTGAACAGAATAAAGTAATGCATACTTATCGTTACCGAAGTGTGAGACATATCAGTCAATAGGGTGAATTCGGCTGATCCTCCTTGCACCATCAAGATCTAGTTTACCACTCGGGGTAGAACAAGTATATAAGGACATTTGTTTACCACTCGGGGTAGAACAATTTTATAAGGGCCATGGAATTTGTCTACCACACGGGTAACAAATTCATAAGAACACTCACGACAATAAAATCGCCATCGAATGGCCAAATGAGTCCCGACCATACCTCCTTACTTCTGTGCATTTTGTTTACCACTCGCGGTAAATCAAAATTAAAAGGACCATGAAACTTGTCTACCACGCAGGGTATAACAAAACCATAAGGACACTCCTGCCGAAAAGGCTACCATCGAATGGTCAGCGAGTCCACCCCGTCCTCCTTACTTCGGTGCCCATTGATTTACCACCCTTGGTAAAAACAATATTAAAAGGACCATAGGATTTGTCTACCACACGGGGTAACAAATAAATAGGTTATCATCGAATGGCCAGCGAGTCCGACCATACCTCCTTACACCATTGTGAACTTAGGACAAATAGGAAGAAGATCAGTTGTGAAAAAGTGAATCTTTTGTCTTTGAATCAAACTTGACGACTTCCGCATTGATTGTCCAAAGTAGAATATTTGTCTGCACACAACATCCATGAGCTCTCGCCTAACGCTAATTGGGACATAAACCTCCTCAAAGCTTCTTACGAATCTGTCCAGGTCTTTTTGCGACTTTAGATGGATTTCTCAAGACAAGTACCACACGGTGATGTGCCTCGATTGGATTCAAGGAGTGTGATTTACGGATTTATTTCGGTGGAGATTTTTGTCATTTATGGTGAGAATACTCGAAAGTGCGTAATGCCTTATTTGTATTCTAAGGTGTATACTCTTTGGATCAACTTATTCGTCTGCTGCGACCATAATCCCGAGAACCAATATAGTGAGGTACCCTCTTCGGATGCTCAAGAGTATGGTTCCTTGGTCTTCTTCGGCCATGAGGATCATCTTGAGACATGTCTTCAAAGTGTAAAGATCGCTTACTACGCTTTTCGGTCGGACATAATTAGGCGCCTATCGCCCTTCACCTCTGCCATCCAAGCATTCTGCTCATTTCTGCCATCCGAAGGATCTGCTCCAACTTTTGGCAACCGAAGGATCTGCACCAATTCTGCCATCCGAAGGATCTGCACCAACTTTGCCATCCGAAGGACCTGTACTAGCTCTGCCATCCGAAGCATCTGCACCAACTCTGCCAACCGAAAGATCTACACCAACTATGCCATCCGAAGGATCTGCACCAACTTTGCCATCCGAAGGACCTGCTCTAATTCTGCCAACCGAAGGATCTACACCAACTTTGCCATTCGAAGGACTTACTCCAGCTCTGCCAACCGAAGGATCCGCACCAACTCTGCCAACCGAAGGACCTGCACCAACTCGGCCATCCGAAAGACCTGCTCCAGCTATGCCAACCGAAGGATCTGTACCAACTCTGCCATCCGAAGGACCTGCTCATAATTGAACGCCTCGTCCTTCAGCTCGGCAATCCGAAGCACATGTTCAGCTATATCTTCGCTCTGCTTCAAGAGAACCTCCAAAGCTTTATCTGCTTCGTCCGCCATCTTCGCCAGCTTTGCAGCCTTGTCGTCTGATCACTTTGGTCTTTGAGTTCTAGCAGTGGTGCCTTTCTACTCGCCTTGACCATGATCACGCCTCGCTTGTCGTGACAAAGACCAACCATCTTCGGGCTTCGCCATGGGCTCTCGAACAAGAACCCCCTGATTCATGCTTGGAAACTGTTCCCTCGGCATCGGTTGTCCCTCCGGTGTAACAGTTCTACTCTTCACCATAGTGTCCGACGTAGAACAACTGAAAAGATTGTGATTGAAAACTCAAGAACACTAGAACTTAGCCCTCCTTCTAGCGCCAATGTTAACGCCAAGATCTTCTGCTACGTCCCAATCACGTAAGACGTCCCGATCCTGCACAGTAAACACGATCAACACACAAAGCTTGGCGGTACGGACCAGGTCGAGGATAACTCCGGCGTGAGTGAGTAAATCTGACAGCGGTCACAAGGGTTAACAATGGAGGATGAAAATGTCTAGCGTCTAAAGAGAGATAAAAATGTATGCGTACCTTTTTTTGGAGATTTTCTTGCTATGAAATAATACAAGACTCGGTTTCTTGTGCCACTGACCCTCCTGACCCTACCCACTGCAGGTAGCTTTCCTGTTAATCCCATCCCCTCTGTCCACGGCTGACCGACTATCCAATCCTCATTAATGCCATGTAAGATATCGATCGACCATATCTTTGTCATCATCAATGGCCAAAGATGTAGATATTTAAATATCGATGGGTCTGTTCAATAATTGAAATTGAGACTTTGTAAGACCCAATCAAGATAATCCAATGAATTAGTCTAATAACAAGGCCCAATAATAATGACCCAGAGAATAATCAAATAAGTAAGCCCAACCGATTCGGCCCACTATGTAAAATATCATGACCCAACAGATATCAACCAAAGTATAAGAGAGTCCAAATCATTATATATCTAAATATATATATATATATATATATATATATATATATATATATATGAGATCCATTACATAAGCGTAGGTTCTTTATGAGGCATCTGACACCCTCTTTTTGATAGTTGATCGACTTATTGGAAAGTTTAGATTGAATTCCATAATTGCCCGGTAAGCCACAAGATTCTGAACTTTTATTTTAATATATTGCATTGTATGGTCAATTATCATTTAATATTAAAATACTCCAATTTTGTACTTATCTTAAACCGTATTTTTTTAACGCATTTCTCTATTTTATGGGATGATTCGGCACATTAAAATCACATTAAAAAATATAAAATACTCGGTAAACACGACTTATCTTAAGTAGGGTATTCTTTCTTTTTTTTTTCATTAGAGTAATCAAAACTTGCACTCTTGTTCATATACACTTTCGTGAAGGCAAATGAATATTAATATTTTATAATATTGATATTAATACAATATTTAATAATATTAATATTAATACTAATATTAAATATTAAATATTAATACTAATATTACAAAATATTATAATATTATTACAAAAATATTAATACTTATATTACCCAAAAATATTAATAATTATAATATTTTGTAATATTAGAAAATATTATTACAATATTAATACAATATTTTGTAATCACATTATAATATTAATATTTTAGTAATCACATTAATATTAATATGTTTGTAATAATATTAAAATAGTAATCACATTAGTATTAATATTTTAGTAATCACATTAATATTAATATTTTGTAATAATATTATAATATTAATATTAATATTATAATAGTAATCACATTAATATTAATATATTTGTAATAATATAATCTTAATATTATAAAATATTGTATTGATATTATTACAATATTAATTACAATATAATATTAATATTATAATATTAATATTAATTACAAAATATTGTATTAATATTATTACAATATTAATTACAATTAATATTACAATACAATATTAATTACAATATAATATTAATATTATAATATTAATATTTTTGTAATAATATTATAATATTTTGTAATATTAGTATTAATATTTAATATTTAATATTAGTATTAATATTAATATTACAAATATTGTATTAATATCACTATTATAAAATATTAATATTCATTTGCCTTCATGAGTATACAAAGTGAACAAGAGTGCAAGTTTTGATTACTCCACCGCAAAAAAAAAGAAAGAATACCCTACTTAAGACAAGTCATATTTACTGGAGTATTTTATATTTTTTAATGTGATTTTAATGTACGAAATCATCCCATAAAATGGAGAATGCGTTAAAAAAAAATACCCTACTTGTATAATCATGGCTTACCGAGTATTTTATTATTAAAATGATAACAGTTGACCATGCAATGTAATATATTAAAATAAAAGCCAAGAAACTTGCAGCAATTTAGCAATTATGGCATTCAATCTAAACCTTCCAATAAGTTGATTAACGGTCCAAAAAGAGGGTGTTGCACAGTTCTCATAACAACCAGCTGTCATGGAAGGGATCCATATATATATATATATATATATATATATATATATATCATTTCCCTTAGTCTCTGGCTTTATGTATAGGTAAGCATGTCGCATTTTCTTCTTCTCAAACCCAAAACAAATAAACAATCTTATACTCTCCCGTCTCACATTTTAGATAATTTTAATTTTTAAAATTATTTATTATTTTATATTTTTAGGAGAATTAACTATAATCTTTCTAAAATTATCTATCATGAAAAATATATATTACATACAAAATTTTATGAGATAAATATTATGAAAATTTATACGTATTATAGATAATTAATATTATATAATTATTTTTTAAATTTCGATACTAACTTTATATATTATGGTAATGGGATATATTGAGGAATATGTATATATATATATATATATAACCTGATGAGATACGTACCCATCTTTAAATACCGCTAAAACTCAACTAAAATTTTGTCCACATTTCTCTCTCTCTCTAATGTAGTCACTCAACAGCTCAACCTTTAACTTCCATTTGAACCTCTATTTTATCCAAAACAATCGGAAAAAGTCTCTCTCTCTCTCTCCTGAATCCGTCAAACCAAAACCTAAATATACAACAACGCACATATACTAAGGAAATTAATACACTCCCGCAGTTTCGGAAGGTGTCTTAATTACCACTATTATTTTAGTTAATTATCCCTAGCTCCACCTTATCATTTCTTTGATCTCATCATTATAATTAATTCCAGTCTCTCCGATCCCAATCGGGCTCGGCGTGTTTTTTCACACGGTCGACCGACGGCCAAACCCACCCACCCTATGGCCGACTACCATTCTCCTTTCCTTTAACCTTTAAGGGGTTTTAATTAAACTTAATTTCAAACGAAACCCCAACTTCAAATTGTGTGGTGAAAAAGAGAGAGGAGTACAGAGTACTATACTCTAATCTGAAATGACTCCGCAAATTGTTCTGCCTTCGTCTCCCGTGGACCGTCGGCAACCACTGCTGGTGGTTCAGGATTCGTCCTCACGAGGAGGGCGGCGGTTCACGGAGGTGGCGGGCGGGGCCACGGCGGAGTGCGCCGCGATTTGCTGCTGCTGCCCTTGCGGTATTGTAAACTTGCTGCTTCTGGCCGTATACAAGGTGCCGGCGGGGCTCTGCCGGAGGGCACTAATGAGTAAGCGGCGGCGAAGGCTGAGGAAGAAGGGATTGCTGCCGCACCAGCAGAGTCGATGCAAGTGTGGGTGCGACGATACGGAGCTGCAGATTCATGCGGTGTTGAGCAGCGATCCGGTGATGGTGAAATCGATTGAAATGGACCAAGATATGATGGAATTGGAGAAGGAAATGTGGGACAGGTTTTATGGTACAGGTTTCTGGAGAAGTCCCTCTCAAAGGGCTCGAGATCAGTAACTACATTAAATGAATTAACGAACTGTAAAATTAGTCCCCCCAACTTGCAAAAATTTTAAAAAACAACTACGTACCAAACGTACTAATAGTATTTATATTTACTATACTACTACTATTTTTATTTTTAAAATTTTCTCAAGTGAGGTGTCATGATGCATTCATGTATGGGAATATAATCATATCGGAGATGATATTTTTGGTCATGGTGAATTGGTGATCATATGATCATTAATTGATCTAAATTTTTATGATCTAAGATCTATCTATATATATGTGTGTACATGATGGACGAGTACTCATTAATTGTCTTATGTTTGATAATCTTATCGAAAATGTATACCAAACATTTAACTTCAATATTAATATTGTTCTTATTATATATTTAGGTAATTGATATTTTCATATCATATTTTCACATGTATGATGGTTTATATATATATATATATATATTGAGATGGACATCAATAGAACGTTTTGTATTGTTATGTGTTTGTGGTGTTAATTATTTGATACAAGTGTATGATGGTTCTAACCATTACGCATAGTATTTAGTAACTACTTTGTATTTGTTTTGTGATTTTGATTAACCGGATGATCATCAAGTGGGATTAAATTTGTTCATGTGTACATTTGTTTAATGATACATGGTAATGGTATAGTGAAAAATATAGAAGGAATTAATTAATTAATAATTGTCTAAGATTTCACATGCACCACCATTGCTTTCTTTATATATAGTGTCTTACTATAATTATTTCACATTATACATGCGTGTGTTTCAACGTTTTATTTGATAAAAATGATTGTAGACGTAGAATTAAATTGATTCATCTTAATTAATACTTTCTAGTTGATGGGTTGATACAAGTATCGTATCGTACCGTACAATATATATTAATATAAATACGTTCATGATCATTATAAACTGTACGTCCATGCACTTTCTCGGAAAATACAAGTACTGAAAAGGGTTAATCGGGAAGGATGGATCATGAGAATTATTGCTTGTAAACCAAGTGATTGCTAAGTAGAGAAACTTGTTTTCTTTTCCCGTCTGATTTTGTTTTCCAAGAAGTACAACTGTTCAAGTACAACTGATGACGGTAAAAATAAGTTTATGTTGTTTCACGTAATTAAACATAATAATTAATACTACTACTAATTAGGAGTAGTACATTGAGATAGATGGTCCAGGTCCCCCCCCCCTCACCCCCACCCCCCACCCCTGGGACAGTGACCCCTCCTCAACTTGTCTTTTAACGAATACCATTCCTTGGCAATTATTATGCCTTTTCAAACCCACGTGTCTCATAACTCAATTTCGGCCACAAGATTTTATCTTTATTTACAAATTCACATTATTCTATTTTTCATTTGAAGAGTCTACTTTTTTTAGACAATATTATACCATTTCCGTTCCAAAATTAAATATATAATTTATCTTTTTAGATTAAATGATGACATACTAAAATTTAAAATTTATATGATTTATAAAAGTTTAGAATAAAATAAATTTTGTGATTAATAGTTTTTATTATATATTGTATAATTATAATAATTGTATCAACTTATAAAACACCAAACTCTTTGAACGATTATTATATAACCAAGTAGGTGGAGTGTAAGACCCCAAATTATTAATAAATAAAATTTATTTTTCTCTAATTATTAGTTTGAAATAGTAAGGGTTGATTTGATTAATGTGGTTAGTTATGGGTAAAATGCGTAAATATTTTAAATAAGCGGTGGTTATAAAATATTTATTTTGTTTTAAATATTCATTTGGTGGTGGAATATTAAATCTTTATAGGAGAATATTAAATTACGACGCAAGCGACAATGTGTAGGCCCATATGCACGAAAGCGATTGGAGGAAGAAAAGCGACAAGAATAAGTTGTTATTCTGAAATCAACACCGATGGAATACCGTGGTTAAAACACAAGATGTCTGGCGTTGTTGCTGATGGCAGAAGATTGCATTGCACCAATTATTGAAGGCCTTACTCAATAATGGTTACTGATGAATTCTTTATTCAAATTTTTTATTTTATTGATTTAATAATTCTTTGTGTTGATATTTTGTATTACATTTGTTTTAATAATTGTCATTTGCATGATATTTTTCATTATCGAACAATAATACATATTATCTGAATAATATTATTAAAAACATTATTGGCAATGTCTAGAAAGTTACATCTTAAGGAGGGTTTGGTCACCTAATTGCTTGCCAAAGTAAGGAGAAATCTTTATTGAAAGCCCCTGCTTTTAACCTGCACTGTTGTCGATAATGTGATTCTCGTAATATTATTTATGAATAATTAATTATTGATTTATATGATGAGGAAAATATTAATTTTATGAGGATATAGATGGAGAAAATTTTAATGTGACAATTGTTGAAAATTAATATTTTATCTTTTACGATAAAATAATTCTTTTAAATATATTATTTTATAATGAATGTGGGATATATGAGTATATGAGGAGGAAGAGTATTTTGTGGCATTAAATGTTTAACACATGTTTTGTGTGTTGGTGGACACAATTATTGGCCAAAATTTGATTATAAACACAATAAAATCGCTTTCGTTTGTGGATTTGGTTCGAATTAATGTTTGGAATTTGGAAAAACTTTCTTCTGCAAAGTTGTAGAGAATTGAATTTCCTATAAAATATCGCGAGATTCCAATTTTTTGATAAAAGAGCTATTTATTGTGAATTATTGAAGTTTTGGTATATCGGGTGTGAATTGATTTTTGGAGTTTAAATTATTTTTGTTAGAAAAACGTTTTTTGTATTTTTTTTGGACATCA
The DNA here is from genome assembly GCA_020205605.1 of Panax ginseng. Lineage (NCBI taxonomy): Eukaryota > Viridiplantae > Streptophyta > Magnoliopsida > Apiales > Araliaceae > Panax > Panax ginseng. Next base: position 105,253,335 of record CM035146.1, read on the forward strand.
TTAACATGTGTGGCTGGTGTTTTTGACCAAAAGGAGGGCTAAGAAAAATTTGTATAATTATATTAATATTATATTCAATTTTTTGCTTTGGTGTTTTAAGTAATTTCCTATAAATAGGGTGCTTAGGTTAGAATTGAAAATCACACCAGAAACTGAAGTTTTCTCTCTATTTCTCTCTCGATATATTGAGCGTATTATTGTGAGTATACTTTGAGTGTTGCTTTATCTGGTCTTGAAGTTCAAGTCATACTTTATATCCTGTGTTTTATTTAAAATCTCTTTCTTTTTGTGAGGTAAGGGATGTTATTTTCTTAAGTAAATGATATTATTTATTCAATATCATTATGCCAAAATATTGGTTGAAACTTTTTATCAAATTTGGAACTTTTTATGTCGGGTTACTATTCATGAGTTCTTATTCACGATTCTTATTCAAGGTCTTTATTCACGAAGCGTGATGATACTTTTTGTGAAATTTCTATCTTTTGGTGTCGAGTTCTTATTCACGTATACGACACTATTCACGTATCGACACTTATTCACCTAAAAATAAAATTTCTTCTTTTTGTCCAAAATATCTATTCGGATACTAGCTTTTTGATTGTATCCATGTTTTGATCATTCTTGAATTTTACTTCACTACGATTACTTATGAAGTATTTTTGAACTTGGATTGTTTAAAATACTTAAATCCTTAATATTTGTTCTTTTGTTTCATTTGGATTCGTTTCCTTTAAAATATTTTTCATCATCCTCGATCTAAATGATGATATTCTTGAATATCTTTGGCCCGTAGTGCAAAAGATGAATGATTTCTTGATGAATATCTTTGGCCGTAATGCAAAGATGAATAGGTGTTGAGATGAACATGGTAGGTGATTAATATCTTTGGCCGTAGTGCAAAGATGAACAGTGTTTAGATGAATATGACCAATGATGAATATCTTTGGCTTTAGTGTAAAGATGAATATTTGATTCGAGATATATATTGATTGATGTTACATGGATAAAATATCGACGATGAACTTTTAAATTCATATATAGAAGATAGTAGTTTGCATTCTCTACTTAACTCTTCTAATGAATTGTTGTTTCCATTGCTGATTGTTGATTTAAAAGCGGTTGTCTATTGTATTCATTAGATTTTTCCTGTTGAAGACTAACGATAATTTGTTGTATATTATCTTAGTCATAATATTCTTCTTTGGGCTAGTTGAGCTCACCTTTTCCTTTTTGTTTCATTTTTCTTCTCGGGAGGCGAGAATGTAGCGAGTCTTAGTGGGTATGGAATGAAGATTCTAGAGAGAGTTGTTTAGTAGTCCTCACCATTTTGTAAAATAATGTATCAATAATTATGATGGGGATTTATTTGAGTGTGAATATTGTCTAGATGGCAATATCTATTTTAAACTCACGGTTTATATGTTGTAATAATAAAGTTGTAGTTATTTACGTACCATGTATTTGGCGACTCGAGAATGGGTTGTGTGGCCCCCAAAATAGGTATACATCACCCATTACGAGTGCGCCAAATACATGAGTGCGAAATAACTACAACTTTATTATTACAACATATAAGCAGTTTAAATACGATATTGCCATCTAGACAATATCCACACGCAAAATAAATCCCCATCATAATTATTGATACATTATTTTATAAAATGGGTGAGGACTACTAAACAACTCTCTCTGTAACTCTTCATTCCCTCGACTAAGACTACTACATTATCGCCTCCCGAAGAAAAATGGAACAAAAAGAAAAGGGTGAGCTCAACTAGCCCAAAGAAAATATTATGACTGACTAAAATAATATACAACAAATTATCATTAGTCTTCAATGTAAAAATCTAATGTATACAATAGACAACAAATTTTAAATCAATATTCGCAGCGAAATAATAATTCATTGTAAGAGCAAAGAGAATGCAAACTACTCTTCTTCTATGTATGAATTTAAAAGTTCATCGCTCATCTTTTATCCATGTAACATCAATCAATATATATCCGAATCAAATATTCATCTTTGCACTATAGGCCAAAGATATTCATCACCGGTCATGTTCATCTAAATATGTATTCATCTTCGCACTACGCCAAAGATATTCATCGAAATCATTCATCTTTGCACTACAGCCAAAGATATTCAATAATATCATCCTTTAAGACCGAGGATGATGAAAATAATTTTAAAAGAAAACGAATCCAAAGGAAACAAAATGACAAGGATTAAGGATTAAGGATTCGCACTTTGTTTTATCCATGTCCAAAAATACCTAAAAATAATCATAGTGGTGTAAAATTCAAGAATGATCAAAACATGGATACAATCAAAGCTAGTATCCACAATAGATATTTTAGACGAAAAGGGAAAATTTTTATTTTTCATGAATAAGTCTTAAATTGCGTGAATAGTGGTCGTATACGTGGATAATACTGTGATATCGTGAATAGTAACTCAGACACCAAAGTTCCAAATTTGATAAAACTTTAGATCAATATTTCAAAGATAATGATATTGAAGAAATAATATCATTACGAAAAAAATAATATCCCTTACCTCGAAAGATCGCCTTTTAAATTAAACACCTGATATAAAGGCTATGACTTGAACTTGCACCGTATAAAGAATACTCAAAATACTCACAAGAATACGCTCGATAATATAGAGAGAGAAAACTTCAGTTTCTGGTGTGATTTTCAATTCTAACCTAAGCACCCTATTTATAGGAAAATGCTTAGAACACCAAAGCAGAAAATTTAATTTAATAATATTATTATTTTTTTCCACAACTTCCTACGCACCAAGAATCTAAATTCAGCTCCTTCCACACACATGTGAAACACACCAAAATAAAAAAAAATGTTTTTGTTACTTAAAATATTTTAAACTTCCAAAAATTAATTATTTTGGAGCTTCAGAACTTCAATAATTCATAATAAATAGCCCTTTTATCAGAAAATTCGAATCTTGCGTATTGTTATAAGAAATTCAATTCTCTACAACTTTACAGAAGAAAGTTTTTCCAAATTCCAAACAGAAATTGCCCGAAATCCACAAACGGACGATTTTACAGGCGATAATCAAATTTCAGTCAAGAAATGGAGTCCACCGACACATAAAACATGCTTTAAATATTTTTGGTAACAAAAATACTCCTCCTCCACATATACTCATATATCCCACATTTATCGTAAAAATATCATCATTATTATATTATTAAAATATAATAATATATTTAAATGAATTATTTTATCAGAAAAAGATAAAATTTCAATTTTCAACAATTGTCACATTAAAAATTTTTTCCATCTATATCCACATAAAATCAATATTTTTCTCATCATATGAATCAATAATTAATTATTCACAAATAATATTACAGAATCACAATATTGACAACCAGGTAGTTCCTAGGAAAGAGGGGTGTAAGACCCCGAATTTTTTTTTAAATAAAAAGGAATTTCTTTTATTTATTATTTTGAAATAGTAAGGGTGGATTTGATTAATGTGGTTAGTTATGGGTAAAATGCGCAAATATTTTAAATAAGCAAGTGGTGATATAATATGCATTATTGTCGGAGAATATTCGTTTGGTCATGGAATATTCGTACTGTCGGGGAATATTCGTACGACGGCGCAACCATGTGTGGGCCCTATAACGGAAAGCGATTGGAGGAAGAAAACGACAAAAATAAGTTGTTTAAAAATAACTACAGTAGTTATTACAGATTTACATTGTTGGAATACCCGATGGTTAAAACACGATGTACGCATTATCGCACAAGAAGACACTCAGTATTGCACCAATTATTGATTCTTACGTAAGAAGGCACTACTCAATAATGGTTACGATAATTACTTTCTTGTTCGGTTTTTATTTTATTGATTCAATAATTCTTTGCGTTGATATTTTATATTCTTGTTGTTTTAATAATTGTCATTACACAAGATTTTTTCATTATCGAACCAATAATTCATATTATCCGAATAATATTATTAGATAACATTATTGGCAATGTCTAGAAAGTTACGCTCTAAGGAGAGGTTTGGTCACCTAATTGCGCCGCCAAGAAGGAGAAATTCTTATTGGAAAGCCCTCTTCTTTGAACCTGCTCGTTTCATCAATATTGTGATTACGTAATATTATTTGTGAATAATTAATTATTGATTCATATGATGAGGAAAATATTGATTTTATGTGGATATAGATGGAGGAAATTTTATAGTGACAATTGTTGAAAATTAATATTTTATCTTTTTTTTGATAAAATAATTCATTTAAATATATTATTTTAATAATATATTAACGATGATATTTTTTACGATGAATGTGGGATATATGAGTATATGTGGAGGAGTATTTTGTTACCAAAATGTTTAAAACATGTTAAACATGCTCAAATGGACCCCATTTATTGATGAAATTTGATTATAAACCGTAAAATCGTCTGTTTGTGGATTTCGGTCAATTTCTGTTGGGAATTTGGAAAAACTTTCTTCTGTAAAGTTGTAGAGAATTGAATTTCCTATAAAAACTCGCGAGATTTGAATATTTTGGCAAAAGGGTTATTTATTGTGAATTATTGAAGTTCCGAATCTCCAAAATAATTGATTTTTGGAAGTTTAAAATATTTTATTTACAAAACGTTTTTTTCATTTGGTTCCTCATTTAACACATGACAAGTTGCTGAAATTCAGATTCAAGGTGTGCGTAGGAATTATTATTATAAATAATAATATTATATTAAATTTTCTGCTTTTTGGTGTTCTAAGCGATTTCCTATAAATAGGTGCTTAGGTTAGAATTGAAAATCACACGAAAACTCAAGTTTTCTCTCTCTATATTATCGAGCGTATTCTTGTGAGTATTTTGAGTATACTTTGAGTATTGCTATATCGCGCAAGTTCAAGTCATAGCTTTATATCCCAAGTGTTTCAACTAGAAGATCTTGTCTTTTCGAGGTAAGGGATGTTATTTTCTTCTCAAATGATATTATTTCTTCAATATCATTATCTTTGAAATATTGGTTGGAACTTTTATCAAATTTGGAACTTTTTCATGTTCGGGGTTCTTATTCATGAGAGCTTCTATTCACGAGTTACTATTCATGAGTTCTTATTCACGAGTTATTATTCACGAATACTATTCATGAAGCGTGATGATGTTTTTGTGAAATTTCTATCTTTTGGTGTCGAATTACTATTCACGATATACGGCCTTATTCACGATACTCTGACTATTCACGAATACGACCTTATTCATCAAAAATGAAATTTTTTTTTTCGTCTAAAATATCTATTCGGATACTAGCTTTGATTGTATCCATGTTTTGATCATTCTTGAATTTTACACCACTATGATTATTTTGAGGGTATTTTTGGACGTGGATAAAACAAAGTACGAATCCTTAATCCTTAATCCTTGTCATTTTGTTTCACCGGATTCGCTTTTTTAAAAATATTTTTCATCATCCTCGGTCTTAAATGATGATATTATGGAATATCTTTGGCACCAGTAGTGCAAAGATGATTGATTTCGATGAATATCTTTGGCTGTAGTGCAAAGATGAACGATTAATCGATGAATATCTTTGGCTCAGTAGTGCAAAAGATGAGCAGTGTTGAGATGAACATGACCAACCGGGTGATTTAAATGAATATCTTTGGCCTGTAGTGCAAAGATGAATATTGATTGTTGTTACAAGGATAAAATATTGATGATGGGCTTTTAAACCTTAGAAGACAGTAGAATTCTTTCTCTACGTGACTCTTCTAATGGATTCTTTATTCATTGCATTTGTTGATCTAAAACTTGTTGTCTATTGTATTCTATTAGATTTTTCCCTGTTGAAGACTAACGATAATTTGTTGTATATTATCTTAGTCATAATATTCTTTACTGGGCTAGTTGAGCTCACCCTTTTCCTTGTTGTTCTATTTTCTTCTCGTGAGGTGAGAACATGGCAGGATCGAGTCGGGTATGGAATGAAGGTTCTAGAGAGAGTTGTTTAGTAGTCCTCACCATTTTTGTAAAATAATGTATCAATAATTATGATGGGGATTTATTTGCGTATGGATATTGTCTGAGCGGCAATATCCAGTATTTAAACTCACAGATGTATTGTCGTATTTTCACACGACATTTGTATTATTGAAGTTGTAGTTATTTACGTACCATGTATTTGGCGACTCGTAATGGGTTGGGTGGAATGGACCTATTTTGGGGCGTCCACAACAGTATCGAGCTTAGGGATATGATCTCCGGTGGAGATCGGAAATAGAACTAGGAGGGAGAGACGAGTAAATCCTTCGCTAGTGTGTCCTACCTAAGCTTATTTGTTAGTTAGTTAGTATATAGGGATATTATATGATATATTGATTTCCTTAATTAACCTTGTTTTATGATAGTTTTTAAGAATGGTCATTGAGAACGCGTAACAATGGAGTGAATGAGATCGTGGAGACACCTCTAATCGCCAACTGTGGTAATGTGATGTCGGTGAAGAAGGAATTAGAGATATCCATGTGGTGAGTGAAGAATTGATAGTTGCACCCTTTAGAGATAGTCGCAGAGGTCACGGTGAGAGTGAGGAAGAAGAGGAAGAAGAGGTACACGAGGAGAGTTTATTAGAGGTATTTTATGATCAAAATGTAGCATTGCAAAATCGTATTTATGAGATAAAGCGAGATTTGAAGAATTGAAAGGCGGTCGTGGAGCAAAAGGATGCAACGATTCAAGCTTGTGTTACCCGATATGTGATGCTTGAATGTAAGCACTCTTTGGCGAGTATAAGATGATAAAGTCGGAATCGAAATGAAAGAAGAAATAATTGAACGAGTGAGAATGAGTGATGCGTGGGTAAAAGCCGCATGCGACGCGTTGATATTATGGAAAGAGATGTCCAATCTAAAAGAAAGATTTAACGATGACGGAAGACATCGGCAGTGAAAGATCGAAGACCAAAGAACAAATTCTGGGGAAGAAACAATCGCCGGGTTAGATGCTACGAGATGCGGAGAGGAGGGACATATAAGGTCAAACTGTTCAAAGCCTTCCAATGTATGTTTTAGTTGTGGAAAAGACGGTCACATAGCTCGATTTTTCCTATAAATAAATCAAGTCCAAATTGGGACGTTGGCACCAGAGGCGGATCTGAGAAAAGTCAAAGTCAACGATTCATCGAAGAGCGTTTTCGTGACTTCTCAAAAGCGAATAACCCGAACGAAGTTAGTTACGGGTTAGTTAATTATAAATTCTTGCGAGAGTTGTTTAGTAGTCCTCACCATTTTTGTAAAATAATGTATCAATAATTATGATGGGGATTTATTTGCGTATGGATATTATTTGCAGCGGCAATATCTCGTATTTAAACTCACAAGATATGTATTATCGTATTTCACACGACATTTGTATTATTGAAGTTGTAGTTATTTACGTACCATGTATTTGGCGACTCGAGAATGGGTTGGGTGGAATGGACCTATTTTGGGGCGTCAAGAGGGCTTTCGAATAAGAATTTCTCCTTCTTGACGCCAAGATTAGGTGACCAAACCTCTCAGATGAACTTTCTAGACATTGCCAATAATGTTATCTAATAATATTATTCGATAATATGAATTATTGCTTCGATAATGAAAATATCGTGTAATGACAATTTTTGAAACAACAAAAATATAAAATATCAACGCAGAAAATTATTAAATCAATAAAATAAAATATTTGAACGATAATTATCGTAACAATTATTGAGTAGTGCGCCTTACGTAAGAATCAATAATTGGTGCAATACTGCATGTGTACTTGTGTTTTAACCAATTTAGTATTTTAACAATGATTAATGTAATAACTACGCCTGCTATTTTTAAACAACTTATATTTGTCATTTTCTTCATCCAATCGCTTTCTCAGTTATGGGGCCCACATGCGGTCTTACTAGTTGTATACTAATATTCCCAAACAAAGACGAATATTCCACGACCAAACGAATTTTCCCAAACAACAATGAATATTTTATAATCATCTGCTTTATTTTGAAATATTTAGTATTTTACCCATAACTATCCACATTAATCAAATCAACCCTTACTATTTCAAAATAATAAATAGAAAATTAAATTTCATTAATAATAAGTTGGGGTCTTACAGGTTGGATGGAATGGGCCTATTTTGGGGGCGTCACATGGAGGCTAAGCCCTTTCGGTCGATTACTAAACAAGAATGTATAAAGTTTTTTAAGGAGTCAATAGTATTTTGTTTCGGCATCCCTATGGTTCTGGTGTTGGACAACGGGTGACAATTTGTTGGGTCTAAGTTTAAACAATTCTTGGCGGATCTAAACATTTAACATCAGACGACATCGATGGCGCATCCTTAGTCTAACGATCTAATAGAGGTGATGAAAGAATTAAAAGGAGGTTAGACGAAGTTAATGGTCGGTGGCTTGAAGAATTACTCACTGTTTTGCGGGTTTATCAGAGTACGCGTCGGACGACAACGAGAGATTCACCCTTTCGACTGGCTTTATGAAACCGATGCCCTTATCATAGTAGAGATCGGTTCTCTATCTTTTCGGGCCAGTCAGTACAAAGAATTATACAATGATGAGAGGTTTCAGATTAACCTTGATTTATTAGAAGAATTCCGGGATTCAGCATTAGTATGATTAACGATCTACCAACGCCGGACGGCTCGACATTACAATCGAGGTGTTAAGCATACAAGGTTCGAGATTTGTGACTTGGTGTTTCGGGAGGCTGAGACGTCTACTCTTCAGAATACGGGCAAACGGATGCACAACTGGAAGGGTCCTTATGAAATTGTTGAAATCCCGAAGCCAGGTACATATTGTCTTCGGGCAATAGATGAGACATAAATTAATTAAGAATTCTTGACATACCGGTCGACTTCGAAAGTATTATCAATAAGTTATGAAACTTTGGTTCATCCTTACATTTATGTAATTTTACCAATTATAAATGAGATCAGTTTTGATGAGACAATCCATATTTGTAAAAGTTTTTCATTTCATTCAATATTATATGTACATCGGGGGTTCATTAAAAGTTCAAAGCAAATTGAAATACAAAAAATAGTTATTTTATGGCGTCTTCTTCATCACCTGAGGAGTCAAAGATGTTGGGGTCGAGGCCAAGCTGCTTGCATATTATCTTTATCCTTCATCTTGCGCTCCAGTGGTCGCCGTCGAATTGTTTCATTAATAATTCTTCGGTCAATTATAGGGATGTTCGGTATTCTTCGATGAATTGTCTCTTGGCGGTTTCGGTTATTGGAGGGCCTTGGGCTTTTAATTCGGCATATTCTTTCTCTAATGCGTCGTCAGCCTTGATCAAGTCCATCGTCTTTTGGTGCATATCCTACTGAACAACAATTATTGTTTAATTAGATGATGATTACTTTAATGATAAGCAAATAATAAGAAATCTATCTCTGGATAATGAGACGAAACAAATAGTAATGGGACATTATTGTGGGGGTGGAGTGTATATATAAGATCGGGTTAAGTTGATCAATTGATTAATACAATACTGATACGATTAATTTTTTACTTGCGTTTGATACTGTATTGATTAATTGATCAAAGTAAATTTTATGTTAATATATATATATATATATATATATATATATATATATATATATAATAAAATACAACTGATTATAAATTTTTCGCTTACCTAAATAAATTATTTGGCCGCTTCAAAATTTGGGATAAATCATATCGTTATATATAGTCTAAGACGTAATACAACTAAGATATATATATATATATATATATATATATATATATATATATATATATGGAATCCATTGGATTATTTAAAGTGCGAAAAAGATGAATGAAAAAGAATCAAAAGATTTCCAACATTAACAAAAATAAAATATTCTAAAGATTAAAAATAAAAGGTGAAGCCGGACGTGACTTCCAGTTCCATCCCTTGCTTTTTCTTTTTTGTCTTTTTTCTCTCTTTGGTGCTGTTTTCCTCCCTTCGAGGAGGGAAAATTCGAAGCTCCATCTTTCAAATCATGGGCGATTCTTTCATTTGCTGACCCTTTTCTCTGGAACATAGCTCTATTTCAATGGAGGTAATTCATAATTTCAGGATCTGTATGAAATTAGGGTATCTTTAATCGCATTTCTCGATTTTTGCATTGTTTCCTTGGCCCTAACAATCATCTGGTTGATGTTTTTGGAACTTTTCTGTAGTATCGTATGTCAAACTGTTAAGGATTCCTAATTTGTATCTAATTCTAAAATGTGGACAACTATTTTATTGTATGCATATAATCAAATTTGATACATACATACGTACATACATACTAAATTTTGGGCGATAATGTTAGTTGTTATTAGAAATGAATTTGGTCTACTTTTTAAGGGAAAAAACTGTTCAGCTCTGGTGCTGTTTGCATTTAATTGTGGGAAATTTTAGCATATCCGCTATTGTTGTGAATCGTATAACTTTATTTGTTATAAGGGGATAAGGTCTGGCTTAAATTTTATTTCAATTTACTATGAATGTGAGCCTGTCTCTTATGGGAGTTTGTTACTTAATTTTTATTGCTAAATGTGGGACTATAGCTCCTTATATTAGTCTTTATTTCTTTTTATTTCATTTAGTAATTCACTTAGCAATTGTTTTTTCTCTTTGCCAGCTTCAGATGAATTCTATAACTAGGGGCAGGGGCTTATTTAAGTGATATGTGCATTTTCTTTTTGTCTTTACAAGGTTCCGGGAATGGGTGAAACAAATAATACCGACAGTCATATGACATCGGCTTCAGCTTTTGTGGAAGGGGGAATTCAAGAAGCCTGTGAAGATGCTTGCAGCATATGCCTTGAGGCCTTCTGCAAAAGTGATCCTTCATCGGTAAAATACTATGTTTGTGTTGTAACTGCACAGAATATTCTAATGAAAGTAAATCACAATTACTTATTTGTTAAACTGCAGGTGACTAGTTGCAAGCATGAGTTCCACCTTCAGTGCATTCTCGAGTGGTATGGTCTGAGATAACTCATTTATAACTGCTCATAGTTTCGCAGTCAATACACTATCAACTGCTGTATCGTTTATTGATATCTCAAATCAGTTTTATTCTTGTGTCTCAACTCTCAATATCCAATGAGTTTTCAAAGGAAATCTAGAATAATTTATTTTTCATTTTAGTTGTGGCTTTAGCTAGTTTGCTGTTGGCCTGTTTATAAACAATATGGTAAAAAATGAAACATAAATGGACATGCTTTGTGAAATTTTGAGTTATGTTTTGTTCAACATAATTGTGAAATAGAGGTGTTTAGTTGGTGGCTTTTGTTAGTAGATATTCGATAGGATTATAGGATATTATTCTAATAGCATGATTTTGGGGATTGCATGATTAAAGGGAGGTTGCATGATTAAGGGATGATTGCTTTACTTTCCAAATGTATTGCAATTCTATGTCTATATAAAGGCTCTATATTGTACATTGTAAGTTATATAATAGAAAACATCTTTCCTTCTCTATTTCGCCACATGGTATATGAGCTTGTTTGATCTTGGAAATCATTTCGCCACTGCGGGCACCTAGCCGGCGGCGGGTATCGTTTTTTTATTGTTTAACTAATTAATAAAAAAAAAATTAGGTGGGTAAAGTTAAATTCTGGTTCTTTTGTTGGAGTTGGAGTTGTAGTTTATTTTACTCTTTTTTTTCATTTTCAAAAAGTGACATGTCCAAAGTAGTTAATTTCTTGGGTTGAAATATGTAAATGTGTTGTTGATTAGAGAGCAAGGATCTTCATCAGGCAGAGGTTTAAGGAAGGCGTGTGTTCTTCGATTTGTTAGGAGGCTTAAGAGTCCTTCGTTATTGAGGAAGGCAAGAAGTCCATCATTTTTGTTGAAGACAAGTGTTATCTGTTATTGCCTGCACATAATATCTTTGGAAAATGAATGTGAAGTTGTGTATTGAGGGTGATAATCAACTTTGGACATTAACATCATTTTATCTTCTTCTTTTTTTCTTTTTTTTTTCGTGCAAATTGAAGAGGGCCTCAATTTGAGGGGGAGTGTTGGAGATAAAATATTTTCCTTTTAAATTTGGTTTGAATCTTTTTAGTTTTGGGATTATGTTTTGTAACAAGCTAGCTGTAAGTCATAATATATAAGATTTTCAACTTGAGGGGGAGTAAGGATTATAGGATTCCAATAGCATGATTTGGAGATTGCATGAATAAAGAGAGATTGCATGATTAAGTGATTGCTTTACTTCCAAATGTATTGCAATTCTAAGCCTGTATAAAGGCTCTCTATTGTACATTGTAAGATATATAAAGAAAGCATCTTCCCTTCTCTAATCCACAGCTTTAATGGTGAATATATTGAGGTATACTGTTGGCATAGGTACAAGTCCTTGTCTAAGCTCAAATATATCACCTATACGACTATAAGATGCAACAAATATTGTCCGGAGAAATTCCGTGAAATGATAACATTTTCAAATTTAAATGTAACTCAAGTATTGGAAAACTAAGGCATGAAAGCACGACAAAGCCTTGAGTTGAAGTTTTGGCAACTGAATCTCTCCAATTTCTCACACATAGGCTTAATTTTTGTTTAAGATATCCTATAGTTCTTGCATTCCATCTTAATCAGTCAACTCGGGGTTTAAACTACTTTATCAACTTGGTAATGTTTGCATTTTTAATATTGCAAATTTCCAACTTTTGGGTTTTAGAATAACTGGTTCAGGGAGTAAAGCACCATGTATACAAGATATCTCATATTGGTTCCTAGTTCTTGTTTTTGGTGCATTTATTTGCTAAAGATTTGCATCCTATTTTTTATTTATTTATTTATTTATGTTAGATGTTAGTTGATTGGGTGGACCTTACTTGGGTGTCATGGAACTCTCAGATATATTTATGTATTATTTGATATTTTATGAGTTTCCAAGTTATTTTATTTTGGACACTTGATAAATTTATATTTCATTGATACCTAAGCTAGGTGGTTCAGCTTGAGTGAAATTTATTCTTTCTGTATTCAGAAGATATAGACCTTGCAGATATTTTTCATTCTACTTTTTCTTATGAAAATTGTAAAAGCATTCCATCAACACTAGGATCACAAAATAAGTGCACTGATCTGCAAATGAGTCTGATTCTAGTAGTACATGATGCCTTGAATTGTTGAGTAATCTCCCTTGCTAACTTTTTGAATGGGTGGCAGAGAAGCTCTGATGGTGTGTGGAATACCATTTATTTATCAGAGACAGTAAATTGTGTACCATCTAACATGGAATTGTCCAGAAAATGTGACTCTTCTGCATTCATTTTTAAATAGGTGCCAGAGAAGCTCTAACTGTCCGATGTGTTGGCAAACCATTAGCCTGAAGGATCCTACCAGGTTTGTTCTGGTCTTTGTGAATGTTACAATTATCTTTAGCTTCTACTTCTTTACTGTTTCTAGTGTCTGATTCAATGGAACCACTTATTTTGAATTTCATGGCAGTCAAGAATTGCTTGAGGCTGTAGAACGGGAGAGGAGCTTTAGTTTTAATCCGGCAAGAAATTCCAGAATATTTCATCAATTGCAGCATGTCTGTTGTCTATTCATACTAAATGAGATTATATGTTCTTAGTTTTTATGTTAAAGTTTAACATGCCTTTTATACTGTTTGGTTTCTCTGATTGTAATGCAGTTACCTGTTGATGCAAGTGATACTGGACTTGAGGACCACATAATCCAGCATTTGGCTGCTGCTGCTGCTGCTGCAATGGGAAGGGCCCAACATGTTGCTCGGAGGGATGAGTCAAGGATTCGGTCATCTACTCATGCTCGTCGACAGTTCTTGGTGTTTTCTACTCATCCCAATTCACTCTCCGCAGATCCTGTATCTGCTCCTGCTGCTCCAGTACAAGGTGAACCTGAGCCAGCCTCTATAACTGTAGCTAACCCATCTGTTCCACGAACAGCTAGTGGGGGTGATCTGCCACAGCATAATCCACAGTTCCCTTATGTTCAGAGTGGTCAAATTTCTGCATCACCATCTACTGTTATGCCAATCAGTCGACAAAGATTTTCAATTAATAATAGGTACTGTTGATTTAGTAACTTGTTTGCTTACACTCAACTCCACTTGCATGTTATCTGATTTCATATTAAGTACTTGTAGGAACTTTGCCAGTCAATCTTCTCTGCCAAATCCAGATAGAGCAGGACCATCAGATTTTCATTCACTTTCAGACTCTTGGAAATCTCGACTGAATGCTATGTCAACAAAGTATGCCTTTCTATGAGCAATGTTTCTTTCTGGTTCTTATTTATGAACGTAGCTATCCTTCTGTAATTTTTTCTCCTGGGCTTCAGTCTGAACTCTTTTTTGTTGTGTATAAGATACAAGGACTCGATTTCTAAGAGTACAAGAGTATGGAAGGAGAAGCTGTTCTCTCGAAGTACTTCCATGGCAGATATTGGTTCTGAAGTTAGGACAGAAGTTAATGCAGGAATTGCTAATGTATCTCGCATGATGGAGCGCCTTGAAACTAGAGAAAATGATGGAGACTGCGTTTCCTTACCCGAAAATCTTGTCGAGTCATCAGCTACAGAACAGACCAGCCACAATAATGTTGAAACTCGTCAGCAGACACCATCAACTGACAACAAAACTGCTTCTTTTGCTGCCAGTTCAGTTTCACATTAAGATGTTAGACAGTATTCAAGCAGTTGCAACTTTTCCCAGCATTTTATCTTTGAAGGTGAGTTATGTAGTTTACAAGTGAATCATCATTATAGATGTTGCTGCTTTCCTGATATTTTGAATCGTTTTAATCTTGATTTGTGGTTGATTTTGTTATTTGATCTCGAACTCTTGATACATATATATGTTTTAATTTGCTGGTGAGCTGAAAATT